>OZ025299.1:272997014-274197014 GCA_964019185.1 Maratus speculifer
TATTAAACACAATTAATTTTTCTGCAACTGAATCTCGAAAACTTTTCCGAATAGTTTCTTATAGATTATTATTCATTTATTTCAACCTGGAATTATAGGTTTTTGTGATATCAATTAATTATAAAGTAAAATTTTTTGTACTTAACTGGAATATTTTACAAGCAAACATGTTAAATTAAGTCTTAGCTAACATTAATATTCAAATTGTTATTTTTTTAAAATTATTTGCACTTGCTTCCATAAATATAATTTTGCAGCTAAAATTGCTTGATTGAGAATTGAAGTATCTTAAAATCCAATATTATCGTTCGAGAATACTTATTAATAGACTTGAAAAACTACTCAGAAGCGTTTTCGAGAACTGCTGTCAGCAAACACATTTTGTTTTTATAAACGATTCTATAAATTTCAAAAATATATTTGCTTCTGAAAATTCCAAAAAATAAAGGAGGCATTTCGGAATTATGGGTAACTCGGAAGATGTTATCGGCGTAGCCAGAGAGGGGATCCAAATGCTCTGGACAACACTAATTTTGTAAAATTCTGTTCGCGCCTGATCTTTTCGGAGAATTTTCTTCTGTTAATCAAGACAAAGAAAACTTTACAATAATACTGGTATATTGAGCATTT
Source organism: Maratus speculifer (assembly GCA_964019185.1). Lineage (NCBI taxonomy): Eukaryota > Metazoa > Arthropoda > Arachnida > Araneae > Salticidae > Maratus > Maratus speculifer. The sequence goes on from OZ025299.1 coordinate 272,997,645, forward strand.
GATCCCATTCCTGGTTACGCCACTCATTGTCTATTTCCGTATGTGGTTAATTTATCCTTTTATAGATAAAGGAACATTTTCCTTTTTTTTTACTGTGTACAGTGTGTTTTAAGCTGAAATGTAACTTTTCACTAAAAACTCCAAGTCGTCTTTCGGTTATATCTGCTTATATTTTCAAACTCCTAAAGGAAAATCTAATTGGAAAATTCAATAAAGAATTAATCTCTATAAATAAAAGGAATAAAGAGGATAATTAATTAATTAATTGAGGCACAGATAGGCTCTCAAACAGTGAATGCATTGCATTTGAGTGTCATATTTTTTTTCTTTATATTTTACACAGCTTAGGTAAACGCAGAAGAAATATAAAACAGATAATGTATTTATCACAAAAAATCGTCTGCTAAGAAAATCTTTTTTCATTTTGAACTCTATAAATAAAAGGAATAAAGCAGAAGAAATATAAAACAGATAATGTATTTATCACAAAAAATCGTCTGCTAAGAAAATCTTTTTTCATTTTGAACTTCTATAAATAAAAGGACAGATAGGCTCTCAAACAGTGAATCGTCGAATATAATTGAAGAACAAATGGAAGAACAAATGGAAGAACAATTGGAAGAACAGATGGAAGAACAGAACGAAGAACAGATGGAATATATATAAAACGCAAAGTTAAATTTCACTCCGGACGCTAATAACTTAAATTCTACTAGATAGTTTTTAATGGAACTTACATTGTTAGTTGGATATTTTTTCAGAAATTTTGTAACAAGTGAAATATATCATTCTACGTTGTTTAATTGAATACTTATGGAGATGTTTTAAATCAGATGAACACAATTATAAAAGGTTGGCTTTAATTTAAAAGTTCCGCTGAATGAATTTTTATGTGATTAAAATTGTTAACATGTTGAGCGCTACGTCATTCATTGGTGACTAACACTGAACTTTCCGTTTAGATGACTGACTTTTCACCGATGACAGAGAGTCTAAAATACGATATAAAACTAAAAATTACTATGATATAAAAATTTCGTTTGATTCAAAGTTTCTTTTAAAAAAAACTGACCAGCGTTAGCGGGCGAAGGCTGCTAGTCTCTATAAATAAAAGGAATTCTGAGGATAATTAATTGAATAATTGAATAATTATTTGAGGCACAGATAGGCTCTCATCCTCTATACCTTTTATTTATAGAGATTTTACACAGCTTAGGTAAACGCAGAAGAAATATAAAACAGATAATGTATTTATCACAAAAAATCGTCTGCTAAGAAAATCTTTTTTCATTTTGAACTCTATAAATAAAAGGAATAAAGCAGAAGAAATATAAAACAGATAATGTATTTATCACAAAAAATCGTCTGCTAAGAAAATCTTTTTTCATTTTGAACTCTATAAATAAAAGGAATAAAGCAGAAGAAATATAAAACAGATAATGTATTTATCACAAAAAATCGTCTGCTAAGAAAATCTTTTTTCATTTTGAACTTCTATAAATAAAAGGACAGATAGGCTCTCAAACAGTGAATCGTCGAATATAATTGAAGAACAAATGGAAGAACAAATGGAAGAACAAATGGAAGAACAAATGGAAGAACAAATGGAAGAACAGATGGAAGAACAGAAAGAAGAACAGATGGAAGAACAAATGGAAGACCTCTTCATTAACAATAAAAAAAGATATGCAAACGAAACCCCAGAACACCGAGAAGAAATTGTGGGGTTGTAGAACTGGCATTCAGATAGTCTTCGGGCTACTGAGGGCGGGCAACCGTCTAGTGTAGTTAATAATGAATTTCTTTTTTTCTTTACTTCTTTGTAGCATATAATGTATATGTATGAAATTTCACAAATATTCCATCTTTTGTTTTTTAATTATATCATATTTTCAAGTGGCTTTATAATTTTTTCCACCACTGTATAGCAGAAAACGTATTATACGGATATACGTATATCGTTTAAACGTATAGCTGCTATACGTATCCTATCGCGAGCACTAGTTTTCAATAAAGAAAAAAAATCAATAACTGTCCATTTTCATGTTCACAGTTGGAAAAACTGCTGTGCGAAATGTTATTTTACCTAATTATTGCTCTTCTTCAGTTACCAAATATGATATATTTAAACCTTTTCAAGCTAAATAGCAATCAAAACTGATTTATTCCAAATGGAAATAACTGAAAAACAATAACTGAGATATACATTGAAAAAAAAATGTGGCTGTATATTTTCCGCTTTTTTAGGCAATTTTTGGTGACTGTGACATAAATTATTGATTTAATAATATCGTTGCAAGAAAATTCTCAATTTTCTCAAATCGCTTAAAAAACTTCTTAACGTCATTTAAAATATTTTTGTAATTGTATGTTTATGACCATCAGTTTAGGAATTAAACATTAATCTTCGTTCAGAGTGGACAACCTGTACAATTCATTAGACTTTATTGTTATTTTAATTTATCTTATTCCAAAAAGCATCATGCGTTGTGAAAAAGAAAATAAATTTTTACAGAAATTCTTTTCTAAACTGTAACTGTTTCTTTTCTGTGTTTCGTAAAAAATTTAATTCAAAGTTTCAATCTTTAAAAATTCCGATGTTTTTCAATCAGGACATTACATTTCTATTACTTATAAACACTGCAATTAAAAAAAGTATTTTAAAAAAATTGGCAACATCTGTAGATCTATACTAATAAAAGAACAAAACGCTCTGTGTGTGTGTGTGTGTGTGTGTCTGCCATGGCTAGTGAAATTTGTGGCGTTTATTTAATTTGTGGTTACTATATATATATTTTTTTTTATAGTAGCCCAATATCTCTCCTGATGTACCTGATATTCAGAATTTCAAAATTCTATTTATTAACTGAGTAATAAATTAAATTCCACAGCTCTCATAAAAAAATCGCCTTTTTCCACTTTTTTTCTTCATTTTCCTTATGGTTGGTTTGTGGCATAAAATTTTCGCAGAAATAATTAAAAAAGCGGGGGCAGACATTTAAAATTCATAGACTGGCAAACTGTGAGTTTAAATGAGGATTTCCTATGACAGCTGTTGTACGCCGTGGAAGAAAAAGATAGATGGAGGTGAAGTAAGCCGCAAAAAAGGTTTGCAATATGAAACCATTTATCGCTCAAATTTTAATGTCTCAAACAAAAGCACGTGGAAGGGATTTTGTATTAATAAAACGAATTGAAAGAAATAAATTACAGCTGAAGTATATTTTACGAAGAAATAGTATTTTTTTTTTAAATCGTCTTTTTTTATTATATTATTTATTAAAATATATGTTTACTTTTAAAATCATTGAAATTGGATAATTAGAAATAATTAAATGTCAAAATAAAATAAAATAAAATATTGAAAAAATTTTATTTGAACTAAAAATTGTATTACTAAAAGTTTTTTTTTTTTTATCAAAACAATAATAATTTATAACGTAGATGAAAAATGTTTATGATTTAATAACATATTAATAATTCCATGTCAATATATAAAATATATTGATGAAAACATTCTTTTAAAATCATGCATGAAAACCTAAATAACAAATATTAATCTAAAATCTAGATTTCAGAGTGCAGACGATTTTAAGACATTAACGAAAGAATGTTAACTTTTCAAGCAAAATCTTAAATGATGCTTCTATATTGATATTTCAAAGTCATATGATAAGAATAATCAAATAATTCTTTCCTATGATTGATTTATTTGTATCTTTTATGCATTCCGATCGTGTATTGCAGCCAATAATGGCACAAAACGTTATTTTTTAAACGAAATTTTAGTCATCTATTCAATAATAGTTTAAAAGGTAAAAAATAAAAAACAAGAAATACGGATTTAAAACAGTTTGAATTGATCGGCGTGGCAAAGCACATGGCTTTGTTGGTGCTTATTTGGACTTAATGTCGCGGATTTTAGGGTTACATATTCGGCGTCACCCCAAGACATTATACTTCCATTCTATTAATTTCTTTTTATTGTATGGTTGTAAGCAGATTTTTGGCATTTCGAACATTAGAGTGTATGAGTCATTAGCTATGTTGCAGTAAAAAAATCACAACACTTTTCTAGGAGTTTTTTTTAAATCATTGATTAAATTTAAATGTGTTCTATTCAATTTAAAATTGTATTATGGCTTTAATTTGTTTTTAAAACAAAAATAAAATAGCAGTTCGGCAAAAATAAAAGAGAAGTTTTATTCGAATCCGCAAACGATTCATACACCATAATAAATTATCAAATAGCAAAATAAATTATTTATCAGAAATAGCCATAAAAAGAGTAGTAGCAAAACTGATTATAACCTTAATGTTTAGACTAATTAAAACATAACCAACCCGATCTCAACCAGAAACAAGTTGGAAATTGCACGTGAACGTAGCAAATGAGGTGCGTTCGTACGATAACGAAGTTTTAAAAATATTAAAATCTTGCTGATATAGTAGAGCGTACTTCGGATACAGTATAGTAGTGGAAATCTTTTTTTGTGTTCCTGCAAATATACAGAAAGTAATTTTTATTACACCTCAAAAAAGTATATCTTATTCATAAAATGTGAAATACCGTAATTTCGGGTGTATAAGCCGCGGATCAAACAATTCTTTTTGGACCCAGAAAACTTATTTAGTGATTGAAACATTTACGGCGATCTAACTAGTTATATTTGTTTCTTAAAAAAAATCTGGGTCGAAAAAGAATTGTTTGATCTGCGGCTTATACACCCGAAATTACGGTAGTTGAATATAATTAAAACACGTCCCAAACAATGTTTCCCCGTATAGCATTATGTAGTGGAATACTTTTGTGTGGCCCTGTAATTCAATAATAAAAATTCTTTGCATCACAGATTGTACACAATGCATATTTTATTATACTTCATAGATTCATGCCAATTCTATTATGTTCGAATGAGTGTAGCATCATAAAAATGCATTTAAAACTTTTTTAACATTGACCGTAATGCAATGGAATATCTTTGATTGTACCTGTAAATGATCTATGCATCCGACTTTCATAACATTTGAAATGACTCGACAAAATTACGCAACAATTATGTTTTAAATTTCAAACGATTAAAATACATTTGAAACTTTTTTCCCCATTGACCGTAATGTAACGGAATCCTTTTGATTCTCCCTGTAATTGATCTATCCATCTGATTTTCATAAAATTTGAAATGACTCGATAAAATTATGTTATAATTATGTATTTTAAATTTCAAATGATTCGGTTGGGTAGTTTTTGCGTTGTTATATGCGGACGGACAGACGGACAGACAGACAGACAGACAGACAGACGGACGGACTGAGTGACAACAATAGGTGCTACGTATTTACATAATTACGAACGCACCTAAAAACAGATCACACTCCGATCCGTTATAGACAAAATTTCCGTGAGTATAAACCCGACGCGAACCTAAAAATTCTGTTTGAAAAAACTATGGATTTGATAACTGACCGGAACTAAATCTGAATCCCGCAAAAAATTTCAAATGAAGTATAACCCGATCCAAACTAGGAAAAATAAATTTCGTGGACATGAAACCTGACCCGAACCTAAATATTTTCTTTAAAAAAAACCCGAAATATGACCCAAAAGAAATCTAAAACCGATAAAAATATTCCAGAGAACTATAACCCGATCCCAGCAAGACAAAATACTTTCCGTGGTCATAAACCCGACTAAAACCTAAAAAATTCCATTTGAAAAATCCTGGAATTTGACCCAAACCACATATAAATCGGACCAAAATATTCGAAAGAACCATAACCGGATTCGAGTAAGACAAAATAATTTCCGTGGACATGAAGCCGATACGAACCTAAAACTTCCATTCGAAAAAATCTGATATTTGAATCGAACCAAATCTGAATCTGACATAACTATTTCAAAGAACCGCAACTGGATCCGAACAAGACAAAATATTTCCATGAACATGAATCCAATCCGAACCCAAAAGATTTCTTTGAAAAAATCGCGAAATCTGAACTGTACCAAATCTGAATTTGGCAAAAATATTCCAGTGAAGCATGTCCTTATTCGAACAAGACAAAATAATTTCCGTGAACACACAAGAAGAACCGAACCCAAAAGTTCTATTTGAAGAAAAACTCGAAATCTGAATTGAACCAAATCTGAACCCGACAAAAATATTCCAAAAACTATAACCCGATCCGAGCAAGACGAAATAATTTCCATGGACATGAACCCGACTCGATTCGAAACACAAACCATCTAAATCCGACAAAAATATTTGAAAGAATCATAACCGGATTCGAGTATGATAAAATAATTTCCTTGACATGAACGAGATCCGAACCTAAAAATTCAATTTGAAAAAATACCTGAAATTTGAATCGAACCAAATCTGAACCTGATAAAAATATTCCGAAGAACCGTGACCGGATACGAATAAGACAAAAAATTTACATGCACATGAACCGAATCTGAACCTAAAAATCTGATGTTCTACAAAACATAATGTGCCCGTGGATTTCGAACTGAAACAAATCTGAACTTGACAAAAATATTCCAGTGAAGCATGTTCTTATTCGAACAAGGCAGAATAATTACCGTGAAAACGCAAGAAAACCGGAACCCAAAAATTCCATTTGAAGAAAAAGCTGAAATCTGAATTAAACCAAATCTGAACTTGACAAAAATATTCCAGTGAAGCATGTCTTTATTGGAATCAGACAGACTAAGTTCCGTGGACATGCAGGAAGACCTGAACCCAAAAATTCCATTTGAAGAAAAAGCCGAAATCTGAATTGAACCAAATCTGTTCCCCACAAAAATATTCCACAGAACCATAACTGGATCCGACCAAGGCAAAATAATTTCCATGGACATAAAACCGACCCGAACATTAAAATCCAATTTCAAAAAATACCTAAAATCTGAATGGAATGAAATCTGAACCCGACGAAACTATTCTAATGACAAGATCCGAACAAGACAAAATAATTTCCATGGACATGAACTCAATATATGGTTAAGTAATATTTAGATTGCGATTAGTTTGCAATTATATTACGGTAAGTTCTGATTACATTTCATTTCCCGTTAGGTTTCAATTAGGTCACGCTGAAGTTAAAGTTAGGTAAAGATTAATTGCATTTTTTTATGGTTAGAATAAGGATATGTTACAATAAAGTGATGGCTGGGGTACATTCTAGGGTGTTTCGCTACCAGACCGACAAACTGTGAGGGGTGATACTAGACATGAAGACAAGCATTATTAAATAGGAAATCATGGGGCGCAAATGTCTTCCGTAGGAGCTAGCGGCCTAAACTTCAAACGATTATAAAAAACGTAAAAAAATAATGGATTCATTTGCGGTTTTCGCTAAAATCAATCTTTATATCACGATTTGTTTGTAAAAAATTTTTAAAGGTTGCTTTCAAAAATTGTCGATAGAGGGCGCTTTAGACTTTTGAGTAACAAACAACTACTTTTTACCCCTATTTTGTGCACGGGGTTGAAATTATTCTAAAGTTTAGACTTTAACTTAAATTTTAAGCCCAAAATCGGAAACATTGTTATCAGATAACTAGCGAAAATTGGATTGTGAATAGAGGAGGGGATTTTGAACGTTCATAAACATTTGACAAACTAATCAATTTTGTTGCGGTTTGCGTGTAGGTCATTCCCTTGGTAATTATTTTATTCAAAATGACGTACAGCAATGGTGTCACCATTTTTTGATAGAGGGCACTTCCGACACATCTCCGAAATTTCAATGGTATTACTCCTGAGTGTTTTACTACCAGACCAACATACTTCCAGGAAGTGTTAAGGATGCAAAGACAACTCGTAATCATATTATAATGTAATGTCGAAAATGCCTATTTTACGAGTTAGGGTTAAAAGAAGCAGAGAAAAAAGCAACTTGATATTTCAACAACACGTTTTGTCAGAACTTCTGGTAGTTCCTCTTTCGTTGCGCCATTCTATAGCTCGATGGGGCTCCTCCACATTTTACCAATGATGTTCGTAGACACCTCAATGCATCATATGGACAGCGGTGGATAGGTAGTGGTGGTTCAGTTCTTTGGCCTGCCAGATCGACAAACCTACTTTATTATATCAATTACTTTTTGTTACCTATTTTTATTTTATTACTGTATAACTTTTTAAAAATAAACATTGCTGGGTGGGGCTACTTGAGCTTAAATAAATTGGTAGCCCCCCCCCCCCCACCTAGCTCAATCTGAATCTGAATCTGTATGGACTTCTTCTGCAGTGGTCAAATGAAAAGTTGAATGTATGAGACTCCCGTACCGTCAGTGGAAGACCTCTCAGTTTGAATTTCTGTAGCTGTCAGAAAGCTTTCCGAGATACCAGGAATCTTTCAAACCGTGAGGAATTGCATGCGACGCTGCTGTCAAGCATGACCGACTACTTCTGGTCGTAATTTCGGACACCTTTTGTAGTAAAACCTTTAACTAAATTGTTTTATGCCGCATTAACGTGTAGCTGTTTCACTACCTGTTTCTGTTGCTTTTTTTTCTCTGCTTCTTTTAACCACAGCTCGCTAAAAAGGCATTTTCAACGTCACATTCCTATGTGATTCCGAGTCGCTTTGCATCCCTAACACTTCCTGGAAGTATGCTAGTCTGGTAGTAAAACACCCAGGAGTAATGGCATTAAAATTTTGGAGATGTGTCGGAAGCTCCCTCTATCAAAAAATGGGGACACAAAAGCTGTACGTCATTTTGAATAAAATAATTACCAAGGGCATGACCTACACGCAAACTGCAACAAAATCGATTCTTTTGTCAAATGTTTATGAGCATTCAAAATCCCCTCCTCTGTTCACAGTTCAATTTTCGCTAGTTACCCGATAACAATGTTTCCGATTTTGGGCTTAAAATTTAAGTTAAAGTCTAAATTTAGAATAATTTCAACCCTGTGCACAAAATAAGGGTAAAAAGTAGTTGTTTGTTACTCTAAAGTCTAAAGCGCCCTCTATCGATAAAATTTTGAACGTAACCTTTAAAATTTTTTTACAAACAAATCGTGATATAAAGAAAGATTTTAGCGAAAACCGCAAACGAAACCACCATTTTTTCCGTTGTTTATAATAGTTTGAAGTTTTGGACCTTAAACTTTAATGGCCGCTAGCTCCTACGGAAGACGTTTGCGCCCCTTGGTTTCGTATTTAATAATGTTTGTCTTCATGTCTACTATCACACCCCTCACAGTTTGTCGGTCTGGTAGCGAAACACCCTGTATTTAAGTTACGGTAGGGTGCTGTTAAGCCACAGTTAAGCTACAGACATGTTATGATTACGGTACAAAAGTTTACGGTTAGGAATTTGACCACAGAGAGAACATTACGCATCCTTTGATTAAAAATATACACTTACTGTTGTGAAATGGCTCTGAAATTATAATAATATATACCAACCTTTTAGCTAACATCGAGTATCAATTTCATTCATGGTATAGTCGGATTTAAGAGTGATATAATTAGTTAGAAATTAAAAATATTTCACTTGGGATTTCTATGTGAAAAAAATAATTAGTTACGTGACTTAACAGTGATTTTTGCGGGTAGATATCAACACTTTAACACGAAAATCACGCAATCGTATGATACATATTCCCTCCCACGTTTCTCATTGCTCATTTTGAGTATTTTTAGAGCTGAATATTAATTGTTGTTTTTTAAACCGATTTTTCACACAGTCAGTGGCCACGTGTTTTAGACAATGCATTTCGGCATGTTTCGAGTTAATGATAATATCATACAAATTTGAAGTTCGTTTAATATTGTTAATACTGACCCGGGCAACGCCGGGCGGGTCAGCTAGTATTCTATAAAGTCCCTATAAATAATGATTTAGATTATTTATTTAAAAACACGGTTTAAATAAAAATCGTTTAATGATAATGTCTTCTAACACATTAAGGAAATTGACTAACAGTGCTTTTCATATAAATTTTAAAATGATTCATAATGGATTAAAATCCTTATTTGATTTTAATGTCGATCAGCATTGAATATAAGTCGATTATTATTATTACAGACTAAAATTATAAATTAGGACCTAATCTGAGATTTTGTATTCTCCGAAACCTTTTTATAGTAAATATTCTTAATATTCATACAATTTTCTAAAACTAAGGTTTCTTTTATTAACACCTTAATCTTAGCTTATCAGATTTATTTTAGGTTCAAAATCTTTACATAGATATATATATACATAACTTCAGACACTTTTGACATTAGCTGGTAAGTTATTGCGATATTTGTAAATGGAACAATAAGTTGAAGCGTGAATTCACTACATTTTTGTATGAGTATAGTAATGCATTGCTCCAACTATTAAAGAAAAATTATAAATTATCGATTACGAAAAAATCGAATACGAAGCATGGCAAATGGCATTGCATCACACATTTAAAATTGAACTTAATCAAATTAAAATAAAACGCCGAAAATTACTTTTTTCAGTAATTAAATAGATCAAATTATTTAAAAAGTTACAGCAGTGCAATCTCATGTTTCATTTAACTTTTAATTACTCCCTTTTTTGCAATTAGTCAGATATCAGTATACTAAGAGCAGCTGCTTACCCACTTAATCGTCGCGCCCGGGACATTCACGGGCAGTCATGTATGAACAAATTTCGTCGCGCATGTGACACTCACGGGCTGCGCTTCTATTGATTTTAGATAAAATTTTCTGATATAGTCTAATGAATTTTTCTTTCGCGATTTTAGGAATACTAGAAGCTTCATGAGCGGTGAATTTGAGTGCTATCAAATATGCACTATTCGATTCAAACCAAAAAAGTCAGAAAAACTTATGTTTGGGACTAAAAAAGTATCTATTGAGACACAATTTTTTCGCAATATTATGACGTACAGTAGACACAGCTAAATTAAAAGATACTCACATTTTGTAAATAATGAAGCTCGTGATCCTGAAAATCATCCTAACCCAAAAATGTATAAAATTTGGACTGTTTGTGAGCATCTGAATCATTTATATAAAAAAACAATTACCGTGAAACAGGTGTCACTATCGATGAAAGTTTGGTGTCAAACAAAGGACGTTTATCATGGCAGCAATACATTCCAATGAAAAAGAGAAATTTTGAAATGGAATTTGGAAAAAGCAAAATTTGGAATTTTATGTTCTGCGAATCTAGCACTGGGTATATATGATATTTTATTATTTATACAGGGAAAATAACTTTGTTCAGCAAAGACTTTGAAATGCTCTCTATGACCTCACAGGTCGTTAACCCCTTGAGGGCAAAGCACTTATGTTCCTAAAATGTTCAAATGATTGATTGACACCGGGATTTAGAAACAAATTTATATGATAGAAAGTAAAAGCTGTTTTTCGCGTACGTTGTAAAAAGCAAATTTTAATACTAAAATTCCGGTGCCAATGTGGCATAAGGAAATTAAAATTAAGTGGTATATATAATATACCGGTGCCTTTCAAGGAGTTATGACACTGTTGACACTATTACTGAGAAAGGGACATTGTATAACAATTACATTATACATCGCCAGAGTTATGTGATACTATTTTGAGCTAACAAACAGATGTTTTGGTACTATTAGAAAAAGCAGAAAAAATATGCCAGAAGATTTGCGAGAAAAAAATTAAAAACTGGTAAAGTTCATGCGTTTAGACAAAGAAAACTTATCGCGCTGAAATGGAAAGACAAGGAACATGTGACATAGTTATCATCAATACATAATTCCGAGATAGTTGAAGTTATGACTCAAGTTAAGAGAACGAAAAGGAAGCCAAAAGTAGCTGTACATTACAATCAATATGGAAGGTGTTCATATAGTAGATCAATTTCTTTCAAGTTCTTATGTAGCTAGAGATGGCAGGAATAAATTTTATAAAAAGATATTATTCCATCTATTGGACCAAACCGTTTTCAATGCTTTTCAAATTTATAAGAAAGAAGGTGGCAGAAAATCTCATCTAAAGTTCAGACTCAGTTTAGTAGATGAAAGCGTAAAATATCGCACAGAAAGAAGTTACCATAAACGGGCCCGTCCTTCGAACGATGCCCCATCAAGTTGTTTGTATGAGCGCCATTTTCTAGATTTTATACCTAACACAGATAAAAAAAAAGATAATTCTTACAAAGAATATAAAGTTTGTTCATCCCATGTGAATGAAAATGAAAAGAAAAATCGAAAAGAAACTAGATATTACTGTAAGGTCTGTAATGTAGGACAGTGCATACCATGTTTCAAAGTTTTCCATACATTGAAAAATTATTAAATTTTGAAAAAATATAATGAATGTCTGAAATTAAATTTAAAAAGAAAATGTAGTCTTTGTAGTAATATAGCAAATTACCTAATTTTTATATTTTTAACTTAAATCAAAGTAAAATCACAAGTTCCAACGGTCCACTGAAGCTTCCTTGCGTGTTATGTATGTACAAAAAAGACATATAAGGTAAGTCAAATTGTGATTTTTAAAAATATTATCTGTCCTTTCACGCTTTCAAAAGCAAAACACTTCCATTTCTAAATTGTTGAAATAAATAATTTACACCGAAATTTACGAACAAATTTATTTCTAAATTGAAAAAGGCTAATATCTAGCATACATAACAAAGGAAAATTTTTGTACCAAATTTCTGGTGCCACTAGAGTTTTTGGTATTAAATTAAGCGATTTTATAAGCATTTCACCGCCCCTAAAAGGGTTTAATATGAAAAAAATATGCTATTTCTTTCGCCAATGAAATTATATTTTTATGAATAATAAAATTGGACTATAAAAAAATTCGAAGATTTTTCAAGCGATTTCCCCAAAATCACGCGACGATTAAGTGGTTAAAAATGAATATGCAGTCCATACAGACATTAAGTTCTGTATGGACTGCACTATAATTCTGCATCTAATTATCTCATTCTTGTACAGTGAATGTCGATTTTATACGTTTTAATGCAAGTCAGTTCAAAATAGACCACTTTCTATTTTCTTTTGGAGTTTGTTTTAGCCGATTGCATAAAATATAATTAGTGATGCAGCTTTTATGTTTTGCTGCATTTTCTACATAATATACTGAAATGCCCTTTGAGCTGTGATGGTTGAAATTTGTACCACTTAATTTTAATTTCGAAATGTCACATCGGCACCAGAAAATTCGAATAGATTTATTTGATAAAGATTTAATGCATTTTTTCGTGTATATTGTTAACCAATTTTTTTCTTTGCAAAATACTGGTGTCAATGTGACATTTGGAATTTTGAAGAATTTTACCCACCAGAGCTCAAAGGGTTAAGAAAAGACTTACAAATCGTTGCTTTTAATAATCAACATAGCCTATGATAATTGTTTATTTTCCCATCAACTCTCGCAAATGTCGTCAATATTTCACCAAATATCTCCAAATGGGTAAATATTGACGAATATACGACATCCTTTGCTGCAAACAGTTCGACAACATAATATTTGCTTTAACTTTCCTTTCCTTTGAAATTCATTGACCAATAGTTCTCAAAAATGACCCATTAATGGATACCAGCCTATGATATAATTACATAATCACATTACTTTTATTTGAATACACTAAAGATTTGATGTAATACTTAAAACATCGTTATTCCAAGGCCAAAAACAAGATAATTGCCATAAATAATGAAAACACTTTTTATTAGACATTTGGATGTAATGTATACTTCATAATAAATTTACTTCAATTTAATTTAGTAATTATATTAATATAATAGAATATAAATTGTGTAATTTATATTCTGATTGCTAAAGCAACTACTTCACGTGTTTAAACAAAATTCATATAAAAAAATTAAATGATGAAACAGAATTTCTAAAAGTATTCTGTAACTTAGACAATTTTTATTTAATGCGTAGGTGATATGAGTAGAATTACTTAAATAAAAAACCCCGAATATTTGTCAAATTATATGCATGTCCAATAATAACACCTTTAACAAATCTACAATTTTTCCTCTTTTAAACACCGGTTAAAAATGAATTCTTAATTATTCGCCCTGTTAAGTATTAGAACGAATTAATTTTATTTAATGTAGAAAAGGTGAGAAAATAAATCACTTTTTATTCATGAGACGAAAAAATATTAAATGAATCATTTTTTATATTCACCATTCTTCACATTTTATGGCAATGACTAGCATATTGCACAAAAAAAGAAGAAGAATTCCACTCACCATTAAGCACATTTGTGGGTAAAGAATGTAAAATAACTACAAGGAAGTGTTAAGTTATGGTCACTGTACGTGAGAAGAATCTTGGATGGACAGTTAAGTATTGCTGTTCGTAAAATGTTGCAGGACAGAGTAATATATTAGCACGCAAATTTACGCCACTTATTTTCTCAAACTAGAAATATTGAATAAGGTAATCCATTACTTTGAAAATAACCCCAAAACTGTCAAGAAATATCAGAATGTGTTAACGTGACTGATAACTTTATTATGATATAGATAAAGAGAAAATCGGTATATTTTCACAATATATATTTGAAAATTGGACTTTTTTATGTTTTTAGTTGAATATGATTTTACTCTTATAATTTTGTAGCAAATAACAAATACTTTTTATTGAAATATTTTAAAGATAAATTAATACTTATATATTACAGGCACTATTTTATAAAATTGACTGTCATAAATAAAATAAAACTTTTTGTCCTTTCTGGGGATTATCAAAATGGTAAAAACACCTGAAAATATAATGAACATCGTGAATCGCTTCCCTGTTTGGCACGTAAGTCGTACGGGCGTAAACAATTTGCTTAATTTATCACTTAGAGCTTTTTGACGCCACTATTTTTTGGTAGATTTCGTATGAAATACTACCTATTGCGGTCGCTCCAATGTTGGAATTTCTGAAACATTTTTGCAGATCTACGCCGATCATGATCTCTAGACCTCAAAACTACCATTAGTAAAAAAGGTTTATCTATCTATCTATATATGTATACAGGGTGATTCTAATTTCTTTTTACAATAAAAGAGGGGTGATAGTACGCATCAAGACAAACAATATTAAATAGGAAACCAAGGGTCCCAAACGTTTTCCAAAGGAGATACCCGCCATTAAAGTTTAGGGACCAAAATTCAAATAAACATAAAAAACGGAAAAATCGGTCGATCGATTTGCGGTTTTCACTAAATTATTCTTTATGTCGGCATTTCCTTGAAAATAAATATTAAAGATAAATTTCAAAAATTGCGAGAGAGGGCGCTTTAGAGTTTGGAGTAACGAACAACTATTTTTTGCAGGTATTTTTTGCATCTCATTAAATGTTTAAGTAAGCTTAGACTCAAACTTAAATTTTGAGCTCAAAATCTGAAAGTGGGAGAGGTAAAGTAGCACAAACTTAACTGTGTTCTGAGGGTTAAAATTTCAAATGATTATTACAACCGGAAAAATTGGTTCTTTGATTTGCGGTTTTCACTAAAACTATTCTTTATGTCTGTATTTTCTTAAAAATAAATTATAAAGATAATTTTCGAAATGCCGATAGAGGGAGCTTTAGACTTTGTAGTAACGAACAACACTTTTTTGGCGCTATTTTTTGCATCTTATTAAATGCTTTCGTAAGCTTAGACTTAAACTTAAATTTTGAGCTCTAAAATCTGAATAGTTGGGAGTGGTTAAGTAGACAAACTGAACAGTGTTCAGAGGGTTCAAATTTCAAATTATTATAAAAAACGGAAAAATTGGTCGATTCGTTTGCGGTTTTCGCTAAAACTAATTTTTAAATGAGCATTTTCTTGAAAATAAATTTTAAAGATTAATTTCACAAAATGCCGATAGAGGGCGCCTTAGACTTTGGAGTAGCGTACAACTATTTTTAACTGTTATTTTTTTAAATCTCATTAAATGCTTTCAGATGCATAAACTTAAATTTTAGGCTCAAATTCTGAATCGTTGGGAATGTATAAGTAGCGAAAAATTGAATTGTGTTCGAGGAGGGGGAGGGTTAAATTTCAACTCCCGAAGACACTTCAATTTGGGCTACTTAACTACACCTAATTATTCAGATTTTGAGCTCAAAATTTAAGTTTAAATCTAAAATTCCGAAAACCATTAATAAGTTTTTGAAAGCATTTAATTAGAACAAAAAAATAATAGTTAAAAGTAATTGCTGATTTCTCTGAAGTTTAAGGCGCCCTCTAATGGAATTTTTTGAAATTTATCTTTAAAATTTATTTCCAAGAAGATACCGACTTAAAGAATAGTTTTATTTTAAACCTCAAACGAATCGACAAATTTTTCCATTTTCGATAATTATTTTAAATTTGAAACCCCCCCTCCCCGTAAACACAGTTCAGTTTGTGCTACTTAACTACTCCCTACTATTTAGATTTTGAGCTCAAAATTTAAGTTTAAGTCTAAGGTTCGGAAAACATTTGTTGAGATGCAAAAAATAACGGCAAAAAACTGTTGTTCGTTACTTCAAAGTCTAAAGCGCACTCTATCGACATTTTTTAAAATTCATCTTTATAATTTATATTAAAAAAATACCGACATAAAGAATAGTTTTAGTGAAAACCGCAAATCAATGAAACAATTTTTCCGTTTTTTTTTTTTTATAATCATTTGAAATTTGAACCCTCTGAACACAATTCAGTTTGTTGTATTAACCACTCCCACTTTCAGATTTTGAGCTCAAAATTTAAGTTTGCGTCTAAGCTTACGAAAACATTTAAATAGATGCAAAATATACCGGCAAAAAATAGTTATTCGTTACTCCAAAGTCTAAAGCGTCCTCTATCGGCATTTTTTGAAATTTATTTTTTTAATTTAATTTCAAGAAAATGTCGACGTAAAGAATAATTTTAGTGAAAACCGCAAATCAATCGACCGATTTTTCCGTTTTTTATGTTTATTTGAAATTTTGATCCCTAAACTTTAATGGCGACTATCTCCTTTAGAAAACGTTTGGGACCCTTGGTCTATTTAATATTGTTTGTCTTGATATGTACTATCACCCCTCTTTTATTGTAAAAAAAATTTGGAATCACCCTGTGTGTGTATATATATATATATATATATATATATATATATATATATATATATAGATCACTTTCTTATGGACACGATAACTTCTATAGTTCTGCTCGAATCTATTCCAAACTGATACATAAAGTCAAGGGGTATAAAATCTCGGCTAAGTTCGTTAATAAGCAAAATCGGTTCAAGGGGGTGGAAATAGGAAGGGAAAAAACGGGTTTTGAAAAAAAAAAACGGGGTGAAATGCAGTTTACTCTCCTTCGCCAAGGCGACTTTTTTTTGGCGCGATAAATGCTTCAATATGGCAAACCTGCATTTTCATTTTCTCCTCTAGCATCTTAAATGTGGCAACCCTAAAGAGTTCTCCAGTTTACGTATCCTACCGATTTCTAAGCCGTTTCCTGATAGGACGCTCTTTTTTTTTTTTGTTTTCTTATTGGACGAAAGAAGAGAACTGAGAGAGGGCGCGTTTATTGCTTCCGGTACCATTGTTTTTTGGAGTTGCGTCTTGCATTCAACAAGTGAGTTTATTTTTTTGCATTTTCCACTTTTTATATTCAGTTAGATACCGTTCAGTAACTACTATGGAAGTTGTTGATTTCACAAAGAATGTTGTTGATTGTTTGAATGAGGAAGTAAAGTATTCAAATGGATACTTTACGCTGTTGAAAGTTTGCGGGAAAAAGTATATGATTGACTGGTGAGGCGGGCGCCAGTCCCCCTCACAAGAGCAAAACAGCGGCTCCGGGTAAGTAAAAATTCTCCTTTTTTTGTCTTTAGATTTGTATTTTATGTGCTTTTTGTTTATTTTGATTGCCGCCATCTTGGAAAGTGCGTTTTTGCGTAGTGTCTCTTGGAGCAAGTTACTCCGGGAGACAAGACGCAAAAACGCGCCAATTTGGCGATTTTTGAAAATCGCGCCAAGAAGGAGAGTAAACTGCATTCGCACCAAAAAAAGGCATAACTTCTTAATTAAAATCTATATCGAATCGGTTTAAAGTTTATATTACTTCTTAAAAATGGGCCGAAAGTTTGTGTATAACAGATTTCTGATAAATTTAGAAATGGGCTCAAGGGGCGAACAAAACAGGGTTTTGGGGAGAAAAAAATTCATAACTTCGTCAATTCTTAAGATATCAAATCCAACTGAATTTTGTATAAATGTTCTTAACTTTATCTAAAACTTTTGTACTTACAAGATTTTGATAAGACCATTTCTTACCTACCGTAATTTCGGGTGTATAAGCCGCAGATCAAACAATTCTTTTTCGACCCAGAATTTTTTAAGAAACAAATATAACTAGTTAGATCGCCGTAAATATTTATCTTCAACCACTAAATAAGATTTCTGGGTTTAAAAAGAATTGTTTTATCCGCGGCTTATACACCCGAAATTACGGTATATAAAAAATTAACAAGTTGGAAATTGCACGTAAAGCGTAGCAAATGAGGTGCGTTCGTACGATAACGAAATGTTAAAAACATCACTCTCATGTATCAATTGCATAAAACTGTAAATAGTTAATTACAATTAAAATGTACACCAAACAATATTCTTTCTATAACATTATATAACAGGATACTTTTGTGTGGCCTTGTAAATCAATAACAAAATGTTCTTTGTACCACAGATTATACAAAATGCATATTATAGTATGTACTTTATAGTTGCATATGAATTTTATTATGTTCGAATGAGTGTAATACCATTAAAATGCATTTGAAACATTTTTCCCCATTGACCATAATGTAACAGAATACTTTTGATTGTCCCTGTAATTGAACTATGCATCCGATTTTGATAAAATTTGAAATAACCCGACAAAATTATGTAATAATTATGTATTTTAAATTTCAAACAATTCGGTTGGGTAGTTTTTACGTTGTTATATGCGGACGGACAGACAGACGGACAGACAGACGGACGGACTGAACGATAACTATAGGTGCTACGTATTTACATAATTACGATCGCACCTAAAAACGAAAACAAAAAGGGGGATGAAAAAAGACAAAAATCCATAACTTCGTCAATTCTTAAACTATCAAATCTAAATAAATTTATTTTACATCGTCTCAATAATATCAACAACTTTTATGCTGACAAGTTTTTCATAGGACCAGTTTGCATAGCAAAAATAAATTAAACAAAAATAGGAGTTGGAGAAAAAACCCGAAATCCAAACTGCTTATATTCTGACTAATTTTAATTTAAATTTTGCTCTCAAACGCATCCAAAATACAGATCCTCTTATTTAAGAACTATATAATGTGACGCATTGGTCAGTTTTTTGATAAAGACAGAATATATTTCAAAAAAGGCTGCCAAAAAGGTTATTTTGAACAGAATATCTCTAAGTGATCGTGATAGAAAATTTGAGGAAGTATTCAAATAACAAATTGCGTTTTTTCTGATTCATTTTTAAATCCATTTTTGTTCTCAAATACATCCAATTTACAGAACCTCTTATTTAGGAGCTATATAATGTCAGGCATTGGTCAGTTATTTTAATAAAGCCAGAATATATTTTTAAAAAGGCTGCCAAAAAGGGTATTTTGAACAGAATTTTCCGAATATATCGTGATTCAAAATTTGAGGGTGTATTCAAATAGCAAATTGCAATTTTTCTGATTTGTTTTTAACCCATTCGTGCCCACCACCTTTTTCGCAAATTTTATTTGGTTGACCCCACTATTTTTGAAAGAATTAAGTTTAGTTCATTAATTACGAAATTTTTTCAATTAAATAAAATAAAGATTGCTGTTTTTTTTTACCGGTGTCAAAAACAGTGCTACATGCACCTTTTGAAGCGTCCCTAAAAACGGACGCTAGGCACTAATGGGTTAAATCCATTTTTGCTATCAAATGCATCCAATTTACAGGTCCCTTTATTTAGGAACTGTATAATGTGACGCATTCGTCAGTTTTTTGATAAATGCGGAATATATTTCAAAAAAGGCTGCCGAAATGGGTATTTTGAATAGAGTTGCCCGTAGCCATCGTGATTGAAAAATTGAACTATTCAAATAACAAATTGCGTTTTTACTGACTCATTTTTAAATTCAGTTTTGCTATAAAACACATCCAATTGACAGGTTCTCTAATTTAGGAGCTGTATAATGTGCCATATTAGTCAGTGTTTTGATAAAGGCTGACTATATTTTTTTAAAAGCTGTCAAAGTGGGCACTTCGCACAAAATTTCTATAAGCGATCATCATGATTAAAGAATTCAGGATGCATACAAATTAGTTATTTTATAACCCATTTTTAAATTCAATTTTGCACTCAAACACATTCACTTGACAGTTTTTTATTATTCAGGAAGTATATAATATGCCGGATTGGGCGATTTTTTAATACAGTCATAACATATTTAAAAATGTGTTGTCAAAATGGGCATTTGAGCCGAATTTAGCTTTAGATGATTCTGATAAAAATCAGTTCTTACAAAAACATGAAATAAGATTTTTTTCAAAAGCGGCCAAATGAAGTTGTTCAACTGGGCTCATCTGTAATCAAATTTTATTTTTTGTTGTTGAAATGAGCACTCTTCGAAATCTACCTCCGCCTGTAGTCCAAGCCGACAGGCATTTTTTTTAAATACAATTTGATACTATTTAAATGCACAAATGTTTGGATTGAATATTACGAATAATATAGCTTAAAAAATTGGTGTTAACGAATATTTTCAATTTATTGTACGTAAAAAAATAATCAGTTAAGTAATTAATTGGCTTTAACATTTACGGCTTGTAAATTAATATTTTTGCAATGATCATTTTTAGCATAAATTAGGATTGAATTTAATTATAAAGTATTTTTGTACTAATAATGGATAATGGTTACCGGCAGTTCATACACCGCCTTATGTTTACTAATGGAATTATGAATAAAAGTGGAGACATACAGTGTATCGTCTTCGAGTTGCGAGAGAAGTGATTGAGGAGGTTGTCACAAGATGACAAATGAATTTATAAAAAATCCCTGTCGGCTGGGCCTATAGGCGGAGGTAGATTTCGAAGAGTGCTCATTTCAACATATATATATATATATATGATTAGAGATAAACCCAGTTTAATAACTTCATTTGGCCGTTTATGAAAAATTTTTCAATTTTATTTTTCTGCAAAAACTGGTTTTATCAGAATCATCTTAAGAAAAAATCAGCTCAAATGCCCATTTCGACAACATATTTTGAAACAGATTCTGACTTTATTAAAAAATCGACCAAAACAGTACATTACACAGTTCCTAAATAACAAAAACTGTCAGTTGAATGCATTTGAGAAAAAAATTGAATTTAAAAATGAGTCATAAAATAACCGATTTGTTGTTTGAATACATCCTTAATTCTTTATTCATGATTGTTTCGGAAAATTTTGTGCGAAATACTCACTTTGACAGCATTTTAAAAAATATATTCTATCTATCAAAAAACTGGCCAATGCGTCACAGTCTATAGTTCCTAAATAAGAGGATCTGTAAATTGGATGCGTTTGAGAGCGAAAATGGATTTTAAAACGAGTCATAAAAAGCGCAATTTGCTATGTGAAAACTTTCTTTAATTTTCAAATCGCGAAGACATCGGGAAATTCTGTTCAATATACCCTTTTTGGTAGCCTTTTTAAAAATATATTCCGTCTTTATCAAAAAACTGACCAATGCATCACATTATATAGTTCCTAAATAAGAGGATCTGTAAATTGGATGCGTTTGAGAACAAAAATGGATTTAAAAACGAGTCAGAAAAAAACGCAATTTCTTATTTTAATACTTCCTTCAATTTTCAGTCCCGATGACTTTCGGAAATTCTGTTCAAAATACCCTTTTAGGTAGCCTTTTTTGAAATATATTCTTTCTTTATCAGAAAATTGACCAATGCGTCACTTTATACAGTTTCTAAATAAGAGGATCTACCATTTGGATGCGTTTAAAATCAAAAATGAATTTAAAAATGAGTCAGAATATAAGCAGTTTGGATTTGAGGTTTTTCCTCGAACTCCTATTTTTGTTTAATTTGTTTTTGCTATACGAGTTGGTCCTATGAAAAACTTGTCAAAATAAAAGTTGTAGATATTTTTGAGAAGATGTAAAATGAATTTAATCAGATTTGATATCTTAAAAACTGACGGAGTTATGGATTTTTCTCTTTTTCTTTTGGTTTTTAATTTTTTTCATTAGTAAAAGTTGGTCCTATCAAAAACTTGTAAATACAAATGTTTTAGATAATTTTAAGAACATTTACAAACAATTTAGTTGGACTTGATATCTTGAAAATTGACGAAGTTATGAATTTTTTTCTCTCAAAATCACTGTTTTTCTCGCCCCTTGAGCCCACTTTTAAATTTATCAGAAATCTGTCATGCATATACTTTTGGCCCATTTTTAAGAAGTAATATAAACTCTAAACCGATTCGATATCTACTTTAATTAAAAAGGTATTGCGTTTTTTCGGTTTTCACAAAAACGCCCCCTATTCCGCCCCCCTTGGTCCGATTTTGCCCATTAACGAACTTAGCCAAGATTTTATCACCTTTGATTTTATGTACCAGTTTGGTGGAAATTGATGAAGAATTATAGAAGTTATTGTGTCCATAAAAAAGTGAGGTATATAGATAGACAGATAGATAGATAGATATATAAACTGGTGCGATTGCAATCGGTATTATTTCTTACGAAATCTACCTACCGTAATTTTGGGTGTATAAGCCGCGGATCAAACAATTCTTTTTGGACCCAGAAATCTTATTTAGTGATTGAAGACCAATATTTACGGCGATCTAACTAGTTATATTTGTTTCTTAAAAAATTCTGGGTCGAAAAAGAATTGTTTTAGCTGCGGCTTATACACCCGAAATTACGGTAATTGAATCAACAGTTTCTGACTACAGCCGGAGCCAGCTTCCACCAATAAATTCTGAACAGGAGATTTTGCCTTGTACAAGAGACTTTTTTCTAAAGGGGGGGAAAAATTCCGTCATATATATTTAAACTTTATATCTGTTTTTATTGGTGGCAATTCACCCAAGCATTATAAACCTTTTTCATTGAAACTGAGAGGTGGTTGTCTGGGTTGTCCCATTATGGCGGAAACATGAGGCTTGACTACAGCCAAAGTACTTCCAGCAGTAAAAATGAATAGCTCTTGAAGTAATTATTTATGACAAAATTTTTTCATTAATAAAGCGTTTAAAGAAGGAGAAAATTTCTATTTAAATTTGTCAGTCGATATTTGCCCGGTTGTAAAGAATTCCAGCAAAAGCGGTTACATTTAAACTTTATTAATTTAAAAGTATGTCATTTCCTCTTTAAAAATAGTTCCATGTGTATACTAGCCCTGAGCGCTGACAGAAAAACAGCGGCTGTCGAAGATGGATTACTTTTACTCTATGTACGCTGCCTTAAAACTGTTTTAGTACGAATAACATTTAACAGTTTTTTCCGCTTTTTTTGCTGAAATTCAAGAAGTCGAGGAAATATTTTATAAAATACTGGTGTCTAAATTTAAGGGGCCGTAATATGTCATTTTTTGTCATTTTTTTATCATTTCTAATTATTAGAGGCGGTGTGTTTATACCACTCCTAGTGGTGATAATATGAAATTTCCAGTAGAGATGCTGGTGAAAGAATTTAGATACAGAGAATATTCTCAAAGAAATTAAAGAAAATTCATCACATTGAGGTTAGCGTGTTCTTTTGGACTAGACAGATGTGAAATACGTTGTCCTGTTTTTCAAGCCATGACCGGCTGAATTATATCTGTGAAATAAACAGGGGGGTTCCCCGTAACGTACTCTAATTTTGAGGGGTGTTACAGATAAATAAGACAAAATTTTTTTATAGGAATGCTAGGTCGCAATCCACTTATTAAGTCATAAATACAGGGTGTCTCAATGCAAATCAAATCCCAGGTTTCATTGCCAAATTTAGTAATAATGAAAAAACTTTACCGATATATTCAACATACTTAATTTATTTTGTGTGAAAAGTTATAGCTATTACGGGAATCCCACTGTTATTATGCCCGTGAGCTACATTCAAAATTACGAAGACCCTAGTCCAGTGTTGCTTGGTCACACAGATTGTATTAATTTCCAGCAAATATTAGAATTTTATCATATTTAGTAGAAAGTAAAATATGTCTGTTGAAAATACATTTCAAATACTTTCTTTATTGTTAAAACTGTGCAAAAAAAAATCATCAGGCATGATATGCCATGACACCAACACGCGGACACATGCATTTTTTTTTTGTTTCAGACACAAATCAGAACCTGGTATATGAGCATTATTTTATGCACCTTATACTTACTTCAAAGTGAACTTGTGTGTTATGTATGTTATGTATGTTATTAATTTTACTAATTTGACGTGAAATAATCCTTAAGAGCAATATGACGGAATGAACATTATAGAAATATTCTAAATATACTTTAATGGAAGATATAATAAGAATACCTCTATTTTTTACGAACATTTTCACATATTTATATATTCTAATCAGTTTGTTTCATTTCTATCGTTTCTAAAGTATTATATTATCTCTTTTCGATTTATTTAGGTAATTTCATCTATTACACTTGCTATCTGTTGTTCTCTTAAAATGCTCCAGTAGTATAACAAAGTAATAATGGTCTTAGTTTTTCATTTTAATGTTAGATTAATAATGAGCTACCTTTTAAAAACAGATATAAAGAAATGTGTAATTATGGATCAAACCATATCCAATAGCTAGTTTCTTACCATAAATTACATTTTCTATGTTTGTACGCTTCAAAAGAGAAATGCAAATATAAACATGAAAATGTAAAAATAAAAATACTGCAAGAGTGAAACTTTCGTTTGCCTCATTAGATACGGTAAACATATTTGTACATGAGATTTAAAGTTTTTTATGTTAAATAGAAAAAGACGGCAAATTTATAAATTAATCTGGAAAGGAAGTTTCATGTAAAATGGATAAGTAACTTAAAAAAATAAATAAAAGGAAAATTATTCATTCGTTCATCCATAATAATTATTTCTATATTTGTTTGTCTGAATGGCAAATTAAGTTTTTACATAAGCGATCAGTCCATAGTTATTTTAAGATGCTCCGGTGGTAAAACAAAAAAATAATAGTCTTAGTTTAATCTTAGATCAATAATGAGCTACGTTTTAAAAACAGATATAAAGAAATGTATAATTATGGATCAAACCATATCCAATAGCTAGTTTCTTAATGTAAATTAAATTTTCTATGTTCGTACGCTTCAAAAGAGAAATGCAGATATATTTATAAACATGAAAATGTTAAAATAATACAAGAGTGAAACTTTCGTTTGCCTCATTAGATACGGAAAACATATCTGTACATATTATTTAGAGATTTCCCTATGTTAAATAGAAAAAGACGACAACTTGTACATTAATCTGGAAAGAAAATTTTATCTAGGAGAGATAGGTAATTATTTTAAAAATAAAAGGAAAATTGCTCACTCGTTCAT
Organism: Maratus speculifer; assembly: GCA_964019185.1. Lineage (NCBI taxonomy): Eukaryota > Metazoa > Arthropoda > Arachnida > Araneae > Salticidae > Maratus > Maratus speculifer. The sequence goes on from OZ025299.1 coordinate 273,023,149, forward strand.
CCATTATGTATTTTTCTATATTTCTTTGTCCGAATTGCAAATTAATTTTTTACATAGGCGATCTATCTTTAGTTCTGTAAGATGCTCCGGTGGTAAAACAAACTAATAATGGTCTTAGTTTTTCAGTTTAATGTCAGATGAATAATGAGAAACGCTTTTAATAAAAAGAATATTGCCCAGTTAAACTGATGGCATTGAGCTCACAGGCTACGCATACTAATTGTACATTACAGCCTTGTATTTTCGTTAATTCCGTTCGAAAAAAAAATTAAGAAGGGGAAACAGTTTTCCCCTTTCTCCTTTTTTATACTTAATCATTGAACTTCCTAAACTATCAAGTACATGCTTTATCATATTAAAAAATCTATATCCAAAATTCAGAGCAAATCGGATAATGCTTAATAAAAACCCATTTAGCATTTATATAATTTAAGAGGAGTTATTCCCCTCTTTTATACTTAACCATTAAACTTCCAAAACTATTCAGAGATTTGAACGAAATCTGACAATTCTGATTGAAAAATCCATTTATGCAAGTTAAGGGGAGGGGCATTAGAACCCCCGTTCCCCCTGTTTATACTTATTCAATGAACACCTAATAACAGCCACGGACTCGCCTCATCAGAATGATCCTATATCTAAATTTTGAACGAAAACTGTTAATTCTGCATGAAAATCCCGTTTATATCAATTAAGGGGAGGGGCATGAGCCCCCCGTTCCCCCTGTTTATACTTATTCAATGAACACCTAATAACAGCCACGGTATCGCCTCATCCGAATGATCCTATATCTAAATTTTGAACGAAAACTGTTAATTCTGCATGAAAATCCCGTTTATATCAATTAAGGGGGGGGCATGAGCCCCCGTTCCCCCTGTTTATACTTATTCAATGAACACATAATAACAGTCACGGAATCGCCTCATCAGAATGATCCTATATCTAAATTTTGGACAAAAACTATTAATTCTGCATGAAAATCCCGTTTATATCAATTAAGGGGGGGGCATAAGCCCCCAGTTCCCCCTGTTTATACTTATTCAATGAACACATAATAACAGTCACGGAATCGCCTCATCAGAATGATCCTATATCTAAATTTTGGACAAAAATTATTAATTCTGCATGAAAATCCCGTTTATATCAATTAAGGGGGGGGCATAAGCCCCCAGTTCCCCCTGTTTATACTTATTCAATGAACACATAATAACAGTCACGGAATCGCCTCATCAGAATGATCCTATATCTAAATTTTGGACAAAAACTGTTAATTCTGCATGAAAAACCCATTTACAACCATTAAGGGGAGAGGCATGAGCCCCCCGTTCCCCCTCTTATACATATCGAATGAACTCCAAAAACTAATCAGGGAAGCGCCTTATCAGGATATACCTATATACAAAATTTCAAGTGGATCCGATATTTTTATCATGAGTTATCGCTTTACGCACGAACGCACGTACATACAGAACGGACGGGCACATAAGCTCTCAGGCTATGATAGCCTGTGAGCTAAAAACAGATGAAAAGAAATGTGTAATTATGGATCAAATCATATCCAATAGTTAGTTTCTTACTCTAAATTAAATTTCCTATGTTTGTGTGCTTCAAAGGAGAAATGTAGATATATTTATAAACATGAAAATGTAAAAATAAAAATACTCCAAAAGTGAAACTTTCGTTTGCCTCATTAAATACGGAAAACATATTTGTTTATGTGATTTAAACTTTTTTTTATGTAAAATAGAAAAAGACTGCAATTTATATATTAATCTGGAAAGAAAGTTTTGTGTAGGATAGGTAGGTAAATGTTTTAAAAATAAAAGGAAAATAGTTTATTCATTGATCCATAATATTTTTTTCATCATTTATTTGTCTGAATTGCAAATTTAATTTTTACATAGGCTAATGTTTTAAGCAAATTTCACAATTCAGTTCTAATGAACTCACGAATATTAAAATTATTTAATTTACACACAAATTCACATAGCAAATTAGCCACTTAACTCTTTTTTTGCGTACAATAAATAAAAAATATGGTATAACACCATTTTTATTAAGCTAATATACTAGTCATATTTAGTCTTAATATTTATGAAATTAATTAATAGGAAATTGCATTAAAAAAATTTAATGGTGTCAAAAAACTTGAAATTCTCAAACTGCAAAACTCTTTTAGCTAGTTTTTAGCTCACAGGCTATCAAAGCCTGGCGTACGTGCGTAACGCAATGACTTATGATAAAAATACCCGATTCACTTGAAATATTGGATACATGTATATTCTGATAAGGCGCTGCCCTGATTAGCTTTTGGAGTTCATACGATATGCATAAGAGGGGAAACGGTAGCTAATGCCCCTCCCCTTGATTTATATACATGGGTTTTCCATGCAGAATTATCAGTTTTCGTTCTAATTTAGATATAGGATCATTCTGATGAGGCATCTCCGTAATTAGTATTATGCGTTCTTTGGATAAGTATAAAGAGGAGGAACGGGGCCTAATGCTCTTCCCCTTAAATGATATAAATGGGTTTTTCATGGAGATTTATCAGTTTTCGTTCAAAATTTAGATATAGCATCTTTCTCTTGAGGCGCCACCGTGACTGGTATTTGGTGTTCATTGGATAAGTATAAGAGGGGTGGTGGAACGGAGGACTAATTGAATGTCAAAACATTGAGTGTCTTAACAGCAGCTGATTCGGTCTTAAAATTTTCCAATGAAAAGGAAATAAACTAAAACGCGCTTACTGGTAGATAGCTACTGCGTATATAAAAGGAAAATAAAGGGATTTTTTCGCTATTTCGGCATTAACCCTTTGAGGCACAGAGCGTTTCCATTGCGAAATGGTTGAAAGGAATAAATGACACCGGAATTTTAAAACAAATTTATTTCTTAATGAGAAAAACTATATTTTTCACATATAATAAACTAATTTTTTTTAATACTAAAATCCTGGTTCTAATGTTACTTTTGGTAATTTTGGTAAGTGGTTTCATAGACATGCCACCGCCCCTTAAGGGGTTAAATTAGTTTCTAGAAATTAAAGAGAAGAAAAATAAATAACATTTTGGTGTTTTACTAATTTTTCAACTTCATATATCACAAACCCGAATAATCCGATTGTCGAAATCGAAAGAAGAAAAAAAATGTAATATTTCGGATCTATGGAGTTGAAAAAGGGAAACTTTTACAATTTTTATGTTAGTGTCCTCCAAAGCAGAAAAATTTCGATGGACAGGAAAAAATACTAATAAAGATAAAAATTTTACTAGTTCAGAAAAAAATACGGGATCCATAAGAGTTTTTAATTAAAAAAGGCTTTCATCTACTGTGTATGCCAAGCAGTATATTTATAATCTTTAACTTGGGTATCCTGATATAAGCCAAAATTGACATTAACAATTCTTTGATGAATTTAAAATTACCTATAACCCATTTAATTCCACTCCAAACTGCTGAACAAAAAAAGCCGAAGTGGGAGTCTGCTTGGTCTTTAGCAACTCCGACTCTTAGCTGAAAATGGGTCCCACATTGACTCTACGACTCTGCTGTGCTGGAAGCAACGCTGTTACTTTTAAAATAGATTTTTCATTTCAGACAAAAAAAAGTTCAGTTCGCTAACAACTAATGAAAATTGGGGGATTTTGCAAAAATCGCAAAAGTCTTATGGAAATTTAAAATTTGCGTCTGAACGAGATTTAAGTAGCTCGAAGGTAACATATCTTTTAAGTTTTTAATATAAAAAAGATACTTTACATATATATATACGCTGCTCAGAGACAAACCATTCAGTAACTAGTTGATTTAAAATCCCAACCCGCATTATTATTAATTTGTACATAAAATAACATAAAAATAAATAAGTATTAGAATTACATATATGCAAAAATGCATCAAAGTGTTTTTGAAATCAAAGATAGAACTTTTAAAAATCGAATACATGGTAAGATATAGTTTCTGTACATTAAAAAAATATGCCTTTTAAATTTAAAGAAACGTTTGAATGCAAATAAAAGATAACCTTTTTTATTCTTTATCGAATGATTTCAGTGGGAAATTTTCTTCGATTAAAATATAAAAATCCATCCCACCAATTGCCTTTTATATTAAAGATAGAATATTGTATAAATAAATTTATAGTAAAATTTAGTTTTTATACATCTAAAATTAATATCCTTTTTAAAGTTAAAAATACGTTAATTTAAAAATAAGAATTAATCTGTATTATTTCTTATCAAAAATATTTAGCAGAAAATTTTATTAAATAAAAATGCGTTGTCTACATCATCTGAATAAAAAAGAATGTAAGAAAATTAATGTAGAATTGAAAGCATTTTTTAAAGTTAACAAGATATTTTGACAACAACTTTTGTTTTCACAGAGGATTAAGACAAAAAAAAAAAATTTGTCTGTCCAGAATATATTATACTGATAAAAAACTTAAAAATATAATTTAAGGAAAAACAACATGTGCCAACAACAGTTTCCTTAATAAACATAAAAAACAGACAAAATACTATTTCCAAGACAGATTTGCTACGATTTATCACATTTATTATTTTTTTCGAGTTGCTACTGTAAAATTTAAAGCTACAATCACTTCCGGAGATTTAAAAAGTAAAGCGACATTCATTTTTTTGGAAAAAAAAAATATTTTACTTTAAACTTGTTGAGGTTAAGTAAGAATACTTTAATGCCCGAATGAATAAAGATACAAAACTGCCACGATATGGAAAAAGAATAAAAACTTAAGGAAGTTGAAGCGTTTGGAATATTGCCACAGGCTTCTAAAATGACATTTCAGTGAAAATATTCAAGCAAGCTTTGTACAGTTGACAGGAAAAAAAATGTGCGAGGTATTTAAACGTGGCAGTGAATAGCACAGCCTGTTTAACTGTCAAATTATAAGGATTCGAAAGATCACATACTTCAGTAATTAAAGAGAAGAGATTTAGTTTTAGATTCCAAAAACTTTTTTCCTGTAATTTCAAAGATTTTAATTTAAATCTGAATTCAATGAAGCATATAACTTTTAATGCTAACTTTTAATATATGACTTTCTGCTAATAAAAGATTTTAAAGAAATTTACAATGTTGCCAGTGTTTTGTTTACAGTGTTATTTGAGGATTTAAAATTGGAATAAAGCGCATCACTGACTAATCAAAATAAATGTGCCTGTTACTAGTTGTTCTTTTCCCAGATAAGCAGCTGCGTAAATTCATATATATATATATATATATATATATATATATATTGGGTTGGAAAATAAGTTCCCGCAGTTTTTTTAAATAGAAGTTTTCTACCAGAATCTATATTTTGTTTTTTGGATACTAGAGCTAATTTGTGTTGAAACTCAGATCTATAAAATGGAGTGTCAAGTTGAGAAAAAGGAACATTTTCGACACCTCCTTCTCTTTGCTTTTAATCAAGGTTGTAAGGCCGCAAGAGCTGCTCGTGACATTTGTGCTGTGTATGGCGAGGTTGCGATAGCTGAAAGAACCGCCCGTGATTGGTATGCCAAGTTCAAAAATGGAAATTTTGACATCAAAGACGCACCTCGTTCTGGCTGCCCAGTTGAGTTCGATGAGGAGCGATTAAACCAACATTTGCACGAAAATTCGCGTCAAACGACAAGAGAACTGGCAAAGAAAATGAAATTCTCCCACACTGCTATAGTGAAGCATCTTCACTCGATGGGAAAAGTTCAGAAGTTTGGAGCATGGGTTCCGCATGTTTTAAGTGACAACAACAAGAATCAACGAGCCGCAATCTCCGCTGGTTTGCTTGCTCGTCACCGCTCAACTCATGGAAACAAGCAACGATTTCTTTACCGAATCGTTACTGGCGATGAAAAATGGTGCCTGTACATTAATATGAAGCAACGCAAGGAATGGCTCAACCCTGGTAAATTACCAACACCGCGTGTAAAACAAGATCTTCACCCACGTAAAACGATGTTGTGCGTATGGTGGGACTGGGAAGGCATTATCCATTACGAACTGCTTGAACGGAACCAAACAGTCAACGCGGAACTCTATGTTCGACAAATGGAACGACTCAACGTAGCTATTCAAGAGAAAAGACTTAACCGGCAGCATGGAGTCCTTTCGCTGCACGACAACGCCCGCCCTCATATCGCCAATATGACCAAGGAAGCCATTCAAACGCATGGCTGGGAAGTACTGCCGCACCCGCCGTACTCTCCTGATTTGGCACCAACGGATTTCCATCCCTTTCGATCTCTATCAAACGCTATGCGCGGAGTTTCGTTCAATACTGATGCAGACTTGAAAGCTTGGTTGGGTGAATTTTTCGAGTCGAAACCAGGGGATTTCTACCAACGAGGTATTGAAAATCTTGTTGAACGTTGGGAAGAAGTTGTAAACAACAAGGGAGAATACATTGTTGATTAATTATTTGTTATTTTTTATTGAAAAATAAACTTTGAAATAATTTTTAAAAAACGCCGGAAACTTAGTTGCCAACCCAGTTGGCATTCCATAGTTGACATTCCATTTAAACCCTTTCGACTCGGGTGTCACTTACACAAATTTTATTTGGTTTACACCGCTTTTAAAAAAAAGTTTCCTTCAAGTACACAATTTCAAAAATGCTGTAATTAAATAAGGCAAATTTTATTTTCCTTTATTACTGGTGCCAAAAACAAATTTTGCAAAGAAATATGATATCGAGTCAGACTGGACATACGAATGCAAAGAGTTAATGATCTGAAATTTAACATAAATTAACTCGATCAAAAAAAAAATGTAAATTTGGCAGAACAAAAACGTATTTAAAAACACGGCGGGAAGTTCGTGGCCAACCCACTTGCTACTTTATCGCGGACATTACATTTTAACAACCAGCATTTTAACATGAATTAGGTCGATCAAAAAAACAGAGTATAGATTCCGGTAGAAAAATTGTCTTTAAACAAACGGCGGGAACTTAGTTTCCAACCCAATATATATTTAACTTGAAAAACATAATCTCATCATACAACTTATTTTTTAAATTATTTAATTGTGTATTTTTTAGTGTTAAATCTCTTAATAAAAATTTAATGTTTAAAATCTGCTTCACTGTCTTTAACAAGTTGGAAGTTGTACGTCAAACTTGGCAAGCTACCTTTGTAAATTAACTAGTTTGAAAAATATACAGATCTGGCAATAATAGCTGTTGCACGCTTAAAAATGCATGAATGTAAAATTTATTCCGATTACATATAATAGACTGAGTAATACGGAAATAATATGAACTTCAATAGAACGCAATCACCATGGCAACATTGAATCCTAACATACCATAATGTAACATTGAATTAATTACGTATGATAGGATTTAATAGAAAAATCAAAATGGAAATCTAAAATTATTACTATTATAATTTGGAATCAAAGTTAGAACTTTTAAAAATCAAATGCATAGTAAAATATAGTTTATGTGCAGTAAAAATCAAAATAGTTATGCCTTTTAAAATTAACGAAACTTTAGATTACAAACAAAATATAACTTTTTTATTCCTTATCAAATGATTTTAGTATGAAATTTTGTTAAGTGAAAATGCAAAACTACATCAAAATACCTTTTATATTTAAAGCTAGAATTTTGTATAAGCAAATACATAGTAAAATTTAGTTTTTATGCATTTAAAATTAAATATCCCTTTTAAAATGCTAAAAATATGTTAGCTTAACCCATTAGTGCCTAGCGTCCCTTTTTAGGGACGCTTCAAAAGGTGCATTCAGCACTGTTTTTGACACCGGTAAAAAAGAAAAGCAATAATTATTTTATTTAAATGATGCATTTTCGTGATTAATGAACTAAACTTAAATCTTCTAAAAATAGTGGTGCCAAACAAATAAAATTTACGCAAAAGATGCTGGGCACGAATGGGTTAATCCTAATGTTAGATTAACGCATTCGTGCCCAGCATCTTTTGCGTAAATTTTATTTGGTTGGCACCACTATTTTTAGAAGATTTAAGTTTAGTTTATTAATCACGAAAATGCATCATTTAAATAAAAGAATTATTGCTTTTCTTTTTTACCGGTGTCAAAAACAGTGCCGAATGCACCTTTTGAAGCGTCCCTAAAAAGGGACGCTAGGCACTAATGGGTTAAAAATAAAAATTAATCTGTATTATTATTTATAAAAAAATTTCAGTACAAAATTTTGTTAAATAAAAAAGGCGGTATATATATTTTACATCATCTGAATAATAAAATATATCAAAAAAAAAAAATATTGCCCAGTTAAACGGATGGCATAGAGCTCACAGGCAATGCACACTTATTGTATATTGCAGCTTTATATAGTAATGCCCTTCGAAAAACAAATTAAGGGAGGGAATAGCCCCCCCCCCCTCAACCATTTCCATTCTTTGTACTGAATCATTGAACTCCCAAAAGTAATCAGGGATGCGTCTTATCATATAATAAATCTGTATACAAAATTCGAAGCAAGTCGAATAATTCTGCATAAAAACCGACTTATATAATTTTAAAAATTGTTATTCCCCGTTCCCTCCTTTATACTTAACCATTAAACCACCAAAACTGTATAGAAATTTATATTATCAGTAAAAAACTATACCCAAAATTTAAAGCAAATCGGATAATTCTGCATAAAACTCTACTTAGCTACTTAAGGGGGAGGCAATCGCCCGTACCTCATTTATACTTAACAAAAGAACACCACAACTAATCAGGAGAGTTTCTTACCACTATGAACCCGTATCCAAATATTGAAAAATATCGTTTAATTCTTATTAAAAAACCATTTACCTAAATTATGAGGAGTAGTTCCTCCTATCCACTCTCTATACTTACCCAATGAATTGCAAAAACGAATCAAGGAAACGCCTTTTCCGAAGAACATATACGCAAAATTTGAAGCAAATTGGAAAATTTTGCATGAAAAACCCATTAACCTAAATTTAAGGGGTATTATCCCTATTCCACTTCTTTATACTTATCCAATGAACACCCATTTCTAATCATGGAAGTACCTCATCAGAATGATCCTATATCTAAGATTTGAAAGAAATCTGATGATTCTGCATGGAAAACCGATGTTTATTAATTAAAGGAAAGGACCAATAGCCCCCGTTCCCATTTTTAATACTTATGCAATGAACACCCAATAATAATCACGGAGGCGCCTCATCAGAATGAAACTATATTCAAGATTTGAACGAAATCTGATAATTCTGCATAAAATTGCCATTTACATAAATTACGTGGAAGGGCATAAGCTCCCGTTCCCCTTCTTAATACTGATCCAATGAACACCCAATACTAATCACGGAGGTGCCACATCAGAGTGATCCTATACCTAAGATTTTATCGAAATCTGATAATTCAGCATGACAAATCCTTTTCTATAAATTAAGTTGAGGAGCATTAGCCCTTGTTACCCTTCTTATACTTTTCTAATGAACTCTGAAAACTAATCAGGGAAGCGAATTATCATAATAATCCAAAGTTCAAGTGATTCGAATATTTTTATAATGAGTTATCGCGTTACGTACGCACGCATGTACCGGGTGTCCCAAAAATGACTGATGTATTTTAAAAATCAATAACTTGAAAACGGTGATAGCTATTTAAAAAATTTTTGCAGGAGGGTTATGTATAATGTCAGTTTTTTTACCGTAACTTTTGATTTTAGTTCGAATTTCAAGCAATAGATTGCGCTAAAGGCAATTGAAGCCCAGGTCGACGCCGAAACTGACCTCACTCAGCACTGATCACATGGCCTTCAATCACCGTCAGTGCCATCTATTGTTTGAAATTCGAATTAAATAAAAAAATTACGGTAAAAAAAAACTCCTGACATTATACATAATCCTCCTAATTTTTTTTTAAATAGCTGTCACCGTTTGCAAGTTAGTGAATTTTAAAATCCATCAGTCATTTTTGGGACACCCGGTACATACATACATAGAGAACGGGCGAGCACATAGCTTTGATAGCCTGTGAGCTAAAAATGAATGTAGAAATTTCAGCATTTTTTAAAATTGACAAGATATTTAGACAAAAGCTTTTGTTTTCATAGAGGATTAAGACAAAATAAAAACAATTTGCCTGTCCAGAATGAATTATACCGATAAAAATCTTTAAATAATAATTTCAGGAAAAACAACAGGTGCCAACAACAGTTTCCCTAATAAACATAAAAAAAAGACAAAGTACTTTTTACAAGACGGATTTGCTCCTATTTGCCACATTTATTATTTTTTCCGAGTTGCTATTGAAAAATTTAAAGCTGCAAACACTTCTAGACGTTTAAAAAGTAAAGCGACATTCATTTTTAAAGAAAAATTATTTTATTATATACTTGTTGAGCTAAAATAAGAATACTTTAATGCCCGAATGAATAAAGATACAAAACTGCCACAATATGGAAAAAGAATAAAAACTTAAGGAAGTTGGAGCGTTTGGAATATTGCCACAGGCTACTAAAATGACATTTCAGTGAAAATATTCAAGAAAGCATTGTATAGCTGCCAGAAAAAAATATGCGTGGTATTTAATCATGGCAGTAAATAACACTGCCTGTTTAACTATCAAATAATAAATATTCAAAAGATCACATACCTGACTAATTTAAAGTGAAGGGATTAAGGTTTAAATTCCAAAAACTTTTTTACCCGTTATTTGAAAGATTTTAAGTTAAATCACAATTAAATGAAGCATATACATTTAATGCGATCTTTTAATAAATGACTTTTCTGATAATGAGAGACTTGAAAGAAATTTACAAAGCTGCCAGCGTTTTGTTCAGAATGTTATTGAGGATTTAGAATTGGAAAGAAGTGTATCACTGACTAATCAAAATAAACCTGACTGTTACCAGTTGTTCATTTACCTGAAAAGCATCTGCGTAAATTCATACATATTTTTCTTAGAAAAAATGCATCAAAATGCCTTTTATATTAAAGCTATAGTTCTGTATAATCAAGTATATAGTAAAATTTTGTTTTTATACATTCAAAATTAAATATACTTTTTAAAATAAAAAAATATGTTAGCATAAAAATAAAAGTTAATCTGTATTATTCCTTATAAAAATTTTTCAGTTGAAAATTTTTTTAACACTAGAACCGCGGATATGGGTCATTTTGACCCGTACTCAGTGAAAAGGTATCAATTCAAACCAGATAAGTCTTCTAAAATGATTTACATATAAGCCGCACAAAAATTATTTAAAATAAATAAGTTAAATAGACTTAAATAAAACTTCTGATGTGAATTATTTTTATAAAACTTGGGTAAAATTTCCCTCGGTTCTAGTGTTAAATAAAAAATGCGTTTCTTACATCATCTGAATAATAATATATATATAAAAAAAATGAATGTAGAAATTTCAGCATTTTTTAAAGTTAACAAGATATTTTGACAGCAACTTTTGTTTTCATAGTGGGTTAAGACCAAAAAACAACTTTCTACCCAGAATATATTTCACAAATAAAAAATTTAAAAATACAATTTAAGAAAAAAACACAGATGCCAACAACAGTTTCCTTAATAAACATAAAACAAACAAAATAAAATTTCCAAGACAGATTTGCTCCGATTTATCACATTTTTTTCTGAGTTGCTACTTTAAAATGTAAAACTACAATCACTTCTGGAGGATTAAAATGTAAAGCGACATTAATTTTTTTAGAAAAAAATTATTTTACTTTATACTTGTTGAGCTAAAGTACGAATACTTTAATGCCCGAATGAATAAAGATATAAAACTACCAAGATATGGAAAAAGAATAAAACCTTAACCTCTTAACTCTCACGCCCGAGATATTCTCGGGCTGCAGGCTTCACGGGTTTTATTCTCAATTTTTTGATTCCCACCAGTTTTATAAAATAGTGAAATTGTTTTTATTCTGGTATCATTTTATTTGCCATTAAATAAGATGAATACATTTTTTTAAGTGGTGGTAATAATGAATTTGAATTTTTAAACCGTAATTTAATATGACCGTTAACGGGTTAAGGAAGTTGAAGAGTTTGGAATATTGCCACCGGCTTCTAAAATGTCATTCCAGTAAAAATATTCAAGCAAGCTGTGAATACCTGACAGAAAAAATGTGAGATATTTAATCACGTTAGTAAATAACACTGCCTGTTTAATCCTCAAATTATAAAGATTCAAAAGATCTCATACTTCAGTAATTAAAGTGAAGAGATTAAGTTTTAAATTTCAAAAACTTTTTCTTGAATTTTCAAAGATTTTAATTTGAATCTTAATTCAATGAAGCATATAACTTTTAATGCGATATTTTATAGTATGACACTTCTGATAATGGAAAATTTTATAGAAATTTACAAAATTGTCAGTGTCTTGTTTATAGTGTTATTTCAGGATTTAGAATTGGAAGAAAGCGCATCACTGACTAATCAAAATAAATCTGCCTGTTAATAAATAAATCTTCTTTTCCCTGATAAGGAACTTTGTAAATTCATTTTTTTAACTTCAAGAACAAACTTATCATCATACAATTTATTTAATTAAACTATTTAATTGTGCATTTTTAGTGTTGCTTATTTAATTTTAACTCTTAATAAAAATTTATCATTAAAATCTGTTTCACTGACTTTAACAAATTGGAAGTTGTATGATTTATTTTTGTTTTTAAGCATTTAAAATTAAATATCCCTTTTAAAATAAAAAAATACATAAGCTTGAAAATAAAAGTTAGTGTGTATTATTCCTTATCAAAAATTTTCAGCAAAAAATTTTGTTAAATAAAAGGGTTTTTCTTACAACATCAGAATAATAAATTACTCTGGTCTCCAATAGTTCAGGTACAACCGGTTATTTGCGTCTAATTTGCAAATGAATGAATATAGAAAAACAAATTTGGAAGAAATGTGCGTTAAACTGTTATTTATTAAATGCGGCATAGAAATTTACTCAAGTTAAACATATAAATAATATTACAACTAAAAAGCACTCATGGTGGAAAATTCTAATCTTAGAAAAATCAAGTAAAATGTGACAGAAACGTTAAAAAAACAGTTCTAAAACGGAATATGTCCACCCCGCACTTGAATGCATTGGCGTCATCGAATTTCCATGCTTTCATTTAAATTGTCGGACACCGAAATACCTAGTTCTGACCATATTTGGAGTAAGCCTTTTTCCAGCTCATTTAATGGTCTTGGAGAAGGACTTAAAGTCACAACCTGTCTTCCAAGATAGTCCCAAAGGTGTTCTATCGGATTCAAGTCTGGAGTGTGAGCAGGCCATTCCATTCTCTCCAAACCGTAATCCTCTAGATAAACCTCGACAACTCGGTGTGGTCTCGCATTATCATCCATTAGAATGAAACCATTGCCAATAGCACTGGCATATGGGCACTCATAAGAATCAAGGATCTCGCACCAGTCAGAGTGCCTCCGTGGAACACATGCAGGTCAGTGTGACCTCCGAGTGAAATCCCTGCTCAAACCATGATTCCATCGTTTCTGTACATGTGTGTTTCGACAGTGCAAGATTGATGGTATCGAGTGCATTGTTCTCTCCAGATCAGAAGACGTCCTGAATCAAATCTCCAACGTGAATCTTTACTCCTCTGTAAAGAGTACAGAAGCCCACTGTTGTTCACTTATCCAACATAAGAGGGCCTTTCTCTGTCGTCTGTTAAGGGGGACACATACAACTGGTCGCCTTGTATGAAGTACTGCATTGTGGAAAAGTCTTCGCACCGTAGTAGCGGAGACTCTTCTCCCTGATGCACCAAAGTGGTCTGCAATAAGTTGCAGCACAGGAGTGCGTTTTATATTTTGTGCTAAAAGAGTTAGAAACCGTTATTCTGCCGGTGTTGAAACACCTGTGCGGCCTGGAACATTTTTCCTATGCACAGAATCTTCGCATTCATACTGATCTTAAAGTCATTAGACTACACTGTGAGACACATTGAGCCACCTAGCAGTATCGACCTGTGACAACCTAATTTACATCCATGCTACATACTTTCCATCATAATGAATCGGTTAAACGACTTCTTCTAGACTCTACTGCTTGTTCTGAACAAACTGACAACAATAGTTCAAAAACAACAAAACTTACAAAAATACGTAAATACGAAAACGTAAATATGAAAGCTTCGCAATTACGTAATTTTCTCTCATTCACAAGATGTCTATGCTTATCTATAAAATAAAAGTGGTAACTGTAATTTTTTGCGTAATTTTTTTTAAGTTTATAATTGTCATTCATATGAACTATGAAGTGTTGTACCTTACTGTTGGAGGACAGTGTATAAAAAAAAGAATACAGAAATTTCAACATTTTTAAAAGTTAACAAGGTAGTTTGACAGCAACTTTTGTTTTCACAGCGGATTAAGGCCAAAAAACAATTTATCTGCCCAGAATGTATTGTATTGATATAAACTGAACAATGTAGGTCCTTAGTCAACAATGTCCTTAGGAACAATGTAGACCCTTTATCTATTGACTGTACTTAAAAGTACCATTAAAATAACTTATTGTAAAATTCTTTTAATACGTCACTTAGTTCTAATACAATTTAGAATGAGTTACAGATATATTACTTTATCTTGTTCCAAAAGCATTATAGGTTACACACAAAAAAAAAATAAATAAATAAAGGATGATTTCTTTCGCCTTTGCATTTTTTCATGTTTCTTGTCGCTGAGGGAGGGGCATGGGATTTATCAATGCGGAAATATTTCTATATTTATATTGTAATAACATCACATTTTTACATTTTATAATTCTACAAGAAAATCTAAAAAAATAATTACAAATAAAAGATTTGAGAGGGCTTATAAAAATTGCACAAAATCCCTGTAAATTCAAATTTAATTACCCTAATTTCGCGTGTATAAGCCGCAGATCAAACAATTCTTTCTCGACCCAGAATTTTTTAAGAAACAAATATAACTAGTTAGATCGCCGAAAATATTGGTCTCCAATCACTAAATAAGATTTCTGGGTCCAAAAAGAATTGTTTGATCCGGCTTATACACCCGAAATTACGGTAATACTTCTAAATCCTTCAATCATTCTAAAATCGTTCAAATACAGAGTGATTATAATTAAAGTCCGAGTTTCAAAACGCTCTAAAAAGCGAACCACTCGTTAGAATGGCGTCAAAAGTTAACAGCGTATTATTGAAGAAGGGGAAAAGAACATGAACCAAAAAAAGTTCCAAATTTTAGCGACAGATGGCGCTGTAAGCGTTAGAATTTCGACTACAAAGGACAAATCGTAAAACAACGGCTAAGGCGTAAGTTACACGATATAAACCAACTGTATTGTTCAGTGTGCATGACTGTACGCGTGTGATACTGTTAGTTACGTAAGCCCGTCCACCTCGGCAAGGCCGTACCACATCGGATGGGAAAAACCGGTTTTTAATTGTCCTGAGGCCAAAAACCGCATAAAAAGCATCCCTCCAATCGGTTTTTAATTCTCCTGAGGGCAAAACCCGAAAAATAGCATCCATCTAACCGGTTTTTAATTGTTCTGAGGCCAAAAACCGCATAAAAAGCATCCATCCAATCGGTTTTTAAGTTTGGCGAGACTGGCGCAAAACATGTTCAATTTGCTGTCCGCCGTTGTGGGGAACAAGATTAAATCGGGAAACAGCATGTTCCACAACCGATCGAAGTGTATCCGGGGTCAAGTTCAGAATGTGTTGCGCAATGCGTGTCTTTAATTCAGCTACGTTGGCAATCGGAGTACTGAACACAATATCTTTCAGATAATCCCACAGCCAGAAATCACACGGATTAAGATCAGGTGATCGGGCCGTCCAGGCTTTAGGGAAATGACGACTGATAATTCTAGCACTTCCGAAATGTAACCTCAACAACTGCTTCACTCGATTTGCAATGTGCGGAGGAGCGCCATCTTGCATAAAAATGATACTATCCAGACATTCACGCTGTTGCAGAGCTGGAATGACGTCATTACGCAAAAGAGACTCATAGCGCTGACCATTGACGGTAACGGTAACAAGACCTAAAGCACCCGTCTCCTCGAAAAAATACGGCCCTATGATGCCGTAAATCCGCACCACACAGTGACCTTTGAAGGATGAAGTGGTACTGTGTTTGTTGCGCACTGCGTTCGTTGGGTTGGATTTTCTGTTGCCCATATTCGGCAATTCTGTGTATTGACATATCCTGTCAGTTGGAAATGGGCTTCTTCTGTCCACAGAATTTTCCACGGCCAATCATTGTCCACTTCCATGCGAGCGAGAAATTCCAAAGCAAAACGCTCTTTTGCTGGCAGGTCAGAAGGTAACAACTCCTGCACATGGCAAATTTTATACGGATAGCATTGCAGGATGTTTCGTAGAATGTTATGTACCGTGCTCACAGGCCTGTTCAATGTTCGGGCAATTCTCCGTGCACTGCATGGTTGCTCACCACCGCTAGACTCTTCTTGAACTGCTGTGGCCACTTCTTCAACTACCGCCGAATCACATCTTTTCCTTCCTCTACCAGACTGATCGGTCCAGCGCCTTTTTTCACACCCTTGAGAGTCCTGAACTTCTGCCGAGCCACTGGTGCAGAATCACCGCTCTTGTAATAAAGCTTTACAAGCAGAGCACGATCCTTCATTGAGACACTCATGGCCAACGTCTGAGAAGCTAAATGAGGAAACGCCGTCTACCCAACGCTTTTATAACACCTGAAATTGTCGTGCGCATGCCAGGTATTTTAATTTACATATACTGACGCTTACAGCGCCATCTGTCACTCAAATATGGAACTTTTTTTTGGTTCATGTTCTTTCCCCCTTCTTCAATAATACGCTGTTAAATTTGGACGCCATTCTAACGAGTGGTTCATTTTTTAGAGCGTTTTGAAACTCGGACTTTAATTATAATCACCCTGTATTTATTAAATGATCATGTAAATCTTTTAATTTATTTTGAACAATTTGAGTAAAATGCTTCAGAATCTAAAATTTTCATGAATTGATCATGCGGTAGATAAAGCTTTAAGGAAAAACAACAGGTTTCTCCAGAACGATTTGTCTGCCTTGAATGTATTATACTGATAAAAAACTTTAAAAAAAATCAGGAAAAACAACGAGTGCCAACAACAACTTCCTTAATTAACATAAAAAAAAACTAAATACTATTTCCAAGACAAACTTGCTCCGATTTATCACATTTATTATTTTTTCCGAGTTTCTACTGTAAAATTTAAAGCTACAATCACCTCTGGAGATTTAAAAAGTGAAGCGACATTCATTTTTTAGAAAAAATAAAATATTTCACTTTATACTTGTTGAGTTTAATGCCCGAATGAATAAAGATACAAAATTGCCAAGATATGGAAAAAGATTAAAAACTTAAGAAAATTGAAGCACTTGGAATATTGCCACATTTTAGTGAGAATATAAAAACAATCTTTGTATAGCTGAGAGAAAAAAAATGTGCTAGGGGTTATTTACTGTGTGTTATTTACTGTCATAACTAAGTTATGACAGTAAATAACACTGCCGGTTTAATTGTCAAATTGTAAAGATTCAAAAGATCACATACTTCAGTAATTAAAGTGAAGAGATTGTTTTAAATTCCAAAAACTTTTTTCCTGTAATTTTAAAGATTTTAATTTGAAACTGAATCCAATGAAGCATATAACTTTTAATGCTATCTTTTAATATATGACTTTTCTGATAATGAAAGATTTTAAAGAAACTTACAAAGTTGCCGGTGTTTTGTTTCCAATGTTATCTGATGATTTAGAATTGGAATAAAGCTCATCACTGACTAATCAAAATAAATCTGCTTGTTATTAGTTGTTATTTTCCCTGATGAGCACCTACATAAATTCATATTTTTTGTTACTTTAAAAGCATATTTCTCACCATACAATTTATTTAATTAAATTATTTATTTGTGTATTTCTTTTAATGTTACTTCTTTACCTTTAACTCTTAATAAAAATTTATTGTTTAAATTCTGTTTCACAACAAGTTGGAAGTGGTACTTCAAACTTGGCAAATGAGCTACGTTTGTAATATAATTAGATTTAAAAATATATACATCTTGATACAATAACTGTTGCACTCTTTTGCAAAAATGCATGAATGTAAAATTTATTCCGATTACATACATTAATTTTAGTAATAAGCATATAATATGACTCAAACTAAAATAGGACGTAATCACCATCCTTCACATGCAAACAAGTGCAAAATTGCGTGCATCAAATTTCGAATGATATCATGTAAAATTTTAATGTGAAAAGAAGAAGAGTTTTTTGAGTGCTTATGTAATCTATAACATAAAGATTAGAAATATTTATAGCAAGAATTTTCAAAGATGGACTAGGACTCGAAAAATACTAGATCTGAGTTTTTAATTCGTGAATTTTAATTCCTATTGCTAACAAGGCATAGAACCAACTCAGTTAATAATTATTCAGGGCGACGTCCGAACGCGGGTTATTGGTTCAGAGCATGAATGCTCTGTCAACTGAGCTACCAAAAGCACGAAGCTGCAGCAATGGCGTAACCATACAGAACAAAGATACATGGTGGTTGGGTGTTTAAAACAATTAATGTTGTAAGGTTTTCCTCTTCTTGATTCACAGCAGAAAATTTTTGGTTAGATAAAGTGAACAGAACTTTTTTTTAAAAAAAAAGTATTTAGTGCAATGCAAAGTAATTATTTTCCCACCGGGTTGTGGCGCATGAAATTATTCCTTCTTGAGCTTCAGTTATAGCCTCACCAACATAACAGTGAGAATAGCCATGCTAGATATACTCTGGTAGCTCAGTTGGTAGAGTGTTGGTGCACTGAACCGATGACAAAGGTGAACCATGACTCATGAAATTTTCACGCTGTTGGTTCTACATCTTCTTAGTACTATGAATTAAAATTCATCAGGGTTTATACGATTCAAGTATCTTTTACCAGTATGTTTGTAAAGTAATATTTGCTTTATTTAATCCAAAAAAAAAATACTTTTGGTTATAGAAATCAGTACTTTACGAATTTTCTGGTGTAAAGCCACCTAAAATCCCAGGAATCCCTTGATATGCACGAACCCTGTTCATGAAATAAATTTTCAGATTTACTAGTTACATTAAGTTAAAGAAATATAAGAAATCTAATAATTATTGTTGGATTGCAGAAAGAAGTGACAATTTCATGCAGAAAATAATAACTAATTTTATGAAATGGTATTTTAGACGAAGCAATTTTTTTCATTTTATGTATTTTTTTACTGTTTTATAACATGACCTGTCGGAGTTGTATTTTGAAACTTACAAATATCTAGAATTTTTTTACCAATAAATTTCAAATCAGAAAAAGTGTAAATGTAATTTTTTTTAAAAAACCTATTTTTTTAACTGATTAGAATAAATTTGCTACATTATTTTTTGAAAATATTAAACATTATTAAATACTATTGAAAATAGTTTCAGAAATATTAAGTTTAGCAGATGATAAGTGTTGAATGATCTAACGTGACTGATCGATTGTTTTCTCACTTGCATACACTTTTAAGTGAAAAAGAAGTAAATACGAAAAACGTAAGGTCAGTGTTTCTTTTGAATTCTGATTGCTTGACTGACACCAGTTTTTTGAAATGGCAAAATTCCCTTTGCCATTACATATTGTGTCATTATTATTGCCTTAAATATTGTGTCTTTAAATAAAGCTAAATTTACCATTACATAAAAGTAGTGCAAAAGAAGAAATATAAATTATAAAAAACAGCCTACTGGCAACGCGGCATATGACCGAGGTTTATAATTTCAGGTTTGCCACGCTACAGGAAATTTTCAAGTCAAAATACCACCATTTCTTATAATGGAAAAGTATATCTAGGTTAACCCTTTGTCTACCGCATTATTAATTCATGAAAATTTTACATTCTAAAGCATTTTACGCAAATTGTTTAAACTAAATTAAAAGATTTACATAATCATTTAATAAATATTTGAACAATTTTAGGAGGATTGAAAGATTGAGAAGGATTAATTAAATTTAAATTTACAGGGAGTTAATACACTATTTATAAACCCACTCAAATCTTTTATTTTAAACTGTTTTTTTTTTTTTTTTTGGGGGGGGGGGGGGATTATAAAATGTATAAATATGATGTTCTTACAATATAAGTATAGAAATATTTCCTCATTGAAATATCCCCATCCCGCTCCCTCAGCACCTAGAAAGCTGAAAATATGCATAGGCAAAAGAAATCATCCTTTAAAAAAATTTTTTTTTGTGTAACCAATAATACTTTTGGATCAAGATAAAGTAAAGTATCTGTAACTCATTCTAAACAGTATTACAACTAATTGACGTATTAAAAGCATTTTATAATAAATTATTTTAATTGTACTTAAAAGTAAAAGGGTTAAACACACGAAAGTTTGCCATACTTAAAGAGAGATTCTCTGTAAAAAAGTACTGGTGCAAAAGAATTTACTAGTCTGGAAATTCCCTGATATGTGGAAACTGAGGATTTGAAAGAGTGTAATTTTTTATTGGTTGTGTAAGTAAGGAACTAGAACATTGAAATATTTCCAATATTTCATTGAAACGCAATAAATAACAGTAATTATTGATGAATATCCGGAAGATGTGAAATGTTTTCATAGAAAGTTATAAATAAGATGTGTTGTTAGTTTGTAAGTAGCTGCGTTTTTTCTAGTCATTTGCAGTGTTGCCAGATGGGCTACTTTTTTTAATTTCAAATTCTTGATTGACACCACTTTTTTGAACTAGTAAAATACGACTTATTTCATGACTTATTAATTGCAGTTTAAACACAAAGAATTTTGCCGTTGCAAAAAAGTGGTGCCAGTCAAGAAATCTGAATTGAAAAAAAGTAGCTCACTGGCAACACTCCTTATCTGTATGTTACATCCATATCAAAGTTCGCACACTCCTTTTATGTTTTAAGGACTCTGACACCACTATTAAAAATAAGAAAATTTACATTTAATTTTTAAAACAAAGAATTCCGCAACCACCTTTATTCACAGATTTTACAGTATTTTTCTGCAGTGAAATACTTTGAAAATATTCTTAAAATTTAGTGGTAGAGTTGTGCGAACCCTGCAATTATGAAATATCCAGAAATAAATATCGTTTATAAATAAATTGCTTATAATCAAGAACCTGAGAAATTATGAAATTCGTTTAAGAAAAACTTTAAAATATTAGCGATCTGTTAGATATTTGCTACAGCCTCTTTATAATTTCAAAGATAAAGATGAAAATATTTGATATCAAATATAGCGGAAGATAAGGGTGGAGTAGTTTGACGTGACTGATTGATTGTCTCTTAACTCGCATTGACTTCTATGTTCAGAAGAATCAAATTGCGAATGACATGATGCCGCCGATCTTTGGGGTTAAAAAGAATTGAATTTCTTGCTTGTTTTGTAATCAAGAAATTAGAACTTCGAAATATTTTCGTTAGTTTAATGGAACATAAGATTAGAAATTATTGTTGAATTGCAAAAAGAAATCCAAAGTTCTCGCAGAAACTTATAAGTAATTTAATGTATTGGAAATTAGGAGATAGTTCCTTTTTTAAGCACTTTATTAAAACGGCCTTACGGAAAGTAATATGCTGGATATAACTGTGTAATATTTCAGAAAACTTTTTTTAAGCAATTTAGTTTTCCATTTGACGCAAACCTTCCATTTTATCAAGTTTCATAAACTTAATTTAAAGCAGAAAATTTATTTAATAAAATGATTCCGTTTCCTATGTTGTGTTTAGTTTGATTCATTTATTTAAAAAAAATAGTTCAAAATATATTTATTTGAGTTAAAAACACAACATTAACAGCAATGAAATTGATGATATGAGATAACAATAATAATTAGTTAGTTCCATGGGTTTCTGTTGTGTAAGTCACATAGCTGATAGATTCAATACCTATTCGATATCGTTATTTTCGAAACGTCTTCTTCGCCTTATTCATATATCTTGCATAATATAAGTAGCATTTTTCCGTTCTAAAATACTGGTAGCTAAAAATCGTAAGCTGGAACACGACAAAGTACTCATGGAATTAGCCAATTATATCCTTGAAGAGGATTGAAATATTTAGATTTGTTTATTATAATACAAACATTATTATCAGTTATTAACGAAAAACATAAACAAAATAAAATTTCTCTCGAAAACTTATACGTTATTTGATGCATTGTCAGTTTGAAGAGAGATACACTTTTTTTTTTCGTTTTGCGTATTTGTATTCGAAATTGACGTTTTTCGGTAAAATTACATGGGGATTTACATATTTTTCGCAAGCATTTTGCAATTTGTAATGCAGAAGGGCAATCTTGCTTAACGCAAACATTATTATTATTTTTTTACACTAAAAACATATAAAAATTGTTTATAAAGTTGAATTTAAAAATATCTGACTGGCCATCAGATATAGAATCTGAATTTATAATGTAATCTTATCGACAAAAGAAATAGTTTTATTTTAATATTAAAGGAGATATTTCTTCCATTTATTATAGCAAATAAAATCTTTAATGCGAAAGATATTCATTTTTATTAATATATATCAAAAATACCAGTGATCGAGTACCGTAATTTCGGGTGTATAAGCCGCGGATCAAACAATTCTTTTTGGACCCAGAAATCTTATTTAGTGTTTGAATACAAATATTTACGGCGATCTAAATAGTTACACTTATTTATTAAAAAATTCTGGGTCGAAAAAGAATTGTTTGGCCTGCGGCTTATACACCCGAAATTACGGTACTTTAACATTAGAACGCTCGGATGGAGTCGATTCGACTCCGATCATGTGATTACATTTTCATTCCAGCCGGAAATTTTTTCTCGAAATAAGTTAAATTCAAATCCCGGAAATGTACGTTAAATAAATGGATTAAAAAATTTTGAAAAGAAATTCTGGTGGTAAATATTATTATCAAATTTGTGTAAAATTTTCAGGCGTTCTAGTGTTAACATCTGCAATAGAAAATTGCAATAAAGGTTACCATAAAAAATAGTGGTGACAAAGGACGAAAATTTTTGGAACGCTGCAAACCCCGATAAAATTAAATGTTTAATGCGAAATATATTTATTCATTTTTCATTTACATTTATCAAAAATATTCGTGATCGAGTACATTAACATCTGCAATAGAAACCAGCAATAAAGGTTACGTAATAAAGTAGTGGTGACAAAGGGTGAACATTTTAGAAATTCTGCAAAACCTGATATAAGTATATATATATATATATTTAATATAATATTACATGTATCCGAAATCCATAAGCAATCCTGTATAATACATATTTGAAAATGTTTACAAAAAATAAGCAAGACTATCAATATAAAAAAATAGCAAAACCATTTGTAAATTCAGAACTTTTTAAAATTTTTAAAATTTTAATTCAGTTATTTTTTAAATATATTTTTATTTGATCATTTACATGCCGTGAGTTCATTATTTTTACCACATTTCTATAAATAAAAAAACATTTTTGAAACGGTAAACTGTCAAATAAATTAACTTTAATCCGTTAATATATTTGCTTATTTTTAGACATGTTTGCTTCTATTCAGATTTTTATAGTATAGGGATCTAGCTCCAAATGTATACCGGTAATTTCTTACAGAACTCTTTATTTATCTTCAAATTTCTGTGAATGCAGTAGAAGAAAATTTCTGTAAGAATTTACTATTATTCCGCTTGTGCCAGTTTAAACATTGGAGTTAATACCGAGGAGGACTGAGAAGGGGAACACATCTAGTGTAAAGTATATCAAGTTCCAGTGAAGAAGATTTTGAAGCTATTACAAGATGGTGGGTTATTTATTTTTTTATATGGTATCAACAGTTCCTGATTACCATCGAATCAAACTTCCACCAATAATTTCAAAAAGAAAATTTCAACTTATTTTAGCGAATTATCCATGCAAAATTTCTCTCACAAATGTGTTGAAAATTCCTATTTGATTTTACTGGTGGAAGTTGGCCCCAATATTATAATATTAGGACGGTTATATTGCACGGACATTCATAAGTGTTTGTCTAGTTTCTCAAAATATGGCGAAAACGCTGGTCCTGACTACTGCCGAAGTAAATTTCCACCAGTAAAAATATATATCTAATTGGCCATAATTGTGACTGAAATTTTTATTACTAAAGCGTTTAAATAAGGAGAGATTTTCTACTGAAATTTACTGGTAGAATTTTGCCCTGATGGTAATGAGTCGCTAAGAAACCGGTTTCAGTTAAATCTTTCTTGTTTTGAGGATATGTCTGTTCTTGAGTTATGGGTCAAAAATTTGAACGTCACTATAGCATTTAATTCATTCACCCTTGAATGGCCATGGTAGCATTTATGCTTCTGATCGTATTGACAATTTAGTGGATTTATTTATTGAGATTTTCATGGAATAAAAAAATCGAAATTTTTGCATGCATTGAACCATGAGTTTAGAGTGTTAACAGGTATTATATTCATATTTAATGTGCAAAACGTGTCTAGTTATACATTCTTGTTATGGTATTGTTGTATTTATACCTGTTATTCTCGAACTTCTATAGCTGGATTTTAATCGAATGGTCACAATATGAGATATTTTTTCACTAACAAACGTATTCTCGTGTTCTTTTGCATGTAGATCAAATTATTTTATGATAGCTTAGTTTATAAAAAAAATGTATGCTAAATAGCTCAGAACAGTATAGACTATTCATTAGCAAGCAAGTATTTACATTTAATTGCCGTTCTAACGGTCGATTTTATACATTTAATTAACTTTATTATTCATAGATGCATTTAACCATTTATGGCCCAAGTTTTTAATAAAAAAACGACTTCACCTGAATAAATTTATTGCCATGATTCAGGGAACTTCCCGACCGGGAAAGTCTTCGGCCCCAGTATTTTTTTACAAGGAATTTCTCTTTCAATAAGAAAAATTTCGTGCGTTAAACACTAGAATTACCGATGTTAAATATATACCTACTTTTACCGCACCCGTGAAATTGACTGATTTTTGATAATAGCTTTTATTGTAATTTTTGACTTAGTTAATGTAAATAAAATAATGTAATTTAACAAAATAATATTTCATATATTAATTCACTAATTATTTATAAAAAGCAAACAAAAACAGTTTATATTTGCATTTATAGTTTAGAACATTTGATAGGTATGAAATAAGTATGAGACACTCATTTTACAAGTACATATTATCTTACATAAACACTTGCCACAAATAAATATAACTTAGTTAATGTAAATAAAAGAACATAATTTAACAAAAACAATACATAATATAATAAATCATTAATTATTGTAAAAAAAGCCTATAGCACATTTAATAGGTATGAAATAACTATGAGGCACATACTTTACAAGTATATCTTGCCACAAACATATTTATTGCATACATTGCAGGTGTAAATCGCTCTATTTTTGTTGTACAACTGAATTTGACAATATTTGCGTTCATAAGGCCTTTTTTTTAGTTTTCTGGAGTGCAATCCATAGCTTTCTATTCTTAATTTTGGGAGGAGGCTATTTTCACTTACTGGAGAGTTCTTTGGATAGCTCAAATAAAAATTGTTTTCTAGTTGTATTTTCATCAAAAGTCTCTTTATATAAAACCCATGCATTGATTTCTACAGGGCTCCAAAACGGTCCGCGATCTGAACACCAATATTTTTTAACTGAAAATTTCATAGTAGGTGTCTACAGCATTTGAGCTAAAATTAACATCCGAAGGAGGTTTTGGGACGATTTGCAAGAAAAATATGAAAGGAAACTATTTCTAAGAAAATATTGATGTTTAGTTGGGACCTTTGGGAGCCTTGCTTTTGCCCTGTGCAAAATATTATAAAACTAGGTGACCCGCCCGGCGTTGCCCGGGTCCGTAATAATAATGCTAAAGGAAATTGAAATTTTTATGATTTTAGCTTTAACTCGAAATACATGTAAATACACTGTTAAAAATTTTACCCTTTTACTGCATCGCCACTCCACCGCTTTTATAGAAAATGATTACTTCAGCTTATTACGGAGCATTCTCATAGGTCAAAAGAGAGATATTCTATAAAAGCGGGGGAGTGATGATGCAGCAAAAGGGTAAATTTTTTACAGTGTACATTATATTAAATATGTACCCCCTGACTGTGTCAAAAATTGGTTTATAAAAAAACTAATATTTAGCTCCAAAAATACCCAAAATGACTGCAATGGGAAACGCAGGAGGGAATATGTGTGCAACGATTTCGTGATTTTCGTGTTAAAGTGTTGATATTTATCCTTAAAATTACTGTTAAGTGACTTAACAAAATTTTTTTTACACAGATATTCCAAGTGAAATATTTTGAATTTCAAGCTAATTATATCACTCTTAAATCCAACTATACCGTGAATGAAATCGATTCTCGATGATTAGCTAAAACGTTAGTATATAGTATTATAATTTCAGAGCCATTTTACAAAAATAGGTGTATATTTTTTATCAAACATGCGTAATGTTCATTCTGTGAACAAAATCCTAACCGTAACATAATTGTATTGTAATCATAACTTGTCTGTAACCTAGCTGTATCTTAACAGTAACCTAACTGTAACTTAAAGAAACCATAAATGTAACCTGGCCGTCACCTTATCATAACCTACCCATAATCTAACCACAACCTAACCGCAACTTAACCTTAACCTAACTGTAACTTAACCATGATCTAACTGTAACCTAACCGGAAATTAAATATAACATAAGGCTCACCGGAACGTAATTGCAACCTAACTGTTACCTAACAGTAACTAAGTTATAAATTAACTCTAACTATAAACGAAATATCTTAACCATCTCGCGCTAAGTACTTAGTTTCACATTCCACCGCTACAGAGAGCATTATGTTTTGTAGAACATCCGAATTTTAGGTTCGGATTGGATTCATGTTCATGGAAATTATTTTGTCTTCTTCGGATACGGTTATGGCTGTTTGGAATATTTTTGTTCAGTTTAGATTCGGTTCAATTCAGATTTCGTGGGGTTTTTTTCCCCCTTCAAGTGGGATTTTTAAGTTCGGGTCGGGTTGTACTTCCATGGAAATTATTTTACCTAGTTCCAATGAGGTTATACTAAACTGAAATATTTTTGTTAGGTTCAGATTAGGTTTGGTTCAAATTTCGGGATTTTTTTTTTTTTTTTAGAAATTTTTTGGTTCGGATTGGGTTTATGTCCATGGAAATTACCGTAATTTCGGGTGTATAAGCCGCAGCTCAAACAATTCTTTTTGGACCCAGAAATCTTATTTAGTGATTAAAGACAAATATTTACGGCGATCTGACTAGTTATATTTGTTTTTTTTAAACTTCTGGGTCAAAAAAGAATTGTTTGAGCTGCGGCTTATACACCCGAAATTACGGTATATTGTCTTGTTCGTATCTGGTTATAGTTATTTGGAATATTTTCGTCGGATTCAGATTTGGTTTGATCAGATTTCAGGTAATTTTTTATATTTAAGTTTCTGGTCGGATTCATGCCCAGGGAAATTATTTTGTTTTGCTCGGATCAGGTTTTGGGTCTTTGGAATATTTTTTTTTGGTTTCAGATGTCGTTCAATTCAGATTTCGGTTTTTAATGAAATTTTTAGGCTCAGGTTGGGTTGCGCATCAACGGAAATTATTCTGCATTGTTCGAATAAGGATATGCTTCTCTGGAATATTTTTGTCAGATTCAGATTTAGTTCAGCTTTTTAGGTTCGGATTAGGTTCATCTTCATGGAAATTTTTTGTCTTGTTCAGAGCCGGGTATGGTTCTGTGGAATATTTTTGTCAGGTTCATATTTTGTTCGATTCAAATTGCAGGTATTTTTTTCAAATGGAATTTTAGGTTCGGATCGCGTTCATGTCCACGGAAATTATTTTCTCTTATTCGAATCCGGTTATGGTTCTTTCGAATATTTTGATCGGATTCAGATGTAGTTTGCATAAAATTTCAGGTCTTTTTTCAAATGGAATTTTTTAGGTTCGAGTCAGGTTTATGTTCACGGAAATTATTTTGTCTTTCTCTTATCGGGTTATAGTTCTTTGGAATATTTTTATCGATTTCAGTTTTCGTTCTGGTCATTTTTCGGGATTTTTCAAAGAAAATTTTTAGGTTCGGGTCGGGTTGCATATACACGAACATTATTTTTCCTTGATCGGGTTGGGGCATGCTTTGTTTGAATATTTTTGTGGGATTCAGATATCAAATCCATATATTTTTTTTTTAAATGGAATTTTTAGGTTCGGGTCGGTTTATGCTCATGAAATTTTTGTCTTGCTTGGATCGGAGTATGGTCTGTTTTTTTCTGGTTGGGATCGGGTTACGTGTTAATACGCCTAAAAATTATGTTTTGCTATTATTCTTTTAGTGACTATTTTTGATATATAATTTATTTTTCTATTTGATAATTTATTACTGTGTATGAATCGTCTGCCTATTTGAACAATTGTACGTCAAACAGCCATTTCATTTTTGTTTTAAAAACAAATTAAAGTCTTAATAAAATATTAACTTAAATAAAATGCATTCAAATTTAATCAATGATTTAAAAAAACTGCTAAAAAAAACCTCATATATACATATATTTACTGCAGCATAGCTAACCACGCATAGATTCTAATGTACGAAGTACCAACGATCTGACGTGACAGCTGTATTCAAAAATCCCAAGTTAAACTGACATTTTGCCAGTCTATGAATTTTGAAGGTCTTTGGAAAAAAAATCAGTCACTTTTGTAATGTCAAAATCTAAATTGGTTTCTTTCATAGAGTAAAAAGAAATTAATAGAGTGGAAGTATTATCTCTGGAGGTGCTAAAAATGTAACCCTACATTAAGTCCAATGTAGTACCAACAAAAGCACGTGATTTGACACGCCTATCAATTGAAACAGGTTTAAATCCGTATTTTTTTTGCTCTTGTTTCTTAAAAAGAACTAATCTGTCGCTTTACTGGTAAAAATTTATTAATTATTTTATCATATGTGTTTTAAATATCAATATAGAGAATTATTTTAACATTTTGCTTAAAAATATAACATTCTTTTGTTAATACATAAAAATCGTCTGCAGTCGAAAATCAATATTTTAGATTAATATTTATTACTTAAGTTTTCATACATGATTTTAAAAGAATATTTTCATCATTATATTTTAAATATTTATTTACATGCAATTATTAAGTCATAAACATTTTTCATCTACGTTATAAAGTATTTAAAATTACATTAATGAAGGAAACTTTTAGTTATACAATTTTTAGTTCGTATCAAATGTTTTCAATATCTTTAATATCTTTAATCTTATTTAATTTTAATTTGATATTTAATTATTGCTAATTTTTCAATTTCCTTCATTTTAAAAACGAACATTTATTTTATTAAATAATAATAGAACAAAGAACATTTTAAGAATTCGGTATTTCCTCTTAAAATATGCTTCACTTGTAATTCATTTCTTTCAATTCGTCTTATAATACAAAATCCCTTCCACGTCCTTTTATTTGGCACATTAAAATTTGAGCGATAAATGGTTTCATATTGCAAACCTTTTTTGAGGCTTAATTTACCTCCACTTTTCTCATTCCTCCATGGATTTTTTTAAGCCTGTCTCAGCTTTCTTATTACTTCCGCGAAAATTTTACACAACCAACCAACCGTAAACAAACGAAAGAGAAAAAAATGGGAAAAGATGATTTTTTTATGAGAGTGACCTCTCGATTTTAATTAATTACTCAGTTAATAATTGGAATTTCAAAATTCTGAAGCTCAGGTGCATCAGGAGAGATTTGGGGCTACTCAAAAATTTTTGAGCTTCGTACGTGCTGTACATTTTGCTAGCCATCGCAGACACACAGACACACACGCAGACAGACAGAGCGTTTTGTTCTTTTATTAGTATAGATATCTGCAAAGGCTATCTAATGAACCTGCTTTTACGCTACATTTGCGGGCCATTTAGTCAACTACATCTACTCCAAACTTAGTCTCTTTGTAAAACGACACAGTTGCAGGAATTTGTTTTCGATAGAAGTGATTTTTAATTTGGAAATTGAACATAAATATTTGACTATTCTTTTATTTCATTTAAAGTCGTGTCATAAAACTCTGGTACAATGCATAAATTATATAAAAGTTTTAAGCATGAAATTAGAAAACCATCAAAATGACAGTCTTGGTAGTTCTAGTGTTAATCTGGATACAGTTTTCTGTGAAAAAATTACAGTGATTTCCGGCGTATAACCCGAGGATCAAACAATCATTTTTCGACCCAGAAAATTTATTTAGCAATATAAGCCAAATATTTACCACGATCTAAAAACTTACATTTTATTTAAACATTTTTCTGGTTCGAAAAATGATTGTTTGATCCGCGGATTACACGCTGTAAATTGTGGTACATGAAATACAAACGGAAATTTTGACAACGTACACTTTTAGTTAACTATGCTTATTTCTTTATGTAGTAAAATGCAATATTTCCGTAGTAAATATTTGGCTTCAATTAATAGATAAAATTTCTGAGTCGAAAAAGAATTGTTTGATCCGCGGATTATACGCCGGAAATTACGATACTGATCTTACACTGCAAAATTTCATGACGCGAGGCAATCCTGATAACCCTTTCAGAGCAAAAAAATTCATTTCTTAAAAGGTTGAATTGACTGAACGACACCAGAATAAAAGAAAATTCAAAATAGATAAAACGTTTTCTTTGATTACTTGGTAAAATTTAAACTTTCATTTCAAAATTCTAGTGTCAATGGAGCATTTCACATTTAAAATTAACTGGGACATATTTTATCCCACCGCCCTTCAAGGGGTTAATAGACACGT
This sequence comes from Maratus speculifer, assembly GCA_964019185.1. Taxonomy (NCBI): domain Eukaryota; kingdom Metazoa; phylum Arthropoda; class Arachnida; order Araneae; family Salticidae; genus Maratus; species Maratus speculifer. The sequence goes on from OZ025299.1 coordinate 273,053,995, forward strand.
TAATGTCTAAAAGAGCTACGAAAACATACCGTAATTTCGAGCGTATATTCCGCGGATCAAACAATTCTTTTTCGACCCAAAAAATTTATTGAATAATTTAAGAGAAAATTTTACCACGATCTTAAAAGTTACATTTTTTTAAAATTTCTGGGTCGAAAAATGATTGTTTGCACATCGGATTGTAAGCCGTAAATTACGGTATATAATCTCAATTTTACTTTTAGAAAATTATTTGTAATTAAAACTATATTATAATTATTTTTAATAAATCTGTGATTAGAAATCTTTCAGCAAACTATTTACTAAAGTAATTAGATTCATTAACAAAAAATACTGTTATGGAAATCTCACAGTTCTTATACGAACAGTATAAATGAATGCATTGTCAAGTTACCTCTAACAGAGAAGAGTTTAGCAATTCAAATATTTCGCACAGCATTTTTGTAACAGGATAAAATCTGCAGTTTGGTAACTGGTTACTCCACATTAAAAGTATTTTGTTTCAACTGCCTCACTGGGCTTTCTAAGTATGAATCAGCAAATCATTTTGTTTGAAAATGCAATCTACTTTTATTAGTAGACGAATTAAATAAATTTTACATTGAAATATTTTTAATGGTTGAGAGAAAATTTTAAAGTGATTATTTATGCACATAATTTTTATTTTATGAAAAAAGAACATGTTTGTGTGTTTTTCAAGTAAAAAAATGCATCGTTTGTGCTTAAATTTATAACAAAATGAGGTCTGAAAAAAATAAACACGTTTTCAATATACTTTATGTGCATATTTACACAGTCACTTTAATAAAAAATATATAAATACAATAACCATAAAAGATAAACATCTAAACATTTTGTTGAATTCAATTCAATACAATATTCTTATTTGAGGCAGAAAATGTATCTTTATCTGTTTTCAAAAAAGTTTTATTTTACAGTCTTCAAAAGTCATTCAATATTTGTTTCAACAACATTAAATTTTGTGACATATTTTTCAAAATGGTTAACTTGTAGGAGACAAATCTCTGTTTACATCACTTTAAAATTAAGGTAACATGTATCATAAACTGTTTAACATGCATTTTGAAAGCGAAATTCAAGATCAATCAATGCAATTTGAAAGGAAGCAGAGCAACTGAACTGTCTCTCTGTGTAATAAAATCATTTTACAAACGTAATTTGCATTCATAATTCATCATAATTAAAGGAAATATGAATATGACAAGCAATTTTTAACAAATTTAATTAATCAGGATTTAAACTCTCAGGTTTGTAGAGTATTTCCTTATTGCAAACAAGCACGGGAATGACAGAATTAATTACTTCTTAATACAGCGGCATTTTAAGCCAGAATACATTACCATATGTATAGAACAATTCATTCTTTACCATTTGAAGAAATGATATTCCTATTCATTCTCTTTAAACTCAGATTTCATCAACCTTCTAGAAAAGTTACCTCATTATTTATAGAATTTAAAATTCCCGAGAAAACGGAACAAATTGTTTAAAACTTGTGCTCTAAACTTATTAATAATTCATACGCCCAGTTGAACTTGTGACAACTTTAGACAATTTGATTTGGCTGGAGTTTAGTCATAGAAACACACAAGAGAGCCGTACTTAATAAAGATGCTATCACTGAGATATATCTTTCATGGATTAACGTGCATCTGAATTAAACATTAACAACTTTTCAAAGTTATTTTATTTTTGATAGAGCATTAATATTTAAACAGATTTACTTCGCTTCTGTAATTATAAATCAAGATATCCTTTGAGAATGGGAACAAATAAATATGATAAGCATTCAAATTCAGATTAAAGTTTTGTATTCTTGCAATTTTAATTATTGAGAAACTTTATATTACCTTAATTCAAGCATTTTAGTAAATCTTTAATATTTATTTCCTTTTGAATGAACCAACTTTACTAAATTTTAAAGAGAACATAGCCATAGAAATTTAAATTGTTTTAACCCTCTAAGCGTTTGTCCCGTAATATTCCGTACACTAAGCTCCAGGTTTCACTGCAATATAAGCAATGTTTAAGATATTATAATTCCATAAATTTAATGAATTTTCAAAGCATCGAAGAATGATTAAGACTCTCAAGGATTACATTTATATTCCTAAATAAGATTTTTTATGCAATATTGAAAGAATCATATTTTATTAGCTTTAAAACAAAATGCAGAGAAAACAACTTTACAATTTTACCCATTTGCAAGACGCTTGGAGGGTTAAATATCATCTTAAATTTCGGTGAAGTAATTTGAATTTTCCGACTTCTTGCACAGTGAAAAATAACTCGAAATGGGATAATTCAGTTTAAAGTTTTGAATTTAATGGAGAAAAACATGTATTATTTTTAAAATAATTATATTCTTTAAGAAGTCAACCTTGTCTGGAATTACTTGCCACAGGAAAATATAAACTTGCTTTATTTCCTGTAGTAGTTGCAAACGCTTCGTTAGTCAAAAGGGAACAGTATTCGAACTACAGATTGATTTTAATGGTGTATTTTAAGAGGTTTGCCAATTGCAAAATCTCAAACAATTACGGTTTTGTTTTAGAAAGTATGCTTTCACAACCTATGGTCATAAACTAGAAAGTAACTAAAGCTGGGTTTTTTTTTTTTCGTTGGGGTTATAGATACAAATTTCAATCAAACACATTTTGTTCGGTTCTTCCATTACGTAAGAATTGAGATTTATTTTTCTCCATTTGATTTGGTTAATCGAATACTCAAACGAGTATGCTGACTACAGAAATATTTTGAATTTTCTCTGAGAATACTGTGGTTGAAAATAGGATTATTCTCTTATATATAGTTTGATTCTTTCTTATTAATTATGCAGTGTTTTAAGTTTACGTTTTTAAAGGTTCGAAATCAAAATAAGTATTAATTTCTTAAAAAAAGTTCAATTTCAAGAGATTCTTCCCTATGATAGAACTATTAAAAAAAGGAAGTGGCAAATCCTTAAAATACTAAAGCTTCATCTGTAACCACTTTTGAGGGATTCGTTGCCATCGCGTAAAACTTTCCTCCGTAAGCTAAAGTACAAAATTTCTGTTTATTTAAAAGCCTCATTAATGGAAAATTTCAATCGAAAATAATACTAAAAACTGATATTCCTTTTTGCTGGTGGAAGCTTACCTCGGTGGTAGTAGTTCCACCACATTGTGACAACCAATACAATGTACTACTCTGTGTGAGTTAAAAGATTATAATGCTTGGTCAAACTGACATGTGTAAAAGAAATATGAGTATTTCACCGTATATGTGAACGAAATTTTTCATCAATAAGACGCTTAAGTTGGACAAAATTTTTTATTAATGTTTACTAGGGGAAAACACTGTTGATCTAATTAAAAAAACAGCCGTCATTTTGTGAAAACCTGCACTCGTAACTGCTAGACAATACACTGTATGTCTCCTGCTCTTTATTCATAACTCCATTCTTCTCATCTGATAGCTGAAGTCGGATTTTTTAACGTATGTATGGTGCCTTAAAATCCAACACTAGTATTTTACAAAAGATTTCTTTGATTTGATTAATCTCAGAAAAATCTTATAAATTGTTGGTGCTAAAATCAAGGGACTTCGCATAAGCTAAAAAAATTCCTCCTTTGGCAGCCTCCATTTACCTGACAACCCTGAAGCGTAGTATTCAGGGGCCGATGTTCAAACGTACAGTTTTGTACTCTGAAGCAATATTCTGGAATATCTAAAGAAAAATCACCAAACCCAGCACACAATAGTGACAACCAACCCGAACCCTACCTGAGTTTGCAATTTTAGGAATCAATTCTGTCTAACCAGTAAAGCGACTAAGATCATGTACCCAGTTATCCAGCCAGACACAAAATTCTAAATTGCATTAATTAAAATTAGTGAAAATATCGCTTGTTTAGACATTTAATAGAACAAGATACGCATATGGATAATAAAATTAAGAGTTGCAAATGTTTTTCTATAAGTTGTGTATATAAATAAATAAAAGAAAATTCACACATAATTTGATGACCTTCTTAAAAACTTAAACCCTTGCGCTAGCTCTGTTAGCGGATTTAAGTGAGTAAGCCACCAATTTTGCAGCATCTGGACTTTTTTTTTGAAGTTTTGAATTTACAACACAAAATTTTAATTGGTATTTTTCTTTTACTTTATTTATAGAAAATAAATCATCTTGTAAAGCAAAAAATAGGATTTAAAACTCCCAGTTGAGAATTCGGAATGTCTAATTAAAAAATCAGTCGGATGCTATGACGTACGCTACATACGTCCCATGGAATAATGAAGAAAGAGGAACTGACATATCCTAAAATTAGTGAAGTTGCAGCTGTAACCGCTTTCGTAAAGGGTTCATTACCACGGCAGTAAATTCCCACCAGTAAATTTTTGCAGAAAATTTCTCTTTATTGAAACGCCTCATTAAAGTAATATTTGAATGTAAAATAATGACAAAAGTCGATATTCATTTTTACTGATACGAGTAATTTGGCGGCAATAGTTCCGTCACATTGTGAAAATCAAGACAACCTCCCCTCAGTGTCATTAAAAAACATTATAACACCTGGGCGATCGGATACCACTAAAAATAAATAGAAATACATTAGCATATTTGTGAGAGAAATGTCCCATCAATAAGGCGCTAAAATAAGACGAAATTTTCTGTTTAAGCTTTCTGGTGGAAGTTTTCATATGCAGGAATCAGAACCTTTGGATCCTGTTAGAAAAAAAAAAAACAGCAGTCATATTATGACAACCTCCTCAGTTACTTCACTCGCAACTCATAGACAATGCACTATATATGGCTCCTTCTTTTTATTCATAACTCCATTATACGTCCTAGAGCACACGGGATTAATGTAAGGCAATGTGCCTTAATTATAGCTGCCAAAATTAACGTTTCTTTCTTGACATTAAAATTAATAAAAGTATTTTCCTTATCTAACCGCTGAAATTTTCTTCTAATAAGGCAAAAACGTCTAACAAATTTTAGTGTTACTAGAAAAGAATAAAAGTTTATTGTTTTGTTTTAGTACTAGATCAAATTCGTAATGATTGATGAAGTTTTAGGAAAGTATAAACCCTATAAAGTAAAATAATAAAATAGAAAAGAAGAAAAAACAGAGTCAAGCGTACAATTTTTAGATCCTAAAGAAATGAAAAAGGAATCATCAGCAGAGCAAGACGTTTCATTCCAAATAAACATATGAAAATTGTATCATTTGATCAAAGATTATCAGTGTACATATACAGAGACGAAGAAAATATCTTTCATCATGCATAAAGTACAGATTATGAAACATTTTCACACAGTATCACAATATAAATAAGAAAATACTTTTTTCTTATAATGGAATTATAAAAAAATTATATGAACTCTAAAAAGTTCAATGTTTTACTTAAAATGTTACTAAAAAACTAAAAGAGAACTTACAAGTTTAAAATATGCATTTTATTTAAAATTTCTTAGTATTTTTAGCCTTTTCAAAATCTTCATTAGAGAATATTTTAATAAGTAAATGCTTTTTATTTATATAAATACATCACTCCTTTTTGAAAATGTCAGAGCCAATAATTTTTAGCGTTGAAAGTAGAAATAGCAGTTTCATGGCATGAACATAATTAAACTTACATAATTAAATTTCCAATTCTAATAATTATTAGCTCTCGCATCGTCTAAACGAGTAACATATTTATATAAATAAATGGAATTTACCAATTAAACTATTTGCTTATGAAGAACTTGGAAAGAGTTGAAAATTCTAAGTTTTAAATAATACGAATATTTTAAACTTGTAACATCTTTTTATTATTGTAAACACCTTTTAATACCTTGAGCTCTGATTGTAGAATTTTCTACCACATAATTTTAATTCCGAAATGTCACAATGATACCAGAAAATTCGACCAAATTTATTTGAACAAGGTTTAATGCATTTTTTCGTGTTTATCATTAACCGGTTTCTTTCTTTGCAAAATACTGGTGCTAATGTGACATTTGAAATTTTGAAGAAATTTACACCCCAGAGCTCAAAGAGTTAACCCCTTGAGCTCTGATGGTAGAATTTTCTTCCACATAATTTTAATCCCGAAATGTCACAATGGCACCAGGAAATTCGTCCAAATCTATTTGAAAAAGTTTTAATTCATTTTTTCGTGTTTATCGTTAACCTTTTTTTTTCTTTGAAAAATACTGGTGCCAATGTGACAGTTGAAATTTTCAAGAAATTTACACCCCAGGGTTCAAAGGGTTAAAAAGATGCGTAGAAAAGAAATGGAATCAAATTATGTGCAAAGCTCATGAAATTATATGAAATTACTACATGAAAGTAAAACAGCAAAATTTTTAAAGTTTATTTAATATATTTTATATTTGAATTAAGGTCAAATGTTGCATTTCGTCTTAATATGTTATTTCAAATGATATCTCTAAGAAAGCAATTTAAAAACACATATCTCAGTACAAATGCCATTTTCATCAATTGCTGTCCATGTAGAAACATTTTGATTATTCTATTGTACTGCCCGAGTATATGATTTATAGATTTTATAGGCACATTAACACTAGAACCGCGGAAAAATTCATTTAAGTTTTATAAAAATATTTCTCACTGGAATTTTCATTTAAAATGTTTAAATAATTAATTGAAATAATTTTTGTTAAGCTTATATTTAGCTTATTCTATAAAGAGTAATCTGGTTCGAATTGACGTCTCTGCGCATGATACGGGTCAAAATGACCCGTCGTCGCGGTTCTAGTGTTAAATATTAGATAACTATTAATAGATAATTAGATAACTTCAGAATATTAAAAATTAAATAACTGTAACGACGTTAGCACAGCCGGAAAACGTACTTCGAATCGAATTATCGATCACACTATGCCATGTACCCGATTTCTGTCGTGCACCTTTTTGTCACGTATTCCGTGGTTTATAGAAAATATGCTGTAATGCACTTGAGTGTTTTATAATTTCTCATCATTAAAATACACCGTAAATAATTTTTACGCATTGGTGAAAATGGATGTATCTCTGTAAACGCTTCGTTACAGAGCATAAATGCTTCGTTATAAGCACCTCACAAATTATATGGTATCCCATCTCACTCAGGAATAGCAATATAATTATGTTTAAAATATCATAACACATTTGAAATTTAACGCTAACTATTCTTAAAACTTAGTGATAGAACTGTGCAAACCCCGTGTAAGCGATCGACTATACTATAGAAATTGTAGCTGTATGGGAAACAATCTAGCCCCATAAGCCATAAAGTAACAGAATTCGTTTATGTGTGCATGTGACCTTACTGTAAATCTTACGCCCTTCGCTGTCGATGTCAAACCTTCTATACTAATCTTCAATAACATATAAAAATTAGGTGGTGTACTAGGTATAATTAGGAGAATTAAATAACGGATAGTAAAAAAAATAAGGCTTGACAGACAGACAAACAAAATTCATAAACGAAGTGTTACAAAAACAAAAAAGAATTGTATAGTATCTATTGTTGGAATTTGTCTAATAAATGCAAAAATATATTTATCATTTAGTATAATTTAATTTTAAGCGAAAATTATGCAGGCATAAAGCTTTAGTCGTTTAATATGTTATGCATAATTTTTTAAAAAGGATAACGTGCATTATAAAAAGTTTAAACTAGAGCTCTTTTCGTAAGTTAAACTCAATAAAATAAATTTAAATGGCCACGATGCAAAATATATATCAGATGTTCACTACAAGTCAGTTCAAAAGCTTATAAATTTTAATGAAGGTTTATTACTGAATACAGTCCGATGTTGTCTGAGAAAAAAAAGACATTTCGAAATTTAAACGATAGCATGGCTGCCAACTTCTACGCCTATTTAAGGTAAAATAAACACATTAGAATCAGAAATTGTATTTAATAATTGACAATATATATGATAATACACCACACTGAATAGATTTGGCATACATTTAACTAAAACATTTTTCTGGTTCCAAACATGTTTAGATGATTTAAAAAGGCGTAGAAGTTGGCAGCTCTGCGATAGTTAAGGCTACAGTGGACTCTCAAAACTAATTTTTTAATTTTCAATGGATTTTTTTTTAAATTTCTGGAAATAGTCATAGTATATATATCGATTATTTTTTTAAATATATTCAATAGTTTTTGAGATATAGGTTTTTTTTTTCTAAAATTTTACGAAAAATGGCAGTATTTCAAAATTCTCCATGCGAAATGAGTTTTCATATGCTTGTTCAAAATTTTTCCATAATAATCTTTTCATAGATACAAATAAATGTTACTAAGCATTTTAAGCTTATTACTTGTTGAACATTGAAAAAAATGATTTTAACTTATTTTATTTTATTTTATTTTATTTTTTTGTATTTTGTGCTAAAAAATCATTAAATATTCCATATAATTCTATTTTCTCTAAAATTAACGAAAAGTGGCAGTATTTCAAAATGCTCCATATGAAATTAGTTTCCATATGCTTGTTCAAAATTTTTCCATAATAACCTTTTCATAGATACAAATAAATGTTACTAAGCATTTTTATCATATTACTTGTAAAACATAGAAAAAAATGATTTTAACATATTTTTTTGTATTTTTGTAAAAAAAATCAATAAATATTCCATATAACTGAAAATTTTAAAATTTAAAGAAGTCTAAATAAGTTTATTTTTAGAAACTTTTGTTAACACATATATAAAGAGCATTTAAAAAAATCAGAAAAATTAGGCATAAAGTATTTCGCATGGAACATTTTGAAATCATGAAAATGACGAAAATATTCTTTCTGAGAAAAACAGGTTTTAGTAATTACAATGGGTATCATAGCTTAATATTTTCCTACTGACAGAGTTTCAGTTATATATAAGGGATACAATATCATTCCTAACTTATATATAAGTGTTTTAAGTTTTTATGGTAAATTGACATAAAATGTGTGACTTCGACAATAATTCGTGCAAAGTACAAGAAGTATCTGAATTTTAAAAAAAAATTCTCAAAATTAGCTTTTTTATTTTCTGGTGATTTTTTTTTTATTTTTCTGTAAATATTCATGGTATACATACCTCTTACCGTACTATTTTTTTAAATGTATTAAATAATTGTTGAAAAGTACATTTTTTTTTATTTTACGCTAAAAAGATTGGGGACAAAAAGCAATTCCTCTAAATATTAAAAAAAAAAACAGTCAAAAGTTACAGTATTGTTTTGCGAAATCACAAAATTAGTAAGTATTCAGTGCAAAATAATAACATTGTGCAAGGTAAAACGAAACACTAAGCTAAATTTTACGGCTGCAAATCGGCGAAAAAGTAAACAAAGGGGCGTGGCAAAATCAGCTGATTGGACAACAGTGCTTGTAACTCCAGTAAAAATAGTCGAAATTGGAAAATTTTTTTGAGTTCAATAGCAGGGAGTACATGTAATATTATTATGCTAAAAATGAAAATTCGACAATTTGATGAATTTTTTCGATTTTGAAAGTCCACTGTACACTTAATGTTATTGACTCTTTTGGGGTCGAGCGTTCGATATACATACCACGTAAAGTGCTCAGAGTCCTTGATTGTTTTCACCAGTAAAATGTTATTGTAAATTTTGCTTCTTTTAATCCGAGCATTTTTTCGATTCAATTATGCAAAAAATTCGTTTTGAAAAAGCGGTGGCAACAGATTTAAAATTTTGTAAACAATGCTCATCCTGAAGGGTTATGGTCAGCAGCATGGAGTACATAAAAATATTGAGATTGCACATACACTATATTTTCAAGTGCAAATGTATACATGTGTCACGTTTCGGTTACGGATTTTTTTTCATTTGACGCAAATAATCATATTTTTTGGAAAGCCTTATGATACATTTCACACTCCTATATGAGAATTTGTTATTAATTTTTATGAATTGTAAAATCGTGTACATGCTTAAGGGGACTCTTAATCCGCTTGAAAACACTCATTCGTTTATGTTAGAGATTAGATTTGTTTTGTATTTCTCGTTTAAATTGGAATATTTTTAAATGATTCTTTTGCATAGATAGTTGAGCTCTATTTCAAATACAGCTATATTTTACTCTCTCGATTTCGATCCCAAATTTTTTAAATAAAGCTTTTTTCACATTAAGAACTGTTTTTAAAAGTGAAAATCCATTTTTGAAAAAAACTGCAACCACAGTCAAAAAAGAACAGAATGGCCCTATTGGAAATCTAGCTCAACTAGTGTATGCGAAAAAAAAATCGTATTTAAACAAGAAATTCGAAAGCAATTTCTCTATAGGTTTAACATTAGTGAATGGGTGTTTTAAACTGAGTGAAGTGTCCACTTAGGTTCTTAAACTGTAAAAGCTTAGTTAGAAAACTAAAAATGTTATCTTTATTTTTTAACACTTTTATCAGCGAGTAATTATGTCGCTGCTGCGAAGTTAAATATAAATAAATACAAAAAAATTTACCTACAAGGAAAATTATTATCAAAATATCTCATAAATATCACCACCTTTCAAATGAATAAACTACAAATATAAAATATCCACGTTTGTTTATTAAAAGAACAGATATAATAAAGCCCTAACACACCCACTAACATTTATTCCCCACTATCATTTGAACTAAACATTAAGTTTTCCCGTTGTCATCTATAGTAGGTATAAGATTCATGCTTTGCTCTCCCTAAATAATCCACTTTCATCTCCAGTTCTATGAGACAAATTTATATTTATAATCCTTTGCTTACCGGTATGTCAAAGCCACCGGATATCCGAGTCATTAAACTAGATGGTTATATTCACCAATAGTTTAATAACGGGATAAGATATCATCTGAATGATCCCAAATGCATTTGTATGTGTGAAAATTTTTCAGAATTGGAGAATTTCCTCGGTGCCACGCAATTTCTAAATGGCTCATTTGAAATAAATATATCAATGAGAAATATAATGGAGGCTCAAGGAAGTACAGCGGACATCATGAAAATTCATTAAATTGTGAATGGAAGACCATTAACTGTTATTTATTTATTTATAATACAGATAGTAGCCTATGGTTCATTTATTATATTGGCATATGTAGTTAATAGCGTCTGATGTAAATAGTATTTATTGCGCAAAATGAAAAATCCTTTTATTCATTCACCTTGCTCCGATATTCAATGAAATATTTAATTTAGAAAGCCTATTCTAGAATTAAATTTAAAAGGATCTTTATATTTCAAAATGATCGCATACTATACAACCTTTATTAAACTGTACTCTGTGAATTTTTAAAAGAAAATCTATAGAGAATAATTCTAGAGAATGAATTAAAAGGATAGTTCAAACTTTATTACAAACTTGATATCCAAATTATGAGACTATTATAGTGAGAATGAAAGAAAAAATACATAATGATAAATATGTAATCATTCTTAAGATTGTTCAGGCCGTAAACAGTGTTGGCAAATCTGGCGGGTTTTATATTAAGAAGTTTTGAGTTGACACAAAAAATTTTTAATACTAATTTTACTTTATTTTATTCAAGAAAAGAGTGTGATTGTAATAATCAAAAATAACTAGCTAAATTTGTATGCGGAAATTTACAATTTCTTAATGATAGCTTTATAAATCACGCAAGGCGTCAAGTGACTTGTAAATTTTTAATACTAAAAATATCAGAATTTTATCAATTATATCTGATATCTAATATCAGGAATGTTATTAAAACGTTATAAAAATATTAGGTACTACTCTGTTATCCGGTCGACCGATTTCGCCAAATTATACAAATCGCCAAATTAATAGCCAAATTATACATATTGACGTAATTTTTATTTTAAATAATAAAAATACAAATACAGTGCTCAGCAAAAGTTTAGACAATGATCGATTACGCTTCTATATTCAGAAGTATGGAACGAATTTTTGTAATTCATCTGTCATACATTACTTGTTACTTATCCTTTATTCACAAACAATAAATTTTAAATTTTACCTTTTACAAAATATATAATGACAAAAAGAATGAAATTAACATTGTGGCAAAAGTATAGACAATCTGTATATTTACAGAAAAATAACTATAAATTAAAATCGAGAGGAACGCACATTGTCTGCAATTAGTGCAGGAATGTGATTTTCCCAAGAAGAAACTAAATGCTGCGTCACTTGGGGGTCTATTTTGTACCAAACACGTTAAACAGCAGCTCGAAGCTCATTAACCCATTCGTGCCCACCACCTTTTGCGCAAATTTTATTTGGTTGACCCCACTATTTTTGAAAGAATTAAGTTTAGTTCATTAATTACGAAAATTTTTCAATTAAATAAAATAAAGATTGCTGTTCTTTTTTACCGGTGTCAAAAACAGTGCTACATGCACCTTTAGAAGCGTCCCTAAAAAGGGACGCTAGGCACTAATGGGTTAACAGAATAGTATAGCAAAAATTTGCATAAATCTTACGTGATATGATGTCACAAAGGTTTTCGATTGGGTCCAGATCAGGGCTACATGCCGGCCAGTTTAGATCAGAAGTATTTTTAGAGTTCAACAAAGTTTTTGTTTAGTATGCAATATGAATCGATGCATTATCTTTCTAAAATCCATACTTTGGACCAGCTAAAAGTTCCCCAAATGACTAAAAATTGTTCTCCAACGTATGTATATAGTCTTGTGATGCTTGGCAACCATTGAATATCTCTAGAGATACTCGAGCATTAAAGCAAAGTGAGGACCACATCATTAAAAAGTCAGCTCCTTATTGGCGTCTTAAGAAAGTCCCAGGATCTTTATGCAAGTCGTACCAATAGTATGCTCACCCGTTCGGGCCATCCAAATTCCACCTTTTTTCGTTACTGAATATCAAAATGTAACATTTGGGTCCATAAGACATATGTTTGCAAGTCCATTGCATTCTCGCCAATTCGTAGCGAGATTTCAAAACTAGTTGTTTTATAATTTTCATGTAAATTGATTTTCCTCTTTCTTTAATTCATCTACGAATCATATCCGTCAACACAGAAAGTACTGACTTACTTTTAACGTGAATAGTAATCATTATTTGTATAAATGCCAGTTTATGGATACTTTTGTCATCTCATTTTCTGATCACACAAGGGCTTCTAGATTTATGTTTTGTATTGAAGGCGTCATCCTTAGACTATACTTCATAGACAGACCTATTTGAATGATTCAATGCAACTGAAATTTTAGCAACAGTCTTCCCTTTCCATTTCATCTCCCCTACTTCAATTACCTCATCTAACTGAATATTTCCAGCTCGCGGCTTCTTCACTAACTGATGCTATATCGACGTATACTTAAATACTTCAGACATGTGACATCATAACTTTGGAATATGCATTTTACTGTGAACAGTTGGCAAAAAATCAAAAAAGTGTCTAAACTTTTGCAATATGCAAATTTTACTTTTTTCTGTTGAATGAAATATTATCCTATATTATAATCAATATTTTTATCATAAATTGTATAAAATATATTTAAAAATAAGTACAGCCATTTGTAAAACTCTAGAGTTCCTATTTTTTATTTAAAGGTTAAATAACACCAATGTCTAAACTTTTGTTGAGCACTGTATTTAGTAGAATATTAATAAAAATACATATAAAAAGTCGAAATAAAAATCACTTAATGACGTTTTAAACACTTGTATCTTTTTAAATGTCATTGAATTGACATTCACTATCATCCATTATTGGCATTTAATCTTATAATTTGGAGATAGTATTTTGGTCGACGGGGTGAAAGAGTAGTACCAAATATTATACACCAGAATTTTTCTTGAGAGTTATTTTTTATTGCTATTAAACTTAATTCTGTAATTTGTATTCCATTTATTTAGCGAAGAAATAGCTGGATCGAATCTAAATATTTTCAATCGTTACCATTTAAACGACCGGTTAATGGAATATTTGGAGTTAAAATATATTCCTTATTGGAATATAGTTTAACAGAGAGACTAGTACATCCGAAAAATAAGCCATGGGTCCTCCTTGAGCACGCAAAAGTGCCATAATGCCAGGGGCATCGACTCGAAAGTATTCTGAACATAGAAAATAAACTGGAACTAATTTATACTATAAATCACAGTGGCATAATTAGGGTGTGAGGGAGTGGCCTCTGTAATAGAGGCACTCTAGCATTTTTGAGATCGTGACGTCAATGATTTAACATGTGTAAGTGTGAAATCGACATCTATCCTCTCTTTTACTTTAACTTTCTAGAGCGTGTGTGTCTCTTTCGGATTCTACAGTTATGTCGCGGTTAGTAGTAATATGTAAATTTGAAATATCTCAGTTTGCAGCATATAAAAGCTTGGAGTTTGAGTGTGTGTGAGTGTCTCTGGCGACAGTAGCCAGCTAGGAGTGTGTCTAGCGGCATTGGACAGCTAGTAGTGAATCTAGAGCAAGCGATATCAAATATTAGCGAGCCTCCAGTGAGTTGACAAGGAGTTATGGAATTCGACTCGAGAAGTTGGCCGGTGGTAAGAAGTTAATAGTAATTATGTTGCCTAGTTCAAAGTTAATAAAGAAATATATACAGCCACGGGCTGTCTAATAAGATTTTATCTAGCAGCTTAGCCGAAACATAGCTGAGAAGTAATCTGAAGTGCCCCGATTGAGTTAGTGCCGGAGCTGTGAGTATGAGTTTAATCTTTTAGCATTGTTACCAGTTATTAAAATTAAGAACTGCTCCACTGTCCTTGAGCCCTGACCGTTTTAAATAAACTGCTTTTATCTTAGTTCCTGAGTTATGCCTGCATTTAACCCCCAGTACGAGAACACAACCGTTACAAATGGCGCCCAACGAAATGTCGGACATTGTGAGATTGTGCCACGTGTTTATTTTACGGGTGAAGGTGACATTAGTGAATTTTTAGCAAAATTGGATGATTATATTTTGTTCAATAATATACCTGAGAAAAATATATACGTAGTGCTTAAGTGCTCATTGAAGGGCGAAGCACTTTTGTGGTTAGAAAATATAGGAAAAAAATAATAAAATTTTTGATTAATGATGAAGCTAAAAGATTTGAGCAGACTGTGATTGAGTTAAAAAAGGCGTTTCCTAACGTTAAAGATAAGAGTATTTTGAGGAAAGAATTTTACTGCAATAAGCAGAATATTTACGAATCATTATCAAAGTTTTACCTACGTAAGCTTGAACGGAAAAATAAATTGGATTTAGATATCACATTTGAGGAATTATTGGTCATAGTTGTTCCTCTCTTTAATGCGAATATACAGGACTATATCGAGATTAGAGCACCTAAGAACTTTTCAGAAATGCACCAAATATTATAGAAGTATGAGACTCGGCATAGCTCGGATCAACGGGATTCGCGTAGCCCTCGACAGAGTCCTGTCACGGGAAGTAATTTGAGAAATGAGGGGGAGCGTAATTTTTTGAGAGAGAGACAGCGATTTCCGGATAATAATTTGACTAATGGAAATTATGGATTTGGTCGTAATGTGTCGAATATTGGTAATGGTAACAGGGATTGTGGTGGTGCTAATAATTTTAGAAGTGGTGATAGGTATATGTATGGAAATAGGCAGAATAGTGATTTTGGTCGGAAAAGGGGAGTACGGGACAAGAATGTTTCTTCGCAAGTAAGGAGATTAACTTCGGATGAGAATTTTGAAGGTACATCAATGCAAAGGGGATGTGTTAGAAGGTCGGGTCACTTAAACTGGTAGGTGACTGTATTTCGGAAGGTATGCAGTCACAGGTTAAAGTGGAAAAGCCTTCTGTGAGTTTGAATAAAGTTACTATTAATCCGGTTGAATTACCTGAAGTGTTAATTGTGTTAGATGGTATTGCCGTTAAGAGTGTCTTCGATACAGGGGCAGATAAGTCGTTCATTTCTTTTGATTGTTATCGGAAGTATTTTTCGTATAAGAAGTTGAAGAGGTTAAGCCTGGTGGTTAAGTCGGCGCAGGGAGTAGCTTGTGATAATAAGGGTTCAATAGATTTAGAAGTTGAAATCCGTTCGGTTAAGACATGTTGGGAGTTTTGTGTGTTAGATGGATTAACAGTGAATTGTATAGTTGGTGTGGATTATATGAAGGATAGAGGAATTAGTCTGGATTTCTTTAAAAAGTCGTTGATCGTGAATAATGATGAGAATGTGAGTAAGAAAGAGCCTGTTTCAGTGTCAGTTGATTTGGAGGAGTCGGGTTTAAGTGAAGTCGAGAAGGAGGAATTTAATAAATTTTGAATGAGTTTGGTGAGGTTTTTTTCCGATAAACCGGGTTTAACACATGTTGCGTGGCATGAAATTCATATTGGTTTTGACGCACTCGTTGCTAGTAAACCATTTCGTCATTTTATATCTAATATTTTTAAGTCTTTGTGTGAAAAGCTGGAGATTGATCATTCTTTTACTGTTCCGTATCGTCCACAATCTAATATGGCTGAGCGTGTAAATCGTACATTAATTCAAATGATTTCTTCTTATGTTGGTTCGCATCATTCGAATTGGGACCAGTTTCTTCAGCATTTTGCGTACGCACTTCGTACGGCAGTTCACGAGTCGACGGGGAAAACGCCGGCTGAATTGTTTTTGGGTATAAAAGTCATTACTCCATTTCAAAGGCTAGTTATGATGTCGGATGCGGAAAGTCAGTTTATGTGCCAGGATATTGAGAGGTTAGTTAAGGAGGCTCAAGTTCAGATGGGAAAAGCGCAGGACAAGCAAGCCCAATATTATAATATGCGTAGAAGGGAACTGGAAGATAAAGTTGGAGATTTTGTGTTAGTAGAAAAGCATTGGTTAAGTTCAAGCCGTCAGAAGAGGGTAGCTATGTTTGTCCGTTTGAGGTTTTGGAAGTTCGAAATAATAATTTGGTTGTTAATGTCAATGGTGAAAGAATGACGGTTAATCTGGATCAGGTTCGAGTTTATAAGTTTAGAGAAAATGGTAGTGAAGGTTCTCATGTGTCGAGCGGTGTTTCGCAATATTCCCGATACAATGAGTGTCCCGAGTCCAGCACTTCTTCATCTAATTCTTTTCATCAATATTCAAAAAGAAAATCTGGTCAAACAGCTCCAAAAACTGTTATTGAGAGTAGAAAGTCTATCAAACGGAGAGCAACGTATGATAATAAAAATAAAAGAACAGTGTCAAATACGTCAGACTCAGTGTGCCATAAAAGGCAAAAGATTATAAACTGACCCGTTCCTCCACTTATTAGACAGCAACCTCAAAAACATAAGTTATCCAATAGCTCAACGTCTTCAATACTTAATCCTCGGAAAAAACTTCATATGGACACTCGTCAAACTGAGAAAAGAACTTTTAAATCGGACTTTTTGACAAATAAGAGACAGCGTAGATCCGGAAAGAAACGTGGTCTAGGATCTTCTGTAACTTCGGGTGCGTCTAGAAAGAGGAGACAACATTCAGAGTACCAGCGTCAGCAGTTTGAATCTCGCCATGGAGTGACCCCAGCGAGCCGACCAGAGCGGAATCGCCGAATCGAATCTACAAGTGTCCCACGGCATTTCATTCAGGACCAGGCTGCAGACACGACACTCAAATGTGGCGTCACCGTACAGTTCTGATGACGAAAGATCCTTCGTGCAAGGTTTCTGGGACAAGAGGAGAAAGCCATCCTGCAGTATGAAGCCGGCTAGCAGTGAATCATCTCTATAATTGGGTGATCATGTTCTTTATTAAATTTCTTTTAGAGTGCATATATGTGGTAGCAATGTGAAGGAATAAAAAGCAGATGGACTGTTTTATATTTTTGGCCATTTTTGGAATTTTTTGACGGACTCACGATTGGTACTTAATTGTGTTCAAAATTTGTTTGCAAAATTGTTACTTTTATGTATGTTTGAAATTTTGGTCTTAACTGCTTTTAAAAATTCTGGATCTATTGTTAAGTTGTTATGTTAGTTGTTAAAAATGTTATTATATTGTTATACTGTTCATGTGTTATAAAATGTATGTTAATGTATGTTTAATTTTCAGAAAGGTATAGATAGTAATTTGAGCTATTTTGTACACGCGCCACGAATCAGGCGGGCACGTGTTTTGCGGTCAACAAGTCCTTGACACGCGTTTCTATCTCTTATACTACCATTTAATGAATTAACTTTCTTCTCATCGTTCGTGGTTCATGCGTTGCGTTTGTACTTTACTTGGGAGTGGTTTCCGCAAGTTGCGAAGTTTTATGTTACATTTGAATATGAAATTGTATTGTATTAAAATTGAATGTTAATGTGATTTCCTTGCAGGGAAGTATACCTGTGTTATATATTGATACTGCTATTTTTATTTTAGTTAATACAGATGAAGCGTCATGTGATGACGTCACTTGGTTTTGTAAAGTTTGATTTTATAGATTATTATTGCATAAGCACAGCTATGTGAAGCTGTGCGTATGTTACCCCAAATATTGTTAAAGTGGAGCTAGTTCTGACGAATTTTTGGGAGTTAGTTCATTGGCTTATAGGTATTAGGTATTACGTAGTAGCAGAGTTATTGTAGTAGAAAGTAAATTTAATTTTAGATGAGTTCTGAATTTTGCTGAGGAAAATTTTTGCGCATTGGGTTTTTTGGACTTGGTGCAAATTCTAGTATTAGGAAAGTTTTATGGAGACATTTTTGGTAAAGTTACAGTTGTATTTCAGTATTGAGGAAAATTTCGTAAGCTTAGTGTTTTGATGAATTTTAGCACTCCCAGTGGAGTAGGTTATTCTTAAAGAAGTAGTTGGTTTTGGAAGTTTTAAGAGTTTTGAAAGTTTTATGGAGGTTATTTTTAAGATAGGAGAATGATTGGATTGAATGTGTGAATATTTGATGCAAACTGATGTTTTTGTAGTGGTGGGCTAAAGTTAATATTGTAAAAGTTATGTTTCGGTGCCAAATTTCACCCATCCCTTTGTTTTGTACGGTTTGAAATTTATAACAAGAAAAAGTCCTGGGCATGCATTTTGCCCAGTCTTTTTTCTCTATAGGGTCCGAGGGGGGGTTGTGAGGGAATGCCCTTTGTAATAAAGGCACTCTAGCATTTTTGATATCGTGACGTTAATGATTTAACATGTGTAAGCGTGAAAGCGACATTTATCCTCTCTTTTCCTTTAACTTTCTAGATCGTGTGTGTCTCTTTCGGATTCTACAGTTATGTCGCGGTTAGTAGTAATATGTAAATTTGTAATATCTCAGTTTGCAGCATATAAAAGCTTGGAGTTTGAGTGTGTGTGAGTGTCTCTGGCGACAGTAGCCAGCTAGGAGTGTGTCTAGCGGCATTGGACAGCTAGTAGTGAATCTAGAGCAAGCGATATCAAATATTAGCGAGCCTCCAGTGAGTTGACAAGGAGTTATGACATTCGACTCGAGAAGTTGGCCGGTGGTAAGAAGTTAATAGTAATTACGTTGCCTAGTTCAAAGTTAATAAAGAAATATATACAGCCACGGGCTGTCTAATAAGATTTTATCTAGCAGCTTAACCGAAAGATTGCTGAGAAGTAATCTGAAGTGCCCCGATTGAGTTAGTGCCGGAGCTGTGGGTATGAGTTTAATCTTTTAGCATTGTTACCAGTTATTAAAATTAAGAACTGCTCCACTGTCCTTGAGCCCTGACCGTTTTAAATAAACTGTTTTTATCTTAGTTCCTGAGTTATGTCTGCATTGAACCCCCAGTACGAGCACACAACCGTTACAAGGGTGGATGCCTATGGGCTCTGAATGCAGGTATTTTATTTTAAGTTGTGTTCGCCTTATCTAACCATAAAAATTTCTGCTATGAATCAAGGAAAAAAAACTTACAATATTAGTCATTTTGCAACCACTCTGGTTACGTCACTGAGTAGTTCACAAATCCATAGAAGTACAAGGAAGTGGAGATGTCTTCTGAAAATTACGTTGCAAATTACTTAAGTTATGCTGAATAATATTCATATCTGGGTTATTTAGGTAGCCAATGGAAGTGCTTACATACAGAAACAATTCCACTGGCAATATTCTTGCCTGGTGTCCCGCCAAAATTTATGATCAAAATTCTCTTGACGCCAGTATTTTAAAACAATTTTCTTACCCTTATATAATGGTTAATATATTAGCGTTTAAACATAGCTAATCAAACTGTATTAAATTACAGGGGTCCCGAGCATTTGGAATCCTGATTAAAGCCGGGCACCTGCCAAAACTAGCAGAAACTGTTGACATGTGGGGGTGGCACACTGTTGGAATGCTAAATGAATAGGCATGGATGTAGGTATAGGACATAGCACTTCTGTATCAAACATCTGTCAGAGTCTTCTGTAGACGCACCAGGACCGTTATGGTCGGTATCATGTCCACATATCCCAGGGCTGGCCATCGATTGTTAAGAATTATAACATTGTCCTTTTTAAATTGAAGAACATCTGCCATTAAACCATGTAGGTTTTTTTTCGGTAGATAAATAGTGGTACATCTGTGGTACGCGTGCCGCGGTTTGGCCCTTCCAGAACTATGGAATATAAAAATAGAGTTTTCAGTGGTTTACGTCTATAAAATTCTTGATTGAAACCAATTTACTGAAATGCTAAAAAGATATAACCGGGTTACTTAGTAAAATATGTCCTTGAGTCAATCACATTGAGTCCTCAATGAATCAATAGCTCATAAAAAGTAATTCATTTCTCCCTAGTTTGAAGTTTTTATCTCAAGCCCACGGGGAGTAATGACCCTAAATGCCTGTTTTGGAAAATAGCGCATCATGACAAAACTAATAAGCCAATTTGAACGAAATAAATAAGGGATGTATAAAACCAATCCACGAATGTTTAACAATTTTTTCAGATTTTTTTTAAACAAAAGAACAAGCTTTCTGACATTTTTTTTTGTTCTTGAATGAACATTTTAATTAAAAATCTATCGAAATTTCTGAGTGACCACCTTAATTTTTTTGCATGAACAACTATGAGATATGATGCATATTAACTATCAATTTCAACTTTCTACGTACGGTGCATCATATTAAAAAAAGACAAAATCATATTCCGGCGGAGATTGGCGGCGTGTGTCGCAAAAAATCTCACTTATTAGGTCTACCGGAAAGTTCTTTCGTATAAAGTTATTTCATGCCTTCTTTTTAAACTACCGTTTGAACTAATATGTGAGGTTATTGCGAGACACGCCCCAACCTCCACCTGAACATGATTTTGCATTTTTCAATATGATGCATCCTACGTAGAAATTTGAAATTGATAGTGAATATACATCATATTTCATAATATTTCATGCAAAAAAAAATTAAGGTGGTCTCTCAGACATTTCAATATATTTTTAATTCAAATGTTCATTTAAAAACAAGAAAAATGTTAGAGAACTTGTTCTTTTCTTAATAAAAATCTGAAAAAAATGTCAAACATTCGTATGGCTCTTTTATACATCCCTTATTTTTTCATTGAAATCCGCTTAGTAGTTTCATCACAATGCGCTCTTTTCCAAAACAGGCATTTAGGGTCATTACCCTCCGTTATCTTGATATACAAACTTGAAACTGGGGAGAAATTAATTTCTTTTTATAGTCTATAAATGCATGTAGGACTTTATGCTGTTGACTCAAGGGCATATTTTACTAAGAAACCCGGCTATACCCTTTCCCTTGTTTTTGCCTTAATTATAACGTCTTTTAATAATGTGAAATAAGGTGAATTTTAATATTTAAAAAAAGTGGTGACAATCAAGGAATCTGAATTTTACAAAAGTAGCCCACTAACAACACTATCTTCATATTGGATAGTTTGACATGCTACCGAGGATATCACAACTACACATGTTTCATACTATCACAGATGCATCACCAGCTGCACAGACCCTTCTTGATTATGTAGAGTTCATGGATTCATTAGTATGTCCCCTTAACCATACATGTTCATCCACCAAATACAATTAGAAACCAGACACTTCAGATCAGGCAAAGTGTTTCCAGTCAAGAATAAACCAATGGAGAGGCTGGGTCCAGAAGAGGCATAGAGTTTTGTAGTATGCTGTCAACAAAGATACACAGGTAGAATTGAGATTCCCTTAGCCCATATCAAGGACGATACTTTTGACACTGGACACATATCCAGGCTTTGCCCAAACATGGTAACTTTCAGCAATTTGAGGAACTGTTGCGCGTCTATCTTGTTTCTTAGCACTGGTCAGTCGTCGATGATCCCGTTTATCCAAGGTCATTTTCCTGGACGCACTGCTTTGGGAGATTTTATAATATGCCAGATACATTATATTCACGATACACTAGTGAAACAGTTGTGTCTAAAGTCCAAATCGCATCGCTACCTCGGAATGCTATGTTCAGTCTTTCGTGTGTCGACTATGACGCCACGTTCAAAGACACTTAAATCATGATAATGTGGAATTGTAGCAGCGGGAATCTATCTAATAAATTTGACAGACGTCGATATATTATATTGCTGACTGCATCACTTTACGTTGGTTCGTTGCATACCTTCGTTATTTGCTTGTGTTCGCCTGTACCAGTTCTTCAATATAAGTAAAAAGAGTTTTATCAAAATTGAAAATTTATTTTTTCAATTATATACAAATATTTAAAAGATTACTAAATCCTGGAACAGTTTTTGATCTATAATAATAACATACATTTTCTGTCATTCAAATTCATTTTTGATGAGATGTCTTAAATTAAATATAGACTTAGAAATGTTTTAAT
The DNA here is from genome assembly GCA_964019185.1 of Maratus speculifer. Taxonomy (NCBI): domain Eukaryota; kingdom Metazoa; phylum Arthropoda; class Arachnida; order Araneae; family Salticidae; genus Maratus; species Maratus speculifer. The sequence goes on from OZ025299.1 coordinate 273,076,677, forward strand.
ATTTTAAGTTCATTTTATAAATATTCCGTATACTACAAATACACATATAAACATTTGGTATCTTTGTTTAGTTTTTAACAATGAGAATTTAGCAGAAAATAGGAAACAAAATATTTATTACGAGATTTACGACATCTTTTATTATTTGTGTATTCACGCATGAAACTAATATATTTTTATTTTTGAATGTTGTTTATTCACTTTCGTGAAAATATGTGACTAAGAGTCCCCCTGCATGTAGGAATTCCAGCAGATGAAGAAAAGTGTGCCTGTGGATGTGCTCTGTGAATGCTGAATGTTTAATATTTATAAATAATAATGTGTGTGTGAAATATCCGTATGTGCAGCCTCGTGTCTGAACGTTAATGCGTTTATATGTGCTTAGTTATATACGCTTACAAATATGCATTTGCTTTAGTAAGATTAGATTTATCTGCATGCATGCGTGCATTCTTGTACATAGGTGTAAGTCTGCTTCTGCGAATAATGTGAGCATGTTTGCTTAATTCCATTTTCTCGAGTAAAAGTAGGGATGTTCAGAAGTGTGCACATCAGTTATAATCTATTGACTATTAATTAACATACATAAAACCTTTCCAGGGCTTGTACGCATCAACAGTTTCAGGGATATTTAGGTGTTTTTGCACCAGAAATTTCGTAAAATAATTGTTGGTATATCTAAAGACAGACTTTTTTTCGTTAAATAAGGGAAATATTATTTTCAAAAATTCCTTATACATTGGGCTTGAAATCCTTAAAGCGCACTCATCTCGATTTGTTAAGTCTCATATGTTTCTATGATAACTAAAGAAATATTGTGTCAACTGTATTAAAATTGCATTGAGATGATTGACATACAAAAGTGAATAAAATTAATGAATAATGTCGTCTTCGTTTTAGCGTACTTATGAAGTATTTATTACAATTAACATGAGGAAAATTACACTCCTAATTGTATGTTTTTAAATCTCGTTATTATATCATTATGTGCGGTTATAAAGATCTTTATTTGCGTGACCAAAACTTATAATGCTTATATACCTACAGTGGAACTTCTGTAAGTTGAAATGTTATGAAGATATGTTATAAAGATATAATGGACGATTCAGTGATTTGTGATCTTAAAGTGAAAATACAACAAAGAATCACAGTGCGCTATTCTGGCGGAATTATGTTTCATTACATTTTCTTTTCTTTTTCGTTATTTTTATTACAAAATAGTTTTAGGTAAATTTTAAAATCAACCTGTTAAAATTTGTTTCAGTTTAATAAACAATTAAGTTATCAAAAAAGTCATTAAATAATATTTCTAATCAGATCCTTTAAAAAAATTTAGCAAATTGACAATAATGCCCTCTAACGTTTGCTGTTCCTTTTGCATATACCCTAAAATTAAAATTTAATACCAGAAAAATTAAAGGGGCTTATCTCCACAACTTATGAAAATAGCTGTAACTGAGAAAAAAGCTATGTAAAAACTAGTCGAAGTCTGTGATAACCAAACGTGGGCCTTTCCATCTAAATATTCTTTCGTTTTATTAGTAATTTTGATATTATTTTGTAAATTTTATAATTTTTGACAAATTAAAAAGTCAATTGAGCTCTTTTCAGTGGTTGATTGAGTACTAAATTAATGTCTTAACCCATTCAAGTCCGAATTTTTTTTCGATTTTTACAAAAAATAACTTTTACGTTAATAGCAATCACACTAGCTATCCAGATAGATTAGTGTTTAACGAATATGTCATTGTCTGAAAGATAACGAATGTCATTGTTTTGCGTACTATTCTATTTATATTGATATGACAATAGGCTATTGAAGAATTTTTGAAGATGTTTGGAAAATATTGTATTACAATAAGATTTAACTTATATTACAACTTTCTAATACATTTTACGCTTTATTACACATGATTCTTTCAGTAAACCAACTTTTATTATAAATTAAAAGAGTGAAATAGATGTTTAAAAAAAAAGAATCGCAAACGGCGCTAAGAGAATTAAGCAAATTATTATTATTATTATTATTTCTAAATGCCTAAACATAAATTAAATCATATAGTAAAGGCAGAGACATATACCTACATTACTACACATAAATAGTAGCAAAAGCATTTGTTAAAACAAAATAATACTCCATTACAAGACATCTACTATTAATAGTACACCAGACCCAAAAGGGTTAAATTAGAATGTTTGTACTGTATTTATACTTCTACTTCAGTTTGAGATTCCACCTCATGGCGACCAGTACGGAATTGTTTTTCAGGTATGAGAAAAATATACCACATTATTTCTCATTAAACTTTTAAGAACATGCCTTTGCCATATAAGGTCCAATGTAGAATTACATTAATTATTTTATGATCGATATAAAATTGTAAAAATATGCTCTAATGCATATCTATTATATTAATATTTCAAAATCCGTAATTATTAACTTACAAATCTAGTTGGTTTCATTTAATTTTATAAAATTTTTGTATGATATGAACAGAAAAAAATTCCTTAAACCACCATAAAATTTCATTCAAAATATCTGTTTCTTTCTTCGTCAGGCGCAAACAAGACGTGCTCCTAATATGAAAGCAGTACCACGACTGAAATGAAAGATAAGGGAAAATGGAACAAGCTGAAAAAACAGTCAATAGGAAAGCAGGGAGCAATAGCCAATTACAGAACTAAAGAACACAGAGTACAAAGTGAATAAGGAAGCAAACTGATAGAAAAAGAACTTAAAAATAAATTATAATCAAATGAAACATAATCATGGGGAGCACAATAAAAGGAACATAGGTATATATATATAATAAAAGACTAATAACAATATATATATATATATATATATATATATACCAGGTGTCCCAAAAAGGACTGATGGATTTTAAAATTCAATAATTTGCAAACGGTGACAGCTATTTAAAAAAATTTTGCAGGAGGGTTATGTATAATGTCAGGAGTTTTTTTACCATAATTTTTTATTTTAGTTCGAATTTCAAAGAATAGGTGGCGCTGACGGCTATTGAAGGCCAGATCGACGCTTCACTCAGCACTGATCACCTGGCCTTCAATCGCCGTCAGCACCACCTATTGTTCGAAATTAGAACTAAAATAAACAATTACGGTAAAAAAAAAACTCCTGACATTATACATAACCGTCCTGTAAAAATTTTTTAAATAGCTGTCACCCTTTGCAAGTTATTGATTTTTAAAATCCATCAGTCATTTTTGGGACACCCGGTATATATATATATATATATACAAGACTATTACTAATTAATGCAAAAGATATATAGTAGTGTTGAAAAGGTTTTTCCAAACTTCAGAGTGCATTGTAAAAGCATGCTTTCTTTGCGCCTAATGAAGAAAGATTTAGATCATTTTGAAAGGCTTAGCGCATTTATGAATTTTTGATGGGCTTTTTTTTCAAAAGTTTTTTCCATTCATATGGATTCACATTAGTTTCATCTGATTATTTTTTTCTATTTTATGATGTTTTCTAAATTTTAACTCAATTTTCCTTCAATAAAATAACACACGTCAACATGTCGTCCCTCAGAATGTAATTCGACGCCCACTGACATTTTTATCAGTTATGATATGTCAATTTTTTAGTATCATATTGCAAAAATATACTTTACTAATGGATTACGTTTAGATTCTATAGTGAGCGATATTTAAGATGCAGAATTAGGTGGTTTCATTTAATTTGGTTAAATGTTATAAGTCACTCTTGAAACGCATCAAAATGTAATAATTTTCTTCTACATCAACCAAAATTTAAATGTCTAATCTCTTACATTCGTAATCTAAGTAACATGTTTAATAAACAAGTGTATTTCTAGTATTTTCAAAAGTATAAGATTCATAACCGAAGTATAATGCGTTTGAAATTTCAAATGGAAATATATTTTATAAGATTTTTAAAAACATAGTCATTCTTAGAGTATATATTTTAAGTAACAAAGAAATTTCTCTAAATTCATTCCTGAAACTTCTTTAAAAGATATGGCGTATATGGCATACATTGTTTAATGTCTTAATATATATTACATTAATATTAAGAGATGGCAAAACTGCATATTAGTAAAAATAAATTAATTAATAAAGAGAATAAGTAAATTTTTTATACTTTCATAAATATTGGAAAGCATTCGTCGAAAAAATTCCTTTACCCGTGAAATATATTTTGAAAAATAAACATATAAGTTACTCAGATACATTAAATTGGCAACGGCAAAAAAGCGGAAATATCATTGTAAATAAAGAATGCAAGCTGCCGTTTTACATATTTTTCAATGAAAGCTATTCTAGAAAAAAAAAGGCTCTGAAAGTACGAAAGAGTAAAAAAAGATTTCTCGTAAAAAAAATTCCTCTTTTGCATCTGAGGCAGGCAAATCAGTTTTATTTAAGCAGAGTGAAATGTTCTTTGATCTTTGCTTTCCACTCTTCTTATACTGCAACTGGAGTTGTGCAGAAAGTCATAGCTTATTGCGTTACCGACACAGTTCCTAACCTTGTAAAAATCTTTTACTCTCCACTCTTACATTTTTTGGATATATTTATTTATTTCGTTGACGCAGTTGGGGATAAGCGCAGTTATATTTTCGATTCAGAAGATCCGCTTGAAGGAACGCAAGTCACATGTTGGATGAAAGTTCAAGACTACAGCAAACTATCTCGCATGTTCTGTAGACTTTTATTATTATGAAAAGAAAAAGAAACTTTTATTAGACGAGTTTGTTTATTTATTCAATATGTAGAGCTGTTAGATATTTTCTTCCTTCTTTAGTGTTTTTCAATTTCCTGCGAGGTATAAAAAAGTACTTTCGCAACACATAGCTTGTTTGAACAAGAATAGAATAAAATATCATTTACTTGAAAATATGTAAAATTTGTTTTCCAACAATTTTAGAATTTAATTTTGAGAAAATACATAAGGTTACTTCTATAATTTATTATAAAAGCATTTTAAAAATAAATAAATAAAAGTTTAACAAAAGCTTTCAGAATCACTCACAGTTGAAAGTAAATTCATGTAATTGCAATTTTCTTTTTGATAATTTTAATCCGTTACGTGAACGCTGTCTACATAGATGAAAACATTTTGTGGCATAGGTAAAAACATTTTCTATCACAAAAGTTTTGTACTTTTTTTCAATCATTGTTACATTTTTAACAGTTATAAGCTGTACAGAACTTTGCCCTTATGTAAGTCTGTAGTGACCTAGTGGTGGAACAATAGGGTCTGCATCAATTTACTACCAGCATTATTATATAATTTATACATATATTTATTTTTAAACTTACAACTTTCAAAGATAAAATAAGGCCAAATTTAGTATACAATTACTTTACTTTATTCTATAATATCTTACTTTATTGTAATTGTAACTGTAAAAATTTGCGATATGAATCTATATACTAGAAGAAAGTTTACAAAAATATTAAATAACTTCTCGAGTTTTTCACAAATCTGAAAAACTTTCCATATTCCTTAGAAACATCAGTAACCTGTAGAATTATGAGATATATTAAACAATTTTTGATACAGTCAAGTGACATAGTATACCTTAACACTCAACAACTCTTAGTGACTTTAATGCTCAAGAAAATAGGATGATTGAGGAACATGTATTTTATATCACGGTTCAAGTTTGGGGTTATAACAAAAATCAAGATCTCACAGTTGCGGTTATAGCGGCAGAAACTTGAAAACTTCGTATGACACAAATCAGTTTCCTTCATCTAAAAAACAATTTTAAAAATAAAAAACTTTATATGTTGTTTATAAAGTAACAATAGAAGCAGCAATGGCGACATAAGATGAAAACAAAATTTCGTATTTCAGGTGTGCTACGACGTTTACCTTTATTATTATTATTATTTTTTTTTTTACATTATCAGGTATAGCCATTTTACAGCTAGGTGGTTGGCAGTGTTATAGAGATATATTCAGTAAAAATTTAACTATTCGTGTCACAATTGGCTTAATATACACTTCAAACATACCTGAGGTAGTCTGAGCGATAGGATAATATCGCACTCTAAGAAGAAACCATATAGGGTAGATGTGCCAGTAATGGACCCCCTTAAGGAATTTCTTAAAAAAATAATTTTTTATTAATAGTTATAATTATTATATTCCAGCTTTTTTTCATATTATATTAATCTTTCAACAATATTTATCTAATTCCATAGTTATATTTCCCAATAGAAATAACAATTTAATTTTAAATAATAGAGATACGTCTAAACACCCAAAAGCCCAGTAATGACCACCTGTGTTCCAGTAATGGACACCCTACGTTCCAGTAATGGGCCACCCTACAAAAAATATTAGATAATTGTTTTTTTAATTGCATTTTGCTCCAGAATTTAATGAAAGCATACCAATAAAACAAAATATTAAAACTTAAGTTAGAAATTCACTACATTAAAGGATTTATAATAAAAATACTTAAAACAAAATATTTAAATTTAAGTTATGAATTTATTATAATCAAGGATTTATAATGTGGATATAAAACAAAATATTCATAATATTATTAAAAGTTTATTATATTAAAGGATTTATATTGTAAAGGCATAAAACAAAATATTTAAATTTAAAGGATTTATAAGATAAAGACAATGTTTTACTGAAATTAAGTTTAAATAAAATAAGGCAAAGTCTCCAATCTTCATTCATATCATTATCTAAATGATGTGCTGTGCAAATATGAAATATAAATAACAAATCTTTAATTTTATCATCACTTTCCAATAGTCCAAACTATTCAATACTATTCAATACGGAATTTTAAAATGCATTTAAAATGACACTATCTTACACTATCCAAACATTTTCATATAATCATATAGCTTATCAATTAGGCACAGATTGATTCCACAATTTCCCTTGGGAGATGCTTATATGGATATATTATCATCAATGAAACAATCTCATTATTTCCTAAAAAACATGCCATAACACTGATTTGTTCTTTTCCGTTATTTGGTACTGCATAATTCACATCTTTAACTGATTTTGGTCCCAAATTTTTTCCTGTTTTAAGAACACAAATGAGAACCAGTTTTAACTGCATTGAAAATTCTATCGGTATGCTTTAGAATTTGGAAGAAGATATTAGTAATATCTTCTTCCAAATATGATTTTACATTTCTCAATCAACTTAAAACAACTTCTTTTGTAATGGCACATAACAAAAAATAAATTTTGTCAAATGTTCTGCTTGTTTTTTGTACCAATTTTGAATATCTTCTTAAAAACAACCATTTATAAAGATATTGCCTTTATTAAATTCTAGTAGGTAAAATTTAAGTTTTAAATTTGATTATTTAGCTTTTCAGTTAAATCAAAGTATTTTATTTCTACTGAAATTACATTTTTAGTATTTGTCACTTGGGTGGTCCAATAGTGGAAAATCACAAAATAAGCAATCCAGTAATGGACCACCCCTCCTAAAATCTTAAAAATAAATAAAATTTTGTAAATGACATTTGACTGAACTTCAAGAAATGACAATGGATTTCAGAGTTTTATATTGCTATTCAAACAAAAACATTCAATTTTTATAAGAAAATAAAGAAGATATAAATTAAGTAAGTAAAGTCAGCTTTTAGCATGTTCATTAAGATTTTCAGTAAAACTGTGAAACTTTATTTTCTGCTTTCTGATTGCTTTCATAAAAAGTGTAAAAAAATAATCCAGATTATAGAGCATGCAAGGGGGAGCTAAGAAAAAATAATAAAATCTTAACTATCATTTATTATTTGTTTATAAACTAAAAACTGCGAGGTGGCCCATTACTGGAAGGTGGTCCATTACTGGCACATCTACCCTATATACCTGATAGAATAATACGTTTGATATTTCAGTATGTATTTATCAAAAAAAAAAAATGACTTCACTGCAAAAAAGGAGAAAAGTATCCTAACACAAAAATGAAGTTTACAAAAATAAAATATAACTTCTTTCGTCTTTCCCACGAATCAGAAAAGCTTTCCTTTATTATTCGAAACTTTATAAAAATTAGGGTTTCAAGATTTAATGCAGACTTTTTTACCTTAACTTTCGAAAATACGCCAAAGTGACACTGCCAGTGTAATAATAAGTATTCGCATTGTAATATCATTATGAAACATCCTTTTATCGAATGCAATCAATTCTAAAGTGCATATATTCAGCTGCGTAACAAAATTTACACCTGAAATGTGTAATAAAAATAACGTTCATTTCCAGCTATTATTTTAGTATGTTCCTCTATTGAGCATAAAAAAATAACATCACCAGAAGTTATATTTCGCGTATACAGGGTGAATCATAAATATCGAAACAATAGGCTATCTCCTTAAATATTGTCCCTAGACCCATACTTCCAGTTGCAAAGTTTCATCAAAAAAAGTAAATTTTTTGATAAGACAAATTGCAACTTCATGGGGGGGGGGGTCTATTTAAAAAATACGAAAATTAAATTTTTATGCGGCCCCCAGTGGATAAAACTTCCAATTAGACAATTTTTCCTCGTCCATTCCTAAATCGAACAAAAAAAAATTCATCTCGATATCTACAAATCCCTTAAAGATATTAAAATCCAAAATTTTCAAAAATTCGTGACTTTCAACACTTAAGCATACCTCTGAGTGCAGCGATATTGGTTCATTTCAAATACAATTTAGGGATCGGCGATTAATTTACTCATTATTAAATGTCGATCCAAGACAATACTTAAACTTTTAGATATAAAATAAAAGCATATAGGTTTTTACTTTAAACTTTCTTGAAATATTCTAGATGTCTGCAATAACTCGAGCTTGGTCCCAGGCTCGTAACTGGCATGACCCATTGACCTGGCCGTTTTATTAAACACTTATTAAAAGGGTTATTAAATTAAGTGATATTAATTAAACTCTCATTAAACGTGTCTTTAAAACTTATTGCCGCAGGCAATAAGTTTAGTAAAAATATCAATAGCGATAATGACACTTCTATTAACTGAATCATATGGAATATACTTTAATGTTAATGGAAATATATTTAAAAAAATTACACAAAAACATTTTCAAAAATCTAGTTTTTACTATTCAGCTTAAAAATTTATGTGGTTTTAAAACTATTTTTATTTTTATTTTTTTTTTTTTTTACAAGAGAAAAGTGTTGGATTCATGAAAATTTTGAATTCCGGTTTTCGACGAATTCGCACATTTTAGGGCTCAGAGATACCGAAAAACATGTTTTTACAAAATGTCTGTATGTGAGTCACTGCTCCTGTATCTCTGTATATAACATAAATTTTGTGAGCGCGCTATCTCAAGAACTAATCCACGGAATTTAATAAAAAATTATACTTAGTTAGTCCTTGATATAAATTGGTGCTTATTAGTTTTTGGTGTGAATCGCTTAACAGCTGACCCTATTGTGCAGGCTTTTGTGCGATTTCCGCGATAGCTGTATCTCCAGAATTAATGCAAGGATTATCATCAATCTTCAGATTCAGTTAGTCCTTGACATGAATTGATGTTGTTTATATTTTGTTGCATATATCTCCACGTGTTGCGCTGCAACACTGAATTTGTTACGATTTCTGCAAAAGCTCTACCTTAAGAACTAATACAGGAATTTTCATAAAAAGAGAGATTCAGTTACTTCTTGACATGAATTGGTTTTGTTTACATTTTTGTATCAATCATCTTTCGGGTGGCGCTGTTATAATGAATTTTGTATAATTTACACGATTTCAGTGATGATATCAAGTACTAATGCACGGAATTTCGTATCTTTAGAGTCCTCCGATTGCTACATCCGAGTAGTTTATTTATTCCAAAAGGCATTTAAAAAAACAAATGTTATTCGAATAAATATTCGAATGTTACAGTCTAAGAGTATAATGTTTCTGTTGCGTATATTTTTTATGCTAAGCTCCCACTAATATTTCGTTATAGGTGTATTTAATTCATCAAAGTTCTATGCGTTCGAAACAAACGTCTTTTAAGAAATTAAATATGCCAAAGATTCATTAAACACCTGTTCTTGATTTAAAGTGAATTATTGATTCGGAAGTTGAACAAAATTTAAAATGTATTTGTAGTTGAACTGAAAACTGTATGTTAAACTCTAAAAAATGAAAAAAAAAAAAAAAAAAAAAAAAAAAAGCAGCGGCCTTTGAGGCCGTTTACAGCGGTTAACACCTTGGGATTTTTTTTATGCCGGCCAATTATCGACAATAGGGATATAGGCCGTGAGGGGAAGGGTGCCCTTCGTGAGGATCTTTTTAAGGGAACCTAACCCGTATTTACGCAAAGAAATCCAGGGTTCGAAGAAAACCACGAAAAACTTAAAACGGTTAGGCCGACGGCCGCGATTGGGTTCGAATCCAGCACCTACCGTCTACCAGTTTGGAGGCCCGTAATTAGAGGTACCTTTGACACATTGTGTAATAGCAATTTTAACAAGAAAAATATGAAGTTGACAGGGATAACACAATGAAAAAAATTGAAATCGGCGTGATAAAAAAATGACGTTTAAATCAACTGACGCATTTAAATAGTAATTAAAGAAGGCGATAATGGCAAAACTTAAACAAAATCTGAAATCGAAACTATACAAGACGGAGTTAATCACCTAGAAACTTTTAAAAAGCATTTAAACGTTAGGAGCCCATCTTTGTTTAAAACTAACTGCAGTTTTCTGCACCAACAGTTTTTTAACACCTCAAAAAATGCCCAACGCGCCGAAAGAAGTCTTCGCCTCAGATAATTTACTTTTAAAAATATGATTTGTTTACAAAAAATTGGATTTTCTTTAAATTGCTATTTTAAATACTTTTATTTTAAAAAAATATTATTTAAAATGCTGAATCAAAAGTGAAAATTAGACATTTTCAAAAGAAAAAAAATTCAACGCGACAAATAATATTTTGAGTTATGAAAATTTTAATTTACTCTAAAATTTTTGAAAAAAAATATTTTATTACGAAAGCTTATGATGTGATAATGCTTACAAATTATGTGGTTAACCATCACAAAACATTCCAAATTCTAACTCTATAAATAAATAAATAAAATAAATGTTTCCTGGACAACTTAGAGCAGGCATGTCAAACACGTGGCCCGCGGGCCACAATTGGCCCGCCAGGAACTTCTCTGTGGCCCGCGAAACCTTTGGCATTTTCGTGTGTTTCAGTTTTTAGTTGATGCAGAAAATACACTTTGTATTCAGTGCCTGATTTATGGCAGGGCATTAGGGGCACAGGCCCAGGGCCCTCATTTTTCAGCCCACCCACCAAACGCCACTGAAGTTTTTTTTTATTATTGTCCAAAATCAGATGTAGTTTTAATTATTAATATACACACACATATATATATATATATAGTGAATGTTTAAATTTGAAAGAAAATATTATTTGATAATTAGCTAATATTTAAAATATTATAATACTCTAGAACATTTATTATTTGTTGATTGCTTTATCATTCCAAATGCATGAAATTACATATATTTGGATTGACATACATTATATTTAATGATCTGCAATTAAATAAAGAAAAGTTTAAATTTTTGAATTAATTGTTGTTATTTTGGATGATTTTTTTTTACAGTTTGGCTTAGGAGATGCAAATAACACCGATTCAACACCACTGTGGCATAAAAGATACAAACATACTGTCTTGAATATGATCAAATCTAGTTCATTTTAAAATTTTGTTTCCAGGAGATAGGGTATGCAAAAGTTATCAATAAGAAAGTTAAGAAGAGCATATTTTAATTTGAAAATTAAAAAAATTATAAAAGTTTTACGTTTTTTTTTAATAGTTTATTATGTGTTTTGTGTTGAAACGAATACATTATTTTATTGCTGTCTTTGATTCACTATGACATTACAAAGAAATGCGTGGTATTTGTTATGTTTTAAAAATTTATCGAAAATCAATTAAAATACGACGCTAATCAAAAGAAATAAATAGCTTTAAAAGGGAAAGTAATACGATTTCGCATCTTGTAAAATAATAATAATAATAATAACAACAAAAAATTGTTGCCCAGTTTTTATTATCTGGCTCTGCATGCATGGTCGAAAGCGAACATTTTGGAAAAAACACATTAATTAATTTCACTCTTAAAGGTATCAATGTAAATAATCCCTGTGTGATATTTATATTTCTTGATGATGAAGATATAACATCACAGATCCACAAAAGTCAATTTGCAATAATTTTTTATACTCAAAGAAAGACTGAAAAATTGTGTTTGATATGTAGAAATTTCGTTGAAGTTTGCTAAGAATTTACTCACAATAATATAGATTTTAAGCTGAAACTTTGTTGAAAAAAGTCTGTTCGTGAAGCATGTTAAAAACAATCTATGTCTTTTTTTTTTTTAAGGAAAGAAAAAACCCCGATTAGATTGAATTGCACACAACTCGAAATCGTCCAAGTTAGAATAAGGGATGTCCAGAATACTTAAATAAATTTAAAAATATGCAGGGCCATTTCTATAAATATTCATGATGTAACCAGAAATTTCAGTAATCTGTAATTTCAATATGTGTTTCTGTAACTGAAAATTTTCATTAAACTAACAGTATTAGTAGACAGTAGCCATGAGTAGCCACCGACAAATGTTTTTTAATAGTCGCTTTTTCTCATTTAGTGGCCCCGTAACCGATGGCTAGCGTTAATTTTCCCTTTAACTTTATAATTCTTGAAAATATAGGCGCAAGAAATTTTATTCTGTAAACAGTTTTTTTGTTGTTTTTTTCGCAGACACGATGTATACGTAAAAATAAGTGAGAAGAATCAGGAATTTATTCTCAGTGTTGAATCCAGGGGTAGGGGGGGGTGGATATCTCCCCCGGAGCAATGAAATGTCCCCCTCCGGAAATTTTGAGATTTTGGGTTTTTAATGGTCAAAACGGGCAATTTCCCCCTCCCGGAACTCTATATTATCCCCCCCCCGGAGCCACAGAAATTCCTCCCGGAGAAAAGCATCTGAATTCAATACCGATTATTCCTATGCCGGATCAATAACCATAGATAATATATTTTAATCAATTATGAAATTTTGTTTATTTCATAATATTATATTATAAATAATTGTGTTCTATCAATGATTGGTTTTACAAAAATTAGCAATTACAACATAAAAGAAAATACCGATATTAGGATCACAAAATTAACAACACATTTTTGTATAATTTTGATTGCGATTTAAATTTTAAAATGTTCAATATCTGCTTAAGCATGTTTGTTTTACTGATTTTTCATTACATTTGACAGTACACTCTCGTAAGATACTTTTGCTACAGATTTGTTTTTACTTAATAAATATCTTTAAACATTTTCTGGTACGTGTTTTTAATTTTTTCAATAAATAGTTTTAAAATTTTTGTATGTATTTTTGTTTGCTTGTTCTTTTTCTTTTTTTAAACAATGCTGTATTTTTAATGTACAGTTTTCATTTTGTGCGATAGTCACCACATTAATCTGCTTCTTTATTTTGGATATTGTGGCCCGCGGCTTTGTGTACAATGCTAAATCTGACCCTCGGTGGTAGACGAGTTTGACATGCCTGACTTAGAGCAACATTGTTTCTTCAATTACACGCATTTCAATTTGTGTCTGATCCCTTGAAACTTCACGATTTATTAAAATTGTCATAACTCTCTGAGCTTTGAAGATATCAAGATGAATTTTTTTTGTTCAATTCAGGAATGAATAAGGAAAAATTTTGTAATTCGAAGTTTTATCCTCTGGGGACCGTATAAAAATTTAATTTTCGTATTTTTTAAAATAGACCCCCCATGGAGTTGCAACTTATCTTATCAAAAAATTACCTTTTTTGATGAAACTTTGCGATTGAAAGTATGGATCTAGGGGCAATATTTAAGGAGATAGCCTATTGTTTCGATATTTATGACTCAACCTGTATAATATTCCGTGCTGCAACAGGAATGAGAAAAAAGCATAATAAAAAATACATTGTAACCTTTTTGAAACAAAAGAGAATTTTCTTAAAATAATGCTTCTTTAAATTGTGTAAATTTTTTAGTGACTCTGGTTTCTATCGATAAAGGAGCACTTTAAAGTTCGCGGGCCATTTGGATCATTTTTATAATTTTTATCAAACTGTCTACTTTAATCAAGAATCATTTTTTTAAACAGTAAGTTAGACAGATTAATTTGATTTTGCCCCTTATTTCTTGCACAAGAACGCTTCCTCCTTATGCATACGATCATACCACATATTATTTTATGAACCAAGTTACGAATGTTTTTCATACCATAAAAATATTGACAAGCTTCAAGGAACAAAACAATATTCAACAGATTATTTTTGCATTGGTTTACAGCAGTATTGGTTTCCGGTTTAACCATATTTACTTTAATTCTAACAAATATATCAGATAAATGGTTTTACGTCGTGCAATTGGTGCCATATGAATGGCTCAAATGTGGTCCGACACACGTGTCACCTTAAGAAGCAAATATGGAAACCAATGCAGTTGAGTAGTAGTTCCAAATTTTTACTTAAATATCTGAAAAAAAAAATATTACTATTTATTACCACTTTCACTGCTCAATAAATTTAGGAAACCACATGGTTTTAACGAAATTACGCAAATATTTACACGATAAGTAACATTAAATGAATCATTCATAATTTAATGCCTAGCAGGACACAGAAGAAGAAACGTATTATACGCAGACTTGAATCCGATTAAACACAACAAAGTTTCATGGACGTTGTTGGAGTCGCCAGAAGTGTCATTGCAAGGCTGTGAAATCGATTCTAAGGAATAGGGAATGTTAGACGTCGATCAGAGCAAGATCGTCTTTGCGCCATTACAGCAAATAATGACCGGTATATACTGTTAATAACTCATTGTAACAGAGCAGACAATGCTACTAAGCTTTAAAGACATTTGCTTTTGTCAACAGGATGAAGGGTTCCAGCTAAACAGTGAAATATTGGCTTTATTAGGGAGGTTTCTATGCACGTTGGCGAATGGTCTGCATTCCGTTTAACTCTAGCCGCCGTGCTGCCGGAAAATGATATGCTGCTGTACATTGAAATTGGGAGCAATACGATTGGAGTCAAGTGTTGTTTACAGACGAGTACCGATTGAGTCTGGAGTGTGTCACCCGATGTGTTTTGGAATACAGGGAAAGGGGCACTCGAAAAAACCGCATATTCGTTAGTGGAAGATCACAATACAGACGAGGTGGCTTGATGGTATTGGGTAGAATCAGCATAGATGGTCGTACTGACCTGTATATCATTCGAAATGGTACTTTGAAGGGTCAAAGGTATGGAAAAGCGATACTGAGATCTTATGTCAGACCTTACGCTGCAGCCATTGGAGATTTTTTTTCAGCATGATAATGCCAGACCACATACAGGTCGTCTTGCGGAGAATACGATTGAAATAATACATCCTATGGAATATCCAGCAAGCTCTCTTAATCTGAATCCCATTAATCATGTTTGGGAGATGCTCGGACGACGCATTGCTGCGAGATTGTATTTCTTGTGGAGTGGAACAATATTCCCCAATGTATTATCGACAACATTATTGCATTCATGAAAAGCAGGCGTGCAGCAGTCTTAGCTATTCGACAAGGCTACACGCCATATTAAAAATCTTGCATCATTTCTTTTTATCATTTACATGTAGCCAAATTGTTGCCCTAAATCATCTTTTCATGTTTTTTCCATCTTTTCAAAGCATTAAAGCTAAATTACAAATATTTTTGTGTATTTTTTTGCATTGCGCATTGATACACATATACTATCCATTTTATACCAGTACATGACAGTCTCGCACGGTTTTCTTAACTTCTTTGCTTGCTCCCTTAATTTTATTGAGCAGTGTATTATCAGACTCCTTCAACAATTTCCACACTATTGAGAATATCAGAGATTTCATAAAAAAAAATCAATAATTCAAGAAGAAAAGTCGTGAACAATCATGCTTAAAAAAGGTTCAAATTATTTTTTATGTCCGACGCACAGTGGGGCAAAAACCCAAAAAGCTGGCCAAAAGTCGAAAAATGAAGTTACGATTTAGGGAATTTCGATTGTACAGTTGGCTAGAATAATATTTGGAGAGTCAGAATCTGTATTTAAAAAAAGATTTTTGCTTTGCCCTTACAAGCAGCATCATTTCAAAAATGATGCTTGAAGGAGTATCATTTAGAGCGAACAAAAACAGCAAAACAACAGTTCCTCTAAACGCGTGCTATATTTTATAATATTATCCAATTTTAATGATTTGAAATGGATTCATACTATGATAGTATGTACTTTATTTGCATGTATTACAAAATTTATATTAATCACGTAAAAATTAATAAATTCATTGTCATTTTTAATAAAAAATTTTAGAAAAAAAATTATTTTTTTGCTTTTAAACATCAAAAAGTTTAAATGTTCCACAGTGTTCCGCAACGAAATTTAATGGAAATAATAACTTGAACTATTGTCTAGTGATTCATAAAAAACCAGCTGCCTAAAACTGCCTTTCTGCATTTCACGCATATTTTAATAACCGCAAGTAAAAATGCCACTTTTTCGGCCGCCTCAAAAATTTTGAAATTGACTACTTTTTACATAATTTAGCTGATAAATATTTTCAAAATTTTGAATTATTCAATTTTATAATAGTTTATTTCCTATTCTATTGTAAATAAGTACCATAATCATAAAATTACATTAATTTGATAAGTAAGCTTAGTAATGAAATAATGAAAATAATTCTCTATTACTCATCCGGTAGAATAACATTTTCTTATCTTTATAGGTAGTAATTTTGTTTGTTCTATTGTAATTAGAACAATTATTTTGTCAATGGCTATATTTGCTAGATCAAACTACTGAGCGTATTTCATTAATGCGAGTAAAAATCATTATGAATATCACTTTCGCTTATATTTGTAATTTGGATTTGATTTGCAAGTGAGGATGTGATGGCACATCTATTCTGAGTACATTTAAAAAGATATTTACCTATGAAGATGGCAGGAAGTCTAATATATTTTTCTTTTCTTCCGTGCTACTAGAATACATAAATATTGCGAATAATTCATGAATCGTCAATTTGAAAATATCGAGATCTTCATTTTACTGATTTTATCCGGCCAATCAAGATCCATTTTTCTTTTTCAAGAAATACGGAAGCAACTGTCAAAGAATGGGATTGCATTAAATACTAGCAGAATCAACTTATTTCGTTTAACCCATTAACGCCCGAATTATTTTCTTCGCTAAAATTTAAATTTTCTATTCCCCACCACTTTTAAAATCAAATTAACTTTTATATAAATTTATCGAGGATTCTCTCTCGTGAAAGAAGGTATATATTTATCTTCCTCTTTACTGGTGGGAAAACCGCTTTCTTGCTGTTTTTGTAACCGTCCTCAAAAGAGGACGCTGGGCGTTAATGGGTTAATACAATCATTGATATAGAAGAAAAAGTCGTTAAAAACGAATTAGTGTAATACTCAACGTTGCTACCTATGTCAAACAGCATCAAAACAGCATCTTACCGATCTGACATTTTTTATTAAAAGTGGATTGAGATAATTTAGAATTCAGAATATCTAAGTTACATGCAAAGATGTTTAGAGAGGCCTTACACCTGGCAGACAACTGGATAGAAAAAATGAAAAGCTCATACTCTGCATGAAAAGAAGAACACTGAAATTGCAAAATAAAATATGCAAAAAATATTTCGTTTACAATCAAGACTTCTCGTCGAGAAACTAAATCCCAGATTTGGAAGCACAAATGATGGAAATACAATTCAAAGATTCTTTGAAAACGCAACTATTTGTTTCTAAACGAGCATATACGAAGATTTGATTAAACGCTTCTATGCCAAAAGTGATTTCTTGTAGCCATGTTATTTATTTGATAAACTTCGAAAAATTTCCCTTACAAATAGGTCGTAGATTTGAGCAGCACCCCTGGTTCTATATGCTTACCTCAGTACACAAACTACTTATTAATGACAAAGAAATAACATTATCTTCATTAATTTGTCAATTTGTCAAATGCCATAACATACTCAAGAATCATGCAACAAACTGATCAAAATGCATCGAGAAGATTTATCGCAAAGATACAGTAGCGAGAAAAAAAGCTATTTTTACGTCTTTTAATGTCATCAGATTCTTTCCTTTCCAGTTTAGGTAAATTATCGTAGAAGGAATTAAAATCATTGATCCTAAGAGTCACAGGATCATCCCATACCGCCAACAAGTTCTGCTATTTCGACACCTTGACCTCTGAAGAATCTTTTTATTATACTACAGTTGATTCTAAAGGTTAATTTCTGGAATATATTTTCGTTTTTATTTTAATAATATCATAGCTGCCAACATCTTCCGCTTTTTCGACTCGGAAAAATTTTACAGTAAATTTTCCTATTTCAAATCGCTGAAATCTGCTGATTAAATAAAGCAAAAAATTCTGTTAAATTTTTCTGGTTCAAAAAATCAGAAGAGTTGGCAGCTATGTAATATAAAAATTAAACAGTCTAATGTTTTACTTTCCATTAACCCATTAACGCCCAGCGTCCTCATTTGAGGACGGTTACAAAAACAGCAAGAAAGCGGTTTTCCCACCAGTAAAGAGGAAAATAAATATATACCTTCTTTCACGAGACAAAATCCTCGATAAAATTAGATAAAAGTTAATTTTATTTTAAAAGTGGTGGGAAATACAAAATTTAAATTTTAGCGAAGAAAATAATTCGGGCGTTAATGGGTTAAGGGGGTAGTAAGGTTAATTCGAGGGAAAAAAAGCATATTTTCTATCATTTTTTGTAAGGATACAATTAATATTTATTTATTTGTATAATTATAGTATAAATATATGTCATTTAAAGAGTATTCTGTGAAATTTTCATTAAGAAATATTTAAAAATAAGCCGATGATAGCGAATCTTCGAAGACGTCCCAAAAAAAAGTTGATTCGCGGTGAACCGCATAACTCATGACTGGATCAACTGAAATTAAAAAACCAAATTGATTTAATTAGTTGATAAGTTTGCTCAGGGAACGCCGTCGAGTTTGTTTGTTTTTACTGATTTTTCAATTTTTTACAAGGCTCGGAAGTCAAAATACTGATTTTTCATAAAAAAATCTGATATTTTGTTTTTTAAAAGTAAGTTAAAATAAAAAAAAAATAAAAAAACTCGACAGCGTTATCTCGTAATTTATATAAAAAAAGAGTGTGTAAAATTTTAAAAAGATCGGTTCAGTAGATTTTGAGCTACAGAGTTCACCGGCTTCGAAAAAGCGAAGTGTTAGAAAAACACGTTTAAAGTTTCACAGACGTTTTTGTCGAAATAGATATTTGTAAATTACTGATTTTTTCATATACTTACACAGAATCATCAATGCCAGGCCCATAAAGCGAAAAGCTGTCGGAGATGATGTCCAGAGCATCTTGTTGCTCTTGTCTACGACGAATCCTGCCTTCTTTGCTCTCTTTTGCAGCCTCTCGCTCTGCTTTACATACTCGAAGACTATCTGTTGTTCGCGCCCATTCATGAGAACTTGTTCCAGTTTTTATGCCCATTTCTTGCAAAAATGACAGCAGAGAAAAACAGCCTTCATTAAATGTACATGCTGCAACATTAGCTGCAATTTCAACGACGTTGGAGGTGCCATTCACTGTTTTTGGAGTAATTTTCCAAATAAGTTGATTATAGGCTTTGATTATTGTTCTGAGTGAAACCTCCAACACATCGTTCCAGAAGTGCATCTTTGCTTAAATCCTCATAAATAGGTTTGAGCTCCTCCCTACCTTGAGCAAATCCTCATAAATAGATTGGTCAAGCAGTAGCAGCTACTTGGTAGCTGATTGTTGCGGCCACATTCCTCAGTGTGAAATCGGAGGGCGGAGACTTACAAGTGTATATCTCCGTCAGTTTTACTTCAATTGCTTTCAAATTTTCGCAGAATAATCTTAAGATGTTGTACATTAATATAAAAAAAAAAAAAAAAAATACCTTACTACCCCCTTAACGTACTTAAATTTCGTTTAAATATGTCTTGGTTTTTTTTAAATTCCCTCTTAAGTGTACCACGAAATTTTAAATTTTATTTAAATCTTATTGTTTTTACTCTTAATCTGTAATTTCAGTTATTTATTTATTTTTTAAATTTAACTTTTGAATCCTAATTAGCATCCTGAAAAGTTTACGAAATTGCATATAAATTGAATAATTTTCGAGACATTTTAATTTTTATTCCGCCATATTGTATCCGCCATTTTTTTTTTCAATTTTAATTTTGTATTTTTACTTAGCATCTTCGAAAACACCTGTTTACGAATTTTCGTACAATTTGATTAACATTTTCATATTTTGGCCAGCTTTTCGGGATTTTGCCCCACTGTGCGACGGTAAGAAGATTAATGAGAAGTAGTCGGATGTAGCAATCACAAACTTTCTTTTAATTCATACATGTGTAAATTTGGAAATCACTGTCACAGTGTTAAAATTTAATGGAAATCTACGCCCATTATGAGAATTCTAAGGATATGAAATTCCATGCATTATTTCTTGAGATGTGAATTTCTCTAAAATCGTGCAAATCCAACAAAATTCAGCATAGCCGCTCCAAGCAAACGATTGACAGCAAGACAAATTCATGACAAGAATTAACTGAATCTAAAGTTTGATGGAAATTTTTGCATTCGTTCTTGATATAGAGTTGTTGTTGAAATCGTAACAAATGCAGTATAGCAGTGTCACCTGTGATGTTATTCACAAAAAAATATAAACATCAATTCATGTGAAAAATTAATCGAATCTGGAGTTCGAATCTCATCGAATCTGAATCTGAGATTTGAATTTCGCTAAAATCGTGCAAATCCAACAAAATTCAGCATAGCCGCTCCAGGCGAACGATTGACAGCAAGACCAATTCATGTCAAGAGTTAACTGAATCTAAAGTTTAATGGAAATTTTTGCAGTCGTTCTTGATATAGAGTTGTTGCTGAAATCGTAACAAATGCTGCATAGCAGTGTCACCTGTGAAATTATTCACAAAAAATATAAACATCATCAATTCATGTGAAGAATTAATCGAATCTGGAGTTTGATGGAAATCCGTGAATTCGTTCTTGTGATGGAGGTGTTGTGGAAATCCTAAAAAAAATGCAGTATAGCTTAATTAGTGATTTTCACCAAAACTCCCAAAACGTCAATTCATGTCAAGGACTAACTGAATCTGAAGCTTAATGAATTTCCGTGCATTAATTCTGGAGATACTGCTATTACGGTAATTGAGTTTATTACATAATTTCGATCATTTTATGGGATTAATAAACATTTTACTTTTTATACTGATTAGAAAAACAGAGTTGAAATAAAATACGGAATATTTGGAATAAATTATTTATTATAAAAAATACAAGCTGCTTTAATTTAGCCAGAAGCCATAATTTTTTAACAATGATGAAAATCTGTTGACTAAATTCTAATCAGATTTACTCTGCTTTGTGTTAAATGTATTGATATCTTAGTGGAAATGGATGATAGTAGCCACTGTCCACATCCAAACAGTGCTGCACAGGACACCAGTGGCGCAGTCAGTCTGGGGGTTTAGAGGCACTGATACCACTTTTTTTCCCAACAGTTTTCTTAACTTTAGGCTAGTTCCATGAGTACTTGTAATGCAGGAATGTCGAGCCCGCTCCTACAGGCATACCAGTATTTAACTATAGTAAAATCTACCGTAATTTCGGGTGTATAAGCCGCCGATCAAACAATTCTTTTTGGACCCAGAAATCTTATTTAGTGATTGAAGACAAATATTTACGGCGATCTAAATAGTCATATTTGTTTCTTAAAAAATTCTGGGTCGAAAATGAATTGTTTGATCTGCGGCTTATACACCCGAAATTAAGGTACATTGTTTAACTCTTTCCGGCACGGGCAAAATCTGTACTAAAATGAGAAATTATCGACTGACACCGGAATTCACAAACGAATTTTTTTTAAATATTTTGAATTTCTTAATTTAAGCTTTCGCTGTAAAAGCTGAATTTTATTAAAATATTATTGGTGCCTTTTGCAAGTTTGGAATTAAAATTAGGTATCCCAGACTGGTCATAGTGTGCCGGAAATGGTTAATGGCTGAAGTTCTTCAAATTTAAAATGACAAAATTATGATTCTTAAGAAATGGTGACAAATGAATTTTGACTAAAATATTGCCCACCCTCCCGTTGTAAAGCAAGCCACGTGCTACGAGTTTTGGCTACTAGCATTTTAGAAAGGAAAGTTTTGACTTATTTTATCGAAGATATTAATTTAAAAAGGCGAAGCAAACTTTTCGAAAATAACGATGTTAACAAGGCTATGAGTTATCAGCTATGTGACTTACACTATAAAAACACATAGAACTATTTAATTATTATTGTTATCTTATTTGATCAATTACATTGCCGTTATAGTTGCGATGTTTTAAACTGAAATAAATACATTTTGAACTAAAGATTCATTTTGAAGGAATATTTCATTTAACTTATACGAATTTCACTATATTAAAATAATGGTACACAGAGTTCAAAATCATCATTCTGGCTGCGCCGCTACAGGACGCTTCATATTTTGGAATATACTTTAAATGACTTAAGATGGAAAAGGTGAAAAAACTGCGAATTTTCAGTCAGTACTTTCGATATATTAATTTCATTTTACATAAGGCATTGTAAGTTTTTGTATGTTTTGTTAAAATATTTATCATAGCGTTAAAATTATTGACAGAAATATACATTCAGGATGAAATGGGGCACCCTGTATTTTTAAATGAATAAATCGATTGCGAAACAGATTTCCTATGCATTTCCTATACATACCTACCTATACATTCCTATTCATATTTCCTATTTCCAATACATACATTTTTCAGCATCATCTATCACCACTCCAACTTTGAAAATCTAATACTGAGAAATGATACACATATAATTTAATCACTATTGGTTTTCTATTAGGGACTTTGTAGAGTAATGAAAGGTATTTAGAAAACATTATTGTACAAATTAACACATAAGTTCTCTAATTACTTATAAATTAGTTTAAAATACATGAGTACTACAGTATTACTATTGTTTTCAATAACATTGTTAAAATACGTCTGTTGATTATATTATATTCCGTTACTTAAATCATACTGCATTATTTATAAATATAATACAGTCAGAACATTGGAAATTTATAACTATACGTAATCAGCTCGTTATACAAATTGTTATTTCTAATCTGTAAGCCGATTATTTCGCACTGGTAATCTGCTTGCTAGCGTATCGAAGGGAACATTTTGAAGTTGGTGCTTGTTTTCCTATAGAATCAAAATTTATTTCAAAAGTATATGTTATTTAGAAAAAAAAGAATTATTGACTAATTTTGACTGAAAAATTGAAAAAGTATTCTTACTAATTTTAAGTATGTCAGAGATTTTTTCTATTAATTTATTTAAAAATGTTTTTGATGTCGACAAAAATTAGCCAAATCTGTGAAAAAATTTGTTATGTTTGATTCACGATGCTAAAATTTCAATTGGCTTTATAAAAATATTCTTTAAATTAAATTATTATTCACTAATTAAATGTGATTACGATTGTAACTCAGTTAAGCATTTATATATAAAAAGGAGCAAAGCAATTAGGAAAATACATAGAAAAACACAACGCGTTTGAAAAACATCTATTGCAACAAATTTCACATTATTGCCTTCAGAAAATTCTAATTTACAAAATGTATAATCCTCTATTTTTAGAAAATTTCAACTTAATTCATATAAAAAACAAACAAGAAAGAAAAAAATCATCCGTCAAGCATAGATTATGAAGCAACACATTCAGAATAATAAAGCAACACATTCAGAATAATGATTTCCAACACATTCAGAATAATGAAGTAAAACTGCGCCGTTTAAAAATTAAAGTATTACGCCTCTTTTCATAATATGGAAATGCATAATGCATGTCAAAACCGAATTTCAGCTGTTCCCATCTATAATCGGAATTTTTTTAGCAGCCCTGTATATGATATAGAGATTTGTATATATTAACAACATGCATTTCAAAATTTAGTTCCTTTAAGCGATATATTTTTAAGCTGAACATATGTTTCGGAAAATTCCCCTTCAGCAAGTTCAAGGAAATTATGCATAAATTTAACACCTACAAAGTAAAACAGAAACCAATCCAATCCAAAAACGTCTTTGTGATATCAAAATACGTATTTGGAAGATGAAGAGTATAAAAGAAGATGAATAGCATACTTTTAGACAAGTACAAGTTATATTTATCATACAGTTATTAGATTGTTAAAATTTTTTTCAAACAAATGAGAACAGCTAATAACTGTATTCAGAAGTAGTATTCTACTTGTTCTTATTACTAGTATACTAGTGATAACACAGATCTAAAAAAGGGGCTCTTCCAAATTTGTTTAAATTTTAATGGCAGATTTACGTTATTTTTAATGCTGTTCAAAAATGAAATCAATTTTTCTATCACTCATTTCTGTTTCTCAAAAGTAATGTATATTTAAAACGAAATGATAAAAAAAACCACTAAAATTTTGAAATTTGAATTTTTTCATTATGTTTTCAAATGATAAAAAAATAAATATATATGTAATGAGGTATTTGTAACAACCTAGCTTCCCCCCCCCCCCAACTTTTCCCATTCCGAAAATCCAAAAAATAAATTTATTAAATGGAAAGTTTGTCAGTTCAAAAGAGTATTCTGATGTAATATAATTTTATTATTAATTGGATATGTTTTAATGCGTGAATTTTGCTGTAGAGATCAATCATTACGTAGATTAATACAAGTTTTCTTGTTCATGAATGTACTAAATTCTTAAAATGTAGACAGATTTGTGATGAAACTGTACGCGAAGGATATTTTTAAACATTTTTAATTAATCAGAATCCAAAAAATCTATGAAAAACATCACATGATTTTTTTCGTCACAGATCTGTATTCAATATTTCTCAGTCGATGGGTTCAAACAATGCCATATACTTACTTCTTGATGCTATGCAAGTTTAATTATTTGTTTATGTAATTACATACGTCATTAACCTTAGTCGGAAAAACAGATACCATTTTCAGATTCAGTGTCGAAAAAATTTAAATTTAAATTATTTCGTTTTATGTACCGTATATTCTGGCGTATAATCCGCGGATTAAACAATCATTTTTAGACCCAGAATTTTTTAAAAATAAATG
Source organism: Maratus speculifer (assembly GCA_964019185.1). Lineage (NCBI taxonomy): Eukaryota > Metazoa > Arthropoda > Arachnida > Araneae > Salticidae > Maratus > Maratus speculifer. The sequence continues at coordinate 273,101,939 of OZ025299.1, forward strand.
TAAGTTTTCACATCGTTGAAATTATTTGTCTTCAATCTCTAAATATTATTTCTGGGTCCAAAATCGATTGTTTTTTCCTCGGATTATACACCGGAAATTACGGTACCTCTAATTAATTTGTATACTAGTGTTAATAATGGTTTTCTTATGTTTGCTCACGGTAATAACTGAATTAATTTAGCATTATCTAAAGCTTACTTCATAATCCATTAGTGCCTAGCGTCTCTTTTTAGGGACGATTAAAAAAAAGCAAGAAAGCACTTTACCCACCAATAAATAGGAAGATAAATATAACTTTCTTCTTTTGAAAGTGGTGGGAAACCTAAAATTTTATTTTTAATGAAGAAAATATTTTGGGTATTAATGGGTTATTATTCAATTTTTTTATATTGTTCAATTCCATCCTCTAGCTGTAGGTATGTATATTAACCTTCTATTGATGAATAAAGCCGCTAATAATTCCTTCGGAAACTGCACTGCAGATGGGTTGACTCTTGATATTTTAACGTTAAATGCTTATTTATTGATACATGTTTTACCAGCAGTTAAAGTTCGTTATACATGAAAACGAAATTTTAATGTTAGATAGTAATTTGTTAAAGAAAAATAGATATAAATCTAAAAATTAATCATTACATTGATGCTTTAAATATGTTCTAAACTTTCATAAAAATAGTTGCAAAAGTAACAATGGTAGAAATGGGCAGAGGACAAAAATATTTAACATTTATGTCTACACTTGGCCAAAGAACATATAAAAACTGAATATTATTTTTTGTAGAAATTTATAAAACAGTTATAAAAGAAGGAAAGTTACATGATTGGATAAAACTTTCGTTATAAGAAATATTAAAATAAAAGAATTTACCAACGATAACTTCGTTATGAAATAATGAAAAATGAATCTTTAAATAAGAAATAAAAAAAAAGAGAAAAAAAATATATCCGAAGCGATATGAAATAAAACCTCGAAACATTAAAGAGTACTTCTCCACAAGTGTTTTAGGACTTGCTGATGAAGATTTAAAATGCTAGAAAAAATATTTGAATAATCAGATTTATTTCTGGAGATAAGAATTTTGTAGAATCATCTCAATCTAATCTTTTCTCAAGGTTTTCTGACACCTTACATTTGCTAAATCAACAATTGATAAATTGTGCAAAAAGAGCTCATTAATCTAGAAGAATTTTTCATTGATAAGCGTAATTTGCTTGATTGTGTCGAGACATAATAAAAAAAAATCTTCTAAGACAGGAAATGCTAGCTGATCAAAATTGATTTTAAGAAACTAAGCAAGTAAAAGATAACATGTACATCGGTTAAAAAAATTATGACCAGAAATTCAAGGTCTTTAAAAATTGCAAATGATAGATATCGAGTGCAATATTTTTGAAAAAAAAATAAAGAAATTAGATTTTAAAATTTAGACTACTATAATTAATCTTTAGATTAGTGTCTACTAAAATTAAAAGCTTTATTTTAGTATTATAAAATCGATTTTATTCTAGTTAGGATCTAGTCCAGAGTTTAGTTATTCGAAGCTTCCAAATCGTCCACCAACATAACATCAATATTTCTTAACCGAAAATTTCTTGGAATTTTTTTTTTTTACTCCAGATTTAAACTTTAAGGTTTGTCCATAATTTGCAAGATAAACTAAAAGGAATGAAAATGTTGGTATTCAATATTTAGTTTAGTCTTGAGATAAAAAAATAGTCTACTAAAAAAATTAGAGATTCCTCATTTAAAGCTGCTATCAGATTCACCAAAATTTAGTAAGACTTTTGAGCCAACACTTGATTTCCTCCAACTTTTCACGAAATGTCGTCCCAAAACCCAGTGTGATAGCAAACAGAAATGATCCCCCAACATTTTTCCGCTGTTTCAAAAAAGTCTCTCCTAGTCAAGACTTTTTCATTCAACATCGAACATCTCAACGAATCAGAGATAAGGGATTGATACGAGTTGGCGATAAATATTAACGCCTGGTACTAGTACAAACTGCTTTTCCGGCTTTTCCTCCAACATTTTCAAAGATAATTGTAACATTTTTCTCTCTTTGAACGGGAAAATGTTGGAGTTAAAATTGGCTGAAAAGTTTGTCTCGCCTAAAGTCCGTGAATTTGACAACAGCTTTAGTTATAAAACTAGTTGCATAACTAGAAGCATTTTTAGACAACGAATGTAACTATGTTGAAGCATTTCTAATAAAATTTTAAAATTAATAATTCAAATGCAATTATAAGTTTAACGATGCATGTACTGATATATATATAGGTGGTTATCAAAATAATGGAAACACTTGTGAATGAAAGGGACATTTAAGAACTCCCTTCGTAAGCATTAAAATATAATCTTAGCTACCAGATTTTTTTAATATAAAAAGTACACGTATTAGGTAGTATGAGAGAGCTCTAGAAGAGTTGTCTACGTTTTGATTTTTTTTGTCCGAAGCGTAAAATGTCAGACCTCACAGATTTTCAAAGAGGCCAAATTGTAGGCTAGCTGGAGCAACGGTGACCGAAACATCCCACCTTATGGGCGGTACTAGAGGTACGGTGTCTAAAGTCATGACAGCATACACACAGCGCGGAAAGACAAGCTCAGCAAAGCAAAATAGTGCACGGAAGGAGAAGCTGAGTGAAAGAGACCGACGGGTATTGAAGCGGATTGTAATGTCTAAAAAGAAAACAACTGCAGCCAATGTGACCGCAGAGCTCAATCAGCATCTGGATTCTCCAGTGTCAACAATTAAAGTTCGGAGATACCTTCATAAAGAGAACATTTACGGCAGAACAGCAATTCCCAAGACACTTGTCACAGATGCTAATGCCAAAAGTCGTGTAGAGTGGTGCCACAACCACAAAACTAGGTCGATTGATAAGTGGAAGAGTGTTATATGGTCAGACGAATCATCTTTCACATTTTCCCCCACAACAGGACGGGTACGTCTGGAGAACACCTGCACAAGCGTATGATCCTGATTGCCCCCGTCCAACTGTCAAGCATGGAGGTGGATCGGTCATGGTATGGGCAGCCGTGTCATGGTTTTCTGCTGGTCCAATCGTAACCCTGAAAGGAAGGATCACTGGGGAGAAGTATAGTGAAGTTTTAGCTGACCAGGTCCATCCCATGATGCAAATTTTGTTTCCTGCAGGAGATGGAATTTTCCAGGATGATAATGCCCCTATTCATGCAGCCAGAGTTGTCCAATCATGGTTTGATGAACATGAGGATGAGGTGGATCATCTACCTTGGCCCGCACAGTCCCCATACCTCAACATAATCAAACCGTTGTGGTCTATTTTAGAGCTTTCAATCCGGAATCGATATCCTCCACCGGCGCATCTCTCACGGAACTTTCACAATATCTCCATGAAGAATGGTACAATGTTCCTCTAAACACTATTCAGAATTTGTATGATTCGATTCCCAGGCGAATCGAAGCTGTATTACAAGGCGGTCCTACGATCGAGTTTTTAATATTATAATTAATTTATTTTTTAAAAATAAATATTTTAAAATATATAATCTCTGTTGCTTTACATTTACATGTATTGTACATTTACATTTCATTTCCTTTTCATTTAAATCTGATAACTTTTAGGAAATCTGGTAATTTAGCACACTAATAATAATAATAATAATAATAATAATAATAATAATAATAATAATAATAAAGAGAGATGAAAGAATGTCACAGAATATTCATAGCACTTGAGAAATGCGGTTACTAACGTTTATTGTTTTTTTTACTATTAGGGGGTTTTAAATGAAAATTATATTGGAACTCCTCCTGTAAAATTGTGCAATGAGACAATGTTGCAGAAAATTACAAACAGTAGAGAAGTGTGGTTATGAAAGTTTATTATTGTTTTTAGCTTGATCTTTGAAGATTTATTTTAGAGAGTTAAACAAAATTTTATAGCAACCTCTTCTGTAAAATTGAAAACTTTGTCCCATGTTAAAATTGATCCAGTTCTGATGGAAGATTCCTCGGGAATCTATAGCATTCCTTTCACTAATAAAATTTAATAAATTATAATAAATATTATAAAGTAAAATACTTTATAGGTATGGCCTAAAAGAAATTCATAAATACGGACGGTATTACTGTAATACGGTATTTATATAGGTATTTATAAACGGTAGACTGTATACGGTATTTATAAAGAAATTCATAAATACGGAGTTCCAAACTCGTTTGGAAGTCAGTATTTCAAACATTAAATTCAATAAAGCTAAAACTGCACTTTTAAGATTAGAAAGAGAGGAATCATTCAAAATATTTTGTTATTTATCTAAAATAATTAAACGTAAGTCTACCTATTAGGAATCGATATTTAATAAACCAATAGAAATTTTATGTAAAAAGTGAAGAAAAATCATGTGTTAAGTATAAATTATGAAACACTTTTCGACACTTCTTGAAAGCGTTATCAAAACTTCGTTATTTAGGGAAATAAGGTGTTACTGTTCACTGTAAAAAAATGTGGTAACGTTCCAAGAATATTCCCGGAACGTTTCGCCTTTTTTTAGGTTTTCAAAGTAATTTACCACTTTCCTGTAAAATCCTGGTTTTCATACCTGAAACCTTCCAGAAAAACAGTTTGCATCAGCAAAAAGCGTCGGAAAGGGAAGCCATTTTTTTTGTTGTTGTCGTTGTTATCGGTTGCTCGCGTCGCGCGCGAGTCTCGAAAACGAATTCCTTATATGAATGTCAAAAAATCATTGTGGAATACGAATAAGTGAATAAAGGGAAGAATCATTTCTTTCACTATTGACAATGCCAAGCCCTTTCAGAGGAAAATGCAATACCTTTTTGACATGCTCTAGGGTGACATCGCTAAAAGATTGTCCCCCTTATCTGTTTATGGAATGTTTAACGAGCAGCACGTGTAAAAAAATGCGTCTAGTTTTTGGATTTCTATTAAAGACTGCATACTAATTCTAATCTAACTGGGGATCCTATGGTAGCTTGATTAATTTAAATGAAAAAGTAATTAATCAGTTATCTAGGACACCCTTGTTGGATATAAAAGTTTTTCACCTCATTTAAAGGATTATTTATTAAAAGAAAAGGATAATCACAAGAGTAAGTGAATATAGATATATAATATTCTATCTTGATCCACTAATATTTTTTTATATGCTATATTAATTTTAGAACAAATGAGGTTTTTATGTGTGTCTTAATGTTATTTATATTTTAATAAGCTTCTATTTAAGAATTATAGATTTATGTCTAAGATTTAAAATTAAAATTAATCCATATATACGCTATTGTTTTTTTTTTTGTTTTTGTAATTAAAAGAAAACGGTCGAAAAGAACATTTCTTTCTTTCTTTTTTTTTTTTTTTTTTTTTTACTTTTTCATTTTAAAAAATAACTTTGTTATGCTAATAATTATAAATATTTTAGTAGCTATCTCTCTCCAGAAAAATATTGTATTATGTTAAAATTTAGCATTATTTAACGTAGTAATATCCGCATGATTTTATTTTTATCCTTGCTTTTGAAGCTGTCAAATTCACTTTTTGCTTCCTAAAATGTAAATTTATATATAGTTTTTCATTTAATTTTGCTTGAGTTGAAATATTCTATATTTAAATCAAGTTGAATAACGGCTATTCTTCAAAAGTATTTTTATAAAATTCAAATTGAACTTAAAATTATCCAATTTCTTATGTGATTTATTGCTAATAGCTTACAATTAATTTAAAAATAAAACAGAGCTTTTAAAAATGGTTGTAAATATGGAGAAAAGAAAATTTGTAATTACATATAGTATAAAACTAAGATCATAATTAATATTATACTAAATATCATTTTTAAAAGAAATCTTAAACGAATTAATGTATAAAAGTTTCGCAAATTTAATTATTAAATGTGTTTATAGGTTATATGGAAGAAAAAAGATGTGCTATGTTTTCAGATTTTGATAATTATCAGATGGCAAATATTTACGTATGAACGGTGAAATATAACATTATATTTTAAATTATGTATGAAACTATTGAAAATAGTTCTATTTGTCTAAGAAAAATATTGCTAATTTTTGCTTCATAAAATGATTACTGTCTATTTCCTAAGGCTTTTTTAATTTTTTATAGCAGAATAAATCTAAATTGTATTAATCATACATAAATGGCTATTTTAATTTCACCTTAAACAAAACAAAAGAAAAAAAGAAAAGAAAAACTGCAGAAAATTTAAATAATCCTTAGAATGTTGTATATAAAATGTGTCTGGATTTTTATTTGTGCACATTTTCCTTGAATTATAAATGAAACGTAAAAAATTGTAACAGTTATATCAAAGATATAAAAATTCAGAAAATTAAAGTCGTGTATGTACTGTTGAAGGGAGGAAGAATTATCCAATTGTCTTTAATTACATTGAATCTATGAAAAAATATCATTTATAAAAAAACATTCTCAGATATGGTTTAAATTATATGTCTAAAAATGAGTCATAAACTGCTTCAACTATGTTTTAAGTAAAGAAAAAAAAGTCTATATTTTTAAATCTTAAAAATGTATTAATATAATATCTTTCATCTAATCTAATGAAAGTAAAAAAAAAAAAAAAAAAAGTGTAATATATGAAATGTCCCTGCATTGTAAAAAGAAATTCGGAAATATTTCTAGGAAATAATGGGCAGATGAATTGCTCATAATTTATATGAAACATTTCTGAAAAATAACAGAAATCTTTTTGAACACGTCTGAAACGTTCCAGAGAAAATAATGTAAGCTTTCTGCGAAATATCAGTAATGTTTTGTTGTCAACAGAAACGCTCCTGCAATTTCACAGGAAGCTTACTGGCATTTCCGTGGAAAGTTTTTTAGTTGTACAGTAAATTTCCGGTCATTTTCAAGAAATGTTTCTTGGAAATAATGGGCAACTCAGCTGCCCATTTTTTCCCAGGAACGTTTCTGGATTTTTTTTACAGTGTTTATAGCCAAATGCGTATTACAATACTATATTTGATCTGTTAATTAAGTATATACTGTATAATGGAGAAATTTAGTTTAGCAAGAAAACTCCTAACAAGTTCAAAACTCTCTTTCAGCAATTTTTACTAATAGATCTAAACATACGTGAATACTTTTGTTCAGCCCTGTAGTTTAGATAATACCTTTACTGAAATCATATTTCCAGAAATTATGATTCATATGCGACCATGCATTTTTTTTTTTTTTTTTTTTTTTTTTTTTTGCGTGGCCTACTATATTTTTTATCAATATTCTACAAAAATTTTATAGTAAACGAATGCACTTCAGAGAAAAAATTTATAACTTATTTAAATACCACATTTAAGTGATTTACGCTCTTATTCAATAATCTTTACGAGCTGTTTTGTGTAGCCCTGTATATCAGCTATGGCATTTATAAACATTATATAATAAGCATAAATTTAGTGATACTTAAAAGCGCATATCATAATTAAAGATGCATTTCATCCAGCCATCAGCCACCATGGATTTTTGATACTATTTCGGATAAAATATACTATTTATAATGTTTTGTGTGTCCCTATAAATGCTATGCACATCATATTATGCGTGAGATAACTTATATTAAGCTTCAGGGACGTATATCAATATTATTATACATGGAATAGTTTAGTATAATTCAAAATATGTCGCAATGTTTTCCTCTTTAACCCTTTCCTGTACGGGCAAAATCTGTACTAAAATAAGAAATTATCAACTGACATCGGAATTCACAAACGAATTTTTAAAATATTTTGAATTCCTTAATTTAAGCTTTTATTGTAAAAGAAAAATTTTACTAAAATGTTACTGGTGCCGTTTGCCAATTTGGAATTAAAATTAGGTATCCCAGACCGGGCACAGTGTGCCGGAAAGAGTTAACAGTATGTAATGGAATTCTTTCGTGTGGCCCTGTAAATGTAAAATAATTATTTTTTCGCCACATAGTTTACAGAATGCATATTTTAATGCAACGTAAATTCATATCAATTTTAATACGACTGGATGTAACATCTTTAAAATTCATTTGAAAGGATTTGTCATCAATAGGCCGTAATGTAACGGAAAACTTTTGACTGTTCTTATAAATTAACTACTCATGTTAGAAAATTCATTTGAAATACGGTTTGTTCTAGGTGAAATGACAGTAACTTTCAAAAACTTCAAGGCAATAGGAGTATATTTACAAGAGTTAGAGCAAGGACAGTCGGACAGATTGACAAAGACCAGAGAAACCGAAATCAGCTTTTTTTCAACTTTCTTGGAAAGTGTTAAAATGATAATGTATGCAATGATTCATTATCCTTCAATATTTTCAAATTATGCTTTAGACTTTCAAGAGTAGTTCAGAAGGATATGTTTTTGTCGTATACCTCCTTTTTCTACCTCTTTGTTTTTTAATGGTTTGTTCCATTCTTTAGTAGTTAAAATATATTTTTTGCTAATTTTGGCATTGTGTATTTATTTTCATTGTAACCCTGATGATAAGCAAATGTTTGCTCGAAAGCGTTCGGTTTAACACTAGAACGCCCGGAAAGAGACGATTAGACTCCAACCATGCGATTAAATTTCAATTCAAACCAGAAAAAATTTCTTGAAATAATTTAAATTTGATCCATGCAGATTTATGTTAAATAAATCAATTGAATAATTTTCAATAAAAATTCCGGTGAGAAATATTATTGTCAAACTTGAATAAAATTTCCGGGCGTTGTAGTATTAAATGAAAATACAGTTTTGTATAAAATATATAGATTAAACATAATGCCTTCAATAAAGTTTTTATAAAATGATGTATGTATTTTTAGAACGTTTATATGACTATACATATATTTTTGTATTATAGGGTGAATTTGGATTATGTGAGTATGCTTTTAAGCAAATATCTAAGTCTTTTACAGCATTTGCTATCAGGTTTGAATTACTACTTGATTAAATCAATTTTCATCTGATATCAATGTTATATGTCAAAAGCTCGATATAAAATAACAAATACAATAAGATAATATTTCAATTGATACCGAATCACCTTAAAATTCACCTTAATTTTCAATTTGAAGTTCAAAATAATTATACTCAAGGTTCTGTTTTTTGTAAACGACTATTAAATATGTTTTATTCCATCTTTCCGTGTTCTTACTTTGCCTTGTTAATGATTTTTTGAAAGAAAACAAACTGCGAAGAATAATTTTTACTCTGCAAACTCTAGTTTCAGAAATATGCATGAGTTTTGTATCAACAACATGAATTCTGAACCGCCCTTTTGCAACATTACACTCTGAAAAGAGAAAGAAAGAGTAAATTTACACGAAAAAGTATAGTGTAGGTTTAGAAACATAAAGCGGCATAGTCCTTTGTTCGAAAGTAAACCTTTGATCCAACAACTTTATCTGTAACGTTAGTATATAATAAAAAGCTAAAAAAAGCTTTTTGTATACACGTATCTTTTTCTACATCTTTCTTTGATATAAAAGTGCAAACAGAGTATATATGTTATATTACTGTCGAGTAAAACGTCGTACAAAAGCTGTAAATATAAAGACGAATTAAAAATATGTATACATTACATAATTTTTTTTAAAGTAAACATAATGTGAGACCTAAAACTTTTATAAATATCTTCATTATTTTAAAAACAATAATTAAATTATCTGCCTTAAGAAATTTAAAGATTCTGCAATATATTCAGTTAAAATATTGTAACTATGAAAGTACAAAAAAAATATGTGTCCCAATAATTACTCTTTATATAAACCTGGTTATTATTTAAAATATTAAAATTTAGAAGTTTCTTTCAAATGCCAAAAAATTTTCAATTATTAAATGTTAATTAGAATATGGGATTTTTTGTATTTTTAATTCGTTGAAAAGTTATCCTTTAATATAGAGAAATCAGCTTTTTTAGCAAAATAAATGGACAGTGTGGGTTTTGCACAGATTTTTTTTTTATTCTTATTTTTACAGTAGTTATAAAATTGGAAAAAATATTTTGTGTGCTTACAAGTAATAGTCGTATTTTTTTCAACAATATCCCTTTAATCGTTTCCAGCTCAAAGGAATTCTTTTGGTTAAATGTTGTAGTAATTGATTGACACTGGGACTAGAAGCGAATTTCTTTCAAAATAAGAAAAACCTTTATCTTATGTACAATGTAAAGTGTTAAAATTCGTTTTAACCTTTTCGGTTCTGGTATAGTACTGATAGTACGTGATTTTTAAAGGAGAAATATTTTGCTTTATAAAATACTTTTGCTACAATTTACATGTAGTAATTTTAATATATGTCTAAGCATTTACTATAAGACTTCATTTATGTTTAAGCATTTAGTAATAATAATAATAATTATTATTATTTGCTACATACACATTGCGCCGTTTGCAATTCTTTTATTTTAAGCATATATTTCACTCTTTAAATTTAAAATAAAAGCTGTTTTCCTGAAAGAAACATGTGTAATAAAATACAAAAAGTATTAGCAAGTTGCAATATAAGTTAAATCTTATTGCAATACAATATTTACTAAACACCACCAAAATTCTTTCTTAGATTATTGTCATATGAATTTTAATTAAACAGTATGCAGAAAAACAGCATTTGTTATCTTTCAGACAATGAAATATTCGTTAAACACTAATTAATATATGTGGATAGCTAGTGTTAATGCTATTAACGAAACAGTATTTTTTTCTAAAACTGAAAAAAATTCGAACCCGAAATGGTTGAAATACTAGCGGTAATCTGGAATTTAGCAATTAAAGTAAGGTGGGGCAGATTTTAACCCAACATGCCTGAAAGGGACAAGACAGGAAGATATGTTGTGGTAATGAAATGTTTTGATGGATTCCTGTAGTTAACCTCTGAACCCCTTCGGGACCGGTGATTTTCAAGTAAACATTTTTCGGTTGGCATAACTTTCTTCTTAAATGTTACCTTTACTTAAATAATCGTAAAAATGCTCTAATTAAAGAAAGCAAATATTTCTTTTCTTTCTTACTGATGAGGGGAAAAATGTCCATATGCTTAATATTTCTCAGGGTGCATACATGCATACATGATACCGAAGGGGTTAATTTCTTGAGGGGTTAACCTGTCTTGATTTAATGATATCTTCATTCATCAAATCTGCATTAGTAGTAGGTGGGATATAATTTCCCCCTACGACTAATGAAGATTTCCACCAGAAAAATGTTATTACATATTTCTTTTCAAACTTTTTCGGAAATAAAAAGGGGTGTTGTGAAATTGTTTTTAATTATTTTAATACAATTTTTTTCCAAATTGTCTGCGGGAATTCAGAATTACCCAGACGCAAAAGCTTGTTCCTCAAAGGGTTAAAAGGCACAGTACTTCTATTGTGAAGATGTTGAAATGACTGAATGACATCGGAATTTACATAAAAATGTATTTGGAAATAAGAAAAAAGTTATATTTTCCGTGCGTAGCAAACGGAAGATATTTACACCAGAATTCAGGTGTCCATGGGACATCTCTGAATGATATTGGGTGTTCCATGTAACTGAACGCTGAAACACAAATGAAAGCATAAAAAAAATTAATAAAATACCCGATGTCGGGTTATTCTAAGGGCAGAACCAAACAACCAAACAAGTTGTAATTTTCAGTAGGCCTATTTGCTAATTAGGTTAGCAACCGCTTAAGAAAAATTTTGTGCTAACAACATAACAACAATTATTTTCCAATAAAAAACCGGGGCACGTTGACCCACCGGGCCAACGTGCCCCAACGTAAGTGGGCCTTGCCCACTCGCCATGTTTGAAATACTTTTGCTATTCTACACATATGTAAACAACATTTAATATTTATTGTTACATCAAAAGAATCGTTATAAATTGAACTTTCAAAATATTACTCACCTTTGTTCTTGTGAAATATATCTTGACAGCATTAAAACTTTCTGCACACTAACGAAAATTTGCTTCGAGATCGACGAAAGTGAAAAAACAAAATTGTTCTTAGTTTGCTTTTGTTAAGAGAACTGAAACTCGTGGAAGGGTAGGGGAAAAGGTTTTCTAACATGTTTATGGACTTGTGGCGACATCTGGTGACTGGTTTGAGAATTAAAGCAAATTGGCCAACCTACCCCTACGGCCAACGTGACCCGGTCTCCCCTACTCGATGCGCATTGGAGACTGGAACACTGCGCACTGGAATTTTATTATTACTCTACATGCCCAGTCAATAATCGTTGGGGGCAAGGTTCTTTAACATATGCAATAGAAATTTATCATGAAGTTACCTGACTCGGAATAGTGGTAAGAACGATCAAATTTTCCCTGCATTATTCGACCCCTGGCTCTAAAATATTCCGTTTTTTACATTTTTAGAAGGGAATGTGTTATTAACATTGAAGTATGCAGATGATCATAATTAAATTTTCTGTGCAAAATAAGATAAAATTTCTTAAATATTAGATCAACCGAAAAGTTCTAGCGTATAATGTTATTTCGCGCCTACTTTTAAAAAAGTGAGATTCCTTCAATCGCACCACCATTTTTTTCCAGAAGTAAAATTCCGATTGTTTTTACTTTAATGTGAAACATGAAAACCGTAGGAATTTTACCATTTCAAAAACGTGGTGCCAATGAAGAAATATGAAATTTTAAAAAGTAGGCATGAAATAATATTATACGAGAGAACTTTCCGGTTCACCTAATACTTTGAAAGGCCATTAGTATATTAGTTACACAGCATATGTTTTTTCTAAACTACCAAGATGCATTCGCAATTTCTTAACAGAATTTACGTAAAAAATTGACTTATTTATTTTCAAGTTAACTAATTCGTAAAGTTAATTTGAATAAGTTAACTTTACGAACGGTCAGTTTAGCAGTCACTAATTTCAACATTTTAGCAGCGTAATTAAAAAAGTTTAGAAAAAGAAGTGTCATGGACTTTTGAAAGGGTTAAGCAGTTGTTGAAAAGTACTGAAATTAATTATTACTGTATGTAGCAACTTAGAATTCACTTTTAACCCGGGAGAACGCGCGCTTTTCAAGGTATGAATGATTTTAACTTTGCCACCAATAAAATCTAATTATAACAGTCACTTTATTAAGACGGAGACAATTCTTACAAATTTTGCGATAAAATGAATTGACGATCACTTAAAAAAAATTAGTGGTTACAATTGTAAAAAACCACACGCACCCAGGGTCTTTTAGGCCCTGCGCGCGTCCTCGCGGGTTAACTAGAAATACAGGTTGAACGATCTAGAAGAAGAAATAAAAATATCATGAAACTCCTATCCATATTATAATGCTGTCCAAAATTAAATTTTTGTTATCGCCAAAGTGATTTACAAATTAAGAATCTAGTATTAGAAAGCAATATTTATTGAAACCTAAAACATTTTAATAGATGGATATTTCCAGAAGCTTGAAATATACGATTTCAAAATTTCAGCAAACAGTTTTTGAGTTTAAAAATCTTCAAGCATTACAAATAGTTTTAAAATTATTAAAATAAATTTAACATAATGCGTTCAAAATTTTCGATCTGCCTAATTTATAAAGGTTATCTTTGTATAACGAATTATCGGATATCCATCCCAAGGTAAAACTTATTGAAAAGTTAAATATGTTGACAAAATTAGGTGTTCAGATTTTGCACGACTTACAGTGCACCTAAATTTTACACCAACTATTTTAAAACGGTAATCTTCATTGTTCACACTATAGTAGATGGTAAAGGAGATGTTAAGATTTTTGATTTGAAATAGTGGTATGAAATGTAGAAAATTTAGGAAAGCTGTGGGCCCTGAGTTTGTTAAGATTTCAATTTACAGAGACCCCCCCCCCAAGCTAATTTTTTATCAAAAATTAATAAGGACATACCTTTCAAACAAATAACAGTTTATATAATGCACGTTAAAGACAGGAAAGCAGCGTGAATAAGAGATATTGAGTTGAAACCAGAGTTTTTGTGCAACAGCTTAGTTGTAAAACATGAGAATTTTTCTAAATGCATGATATAGCATCTGCAATATCTGTTACATAATTCTTATGGAATCAAGATTTAATTGCTTCCTAAGCATACAGTTAACATTCTTTTGGAAAATAAAATATACCCAGAAAAGAGTGTTTTATTGTATATTGAGCATATATAACACCAAAACACATTTTTTTAAAGGGTGACAGAATTTTACCTCAGTAAGACAGTGTTTGAAATCACACATGTTAAGCAAATGCATGTAGTTTACAAACGCTTTTAGATCTGAAGTAGCAGAAAACTAATTGGAATGCTTCAGAATTTATGAGTTATATTCAGGCTATTTCCATGAGTACTTGTAGTGTAAGTCACAGGTTACGATTTTTGGCTACCAGTATTATAGAACGAAAAAAATGTGATTAATTTTATTGGCACATTCTCATTAATTGCATAAGGCCAAGCAGACTTTTCGAAAATAACGGTGGCTAACAAATATATCAATTAATAAGTTGTGTGACTTACACTACAGAACCCATGGAATTAGCCATTCATTCTCTTTCTGGAACAATAAAAGCACAGAAAACGTTTCTCTCAATGAATAGACATTTTCATTAATATAGACTTTTCAGTCGCATTCAGTGAAGGTGGAAGTCCTTTATATTTTTATGATGAATTTGTCCCCCCAAGTACAGCTTATCGTTTTCAAGAATGCTGATTATTCGATATTTCCAATCATTTGTCTAGGTATGCTGCAAGCAGTTTGTAAACATTACTGACATTTGATAACTGCTAATACAAGCAAAATATGTTCCATTGCAGGCCTAATTCTCCAAAGTTTTAGGCTGTTAACAACGTGTTTGAAATCGCGATTTAATGCATTTTCAAGTTAGGAAATACTAATACAACACTGTAAACAATTATTTAGTTTTGCGCTGTAAAATAGAGGGCAATCTTGCTACCTCCATTTTATGGCGTAGCATAACTGATATAATAAAATATTATAATAAAATCATGATCTATACGCCTACAGGAATTTTCGAACCAAGAAATTCTTCGGCTCCAGGCGCAAAGAAATGTTTGATTAATTAAGAGGAAATTTCGGTATTTTAACCTAGATTTATTTTTCTATAAAACCAAACTCATATTTCTCTTGAAAACTCCCTGAAGCGTGCAAATCCTGTAAACTGATACACCACTTGTATAAGTTTAAATTACATTATTATATAAGTTACTCCATACAACTGAAGGCAACATGTTGCCTCACATTCAAGGGAATAGCATTGCACTTTTTTAGTACAGTGGATACATTTATAATTTTTTATGAGCTAATTATAATTTTTAATTTTATTGTTAAAAAACATATTTCATTGTTTCATAGCATAATTTTGTTCGAAAAATGGAGCATAAATATTTATATTCGTATGTATGCATTAAAAGATTAACTATAATCTACAGCAAATTCATAAAAGTATTTTCAAAAATGAGTGATTTTACATTCGTGGATTGTAGTGTAAAAAAAAATGGCTTAACCCTTTCCGGCGCGGACAAATTTTGTTCGTAAAATAAGAAATTGTTGACTGGCACCCGAATTTACAAAAGACTTTTTTAGAAATTAAGAATTCCCTGATTTAAGCTGTCATTGTAAAACTAAAATTTTACAAAAATAATATTGGTGCCGTTTGTAAGTTTGGAATTAAAATTAGGTGTTGCCGGAGTGGTAACACTGTGCCGGAAAGGGTTAACAAAGGTTATATTCGCAATATTCATATGAGATTAAGCTGTTTTTACTCGAAATTTTATGCGAACATTGCAGGCAAAATGTCTAAAATTTTAGAAAAAAAAATTATTACATTTCTAGGTACGGTTTGGTATACAGGGTGGCCCTAAATTTATCATATATACCTTAGGGGGTGATAGAATACAACTAGACAAGCACAAATCACCACACAATGCATGGTCGGAACGCAATCCAAAAAGCAATATAGGGCGCCTCCCAGAGACCCGTAATAGAATTACTGTTCACGGCAGCCGTCTTCAGTCGTTCTGTAGATCACCGATGAGATGGAAGCGTACACAAATCAGGAGAAGGCCTAGATGCATTATATGTACGGAGCAATAGACAGCAATGCAAGAGAAGCCCAAAGTTTATACTAAGAGTGTTTTCCAACAAGAAGCTTGCCTTGTGCAACTACCTTCCAAATACTGCACTATGAACTCTGCAAAGAGGATTCCTTTTCAATTTGCATGCAGGGTACGGGACGCGGAAGTAGTGTAAAGACGACATTGCGCATCATATCGGTGAGCGACTGAATCGAGAAAGCGGGGACTGGCCCAATATTTTATTAGATATTAAAATAAATCTTGTTATTTTTTAATCAAATGTAATACTTATTTCTAGATCTTTTGTGTCTGATTACTTTGAAATTTTTCAATATCATGGTCGATTTAGCATAAAAGAAGCTTTTTTACGTCTGGAAAACTTTATGAAACACAAAAAATTAATTTTTTTTAATTCCATTATGAAGATTAAATTCGCAAGAAGTTATGTATCAACCTACAAAAGAAATTACGCTAACAGGATAAAGGATCATAAATCGTGTGTCGGTGCATACAGGAGATTTTTTTTCATATTATTATTATTATTTTACCAGTGTCTTTTATCAGTGATCATCAAGAGACTTTTTACAAGCTGTGCAATAGGAATATATCATTAAGACTAAGTTTCATTTCATTAAAGAATTTTAAATCATAGTTCGACAACTTGCAACGTAGAACGGCGTGTTTATTTACCGTAATTTCGGGTGTATAAGCCGCGGATCAAACAATTCTTTTTGGACCCAGAAATCGTATTTAGTGATTGAAGACAAATATTTACGTCGATTTAAGTACTAACATTTCTTTCTTAAAAAATTCTGGGTCAAAAAAGAATTGTTTGATCCGCGGCTTATACACCCGAAATTACGGTACTAAAACCACCCTCGAAAAAGTACCAATCTAACAGTATAAGCTCATCGGAACTCGTGTTATAAGCGGCTGCAACGAATTTTCTATTTGTATTATTTATAGACAATTATAGAGGGTGATTTTAAATTAATAGTACAAGCTTTAAGGGATGATACAGGCTACTTTAAGAATCACTTTTTGCAGGCGCAAGAGTCATATAGTGACGCCTATAGGCCCAAACACCATTGGGCCAATTTCTCTTTTTTGTATTTGAAAATTTTTCACTCGCACCAGAAAAATCCTATTTTTCTTTAAGACGGACATTTCATTATTGCATAGTGCTAAAATTCTTCTTTCAAAGGATCCGGTTTGAAAGTTTGTAATTAGAAAAGAATGCAAATTCAAGTAATTCGTGTGTTTGATCAATCTGCCTGTTCCACGGTTTTTTTCTTTTATTTCAATAATTTAGATTTCAGGCCAGAACTTTTCACAGTTGAAATTTTTTTCTTTAGCAATTATGAAATTTCTGTCTTAAAAAACAACAATAAATAAGAAAAATATACAAATTTTCAGGTATGAATAAGAAAATTTTGAAATAAAAAATGGTCCAAATTTTTCCCCGGTGTATGTATCTCAACGCGTAACCTCTGCCTAAGGGTTAATCTTTCGTAATCGAGTTTAACGCGATAAATTTAAAAATAAATTATACTTGATTTTTTTTAAACCACAGCGGTCAGTAAATTTGGATTCTGTTTTGAAACAAATTATATTTTTAAAGCATTATTTTTCGATTTAGCAGTGAAAAAATTTAAATCGTTTGATTATATGTTAAATTTATGTTTTTTTAAATATCATTATTTTATTTACATATAAATTCAGTTTTAATTTCGTTATCTAAAATTATTCGGGATAATATGCATAGATTTATGTGCGAATTGTTTATTTTACTTTTTAACCCTTTGAGGAAGAAACAATTGCGTTTGTGTAATTCTACGTTCTCACCGTAAATTTGAGAAATTTTAAAATTAAAACAAGGAAAAGCAATTTCATGACTTTTTTTTTCTTCACCAAAAATTAAATGAGAAAAATTTAATAAAATATTTCTGGTGCAAATCTTCATTAATTTTAGGTAGGATATAATATATGCCACCGCTCCTCAAGAGGTAAATCCAGGGTTCCCTAGTCCGCGAACTGAACACCAATATTTTTTAACAAAAAATTTCATAGTAGGTTTCTAAAGCATTTTTTAACCTCCGAAGGAGATTTCTGTACAATTTGAAGAAAAATCCAAAACAAAAATTTTTCTTTAAAAGTATTGATGTTCAGTTGGCTGACCATTTTCGCGCCCTGAAAATGGCAATACACGACAGAGATTTAAATATATCTATATATATAACCGTAACAACTGAGTCAAATGAGATACGGTTTTCAATAAAAGTGCATTTGAAAGTAGATTACTTTTCCTTCATGACGGTATAGAATATGGAAATGTGCGTTGTTTAGAAGATAAAGAAATTGCATTGACGATAATTTAAAAATTGAAATTTAATCGTGAATTATTGCCATTCACAAAGTGATATAAGTACTAGGCACGGATATATTTATTTTTATAATATAGACAGATATATTGCGCATATAGCAAAACGCAGAAGTAAAGAAACGAAAGCACGCGTATTCTTTCGAAGAGTCTTAACTCCAGTTGATTTTAAAGACAAATTAAAAATCTGTTTTAAAGTTTAAATGCGCAAATTTTGTGTGATGTTACTTTAACGTGCAAAGATGAGAGTATTTTACTTGTAACACGGTCGCCTTGGTTTTAATATTTCATGACAAACTAAATTTTAAATTAGATTTTAGACCTATTGTTGAAATCTCATTTCGTTATTTACATAATCTTTTTTTCCATTTCTTACCAATTTTCTATGTGAAAAATCTCTTTTGCTTTTCTTTTCACAAAACATATTTCTAAAATAAAAATTTTGCTAAAAATAAATTGCATAAAAATTTTAATTATTCAATTAAGAAAGTTTTTTTTTTTTTTTTTTTTTTTTTTTCTTGCATACCATACTGGTAAAATGACATAATAGAAACGAACTAAAAAAATCGTCTGTTCTAACAAATTTAGGGAAATGTTCCAAACTTTGTTATACGTATAACAGTTCTTATATATTTCTTACATATCCCAAAAAACATACTTCAGTTAAAATTCATAGAGCATTATTTTACACGGATTAATAAAATTGCATTCTTTCAGTTTTTAAATCTAACTGTATAAATGGAAAGAAAATAGGAGTCGTAAATATACTGTAAAATACTTTTTGTAAAAAGAAATTGGTGCATCTTTTGTAGAGTAAGTTAGCAATAAACTAAAAATCATTTAATTGATATATAAAAACGAAATAAAAACAGCATTCACCATGTTTTATAGCCGACGATATTTTGGACGTATTTGTAGGTATTTTAAGTACTGTTCCTTTAACAGTTACTATGAGAAAATAGCAAATAAATATACAGCGATCTGCTAGTTCCCCTTTACTTCCCGCCTCACCAGTGGGAAAGAGGTTCTGCCCTTTAAACTAATAGACGGAAGGTGTGGGGTTCGAACTTAATTGCGCTCGTCTGTTTAATCTATTGGAGTTTTCTATGGTTTTCTTCGAACCTTGGATTTACTTGCGTACATACGGGTTAGGTTCCCTGACAAAGTTACAAGCCCCACGGAGAGCATACACTCCCTGAGCCCATATTCTTCGTGTGATAACTGACTGTCATAAACAGAGCCAACCATCATTCTACTTTTCACAGAAATGCAGTACTCAAGTTTGGTGTCATTAGAGAAATAAAAATAAAAATTACAAAAAAAAAATCTCAAAAACAAATTGTTTTTGTTTTATGGTTTTCTAACAAATTGTATTTAATAGTACATATTTTATTTTATACGGCGATGTAAAGATTGAAAACGTGCGTTTTGTTACATACTAAAACCTTCTTTGTAATTAAACCTATTTAATGGTGCAAGTTCCATCAAAATCCATTCAGTAGAACTCGAGCGGTAAGCAGCCGGAAAGAAATTTTCGTTTGTGTTATATATGCATATAATACAAACGAAAGGGAGAAAAGTGGTCAGGAAAATTAATGTAAAAAAATTACGAATTACCAGTATTTTATTATAGAAAATACTTCAAATAATATAAAGGGATTAAAGAAGGCACATTTCTCTTTAACAAAATACTGGTATTTCTGCACTGGGATTTTTCCTTGACCACTCTCCACCCTGTATCTATAAGACGATAATATTCAGTGTAATTACAAAACTTTCAAATTAACCCTTTGAGATCTGATGGTAGAATTTTCTACCACATAATTTAAATTCCAAAATGTCACTACGGCACCAGGAAATTTGACCATTTTTTTTTTTTTAAGGTTTGATGCATTTTTTCGTGTATATGGTTAACCGGTTGTTTTTTTACAAAATACTGGTGCCAATGTGACATTTGGTCTTTTGAAGAAATCTACCCACCAGAGCTCAAAGGGTTAACCACTTAACTGATTCTTTTTTTACGTACAATATATTTGAATACATGGCATAAACACCACTTGTTTTAAGATAAATATTCATAACATTTAGTTTAAACATTTCTGCCATTAAAAAGTATGAAATTGCATTTATAAAAATGAGTGATATCACAAAGCCTTTAGTGATGGATCAAGCAAACTCTTCTTGTCCGTTCGACGTACGGGCAAATCAATTAACCCATTCGTGCCCAGCATTGTTTGCGTAAATTTTATTTGGTTGGCACCACTATTTTTAGAAGATTTAAGTTTAGTTCATTAATCACGAAAATGCATCATTTAAATAAAAGAATTATTGCTTTTCTTTTTTACCGGTGTCAAAAACAGTGCTGAATGCACCTTTTGAAGCGTCCCTAAAAAGGGACGCTAGGCACTAATGGGTTAAGAGGGGAAATTCTGCATGATTAATTAAATTTAATTATTATTATAAGCATTTTTTCAGATCTATGTCAAAAGTCTTTTAGACAAGTAAAAGAAATAAATAAAATCATTATATATTGTTAGCTATGTATTCAATTTTGAATCTTATATCAGCAACGACTTACAAAATACTCAATATTTAGAAAAGAATAAATTAAATATTTGTACAATTTGACTACATTTACTAGATTGCCGCAGATGAAAATTTTTTAATTCTAACTGGTACTACTCTCTTCAAACATAATTCCTTAACACCTTGATGACATTTGATTGCAAATACATATACTTCAAAATTTTTATTTAAAAAATACTGGTGCGAACAGAATATAAAAATAGTCGCATAAGGCAGACTTGTATTTTTATAATTGACGTTAAAAAAGGAGAACTACATTTACAAACTACATTAGAACATTCGTAATTTCTTTTATTCAAATAATAATAATAATAATAATAATAATAATAATAATAATAATAATAATAATAATAATAATAATAAGGAAGCTAAATTTTTATCCTCTAAATTCGAATGCGCACCGTATTCGAATTTCACTGTTTTTTAGATTTCGAATTGAAACTTTTTATATGGTCGTAATAGAGCTTCAAATCCCACATCACGGAAAAACAAAACTTTTTGTTAAAAGCAAAACAACACCTTAAAATCTTTTCCGGCAAAATGAACCCATTATGTCGTCCGTGACTAAATTTCAAGATAGACAAAATGACAAAGAAAGAATGGAAGAGAAATCAAGATAAAAGCAAGTACTGTTCCTCTGGCTTTGATATGAATCTGTGGACGTTTGTAAGGACAACACGATGCATAAAACATAAAACAAGGATTGTTTGTAGTTTTTATTTGGACGGAAAATGAAGAAATTCAAAGTTTAAAAAATAGAAGATTAAATAAAGCATTGCAGCATGTTAAAATTATATGTTTTTAATATATGTAAAAAATATTTCAATGTACTAATAATCCCGCAAAGAAACATTTTATGCGTTTAAACTACATAAAGAAATAAGCATTGTTTACTAAATGTGTATGTTTTCAAAATTTCCATTTGTATTTTATATATATAAATAATAGATAATATTGAGTGTAATTCTAAAACTTTTAAGTTAAATGCTGCAAGGTTTATTAAATTAAATTAAAATTATTAATTTAAACTGTTTTCCAGGACCTATATAAAAAGTACTTTACATAAACAAAATAAACTATTTAAATATTATTAGCTGTTACCCATATTTCTAATCTTATATTAGCAATTACTAATAAAATACCCAACATTTAAAAAAAATACATTAAATAATTTCCTATTTTTACAATATTTTCCCGTCTGCCACAGGAGACAAATCGTTATTTCTAATTGACATTTCCACAACATTTGCAAGAAAAGTATGCTTCAAAAATTATATTATAAACTTGTGCGAAAAGAATATAAAAACAATTGCCTGTGAAAGCCCTGTGTTTTATAAATCAAGGTTCGCACACTCCTTATATTTTTTAAGAACTCTGGCACCACTATTATGATCTGAAAATTTATTTTTGAATTTTTAAGACACCAGAATGAGCTCCACCACATTTATTCTGAATGGGTATAGCCGGGTTTCTTAGTAAAATATGCCCTTGAGTCAACCACATCGAGTCCTACATGCATGGATAGCCCATAAAAAGAAATTCATTTCTCCCCAGTTTTAAGTTTTTATCGCAAGACCATGGGGGGCAATGGCGCTAAATGCCTGTTTTGGAAAAGAGCGCATTTTGACGAAACTACTAAGCAGATTTCAACGAAAAAAATAAGGGATGTAAAAAACCACCGTACGAATGTTTGACAATTTTTTCAGATTTTTTAAACAAAAAGACAAGTTTTCTAACATTTTTCCTGTTTTTAAATGTATATTTTAAGTAAAAATAAACTGAAATTTCTGAGTGACCACCTTAATTTTTTTGCATGAATTACTATGAGACATGATGCATATTCTCTATCACTTTCAACTTTCTACGTATGGTGCATCATATTAAAAAAAAGGGCAAAATCATATTACAGCGGGAATGTGGGGCGTGTCACGGACAAATTTCACGCCTTCTTTAAAAAATACCGTGTGAATTAATATGTGAAATTTGTCCGAGACACGCCACACATTACCGCCGGAATATGATTTTGCCATTTTTTTAATATGATGCACCATATGTAGAAAGTTGAAATTGATAGTGAATATGCATCATGTCTCATAGTATTTCATGCAAAAAATTTAAGATGGTCACTCAGAAATTTCAGTTTATTTTAAATTAAAATGTACATTAAAAAGCAGGAAAATTGTTAGAAAATTTGTCCTTTTGTTTAAAAAAAATCTGAAAAAATTGTCAAACATTCGTATGATGTTTTTTTACATCCCTTAATTTTTTCGTTGAAATCTGCTCAGTAGTTTCGTCACAATGCGCTCTTTTCCAAAACAGGCATTTAGGAACATTACCCCCCCCCCTTTGTTTTGAGATACAAAGTTAAAACTGGGGAGAAATGAATTTCTTTTTATGGGCTATCGATCCATGTAGGACTCGATGTGGTTCACTCAAGGGCATAATTTACCATGAAACCCTGCTATACCCTTTCACACTATTTTTCTGCAGTGAAATACATTGAAAATACTGTAAAAATTTTGTGGAAAATTGGCGAGAACCCTGTAATCAATGTTAAAAAAATAAACATTACTTATAAACTACATTACCGTAATTTTTCGACTTATAATTCGCTGACCAGACAATCTTTTTTCGACCCATAAATTTTTATAAATAACATGTAACTTCTTAGATCGCCACAAATATTTGACTTCAATTACCAAATAAAATTTCTGGGTCAAAAAGTAATTGTTTGATCCGAGGATTATTAAAATACGGCAGAACAAACGCCATTTCCTTTATTAAATAATAATAATAATAATAAAATTTTATAGAAAAAAATAATATGGAAGCTAAAGTTTTATCCTACGGTGCATATTCGAATTTCACTGTTTTTTAGATTTCAAATTCATACTTTTTATGTGGTCATAGTGGGGTTTCAAAACCCACCATCACGAAAAAACAACAACAACAACAAAAAAAAAATTAAAAGTTAAAAGTTAAACAACACCTTAAAATCTTTTTCCGACAAAATGAACTCATTATACCGTCTTTGACTAAATTTCAAGATAGGCAAAAGGGCAAAGAAAGAATGGAAGAGAAATCAAGATATAAGCAAGCCCTGTTTCCTTTGGCTTTGATATGAATCTGTGGACGTTTGTAAGGACACGATGCATAAAACATAAATCAAGGATTGTTTGTAGTTTTATTTGGACAGAAAATGAAGAAATTCAAAGTTTAAAAATCGGAAGATTAAACAAAAATACTGCAGCATGTTAAAATTATATATTTTTAATAAACATGATAAATATTTCAACGTAACAATAATCAGGAAGAAATTAAAGTTTTTAAACTACATAAATAAACAAGTGTAGTTAACTAAATGTGTATATTCTCAAAATAAATATATAAATAAAAGAGTAGCCATAAATATACAATAAATAAGTATATGATAAATAAAATATTAATTAGTTATGTACCCGATTTTGAAGCAGTGACTTTTAAAATACTCAAAATTTAAAAAAGAATAAATTAAATAATTGTACAACTTTACAATGTTTTCTGGGTTGCCAAAAGCGACAATTTTTTAATTCTAACTGGCACAAGTTTCTTCAAACAGAAATCCTTAACCCTTTGAGCTCTGGGGTGTAAATTGCTTTAAAATTCCAAACGTCAAATTGGCACCAGTATTTCGCAAAGAAAAAAACCGGTTAACGATAAACACGAAAAAATACGATATACCCTTTTCAAATAAATTTGGTCGAATTTTCTGGTGCCATTGTGACATTTCGGAATTTAAATTATGTGGTAGAAAATTCTACCATCAGAGCTCAAGGGGTTAACACACAAGTTGGTAACATTTGCAAGAGAAATATACTTCAAAATTTTAATCAGAAAAATACCGGTGCGAACATAACATAAAAATTGTCGCCTGTGGCAACCCTTTATTTTGTGATTGACGTTAAAAAACAGAGAACATCATTTATAAACTATTTTAAACAAATGCAATCTCTTTCATTTTGAAAAAAATAATAATAAGGAAGCTAAAGTTTTATCCTACGGTGCATATTCGAATATGAATGTTTTTAAAATTTCGAATTGAAACTTTTTATGTGGTCAAAGTGGAGCTTCAATATCCACATCACGGAAAAACAAAACTTTCTATTGAAAACAAAACACCTTAAAATCTTTTCCGGCAAAATGAATCCATTATGCAGTCCGTGACTAGATTTCCAAATAGACAAAATGACAGAGAAAGAATGGAAGAGAAATGAAGATAAAAACAAGGCCTGTTCCTCTGACTTTGATATGAATCTGTGGACGTTTGTACGGACACGATGCATAATATATAATGCAAGGTCTATTTGTAGTTTTTATTTCGACGGAAAATGAAAAAATTCAATGTTTAAAAATTAGAAGATTATACCAAAGCACTGCAGCATGTCAAAATTATACATTTTTAATAAACATAAAAAATATTTCGATGTACTAAGTATCCAGCAGAGAAATTCTTTATGCTTTTAAACTACATAAAAATAAGTATAGTTAACTAAAAGTTAACGTTCTCAAAATAATTAAATAAATGAATAAATAAAAGAGCAGAATAGGATCTAAAAATACATTATGAGCTAAATTATTGCTATGCAAATAATTGGGTTACTGTGACTTTTATATTTAGTAGAAATTTTATTTTATTTTTCACTTTTGTAATATTACATGCTTTATGTAATTGACACATTTTTACATTTGTATATAATAGAAAATATCTGTGATCATCCTTAAAACATAACATTTCTTTTTACACTTTTATTAGTAGGATTAAACTGGAAAAATACAATATTCCAGTTGTTTAAACAGTGACATTCCACTTAGGCTTGCACTAACTATTTTTTTAATCAAGAATTCGCATGATTTTAACAATAACTCACTTTTGTAAAACATTGACATTCCACATAGATTCTTATGGCTTTCTTATTAACTTGATCTTCAATCTACGATATTTAGAAAGAAATAATGCTTAAATTCAAACATTAAAATAGTTGCGTATTAGTTTAATTTAACCTTTTAAATCACATGATATAATACGTTCACAGATTCAGTAGTTCAGAGACTCTGAATTCACACTAAAAATATTTGATACTTTATTATGCCGGTTATTCAGCAAAGCAAATATTGATATATTAAATTTCTGATATGAATTTAGAATAGCCTAATTAAACAATCCACTAAATTTGAGTCGCAGCTGGAAGCATATATGTTACAGTGGGCATTAAAAGGTTAAGACGCACAACAATATGCCGAAATCTAATATTATATTAACAAGCACAATGATTTCACATTCCTGATGTATGTGCATCGGCTAAAACATTTAAATAGCTAAGAAATTTCAATATGTAACTTTGGAAAATTCTTTTACAATAAATAATAAACTGGAGTTCAAAATACACTCCTTGCTATATAACGTAAAACGCTATGAAATTTTATACCTTTTTTTGAGTTTCGATTAATTTCTCGTTACATTTTTAAAACGAATCTCCTTAAAAAAAAAATGTCTTAAAATCAAAAAAGTATAATAATAATGCACTAATCACTTTATTTTTCGATTTTATTAAAAATATTGATTTACCATTACATTAAAATTAAATTGAATATGTAAAAAACAATTTAAATACAATATAACAATTTAATCCATTTTCAAATGTAAAAACTAATTAGGAGCAACATTACATGCGTTACATTTACAAAATAACATATAAAAGTATCATAAAAATCCCTAGAATAAGAAAAATTATATTTATATCAGAATAGTTATTTATCATATGTCCTATTAAATTTCAAAACATTCCCTTAGAATATTTTAATAGGAATGAAAAAATACTGCAGTAGCTTTACGTCTTCCCTAAAAACGAGAAAAACCGAGCCTTGAGCTGATATGACTAAAGTAAGTGGAAGTGTGTAAAACCTAATGATCCACAAAGATTTATTTTTATTTCTCGAGTTCGTATGTGACACTCCAGCAATAATTTAGTTCTACTATATCTGAACAAAAATTATAATAGTGTGAAAGTTTCTTTGACAGTCAAATATGACTGCGTTATTCGAAAGTTACAAGAAATTTACACAAATATTCACGAGATTTATAATGATGTCTCAAAGGTAGATTTGGTTTGCAGATAAGTTTCAGTAAGAAACATTAAACTTGAAAATTTTCTTCAAATTTATGTTTCAGGTATTTTATCCTGATTGGATATGATTAAAGATACACAAATATTAGTAATTTTACTTAGTTATCCAAAATAATGCTTTGTGAACTTTATTAATCTCAAATATTAAAAAAACTAACTTTTAAAACTAAATTTGATATTAATAATTATCCTGTTAACTCATCGTTGTCTTTTGAAAACAATTAATAATCCTTTTTCTTCATAATTAACGGTATGTGGTATATTAGCAAATAGGCTAAAAAAGTGTGGGTTTTTATAGTAGGTCACCTTATTAAAATACTTTCCGTATAAATATAGTAAATTTCAGATTATCCATCCCTCACGGGACTGACGGTATGTCGGAAAATCGAAGTAAATGGATAATCGGAACGCATCGCAAAACCGTTACAAAATTTACATTTTTATTTGTCAGATTTTAAAATCAATATTTAAATGCCTCTTTTGTATTTGCTGTGTACTTCCGTTAATAAAAAATATTTATAAAAATTATTAATTAACAAAACAAATTTAGAATTTTACAGAACAAGGTTATATATGTGGTGTGAAGTAATCTGTTTTCATCATAACAGGGTTCGCACAGTTCTACCACTAAGTTTTAAGAATAGATTCGAAGTGTTTCACTGCAGAAAATTATCGTAAAATCCGTGAATGAAGGTGGCGATTGCGAATGTTGTGGTTTAAAATTTAAATGTAAATTTTCTTATTTTTAATAGTGGTGCCAGAGTCCTTGGAAATTCCAAGGAGTATGCGAACCTTGCATAAGTAATCCTTTATAACCAATATGAATGTCTCTAAATCATTACTAGGTTCTTCAGCCGCTTATATTTTATCGACAATATTAGGACAATGTTCGTTTCAGATTTTAAAAAGTATTAAGAATAGGGGATAGCGAGTGGGGGTTAATCGAGCGAATAGTTGATACAGTGTAAAAATTTGGAAATTTACTGTTATTAAGAAATAACTCATGAATTTGTTATATGGGAGTTATCTTGAGCGCAATGCCATTATTCTTAGAACACTATAATTATTTACGGAAAAGTACGATTAATCCTTAAAAATGTAAAATAATTTTTAAAGATATTAATTTGCTAAAAAATTAAATTCAAAAGAGTACATTATTTAAATAATCCATTAAAATTTTTTACATGATAATCTCATATATTTTTAAATAATAAACATATAACCTCCACTAACACTTTTGTTTTAATAAATGTAGGTGAATTTTACAAAAAAGAAACATAAATTCATTGAAAACTAGTTTGTGCTTCTACATTCTGAATTCGTGAAACACTTTGTGAGGAAGTGTCCCTAATAAAGGCACTCTGATGTTTTGAGTGAGATCGCAATGTTCTAACATGCGTTGCGCCTTCGATCTATAATTAACTGGTGTTTTTTGAGTTTTTATGCAAATTTCTAGCAATCTCTTCAATTTGCAATATATAAAAGCTGTAACTTGTGAGTTGGAGGGTGTGTGTGGTATGGTGATTTGGGAAGAGCCTCCAGTGACGAGTCGTAGGGCTGATGTGTGACTAATGAAAGTAGAGAGCCTCAGTACAGGAGGTTCGGTAAGAGTTATTTCAGAGAAATTATGCACAGTGTTTGTTTAAAATATATTTGTGCAGCCACAGGCTTTTATTTATAGGTTAGTAATAGTAGTCCGCGACCTGAAGAAACGAGCCGAATTAGTGATTTGAGCCGGACTTAGTTGTAATGTGAGTACAAGCTAAAGTTTATTCTCATAGTAGTGTGTTTAATTGTCCTAAATACCGAACTTTACTCCACTCCCCGCTCCCCAATTACAGTAAATGAAAGTTTGGCGTTTTTAATTGTACTCAGAATCTGTCTTCATTTGACCGACACGTCACAACTTTTGCAACACTAACTGAAAATAATAATTAACACTTCTAATTCAAACCGTTTTTTTATTGTGTTGTGAATGTGTTGCGAATTTGTTATGCGAAGACTAAAATTTTGCAAAAAGTGTTGTTAATGATGTGAGTATACATGACGCTTAACCACTTAATCGTAGCGCCCGAGACATTCACGGGCTGCAAGTTTCCGACTTTTATTCAGAACTGTTTGATTTCCACCAGTTTTATAAAATAGTGTAATTGGTTTTAATCTGGAATCATTTTACTTGCCATTAAATAAGATGTATATTTTTTTTTCAAAAAAGTGGTGAGAATAATGAATTTGAATTTTTAAACGGTAATTTGATGCGACCATTAAGTGGTTAAAAAAGGTAATTTCATATTTTCTTCAAGAAATGCAGTTATTGATATTTATTGGAAAAAGTTAGTCAACTCGCTCAATAATCTCCAGCAATTTTTTTCTCTAAAGCCAATTATTTTTTATTTCATTCTTAAAGCTGTGTAAATTTAAAAGCACCATGTAGAAAAAAAGGTTGAAAGTGTTTTACATGTGTTGTTTTATAGTGCTCTAAATTGTGTGAAGTTTACAATGCGTTATTAATTTGGTAACAAAGTGTTATGCAGCATAAAACTATTATAACAAGATATTTTCACCAAAACTATTTTAAACGCTATTTCAACACAATTAACCGCACTGTATTCAGAACACATTTCTAGATAGCCACAATTTTGAAACATTAATCACATAATAGTCGCATTAAATTCAAAAATTCATTTTAAAAAATCAAATTCATTATTCCCACCAATTTTTTGAGAAAAAAAATATTCATCTTATTTAATGTCAAGAAAATTGATACCAGATTAAAACAAATTATACTATTTTATAAAACTAGTGGAAATCAAACAATTCAGAATAAAAGCCTTCAAACTTGCAGCCCGTGAATGTCTCGTGTGCGACAGTTAATTTGTTAAGAACACATTTCTAGATAGTAACACTTTTGCAACAAATTGAAAACACAATCATTACATAAAAATCGCTTTAGATATGAAAAATATTAATTCACAATGCATTAATGTCTTGTTAATTTGGTGACAAAGAGGTTTTTAAATGTATTTATTTTTATGTTTGAGAATTTGCAGTGTAAAGACTGATTTTATGCTGACCCAATATGATTTGTTTGAAGTGTCTGCCTGTAGCCTTTTAAGTGTAAATGATATATCGCTTTGAAGGTAAAAAATGAAAATATTTTTCTGGTTTCAAAGTCGTCATTTCTGTTGTACGTTCTATATTCCCAGTCAAATTATATTTGGCACATATCCTGCACTACTTCCACTTATACTGGTGATTTATGTAAAGCAAAACCAAATTTAAAAGGACACAGCCATGTTTACAACGATATAATATATGAGAGGAACGTTGGTACATAGTTAATCAATGTATAATTGTGCACTATGAAATTGACATTTATTCTTTAATGAATATAGGTTTAAATATAGATTCTTTAATATGCTTTCATGTCCTTGAAACGTTATCACACATAGGCAGGAATCACTTTTATGTTCCCATCCCATAAAATAAATGACAAACGTCAGTGATTTGACATTTATTAACTTCTAAAGTACTCTCACAATGCGGTCATTAATGCATGGATATTCAGATATTTAGAAATATTCTTGTCATATACGATATTATTTTGAATTCATTTTTTCTGTTTTGGTTTATATGTTAGTAAATTTATTATACAGGATGTTCTTAAGGGTACAGTGGACTCTCAAAACTATTTTTTTTTAATTTTCAATGAATTTTTTAAAAAATTTCTGGAAATAGTCATAGTATATATATCTCTTAATTCACAATTTTTTTAAAAAATATATTCAATAATTTTTGAGATACAGATTTTTTTTTAATTAATGGAAACTGACAATATTTC
The DNA here is from genome assembly GCA_964019185.1 of Maratus speculifer. Classification (NCBI taxonomy): domain Eukaryota; kingdom Metazoa; phylum Arthropoda; class Arachnida; order Araneae; family Salticidae; genus Maratus; species Maratus speculifer. Next base: position 273,132,957 of record OZ025299.1, read on the forward strand.
AAAATGCTCCATGCGAAATTCTTTATGCCCAATTTTTCTGATTTTTTGTTTAAAATGTTCTCTATGTATGTGTTAACAAATGTTACTAAGCATTTTTAGCATATTATGTGTAAAACATTTGAAAAATGATTTTAACTTAATTCTTTTGTATTTTTTGTTAAAAAATCATTAACAATTCCATATAACTGAAATTAAAAAAATTTAAATGAATCTAAAAAAGTTTATTTTTAGTAACATTTGTTAACACATACATAGAGAACATTTTAAACAAAAAATCAGAAAATTTGGGCATAAAGAATTTCGCATGGAACATTTTGAAATCATGAAAACGACGAAAATATTCTTCTGAGAAAAACAGGTTTTAGTAGCTACAATGGTTATAATTGCTTAATATTTTCCTACAGACACAGTTTCATCTATATATAAGGGATATAATATCATTTCTAGCTTATATGTAAGTGTTTTATGTTTTTATGGTAAATTCACATAAAATATGTTGTTTTGACAGTAATTCATGCAAAGGACGTAAAGTATCTGAATTTTAAAAAATCTTCTCAAAAATAACTTTTTATATTTTCTAATGAATTTTGTTTTAATTTTTCTAGAAATATTCATAATATAAGTACTTCTTATTGTACATTTTTTTTAAGTATATCAAATATTTTTAATATATTAAATATATTAATATATATTTTTTTTTATTTTAAACTAAAAAGATTGGGGACAAAAAAGCAATTCCTCTAAATACATTGTAAACAAACGCTAAAAGAAACAGTTAAAAGTTACAGTTAAAGTATGTTTTTGCGAAATCACAGAATTAATAAGTATTCAGAGCAAAATAATAATATTTTGTAAGGTAAAACTAAAAAATAGGCTAAATTTTAAGGATGCGAATCGGCAAAAAAGTAAACAAAGGGGCGTGGCAAAATCAGCTGACAGGACAAAAATGCTTGTAACTCCAGTAAAAAAAAAATCGAAATCGAAAAATTCTTGTTGTGTTCAATAGCAGGGAGTTTATATAATGTTATTATGCTAAAAATGAAAATTCGAAAATTTGATGTTTTTTGCGATTTTGAAAGTCCACTGTACCCTTAAAAACTGATTTATATATCCATAGCTACCAACTTAACTGATTTCCATACCACTAAAATTTTATGGAGATAATAGCTAATAGAGTCACCGATATGCAACCAACTTTATCGTTTAAATAAGCCAAACATTTTCATTAAATTGTAGTGATAAGTAAAATCCGTACAAGTTGGCAGCTATTTATATGAAATTGAGCACATTTCCTAAATTTATTATATATTGTTCTTCATTAAAGTTTTTTCATGCTGATAATTTGTATGAATGTTTAGGACTCTACTCCACCAGAGATTATAAGAAAAGATATGTTTAATAACATAACATTTTAAAGTGACATTTCAATTGTTGACCAGAAACAAGGTTTCAATTCAAAATAACTTCTTTCAAAGTAACAAATTATCTTTTTCTTTTAAATAAAAGTTCTTACATTACATATATAAAAGTTTGAGACATTTCTGGGATAGCTTTCAAGCATTTTCGTAGTGGCAGATACTTCATGAAATATTTCAGAATCCATAGAGCTATTTCTAAATTGTTTTCTTAACTGTTTTAAAGCTCACTCCGAAACTATTTCACTAGATATGTTTGTAAACATTTAAAAAAATAAGAAGGTAAATTTATTCAAATTGTTTTGTGAAAATTGTATTTTATCTTTCTAAAGTCGCGTTGTTTTGAAAATAGGTTCATATTCCTTTACACTGGTTTTTATTCCTTTCTAAAGTTGATAAACAACCTTACGTTAAAATTAGTCTATTATAATTTTCTAGCACCAGAATACAAATAGTGTTATGAAATTATCCTGAAAGTTGAAAAGCAGCTACTTTGTTTTCTTAAGGCATTTGCTTATTTCCATTTGCAATCGAAGCGATCATGTTATTTAACATCTGGTTGGAACCACTATTTTTAGAAAATTTAAGTTTAGTTTATTAGTTACGAAAATGCATCATTTAAATAAAATAATTATTGCTTTTCTTTTTTTACCAGTGTCAAAAACAATGCTGAATGCACCTTTTGAAGCGTCCCTAAAAAGGGACGCTAGGCAGTATAGGGTTCAAAGAAGGTATACCGTAAAACAAATTGAAAAACTTATAAAAGTCGTTAGGCGCAGAAGGTTCATTACCACGACAGTAAACTCCCATCAGTAAATTTATGCAGAAAATTTCTCTTTATTTAAATGCCTCATTGATGGAAAATTTTCAATGAAAAATAATGGCAAATGTCAATATTTATTTTTACTAGTAAAAGTTTCATTTCGCAGTAATTGTTCCGCCACATTGGGACAACCAAGACAAAATTCTGCCGGTGTTAATAAAACGATTATAATACATGGGAAAACTGATACCTGTAAAAATAGACAGAATTTTTTTACCATATTTGTGAGAGAAATTTCCGTTTAATAAGACTCTAAAGTAAGAAGAAATTTTCTATTCAAGCTTTTTGGTAGAAGTTTTCATATGCGTAATCAGACACTTTCTATCCGATTAAGAAAAAACAGCAGCCATCTTATGACCACCACCTCATTTGTTTCACTCACAAATGATAAACAATGCACTATATGTCTCCTCCTTTTATTCATAACTCCATTATATTTTATAGCATATGAGTAAAGTTTTATTAGGCTTCACTGATTTGCCCGTACGTGATACGGGCAACGTGTTTTTGCCAACGAGGATTTGCCAGCACCACGTCAGGGCGTCTATTATTCCTATCATGATTTATTATTCTCACCGATAAATTTTTATTTTACGTTTTTATAATTTAATATGAGCACATTTCTCATTCAACTAGGCAACAATTTCTGTTTTGAAAAACCTGTGATAAAAGATTAAAAATTCTGTAAAAAGCATGAATAAAATAGACATTTTTTAAAAGTTTTTTTCAGAAGTATTGATCAGTTAAGTGATTTAACCTTTAGTAAACGGTGTCCACAAGGGCACTAAATTTTAGAAAGTACTGGCACCAATAATATTTACTTTAAATTTTGTTTATATAAAGCACAATAATTAGCAAATCTTCAATTTCTAATAAATTCGTTCGCAAATTTCTGTCTCGTCCCGTTATTTCATCATGTGCAAACAAAATTATTCCACGTCGGAAAGTTTTAAGCTTTAAATGTTTCTTGGCTAAATATTTAATAAAAATTAATTGAAAAAAAGTGTATATATTTTACTTTTATAGATCAGAAATTTTTTACTGAATGTAAAATTATTTATATATATTTAAATTAGTTTCTTAATTTACAAGCGAGAAATAAAATACGTGGTATAAATGTATAGTGTGTTACTTTAATTTCGTTTATTTCTGCAAAGGTTTAAAAATTTCCCGATTTTATTTTTATATGCTTTTAGATATGTAATATGATTATTTAAAATCTCGGAATTTTGTATTGTAATTAGAAAAACAGACTGCGTAGTAATTATTTTTATCAAGTAAAGTTTTTCTTTACATAGTGTGTTTTTTTCGCACATAAAAGTAGTTTAATATATGCTGTTTTGCAGGATTAGCTATTTAGTAAAACTTGAAAATGGAATAAATAAATATGTAAAAAAATTAAGTGTAGATAAATGATATTTTTTATACCAAAATTTTCGCGGTTTTTTTTCTGTGTGCTTGGGGTGGCGGGAACTTTTATAGAATCTCGATTAACTGAGGTTTCTGTTAACTAAGCCGATAATGAAGTCTGTTTTTTTTCTTTTCTATCTTTTTTGTGAATGAACCTTCAAAAAATCGTACTTTTTAATACACTGTCCATGTCCAAAAAATATTTGGAGCAAAGAAGCAATGATACATCGATGAATTTTCTATTGCCCGAAAAGTGGCGTGAGAGGTAAGCTATTAACAAAAAATGAGGGCTACTATAAAATGGTAATTTTATTGCTTGTAAATCGTTTTTAGTTTATTAATATAGGCTATTTCCATGCGAACTTGTCATGTCTGTTACATACTACCATTTTTGGCTACCTGTATTTCAAAACGGAAAAAATGTGGCTTATTTTATCGAAGATATCTCATCCATTCAATAAGGTGAAACAAACTTTTCGAAAATAACGGTGGAAAACAGCATAACGCTTTTCAGCTGTGTGACAGACATAACAAGTTCGCAAAAATTAGCTTATAGTTGTCAAGAATAATTTCGAGTTAAATTTTCTTACACTGGTGAAGTAAACAAATATTAACCAATTATACTGCCATATTATTTTTTTTTATTGGCTTTCTTTTTGAAAATGCATCGTTCAGTATTTAACTTTCAATTTCTCTTTAAAATGTACTGCAGGTAGTCGATTTTCTTTAAACATTTTCTGAGGTATTAAACATAACTGTTATATTTATTTTTATAATTTAAAAAATATATATTCTATTGCTTGTTATTCTAAGAGATGTTAGATTTGGGAACACGAAGAATTTTTATGCACAATTTCTATTAACCGAGATTTCATATATCCGAGGTACTAGCGGTCCCAATTAACTCGGATATTTGAGGTTAACTGTGTTTACCTAAACAAACATTTTTCGTGATGAAATAAATTAAATCCATTACACAAAATTAAAATATCCTTTTTCTATTAATTTTAAACTGTAATATTTCTTTTATTATAATAAGTTTTGAAAATAAGTATATTATAACGAGTTATTTTTAAATAATATATATTTTTAATCTCGGATCTTGTGTTTTGAATTCGAGTAACTCTCTGTGTATTTAAAATAAGTTTTTAAAAGTATCGATTTGATAAAAATAGATTTTACGTAGGCAGTAGTTACAAAACCAAGAATCTGACATCATGGTTAGTCTGGATACTATTATTTTCCAGATAAAATAACAGCGTTTGTTTATAAAAAAGAATGTAGCTCAAGTTTTCGAAATTTAATCATATTTAATGAGAGTTTTTAATAAGAAAATTCTGGTGCGGATGAATTTCGTGGCTATAAAATGCGAGGAACCTTACGAACCACGTAGATATTTAAAAAGATACATTAAAAGATAATAAGTATATGTATATATATATATATATATATATGTTATTTTGTTATTTTGTTGGATCAGTTTATAATTTATGGATTAGTTATAGTTCACGTAGTGGTTTTTCATTTCTGTTTAGCGGTATAGATGCTCGTGAGTTTTTAGCTCACAGGCTATCATAGCCTGAGAGCTTATGTGCCCGTCCGTTCTGTATGTACGTTCGTACGTTCGTATGTTCGTTCGTGCATAACACGACAACTCATGATAAAAATATCGAATCCACTTGAAATTTTGTATATAGGTATATCCTGATAAGGCGCTTCCCTGATTAGTTTTTGGAGTTCATTCGATATGTATAAGAGGGGGAACGGGGGGCTCATGCCCCTCCCCTTAATTGATATAAACGAGATTTTCATGCAGAATTAACAGTTTTCGTTCAAAATTTAGATATAGGATCATTCTGATGAGGCGATTCCGTGACTGTCATTAGGTGTTCATTGAATAAGTATAAACAGGGGGAACGGGGGGCTCATGCCCCCCCCCCCCTTAATTGATATAAATGGAATTTTCATGCAGAATTAACAGTTTTAGTTCAAAATTTAGATTTAGGATCATTCTGATGAGGCGATTCTGTGACTGTCATTAGGTGTTCATTGAATAAGTATAAACGGGGGGAACGGGGGGCTCATGCCCCCCTTTAATTGCTATAAACGGGATTTTCATGCAGAATTAACAGTTTTCGTTCACAATTTAGATATATGATCATTCTGATGAGGCGATTCCGTGACTGTCATTAGGTGTTCATTGAATAAGTATAAACAGGGGTAACGGGGGGCTCATCCCCCCCCTTAATTGATATAAACGGAATTTTCATGCAGAATTGACAGTTTTTGTTCAAAATTTAGATATAAGATCAGTCTGATGAGGCGATTCCGTGGCTGTTATTAGGTGTTCATTGAATAATATAAACAGGGGTAACGGGGGGCTCATCCCCCTCCCCTTAATTGATATAAACGGGATTTTCATGCAGAATTAACAGTTTTCGTTCAAAATTTAGATATAGGATCATTCTGATAAGGCGAGTCCGTGGCTGTTATTAGGTGTTCATTGAATAAGTATAAACAGGGGGAACGGGGGTTCTAATGCCCCTCCTCTTAACTTGTATAAATGGATTTTTCAATCAGAATTGTCAAATTTCGTTCAAATCGCCGAATAGTTTTGGAAGTTTAATGGTTAAGTATAAAAGAGGAGAATAACTCCTCTTAAATTATATAAATGCTAAATGGGTTTTTATTAAGAATTATCCGATTTGCTCTGAATTTTGGATATAGGTTTTTTAATATGATAAAGAATGTACTTAATAGTTTAGGAGGTTCAATGATTAAGTATAAAAAAGGAGAAAGGGGAGAGCTGTTTCCCCTTTTTAATTTTTTTTCGAACGGAATTAACGAAAATACAAGGCTGTAATGTACAATTAGTATGCGTAGCCTGTGAGCTCAATGCCATCAGTTTAACTGGGCAATATTCTTTTTGTTTTTAAGAATATTTTTATAATTTATATATTTTTTTAGTTAATTATATATGGTGTGCGATTTGAGTTTAATATATCAGTTTTATTTAAATATATATATATATATATATGTTTATATATAATACCATCATGACATTTTTGGATAAAAAACACTAAAACAAAATTAAAATTCTATATTTTATTTTTATATCGCGTTTTGTCTGTGAAAAAAGCTGGTTATTCATTGCAATAACTGTAGATAATTTAAAATAACAGCCAAAATTTCTAATCCGTATAAGAACGTAAATTGCCTTCTTTTTTTCTAATTATCTTCACTAAATATTAAACAATACAAAATTTCATAGCTAAAACTGTTGTTATGTGTGATAAAATATATATTGTATTTTAATTTTTCTTAAATTTCAATTATTTTGCACATACAGGGTTCGTACGTTGTCAACTTTCAATGATTTTACCAGAATTTTCGTAAAGTAATATTTGCCTTATTTAAATGAAAAAAACCTATCTTCAGTTAGTGCGAACTCTGTTTTCCACAATTTCTAGCACTAAGATATTTTTAAACGTATTTCGAAAATAAATAAGAAAATAAAAGTCTTCTCTATGAAATATATGAGTTTGACTGGAATTAGAATTGAAGGTAAAAATTCATAGATCAAGTGTGTTGCCAACCCATGCAGAAGATCGCTTGTCAAAGAATATAATTTATTTGATTAGAATCTGTTATTTAACTTCCAAACTTACTTTTTCAAGATTCCTGGATATAGCACTATATGGCCATCGTATATATATATATATTACAAATTTTAATTTTTTTTCGCCAAAACTAACCTTTATACTATATTAATTTCCTTATAATAATATTCCGTACTTACTTCAACTTATTAAATTAAAATCTTGTTTCTAGATCTAATCTATTAATCCTTATGGAAACGATATATATTCTTAATTCGCCTAAAAAACATTTATTCCAGTATGCGTAAATTCTAAAAGATGACTCTAAATTAAAAATATTATTAATTAAACTTTATTTCTTAATATTCCAAATAAACCTCATTTTTCTATGTTTTTATCAACCCTTTTTAAGAAAGTCTTATTAAATTTATTCCAAAACCATACCTTTCAAAAAATATCATTATTTTATTTTATCTATTTATTTATTTTCCCTCAGTCAACATTTGATATTGTGCATATCAATAAATTCATTTCTTTTCTTTTTTTCCTAAAATTAATCGTCTATAAAAATCGTCTACCTAAGATATTTAAAATTCTGAGTCGATTATAAATTGGTTAAATAATATTTTTTTAAAATAAAATTGTTGTCTGTCAAATAGTAATCTCGACTCTGGGTATGAGTTACGTTTACATAAAAGAATGGTGGTTTGAGACTAAAGAATGTTCTAGAATTTTCTTTTTAGTTTTAAAAAGGGAGGAAGCCTCGAGAGGTGGTAAGAAGAAGGATTCTTGGGTTCTCTCTTCCATGAGTAAGGCTGATTGTAGTATGATGGGATATTGTGATGGGATATTTTTTTTGGATGTTTCGGTAAAAGATCGTTTACAAAAGGAACTTTTCCCTCTATTATAGCTACAGTTTAATAAAATGAACTTGCAGCAGCCAAGGAGTGACTTATTGGATCTTCTACATTTATTTATTTTGTTTTTTTTCTCGCTGGCCATGGCTTCTGTGCGGAGAAAGGGAAACCTGGCGATGATGTTTCTGTCCGCCTAAGTTTAAAATGTCACACACATATATATATATATATATAAACATATTGTCGCACTGTTTTTAACAAGAAATCTTTACCTCATTTATTCTTAGAATTTTATCAGATTAAATAAGGCAGAAATTTCTTTTAAAAAATAATGGTAGGAAAAATAATTTGCTAATATGCATTTAGTACCCCCAAAAATGTCTGTCAGAAGTGCCACAGCTAACTATTCTCTATTGATACACAAATGTTCGCCGCAATCTCCCCTTGTAAGTTTCCTAATATCAGTTGAAATGAGGTGGAATTTCTGTGTTAAAAACCAATTTTTTTCTGATAATCATTTAAGGTTATGAATAATTCCCAAACTCTCACCGCAATGAAGTGAATATGATAAAAAAATGAGAAGTTACTTTATGTTTCTTTGATTTACAAAATATTTGTCTTTTAATTCTGTATGATTACTGAGAATTAGAACTTTTAAAATTTTCAGGGGTGTAACCAGGGTAGATGCCCCAAACCAGTAATTTCTTCTCCTTCATACATGGCAGAAAATTTTCTAGTTAGATAAGACGAACAGGGCTTTCAAAAATTACAAGTATTAAGAGCACTTGGGCACCCACCCTAGTTACGCCACTGATTTCTGTTTTTTGTGTCAGTATGAGTCATCAGGGATGAGAGCGCTCCGACCAAAATGACCGATTACTACCACTAAATTTTATTAAAATTTCTGGCATTATTTAATGACAGAATTTCTGAGAAGTTATAAACCAAAGTATACTTTTAAAATTTATTGGTAGTAATCGGGCATTTGGGTCGGAACACTCTCATGCCTGGAGTCATAGAAATCCGGTAGCTCGCACCACCACTCAATAAGTTTCGTCTTCACTCAAATCTTCTTCCTTTCAGGATCTCTAAAATGAGTGCCATGATTACTTGCGAAATTAACACTTGGGATTCCGCATTAAAGATTCCGTTTACCACGTGATGTGGATATACATGCAATATAGCATTACAGGGTCAATGATCAATACAATGGAGTTTTGCATAGTCGGATTTTATCTTTTATGAGTTATTTTGATTTTTAAGTTTTATGTAACAATCATAAAAACCTTGTTGAGCGCTATAATATTTTTTGTATACTTAAAATACATAATTTAAAAATAATAGAAACTTACTAAAAAAAAAAAGTCGAAAATGTTGATAATGACGTGCGTTTGTATTATAACGAAGTTTTGAAAATATAGAGACCACCTCAGAAACAATACAGTATCCGAAATATTTTGTGTGTCCCTGTAAATACTAAATGCTTTCCATTACGCAGGAATTACAGGAATTAAGTTGTTGTAAACCTATGAAATGTATATCAACGTCATAAAATGTGAAATAGTTTAATATAATTAAAACGCACCCTAAACTATGTTTCCTCCGATAACATTCTGTACTAGACTTCTTTTGAGTGGCCCTGTATATTAATAAACATTATTCTTTGCACCAGATGTTGTACAAAATTATATTTTGTATGTACTTCACAGATACATAACAGTTTTATTACGTTCGAAAGAGTGCACTTAAATGTATTTTTCCCATTGACCATAATGTAATGGAATATTTTTGATCGATCCTTTTATTTTAACTATACATCCGATTTCCATAAAATTTGAAATGACTCAACAAAATTATGCAATAATTGTATATTTTCAATTTCAAACGATTCGGTTGGATAGTTTTTGCGTTTTTATATGCGGACGGATGGAATGATTGAACAAAGAATATTGGTGCTACTTATTTACATAATTACGAACGCAACTAAAAAGGAAATGCATAAAAAATATGAATTTATTTTTTTTTCAATTAAATGGATATTTACCACATTTGTGCATGACTGACTTTCGTAAATGAATCTAAGCATTATTTTAGGTGTGTTTGGCTTTTGTATCAGAAATCTACACAAAGTATCAAGTATAATAATTTATCTAAAAAAATAGTGAAAAAAAGAAAAGTTTATAATTTCATCAAAAGTTAATTCAGCATTATTTAAAAATGATTAATAAATATAACTATCTACAAACCTATACATACATTTAAAAGGATATTTAAAGAATCTAAAGTTTCACTTACAAAATATGAAAAACGACATTACTTATTGAATACGTAGAAAATCTCGACCTTTTTTGCATGTTACGCAAAAATATATTCAATTTCAGAAGTTTGACATATACGGGTTAAAAAAATTCATCTTGAATTCTAAAATGACATCAGTATAAAATATAAAATGTATAACGTTCGAAAATATTTTTCGGAAATTCAAATATACCACTAGTTTGTAATCAGTACTCAGACAAATTCGAAATCCACTTTCAGTTTTATTTTAACACTGATATAAGGCATGGATGGATTTTCTAAGTTTTGCTTTCTTTTTTACTTTATATCCACGTTTCTTTATTCAATGCTGAAAACAGAAAAGAGTGGTTCACATACTTCAGTTCCGAGATTTGACATCTCAACATCATTGAAGTTTCATAAAATGATATTTGAATCTGTTTTCCAATTTATTGAAAACGAAAATCTAGTGGTTTTATGTTGCGGAGTGCAGGTAAAGAAACGTATTTGAAGGCCACAATTTGTTGAAGAAAGAGAAAAACAGACATATTCTCTGTGTCTGCAGAGGGGGGAAAAACCAGAAATTGGATGAAGTTTCGCATGTTTTCATTGCTTTCTCTTGTAAAATATTCATCTATTTCAGCATTTTATACTGCATTATAAAGAATTCGATTTTCAAGGCGATTTCTTTTTATCATTATTCATTACGTCGTTACTCAGATACTTCAGAATACCTGATATTCAGGTAACTTTTTCTAAAAGATCGAGTTTAAATAAAAATAGCTATAAAGTTTTTTGACGTTAAGAAGAAGTTAGAAATACTATGGTAGTTTTTAAAACATTTTTAAAGTATGCACATACGGACCGATTGTTATCGAAATTGGTTAAAATACATACAGTTATATAATAGTTAATCCGAAAATTGAATCAAATATGTACAGTTTTATTAGAATCAATATATCTATAATTCTGTATTTAAATTAGTGATTTACAAGTTTTCACTCCACCAAAGTCAATGAGATTGATTATGATTTATAAAGAATTATGTATTTCAAGTTAATGGCATTATTAAAATTCGTTACTTAAATGGATACATAATGAAACCATATCAACATTTATTCACGATAGTGTTTAGCTTCAAGATTGTACCATGTGATTTTCTGGTTATTAATATTTTCTTCCATGATTTGATTGAGAAATTATGTTACATTCTAGTCGAAATCGGATTCTGTGTTATGAGATGAGGTTGAATCCTAACTGTTTTCAAAGTTAAAACAATACCCTCAATTGCAAATTGTTTTAAAAATGAAAAATCGTCAAAAGTTAAAAGCGTGATAGAGAATGTTTTTGCAAATGATGAAAACAGGGAAAATCACGAAAAGTTCTTTATTTTTTAGAATTATCCTCTTAAGTATCACCAATGAGTGCGAGTAAAAGATTCTTTAGTAGGTTGTGTTTATGATGACCAATTATCAACAAGAGGGATAGCGGCTTTAAGTAGAAGAGTGCCCTCCTTGACAGACACACGGACAGACAGTCAGACCGACAAGCCAGATTCATAAACCCTTTCCTACTATGTTGGTAAGTGTTTAAAAAGAACAATTGTAAATTTTAAAAAGACATTAAAGGTAACCTACTGAAATAATTAAAGCAAAAGAGCTGAACAAAAATCGCATGTTTGCGAAAAAAAACTGCAATATAAGTATGAAAAAAGTAATAAATGCGAAACTATAAGGTAAATATTTCCCTATCGTGTCAACACATGTGAAGAGCAAGTATTGAGTTTGTTTAATTCTGAACTCACACATGAAATTTAGAAAATTTTTATATTAATATGAGAAAACGCAATTTCACGATTCCCCCCCCCTCCCCTCTAAATTTTGAGAAGAAAAAAATAATAAAAGTTTTCTGGTACGAAACCTTATTTATCTTAAGTGGGATATAATATATCCCATCGTCCCTCAAGAGGTTAAAACCCCATTCAACCGAGCGTATATTTTACTTCACAAATGCTAAACTTATTATTTTGTGTTCGGTAATGCAGCTTTTCTAGTTTACTGTTTGTATAACTTGTTTTGTAATTTTATCACAGAAAATTGAAAATCACGCATTATTCACTTTAAAATTTCAAACCAAAGCTACTCCACTAAATAGAATGACAAAACTTGCCAGACCCGAATCTATCTCCTCCCTCTCTCATAAGTATATTATATATAAGGGTATTTCCATGTGCACTTGTCGTGTAAGTCACATTTCTAGTAACATCCAAATTGTTGGCCACCGTTATTTTCGAAAGGTTTGCATGTCCTTATTTAATTAATGAAATAATTCTGATAAATTAAGTCACAGTTTTCCGATCTAAAATACTGGTTTCCAGATTCATAGTATGTGACTTACACGACATGTGCTCATGGAATTACCCATAAGTACATTTCTAAAGCATCAGAAATCTACCTGGTTTTCTATATACAAAAATATAACTATTTATTTTATTATGAATACCTTAAAAATCTGGTTTTAAGCATCTGGAGTAATACTCAAAAAAACATACACAAGCAATTTTTTCCAACTTTGATATTTCTACGCATTCATAGCACGATACAATACTCATACTTATTCACTGGTACTTCAAAGAAAACATTGCCATCCTAAAAATTTAAAAAGACCATCAATCGATGCCTTCAGTAGTATTTTAGAGAAAGTAAACCAACTTCAAACGCTTCTTCATAGAATACATATATACAATACATATATATATACACTTCATACAATAATACATTTCAAATAGATTCTCTAGGTCTTCATTGTCGTTTGAGAGTCTTGGAGTACGAAAAGAATATCAATCAACTATGAGTTATTTATTTCGAGGAAAATTTGAAGGTGGCCATTTAGTTTATAAAAGTGAAATAGACCTTTGGAAAAGCAACTTGAATTTGCGGCTCCAGTAATTTTTTTCTTGTGTATCCGGAGAATTTCAGTAGTTTTATTTCAGTATCTAACGAAGATACAATTTTCAACAATTTATTATGTAGTGAATACTATAGAAAAAAAAAAAAAAAAAAAAAACATACTTTATTATCTTTATTCACATTACCAAACATAATATTTTCAAGAATTAAGTAATTCTTTTTAAGAAGAGCATAGAAGTATAAAATTAATAATAATAATAATAGTTTTGAGGCCTGAGTTTTCTGAAAATGTTTGTGATACACGTCAGTATTATGCATGTAAATCCAGTTTATACAACATTATCAGGGTTCTTTCTGATTCCGTTATTTTCCAGGTAGAGTACCAGTATTTTTTATTAAAAAAAATAATCTAGTTTAAAGGTGTGAAATTTTGTCTTATTTAAGAAAAGATTTTCCATAAGAAATTACTGATGCGAAAGAAGTTTTAGATCTGGAAATTCCAGAACCCGTACGAACCCTGATTATAAAAAAAATAATATCAAAGAGCTATTTACTGTGAATTTTTTACGTATTTCTGATGTTTGAGGTAAAATTATTATAGGTACAAAATGCAGTATTTTACTATAAACCTTTGTTACAAATATAAAATTCATTAAAGATTTATAAAATTATTTCTCACAGGAATTTTCATTTAAAACTGTTTAAGTTATTTATTGAAAATATTTTTGCTCAGCATACATTTAGTTTATTTTATTAAGAGTTTTCTGGTTCGAATCGACGACGACGTTTCTCTATATGATAAGGGTCAAAATGACACATCGCCGAGGTTCTAGTGTTAAATATTATTTTCTCTTCACTTTAATTCATAAATTAAAACATTTATTATAATGATGTAGTGTTTGTTATTGCATTTATGTAAGAATTCTTTATATTTAATATAATGTAGGAAATCTACACTACAAATACAGCTAGAAAAATAGAAAAATAGAAAACTAATTCCCATCCATTCATATTCACAAATTTTATTACTGAATTAACCCATTAACGCCCGAATTATTTTCTTCGCTAAAATTTAAATTTTCTATTCCCCACCACTTTTAAAATCAAATTAACTTTTATATAAATTTATCGAGGATTCTCTCTCGTGAAAGAAGGTATATATTTATCTTCCTCTTTACTGGTGGGAAAACCGCTTTCTTGCTGTTTTTGTAACCGTCCTCAAAAGAGGACGCTGGGCGTTAATGGGTTAATACTAGCATTGTATACTACGTATCAAAACAGTCAATTTTTTAAACAGAAATGTAGGGTAGATTGAATGAATTTTATATGTACCTATTAGTTAAATTTACTTTTTCCATTAGGATTTAATAATATCTCATTTCGTAATAACGTCATGAAAAATATAAATATAAAATGTCAAAACCTATTTTAAAATTTCTCCTTGACTTTAAATCATTTTTAGAGAGCGCATTAAGAACACAGTCAAACGCGTATAAATTTAATCGTTTCTCCACAGAAACAGGTGATAAAATATTTATTACTAGATATTGTATTTCTGGTTAGTTTTTAAAATGTAAGAAAATATTTTAATGTCGTGTATTAATAATGTAAATGATTGTTAACTTTTTATTTCAACGTTATCACAAAGACGAAATAGGCATAAAAAGAAGAATTGTTAAGTATTAATCAAACTTTCTAAATATTGAAACGAAAATATTTTTTTTATCACAGAACATATACGTTTCTTCCCTTAAATAATCTTAATTTTATTGTTAATGATTTTCTCGATTTTGTATATGCATTATATATCAATGACATATTAATAATATTAAAACATTTATTTTTACACGAAGGAACATATCGACTTCAGTTTACTTTTATTTTATGTATTTTAAAAAGAAAATTATTTTAAATTTCTATAATTTACTCTGAAATGTGAATAAATAAGCATTTCGCTAAAGCTTAAATACAAATTTTTATATCTGTGTTTTTAATTACATAAAATTTTATAAAAGATATTGCAGAATGTTTATTTATACCATCACATTTCCAAAACATAATACGCAGTAAAAGTAAGGCAGAAATTTTGAGATTCAGCAAAACGGTTTCTTAAAATATTACAAATAAACCCTTACGAATTGCTTATCAATCCGAAAAATATTGATTTAACTTCAGAAAACTTACAAATCATTAGTTTTGCAAGATTTAAAAAAAAATTCTGAAATAAATGAGCAATTCCATTTTGAAGTAAGCTAAATTATTGGGTCAATCTGAAAGTCAAGTCGTGTCGGGGAAATCCAATTCGTACCGGTAAATTCTACCTGTTACTTATTACTGATTAGATATTTGAATTAACAATTAGCAGGCAGAATTATCCGGTACGAACTGATATTCCCGACACGACACGACTTTCCGATCGATCCAATATAGGGCTCCCGAATAGTCCACCAACTGAACATCAGAATTTTCTTAGAGAAGTTTTCCTTTTAGATTTTTCAAGACAAGAAACCACCTTTGAAGGCTAATTCTAGTTCAAATTCAGTAGAAATCCATCAAGAAATTTTCTGTTAAAAAATATTGATGTTCAGTTCGCGGACCATTTGGGAGCCCTCAATATATAAAGAGCTTTTTTATTCACGAAGTGCCAATGTATCAGTGAAATTTCTTAACCCTTTAAGCTCTGGTGGGTAAATTTCTCTAAAATTCCAAATGTCACATTGGTACCAGGATTTTGCCAAGAAAAAATTACTTTTACGATGTACTTGAAAAAATGCATTAAACCTTTATCAAATAAATTTGTTCGAATATCCCGGTGCCGTTGTGACATTTTGGAATTAAAATTAAATGGTAGAAAATTTAACCATCAGAGCTCAAAGCAGACGAATATTAAAATTTTATTTTGAATACCTCTATTTTCGTAGACAGATACTCGCCTTATTTATTTACAAAATTTTTGTGATTAAAACAAGCGAAAATTACCGTACAAAAATAGTGGTATTCAAAATAGAATTTTAGTATTCGTTTGGCAACACTGGCTCAAAGGGTTAAGAGAGTTGGAGAAAAAATTGTGTGGTCTTCAAATGATGTTTCAACGATCTGTAAAAAAGAGATAATATCATTATTCCCAGAATTTTCGTACGACAACAGGGCTACCCTTTAGCATAACTTCACAGAGTATAACTTTAAATAATTTGTAATTATTTAATGCTAATAAATTTATTTATATGAGCTGTGATTATCACCTGAAAGCTTTAAAATAAGAAAAAAACGTATTAAAAATTCGATTAATCCAGAACTGATACGTCCGTTACGTCTGGTATTTGTCCTTTACAACAAGCATTATATAAAACGTACAATTCACCCCAATATTTTCTATTCATAAGAATCTTATGAAGTCGTATGTAGCTATCACACATTTGTTGTTGCAAATAATTTACACTTAATATCCTTGCATGTATATTTTCAGATTTTTTAAAATTTTTATAAAGGCATACAAATAACATTCATTTGTGAGATACGTCCATTACTAAATCAAAAAAAAAAAAAAAATTATTGCTCTTGGAAACCTTCAAAATTTAATTGCATTATATAGAAGTAGAATCCTTGTTCTTCATAAAGTTAATGCAATAAAACAAGTATCTAACATATTTAATATCTTTCTAGGGTGTTTTATGTACCGACTGATACGTCCGTTACCGTGGAATCACCCAAATGTTTTTTCCTACCTATATATTTCTGATATGTTATGAAGTAGTGTTAATGCGTCTTAAACCGGGAAAACACGTGGATACCCAGGATATCAATTGTTTTTACTTTGCCACCATGAAATCCGAATAACAAACGTCATCTTATTTAGTCGGAGACAATTATTACAAATTCTGTGATAAAATAATTTGAAGATTTTTTTGAGAAAAAAAAAAAGACAACAATTTTAAAACAGAAGAATTGTAAAAACTGTACTCGCTGTGTATCAATCAAGCCTGGCGCGCGTCCTTCCCGGTTAATTAATTTTATCACTTGCTGTCAGCAACAATATCAGTTTAACGAATGATATTATATCTGATGTAAACATTTGGAGATGCCTAAGAGATTTGATTCACGTAAGAGAAAGAAAGTAATAGTCATTTAATTCAGCTTATTTGTCTATTGAAAATTTTTCTTCAATATGAATATGTTTATTTGATAACTACAACATTTAACATGCTACTATTTCCATTTAATATTGATTTCAAAAAGCTAATTATTACACTGTTAACCATTCACTGCATGATTTTTCCTTTCTACATGAAAAAAATATTTTGATTACAAATGCGGGTAGTCACAAATGCGGGAAAAATAATAAAAAAATTCTGACTTCATATATATTTTTTTTAATATGGATTTTTGTGGTATGTGCCATATGTGTCCCAAAGCACACAATGAAATATTTTCATTTTTTACCAAATGTGGTATGAAGCTCACAGTATTATCTATACAAAAATAGAATAATACGTATTAAAATTTTATTGCAGGTATTTAACCCTATGAGGGGTAAGAAATGATTTTTCTATAATGTTGAATTCACACGAGAATATTCGAAAAAAACTAAAACAAAAAAATTGATTTTGAAACTTTTTTTTTCTCCTAAGTTAGAAATATAAAATTTAATTAAAAGCTTTCGCTGTGAATAATGATTCAAATCAGATGGTATATAATATATCCCACTATCCTGATCCACTCTATTAGAGACCTTAATTTACAAAAAATTATCATGCCCCTTCATGCCTTTGGGAATTTCTTTACTATTGTCATTAAAATGTGAAAATTGTCAGATTTTTTTTTTTCAAATTCAATGATAAACATTATCTCTTTAATATTTTGTTTACCTAAAACATTACTCCAATAAATATTCGTAATGGAAACTTGTAAAATTTTAGAAAAATCCTTTCCTATGCTGTATCTACGTCTCTCTTCTGAAATAAGATTCAAAAGTTTTGGGTTAAAAAAAAAGAGGGCTAAAACTGATAGGGAGTCTCCAGAGCCATAATTAAAAAAAACTTAAGGAATTGCTTCCTCTCATTTTTATTTGCGCTTCAGATATTTGTCTTTCCTTTGTTACTTTTTTCTATCAACACTGGGTCCAGCATTGATATCTGCAGCACTAAAGAATAAACACTCTTTCTCTAAATTGATGCTCCTTATTATATACATTCAGTGTTGAATTCAGAGTATCAGGGAGGGAGGGGGGTATTCGTAGAACATTTATATATAACTACACTGATAACTTGAAAATTTGTTTAGTTTAGAAATTCAATTCCCCTCCCCCCCCCCCCCCATATACACTCCCGGCACATAACAATGTCCGGCCAGCGGAAAAACGTCTCACTTCAATATTGTTGAATTTCACTTGTTTATTTTAACTTTTATATAGTTCTTTAAATAAAATTTAAAATTACATTAATATTAATTAAGAAAATTTATTTCCTGTGGCATTTGAATCAATTTCTTGGATCTCATTTGTTGCAGTCAACGTCCTATTCATATGAAGAAATAGCATTTTAGGATATTTTTAGCTGGGATGTATGTTGAATCATCCCAACTATCGTCAGAAAGTCCAAAAGACTGATCATCCTTATCATATGCAAATAATATTGCATTCATTTAAGCTTGCGTTAGCCCTATGCGCTCCATTTTTTATTAGAATGTTTTTTGAGCGGTATGCTATGTGTTCCATATCTGGCACAAACATAAAAACAAGATTTCAAGCTGATGTACTGAAATATTTTAGTTTTAAGCAACCTTGATTACAAATATGCGATATACTCGAATGTCTAAAATTTTATCTTGCGATACTTTCAATATTTTGGGGTGAAAAAGTTGAAGCAAATTAAACTGCTGTGTACGATGCAGGCTGAAATTTTTTTAAAAAAAAAAGCCTAATAACTAGTGAGGTACTGCCCTCAAGTGAGAAAAACTGGTACAAAACTCTTTGTTTGAACTTTTTACAACGTAGTGCAACATGACGCTTATATTTTATGTTTCCATCGATTTTTAGATATTTTTAGTAACAGACTTTAACTATTTTCTCTATTTTAATACACTATCATCCATCTTTTCATTTTAATTTTTAAATTTAAATGATTTATTTTATTTATTAAGTTATATATAAATTTTCCGTTAAGTATTTATCGAATACTGATTTTTACAGAGTTAAATCAAAAATATTTTTTTGCAGGCAACTTATATTTACGCTGCATCAAGTGATAAATTTTTTAAGCAATTTTTTTTAGCCGTGCTATTTTTACACCCTGCATTTTCCGGTTTGTCACGTCAAATGAATAATGTTCATAAATAACTTGTTTCAAATGCACAGTTTTATTATATTGTATATTTTTTACATCAATTTTTTACGGCGTATAATAATTTAATTCCTTTATAGTTTTTTTCTCTTTGAAATTTATGTGTAAATACATAATTCTGTGATGCTATATAAATCTTAATTTATTTTAAATTTTAATCGTATTTCTCTCATAGCGACAACATTGCTCTTTTTTTGCTTTGGTTGCAAAGAGAAAATATTAAATGATGTCAATTTTCCATTATTGATTTCATTTTCTCATTAAATTCGAAATGAAAGCCAAGGGCCTAAATTCTTTTCTATTTTTATTCAGCTGAGCGATTATTATTTCATATATTCTAGATACTTAACCCGGGAGGAAGCGCGTAGTGCCTAAAAGACCCGGAGTGCGTATGGTTTTTATAATTGCAGCCACTAATTTTTTTTTAAGTAATCTTCAACTTATTTTATCGCGAGATTTATAGGAATTGTTTCCTTCTAAATAAAGCTACAGTTTTAATTTGATATTATTTGTGACAAAGTTAAAAACATCCATACCCTGAATAAGCGCCCGTTCTCCCGGGTTAGTTAGAAAGAAAATTCAGTAATTCTTAAAATTTCCAGAAACAAAATATTAACACTAGAACCGCGGGAAATTTTACTCAAGTTTTATCAAAATATTTCGCTTCAGAATTATTATATAATACTACTTAACTTCTTTATTTGAACTATTTTTTGCGGTGCTTATAGTTATCTTATTTTATAAAGGTTTTTCTGGTTCGAATCATCATATTTTGATTTCATACGGGTCAAAATGACCCGCCACCGTGGTTCTAGTGTTAAAAGAGTAATATTAATGTTTTTTTTTGTTTTGAATGTTATTGAAATTTCTCAAATAGCTAAAAGAAAAAAAATTATTGCTAATAATGGCCGGGATCAAGATAGAATTTTCGCTGATAACGAAATGAGATGAATATTCAAAATAATACATTTTTTTTTTCAAGTTTCTTATTCTTTTCTTCAAACAGGGAAAAGTTCTAAAAAATGCAAGTTTCAGATTGGTCAATCTGGTCTCTAACAGTGAAAAACCTACTTTGTTCATTGACATCTACGTTAACGCTCCCCGAATTATATTCCTGAGCACTCACACTAAAATGGCGGAGGTCGAAGGTTGATTTTTTTTTAGCGGGTGTACGGTCACTTGAATATTCGTACCAATAATATTTAAAAGCTTTTTCAGCATTACTTTTTCTAGATTTTACAGGTCAAAGAAACACTTTTTATAAAATACCGATGTCTAAATTTATGGGACCTTACATATGTTTTAAAAAAAATCGCTTTCGGTAGCCGCCATTTTTTCTCAGCGCTCAGGCATTTTCTCTAGGGAATTGTATATTTGTAGTGTTGATGTCAAATTCTTTTAAAAAATTAAAAGAAAACTAATCAGGAATTCTTATCCTCTTTACATTCAATTGAACAATTATTCCATAAATTCGTTTCACATATAAAGGATGAGATTTTTGCTTTTTTGGCCACCAGTATAATTTTAGAGAAAATTTTTTTCTTCTAAATCACAAAAATGTTCCGATTACATAATATAGCATTTTCTCTAAATTTTTACTGGTGCTCAAAAAAGCGGAAATCTCATCCCTGACATATATAAATTAAAGCGTTAATTCCTTTTATTAATGTTTTTAAAAATGCCACAATGATACCTATAAGTAATAATCTCTATTAATTTCTTTTTGTCTTTTTATTGGCGTTTAAATAAATTTGACGCTATTTGAAAGATTATAAGAAAAAAATGTAAGAAGATTATAAGAAGAAAGATTATAAGAAAGAAAATAATTTTTCAAATAATTTTCAATATATTCATAAAGAAATACTTATAAAATTGTATTATTCTCTCTAAATCTTCAGGCTTTTTAAACTTTATTCGCAATTACAAACTTGAAAAAAAAATAGGCTACGATTGAATTATTTTAATTTCAATTTAAAAATAAAAGAATTAAAAGAAATTGAATGATCCCATTAGTTTTCCACACTTTTTCCAAAAAACTGAAGTTATTTTGTTGCCATCATTAGAGAATGTCATTAAAATTGGAAACAAGAATTAATATCTCAAACACTAATTAAAATTTAAATTTTTAAAACGATTTATAAAATCCGCCGATCTATATTTATAATTGGTGTAATCAAACCATCCAATCAAGTCCATCAAACGCTCAATGTTTTAGGAGGAGCAGTGAAACTAAATCACTCGTTACATAAAAGCGTTTCATAAATTTGCTTCATTAGTATTTTATAAGCATAGGGTAGATTTATAGATTTTTTAATTTTAAAAAATCTATAAAAAGGCATCCTTTTAAAATTAATAACAAAACAACTATATTGAATTATGCATAGACAAGCATATTATTTTCAAGTTTTACAAATAATTAACATTTAATCCAACACCTACGCGAAATTCAGCAAATCCACAGCAAATCCCACATTGATTTTCATTTATTTAGCACCCATACAGTTTGTTTTATGAAATGAATTCACAAAAATTCGAGTTAAAATAAAATCAGTTTTTAAAGGTGGTTTATTTTCTGTCATTTACGATGGCCCATTATCTACGCGAAAGATGTGATCTCGAAGGTGGTGCCCTCCATAGGAGTCTTTCTAAGGGAATCTAATAAGTATTAACACACGAAAATCTAAAGCTCGAAGAAAACTATGAAAAACTCCAAATGATTACTCCGATGCGCGCAATTGGATTCAAACATAGCACCTCCCGTCTACCAGCTTTGAGTGCAGAATTTATCGGCCATTGACGGCACGCAATTTTTAATGATAATAGAATGGAATATTAATAAATTTCATTCTTAAATTAAAAATATTAATTAATCTTTAAATTAAAGGCCCTTTTAAATATATCAATAAAGATATAACATATTAAACTAAATATTGAAGCATGTTTAATTATGCTATCTTGTTAAATGAAATATATATTAGATACAGTGTTGCCAGATGGGCTACTTTTTTAAAATTCAGATTTTTGACTGAACCCACTTTTTTTAAATTGTAAAATGTGTATTTTTTAATGACATATTAATAGAAGCGAAAATAGAAAGATTTTTACCCTTTCAAAGATATTGGTGCCAATTAAGAAACCCGAATTTTAAAAAGTAGCCCACTGGCAACACTGATTAAATATTCAATAATTTTTAGCCCTGTGTTGGGAAACAATAATGGGTCAATAAATAAAGTTTTAGTATTTATTAAATTCTTTTTCATTTATTGTTAAATTTTAAAATGCTATATAAGTTTCATCTTTTACATTTAACACAAAAGTAACTACACCTCTAATTTTACAAAGATAATAAAAAAGAGTTAATTTTAAATCTTTAGAAATATGTATGAACATTTCGACCAATCAGAAGCATTACAAGGTTCGCACACTGCTTGGAATTTCCAAGGACACTGGCACCACTATTGAAAATAAGAAAATTTATATTTAATTTTTAAACCACAACATTCGTAATCCTCACGTTCATTCACAGATTTTGCGCTATTTTTATGCAGTAAAACACTTTGGAAATATTCTTAAAATTTAGTGGTAGAACTGTGCGAACCCTGTCATTACGATTAAAAAATTGGGGAATTTTTTTAAAATAGTTTCTGTGAAAAAAAAGAAAAAATCTCTAAACATTTCTAATGGAAATAGCAAATAATATTTGTATATTTGCAACAAATTCTCTTACTTTCATAGAAATAAAAAGATTTTCATTTTCACCCTTAACCCTTTCAGAGGCAAGGTACTTCGCAAAATGCTGAAATTAGTAAATGGCACCAGATATTTCAAACAAAGTTATTCCGAAACAGACAAAAGCTTTTATTCAAGTACCCAATAAAACGAAATTTTTTATTCCTGTATTCTGGTGCCAATCAAGCATTTAGGCAATAAAAATAGGTGAACCAAAAATCAGCCCTCCCCCCTCGAAGGGGTTAAAATGAAAGATTTATGAGCACTAGTAAACTTTGGGGAAAATGAATTTAAAGTCTAAAATATGATAGTGTTACATTTCTATTAATATATCTCATTAACAAGTTGTATCTCTACATCTTCTTATTGCAGCAACGAAATAAAATAAATTTATTAAATATTTGCCAAATTAATAACATGTCCAATTAAAAAAAATAAAAAGTATTTAATAAATATTTTCTTTTAAACCCTTTTGTGTACTTACATGACCTTTCCATGTTAATAAACTTATGTGTATGAGTAACGTCCGACATCCCTTTCAAAATATATAGGAAATGATAAGAGCGGGTGGGGAATTATAACTAATGGCTCCTCAAATTATGACGCTTGCTGATAGCGTAGTACGGCGTTTACGATTAAACGCTGGATTGTTGCACGGCTTTCAGCAAACGTATATATGACCACCATTTAAGCATCGATCCAAATATGATTTATTATTCAATATAACATTCTGCTATTATGTTAAAATCAATTTATGTGTACCTCTGTTATATGCAAGGCGGTTTAATACGATCGCATTTGCTATTCATACTAGAACGTATTTCCGAAATTCAGTTTTATACGTCATTTGCAGAAATATAATTAGCTTATCTATAATCACGTCTCTATTACAAACCCAAAATAATCTATTTATTAATTATATAGTTACTCGAACTAAATAGTCTGCTTATTCAGTGTGTAAAAACTTTTGAAATCATTTATTTCGATTTGATAATAACGAAAATTACTATGTGAAAACTTTTAACACTAGAACTGCCATGAGCCTTCATTTTGACGGCTACCATGTGGATATGTTTCGGTTCAAACCAGTAATTTGATTATGAAATAAGTTTAAAAAATACGAAAAAGAAAAACATTAAATAAAAAAGTTAAACTCTTTTAAATCAATTCTGGTGTGAAATATTTTTTTAAAACTTGACTGAAATTTCCGGTAGTTCTAGTGTTAAATGTCATAGAGTATGACAGTAATTTATACCTGCTTAATGTTTCATAAATTAATTTTATTGCAATGTATCAGAATGTAAGTGAACATTTGAAAACTCCGCCATAATGATTCATATTTGCCACTGGATTTCTGTTTATCCAAATACAGCTACGCAGAATTACAAATCTGGTTGAATATCAAGTATGTTTCATATTTATTGTTTATTTAATTTATTTTAAAAGTACTGCTTAAAAACTTAAACGTTGTCGTGCATATCTAATTACCTAGGATCATAGAAAATATGAATTTTTATCACATGAAGATGGATTGTTTTTCACAAACAGTATGGATATAAGTAATATAAGCCGTGGAACAGAATGGTATAACATAATTTCTCATAGATGTATTTTACCTTATCATTAACTTTTATTCTATGAATAAACTTTTTCAGCGACTAAAAAAATGATAATGGAAAAAAAATTGGATAAAATATGTCTTCATAAAATTTATTTACTAACAAATAACAAAAGTTGTATCAGTATGAAAAAAAAATAAATTTGAAGTCAATTAAAAATTTTAATAAAATGTTTAAAGTTATTTTTTCTTGAATAATTTGTAAATTAACTTAAAAATACATATATGAGTCCGGAAAAACAAGATCGAATTTGACTAAAATTTATATGGCACACACGCAGTGACCAAGTCTGCCGCTCTACATCGGTTGACAACTACAGGATAAAGAATAAATGATTAATACGCCGAAGAGTAGGGTTGTAAATAAAGTTGGCGATTTCGAGTTCGAATCCTAAAACAATATGCAGTTACAAAAGCTATTAAAATCCTGTGTTTTTTACAATTATTTTTTTACGATGGCTTTCTTTAACTGAATCATGCTTAATTCTTAAATACGCATTTTTTTAAATTAAAAAATACCATCGTGAAATTTTAGTGTCTGTAATACCTATAAATGTTTTATCGAAAGTTTTTTTATAATATATTTTAACTACAAACATTTTTCCCTTCCTAAAAAAAGAATATAAATACTTTATGTTTTTATGAATTTTTACATAGTTTCTACTTTTGGAAAATAAGTAAATAAAAACTTACCTTAAAGTAAAAATTATTTCTTCGCATTGATATATTTACCCACTCTGAAACTCAATTATTGCAATCTTATGTTGCAATCGATGACAATTGTACTACGAGGTAAAGTAAAAATGCATAAAAAGGAACACAAATACCATTCAAGGAAAAAATTATCTCTGCAGTCTAAATCATCCTGTTGATAACTTAGCTATTTAAAAATGAAGAAAAGCTTGAAATTTTAATAGAAGCTGTCACTTTTATGTGAAAAGGA
The DNA here is from genome assembly GCA_964019185.1 of Maratus speculifer. Lineage (NCBI taxonomy): Eukaryota > Metazoa > Arthropoda > Arachnida > Araneae > Salticidae > Maratus > Maratus speculifer. Next base: position 273,158,875 of record OZ025299.1, read on the forward strand.
TCTTACGTATTTTATATTTTAAAAAATGCTATTTTAATCATTTTGCAATATTAGCTGAATGGCGTTTATAAATTTGGTTTACTTGTTTATATGTATATCTTTTCGTGTTCCATTTTTCTTAAATATATTCTGATCGCAATACTTTTTTCATAGATTATTCACATTTCTAATAGAATGGGCTACATGCAAAATTAAGTATTCCAGTTGCGTAGCCAGGGTGGGTACTCAAAACCAGAAATATTGTTAGGTTTTCTTCAACTTCATTTAAAGAGGAAATTTTTTTTTTTTTTTTTTTTTTTTTTTTTTTTTTTTTTTTTTTTTTTTTTTTTAAGGTGAATCAGAAAATTTTCTGGCTGGCGATCGGAATGTTTAAACATTCCCGGTATTCAGAGAACTTAGGCACCCACCTTGATTACGCCACTATATTGATCATTTACAGAAATGCACAAAAGAAATTTTTTACATTATCTTCTATGAGAGGAAAAATTTTTGAGATTTAATAACGTTTGAATACTTCTTGAATATAAAAAATTAAAAAGAATAATAATGTGCAATACAACATGTGTTCGTAAGGTTATGTAGCGCAGCAGATTTATTTCATACTTACAGCGAAGTACAGCAGAATTCGGTTAGAGGAAAAAGTTTCATCGATTTAATTGTATATAAAAAATGGAAATTCTTAATAAGGTATTATTAGTGTTGGAAATCGTTTCATAATCGGCGAATTATCCATGATTATACATTTTTTCTTTCTTTCTTATTCTATCTGTTTAATGCATAATATAGTCGATCCAAATAGAAAATTTATATAGTCTATTAAGAAATTTACATCTTTCCAGATAATAATACATAAAGTTTCCACGATAAATTCTTCGAATAAAATAAGAAAAGTTATTAAATTCAGTTTAAATAAATAAACGTCATATTTCTTACATTCATTAGTTCCATCTAAATTCAATAAATCATAATAGATTGGAAGGAAAAAATATCCTCAACAATATTTCTTCTTAGGCTACCTTCTGCTTCATTATTAATGCATTTTCGTACTAAATATGAATAAGACATATAAATTACTGAAAATGGGGAAAAAGGGGAAACTTTAAATATAATTTATGTTCTTTATTAGAGAAGATGTGCGATCATACATGGAAAGTGCTTTTATAGAATTCTACAGAGACCAGGATCATCTTGTTATCCATAATTGTTTTTTTAAAATAGTAACTGTTTGATAAATTACCACATGAATCGCATAATTTTCATGTAGTTTCTTTACAAATTGTTCATTAAACTTGAAAAATGAATTAACGAAATTTTTAACAGTAAGATTTATTTTTTGCGCATTCCATTAAGTAAAATGATTGACTTTCTTTCTTTTTTTTTTTTTATTCAGTAATGAATACTACTACCAACGTATAGTACAGAAATTTATTCAGAAAATAATAAAGTCATAAGAATTTTTGTTCTGAGAAATTACATTTGCATTATTTTTAAGAAGTTAAAAAAATCTATTTAGCATTTAAAAAATTCACAGTATTTTGCATGTTAAATGATACACAGTCAAGTCTTACGTTTTAAGCGTAAGATTACCGTTAAAATAACCTGATATACGAGATATTTTATTTAATAAATTTAATTCAAGTATATTTTTAATGACTAGTTGACGCACAGAAACAAGACACATTTAACCTTCCTACCCTGTTCAAATTTTACTCAATATCGATAAAAACATTTCACACCAGAATTGTTATTTAAAACATTTTAATACATTTAATTGACTTATTTCTCTGGTTATTTTATTTAACTTTCTTCAAGAAAAAGGTTCTGGTTCGAATTGTATAAAACAAATTATAGTTAAGGGTCGATTAGACCCATTCAGGGTAGGAAGGTTAATTAAATCTCATTTTCAAAGCATATTTCCCTTAAAGAAAAAAAAAATACATAGGTTTGAAAGTACAATTACAGGGTCCGTACGCTTCAAGAACGTTTTACCAGAATTTTTGTAAAGTAGTATTTGCCTTATTTAATGGGGGAAAAAATTTAGGTTTTTTTTTTAGATATAACAATCAGTACTTGCCGATTTTTCTAGTGCAAAATCACCTAAAATCCCAGGAATCCTCTGATGCGTACGAAACCTGAGCTATGTGTAAAAAAAATACTATATATTCACACTTCCGCCATTGATTTACGTAATGTGGGGCTTCCACGTTTGCAGCAGTCAAATGACTTAAATCGTAACAATATATTTTACTTTATGACACCACAGTACTAAATATTCTAAAAGTTTTTTTAGAGAAACAAAATCTACTAATCAATAATCAACACTAGTAAGAATCCATTTTTTCAAGTTTTTTCATTAATAAATACTTTAACAAATTTAGAGAAAAGAATAATTTTTAGTTACTCATTTCTACATAGAAATAATTTTAGACCTTTTTAAATATACAACTTTTTATTGTAACTTCCGGCATACATTCCACGGATAAAAAAACTCATTTTCAATACAGAAATTTTATTTAGTAATTGAAGTTAAATATTTACCGCAATCTAAAATGTTATATTTTATTCATAAGGTTTTCTCGGTCGAAAAGTGATGGTTTGATCCGCAGATTATATGCCGGAAATTACAGTATGTTTTTCACATCTATTATTAAGGCATCACACTAGGCATAGAAAAAGACCCGGATGATAATGTAAAGTCTGTGGGAGCGTCCTTTTCAAATATCTCGTTCAAATTTTAATGGTTTTACATGTTTTTTTTTTTTTTTTTTTTTCACAAGATAGCTGAGGACGATCCACAACCGGCCTAGCTTTTACTTCTCCGATTTTGCTTATATATTTTTTATATTACGATATTTTCAGTTTCAAAACCGGTTTAACCCCTTGAGGGGCAAAGCACTTCTGCTACTAAAATGTTAAAATGATTGATTGACACCGGTATTTATAAACAATTTTATGTGAAACAAAGTAAAAGCTTGTCTTCGAGTATATCATATGAAACAAAAGTTAATTCTTAAATTTTGGTGTCAATGCGGCATTTGGGAATTAAAATTAAGTGGTATATAACATATACCGGTGCCCTTCAAGGGGTTATCCCATTCGTGCCCAGTATCTTTTGCGTAAATTTTATTTGGATGGCACCACTATTTTTAGAAGATTTAAGTTTAGTCATTAATCACGAAAATGCATCGTTTAAATAAAATAATTATTGCTTTTCTTTTTTACCGGTGTCCAAAACAGTGCTGAATGCACCTTTTGAAGCGTCCCTAAAAAGGGACGCTAGGCACTAATGGGTTAAACCGGTTTCGAGAGTTGGAGTAATTTTTAAAAAATCTGAAACCAAAATTGAAAAAGTAAAAACTAGGCCGGTGGTGGATCGTACTCAGTTATCTTGTGAAAAAAAATCATGTAAAAATATTAAAATTTGGGCAAATATTTGAAAAGAACGCCCCCATAGATTTTACATTATCATCCGGATCTTTTTATGTGCCTAGTGTTGCACCTTAACCTGCATGCGGTGTTCATTTCGAATGTGCATTATTTCAAATATGCAGGACTTTAAAGTTTCCTACTAGTATTTTAATTCAGAAATTGCTCTTTTATTTAAATGGAGCATTTCAGCGTTTTAAGAAAACAACAATTTCTCAATTTCTTTAAAGCAATAGTAGTGTTAAAAGCCACAGATTCAAAATTTTTTAATATGGCTATTAGGTCGAAATATACCAAAAATACATTATCAGGTTTAACAGTTAACGCGATTCGTACGGGTACAGTTATTTATTATGTGAAATACCATTATTAATTTATAGAAAAATAAATCTAACTTCCCTGTTATTTAAGAAGAGATTTTCTATAAGAAGATACTGGTGCCAAAAAATGTTCTGCTTTTGAAATATCAGGATCTGTACAGAGCCAGATTAATTACGGGGATCATTAAGATATTTTATTTTAAAAATCGGAAGGTTGAAAATATAAATAAAAAAATACAATATCTTTGCAATTGTGCCATTAATTTTCTGATTATAAAGTTTTTTCCACATATGCAGCAATAAGATGAAATACTGCAATCTTTCTTTTATTAAAACGTAAATATTACCATAATTAAGAACTTATTCTAAAAGCCTTTATATTAATAAATATTTAAATTGGTTTTTAGTTATTCATTTCTGCCGAAAAATATATATTTTTTAATTTTTTTTATATTTTTTTTTATTTTTTTTTCTATCAAAAGAAAGTATTGAATTTGTACAAATTTTCGACCTTCCGTTATCGATGGATTTTAACATTTTAGGGGTATGAGAGACTAAAAAACATATTTTACAAAAAGTCTGTCTGTAAGACTTAAGAACTTCGCTGTCTTAATGGACACAAATTTTCTGAGCGTTCTCCAGGGTTCGCACAGTTCTACCACAAAATTTTAAGAATATTTTTGAAGTGTTTCACTGCAGAAAAATATCGTAAAATCTGTGAATGAAGGTGTGGTTTGCAAATGTTGTGGTTTAAAAATTAAATGTAAATTTTCTTATTTTTAATAGTGGTGCCAGAGTCCTTGGAAATTCCAAGGAGTGTGCGAACCTTGGTTCTCTCTCAAGAACAAATGAATCAAATTTATTAAAAAGTTACATTCTGTAAATCCCTGACACACATTGATGCTGATCAGTTTTCGGTGTAAATTGCCCAACAGATGAGGCTGCTTTGTGGCTGTATCCCATGCACGAAATTTCATCAAACATGAGATTCAGTTAGTCTTTGGTAAAAGTTGGTGCTGTTTACGTTTTGTTATAAATTGCTCAAAAATTGGCTCATCTGTGTCGCATTTTTCAAGATTAGAGCAGACAGTATCTCTACCTCAAAAAAGTCTGCAGGGATTTATATCAAACTTCACATTCAGTTAGACATTGACACAAGTTGATGCTGATTAGAATTTAGAGTAATCAGTCAACAGGTGGCACTGATATGTCACATTTTGCAAGATTTACCAGGTTTTAGCGATTCTCTCGAGAACTAATCCACGGAATTTCCCATCTTTAGAATACTCATGATGGACATGGAATATCATATATCCATATATCCATTGATTAGTGTCAATATAGCATACACAATATTGGACGTACATCTTAATATGCACGTATTGCACGTAAAGAATATTTAGATGCATCTCCTAATATTTTTGCTTCAAATAGCAAACAACAGATTTTGAACTTATTATATCGAAGATAATTTTAAGGATTTTCAAGATATGTTTTTCAGACTTTCACAAAAATTGCTCTATAAATTTAGCTGACACATTATGTACATTATATTTTGATTGCATTCACGCATGCCTTGTGAAATATTATTTAATAAATCTGTTAATTTTTCATACAAATTTATTGTTTTTAATTCTGATTTCATGGTATTGGATAGAATATTCTTTGCCATATTTTCTAAAAAGAACATTCTTTTTACATTAAAACTGCAAAATAAAAGCTAAAAGCTTGTCAAAATTTGGGACTGTTTTTTATGAAAACATATTATATCTACGAGTTTACATGCTATCCTCATAATAATCATCTGAATTATAGTTTTCAGTTTGGACGCTTTTTCTAGGTAAAATTTGACATGTTTATCCAAAAGATATTTGTTCTTTTTCGATTTATTGACGGTCCTCTATGGGGTTTCTGTAAAAAGTTGTCACGGAAATATATGACACATACTATTTTAGTTACACACTTGGAGTTTCAGGATAATTTCTCTTGTATTTTTCTGGATATTTAACAACAGTCTAAAATCGCAAGTGATCGGTCATCCTTGGGCATACAGTCTATCAATGATCAAACAGTGGTGTAAAAGTTGGGTAATTGTCACAATTTTTTTACAATATTATCTGTCTTAAGGCCCCACACTAATCACTGAAAAAGACCCGGATGATAATGTTACGTCTATGGTGGCGTTCTTTTCAAATATCTCGCTCAAATTTCAATATATTTACATGGTTTTTTTTTTACATAAGATAGCTGAGGATGATCAACAACCGGGCTAGTTTTTCCTTTCTATATTTTGGCTATGTATTTTTTATGTTATGATAGTTTCAATTTCAGAATCGGTTCTAACCGATTTCGAAAGTTAAAGTATTTTAAAAAAAGATCTGAAACCGAAATGGGAAAAGTAAAAACTAGTGTAACCGGTTGTAGATTGTCTTCAGCTATCTTATGCAAAAAAAAAAAAATAAAAATAAAAAAAAATAAAGCATAAATAAAAAAAAAGAATAAAAAAAAAAAATAAAATTTGAGCGAGTTATTTGAAAGAATGCTGCCATAGACTTAAAATTATCATCGTGTCTTTTTCAGTGACTAGTGTTGCGTCTTTAGACATCTTAGAAACTATGCTCTGAAATAACCACGAATAACACTATTAAAATTTAGCAGGGCAATTAATTTTTTGGTGCGCCCCTGTTTCATCATTGGTGTATATTTACAACTTGAACAAAGTACTGTAATTTCTGGCGTATAATCAGCGGATCAAACAATATTTGACCAAGGAAACTTTAAGGAGAAAATATAACTTTTTAGATCGCAATAAAATTTAGCTTCAATTACAGAATAAAAAGTCTTTGTTGAAACTCAACTGTTTCATCAGCGCATTATACGCCGAAAATTATGGTAACTACGTTCCATTGTGGTAATGCTGTTGCTTTATTTTTATTTTCTGAAACTATAAGTGCATAAAAAATTGGATAATATGGAATATCGTAACGAACGTTTTGGGCTGATTAAACTGCTTTAAATATAATTATAAACAAGAAAGGAAAAATCATTGTTCAAGCATAGATTATGAAACACTTTTCAATACATTCAGAAAAATGTATATAGCTGCATCGTTTAAGAAGTTAAAATATTATATGTAACTCAACAATATAAAACGCATCTTCTATTACATAGGAAGTCAGTTGTAGTAAACCTAAGCAATGTTTATTAATTATTACATGGGCTATTGTTTAACTTAAATAAAATATGCCCGAAACAATGTCTCTCCCCCTATACCATTATGTAACGGAATATTTTTATGTGGTCCTGTAAATGAACAATAAATTTTCTTTGCGGAGCATTTTCGGAAAAATGTATATTAGTGCCATTCATTTATGCATGTCAATTTGATTATGTTTCGACTGGTGTAATCTCATTAAATACTTTTGATTGTCCCTGTGTTTGAACTATATATCCGATTATACACAAATTTGTAATGGCTCAACAAATTAATAATAAACATACATTTAAAATTACAAACGATTCGGTTGGATAGTTTCTGTGTTCTCATATGCAGGCAGACAAACGGACAGACAGGCGTCACCTTTTCAGCGACTTGCATCCAAACGTAAAATGCATGATGTTATATTAAGTACTAACGAAATATAAGGGTTTATGAAAATCCATGCTCTAGTACTGGAGGTATGGCTATTATGGAAAATGTAAATAATGCAGTATAGCAGCGCCACCTGTTGATCAACATACACCAAAAACGCATGAAATTTAGTTTATATCAAATTCTCATAGAATGTAAAGTTTTGTGAAATTCAGTGCAGTTGTTCTTCAGATAGAAATATTGCGATAATCACGAATAATGCACCATGGCATTACCACCTGTTGAGCGATTTGTACCAAAACGTAATCAGCACCATGTTATGTCAAGTACTAACTAAATCTAAAATTTTACAAAAATCCATGCTCTAGTTCTTAAGATATGGCTGTTGTGGAAATTGTAAATAATGCAGCATAGTATCGCCAGTTGTTGAGCGACATACATCAAAAACTAATCAGATCTAGTTTATATCAAGGTCTAACAGAATCTAATGTTTTGTGAAATTTCGTGCATTCGTTTTTGAGATAGAACGCCCATAAAATTTTTGTCATATACACACAGACAGACATTTTGTAAAAACATGTTTTTCAAGTTCTCTAACCTTAAAACGTGTAAATCTGTCGAAAACCAAATTTCAAAAATTTTCATGAATCCAATATTTTTCTTGCAACGATAGAAGAAAATAATAAAGCAAATATTGCTACTTTAAATATCTAGTATGGATTTGAAATATCTGAATTAAAACATCCACTAAATTAGAAACACTGATGGTTGCTTATATGCTATCCATGGAACTATTAAGAAAGAGGAACTGATATATCATGAAAATAGTGAAACTAAGTTTAAGCGCATTCTCAGGAGATTCATTACCAATGCGGAAAGCTTCCACCAATAAATTTATACATAAAATTTCTCCTTATTTAAATACCTCATTAATGGAAAATTTTAATCAAAGATAATGGCAAAATAGGATACTTATTTTTACTGATGGGATTTCATTTTGACGGTAGTATTTCCGCCATATTTTGACTACTAACAACATCCTGTCTGTGCCTGTGAAAAGATTATAATACATTGTCAGACTGACTAAGCAAAAATAAATAGAAATATTTAACCATATTTGTCGCAGAATTCGCCAATCAATAATGCGTTAAAATAAAATTCAATTTTGGTGGAAGATTTCATCAGCGGTAATCAGAATGTGTTGATCCAATTAAAAAACAGCCGTCATCTTGTGAGCCCTCTCTCACTGACCTTTGAATTTTAGGGCTGAACGCTCACACAAAAATTGCAGATGTCGAAGGCAGATCATCGTGTGAACAATCCCTTGAATATTCGTACCAATAATATTTAAAAGCTTTTCCAGCTTTACTTTTTTTGCGATTATACAAACCAAAGGAATCGTTTATAAAATACTGGTATGTAAGTTTAAGGAACCGGATATGTGTTAAAAAAACCGCCTTCAGCAGCCGCTATTTTCTCTCAGGCATAGTCATCAGAATACGTTGGACAAGCTTCTCAGTTACTTCATTCGCAACTGATAATCAATGCACTACATGTCTCCCCTGCTTTATTCAAAACTCTATATTGCTACCATGGGCATCATTGTTGTCCAGCGACACGTATACGCGAAACAAAAAACGGTCTGAGAATCCTTGTTTATCCCCACCAGTAAAATTATACTGCGAAATTTTGCTTATTTAATCGGAGCATTTTCTCGATTTAAAAAGGCACAAATTTCTGTTTTTAAAAACCGGTGACAAAACATTAAAAGTTTCGTAAAAGACTCCCGTCACGAAGGGGGTTAAAGATTTAAAGAAATTTGGTAATATTGTATTTAAATATTACCGAGATCATTCTTTCATTGGCAAAATTTTTTAAATATTAGCATTTCATTGGGAATATTTCAAATGTAAAACTAATCAAATATTACCAAAATTGTTTTACAAAGTTACTCTAAAAAGTTAATTTTGCACAGTTTCAACTACTTCAAACATGTTTGTAATCCTAGCCACAAATGCAAGTATGATCAAATATACAACCAATGAAAATAATCGATGAATGAGCCGTATGATAGCTTTTCATTTGGAAAATTCGCAATGAAATTCCAATAATCCAAAAATATCGCCAGTGAAAGAGTGATCTTGAAAGGAAGTAGTCCATACTGGCATACTGAGAAAAAACTCAAAAAATTACACAATGTTCTTCTCATATGGATATATATGTTTATAAAAAAAATTCGGCGGAACCTCGATAGAGCGTCCGTAAAAAAATAGTGAAATTTCTGTTTATTTGACGATGTATCACGCGGTGACGAAACAGCCGCGTTGGCGATAAAACAAAATTTCAAAAATCATATTTTTATGTCGAATACTCTTTACGCGACTAGAGCCATTTGCTTAAATTTTAATCTTTTATTAGCGGTTTTTTAAAACAGAAAAACTTCTTTGATCGGATAACGAAATTGTTTTGATTGAATAAGGAAAACTTGTGGAGATAATGAAGGATTCTGAGCGACAATTTACAAGCAGTTTTCAGATGAATTGAAATCGTTTGCTTTTGGCGAGAAAAAATTCTGTTTGCCAAATCGCTTGTTGTTTTCGTTAACCTTCCTACCCTGAATGGGTCTAATCGACCCAGAACTATAATTTGTTTTATACGATTCGAACCAGAACTTTTTTCACAAAAAAGTTAAATAATAGATTCAGAAAAATAAAGGTCAATTAAACATTAGGGTGGGCCGAAAAAAACTTTTTTTCGATTTTCGATTTTGGCGGGTGCGGAAAAGTGGCCACTGGTGGCACTCAGTTCATACAAAAAATTTGAGATTTTTTGGACATTTCCTTACCCTGCCGCAAACGGCTTGAATTTTTGCAAATATGCTGATTTTTGAACTTTTTTCGAAAAAAATTAAAAAATGTTAAATTAAATTTATTTTGGTTGTATTTACTTGAAAAGGCATATTTAATGTACCAAATGTTTAAATAAGATCTAATCATGCATTATTTAATATCTATGTGTATTATAACTTAGGCTATTTTTATAGTTTTTTCGCGTATAATAGGCAAAAGTTGTATTTGTTTGAATCGATCGTTAGTTTCTGTATTATTTATGTTCCTTGGCAAGACAGCAGTATACTTCAAAAACAAATCTGGAAGGTAAGAAAGTGGTGAAGCAGGACTCTAAGCGAGTGCAATGACTCGTCTAATACTCAGGGAGTGAAGGACGAAATAGTTGAGAGCCAAAATGCGATAAAGGATTCTTATTATTTATCCTTGCTAAATTACCTGCGACATTTGTTCAGTGTTTAGTGAAACCCATTTGTGGTGATATACAGTGCTTTTTGGGTCGTTTAATGTGCCATTATAGTGTTTTGTGCGTTTTATTACAACGAGCTTAGAAATGGTTAGTATAAAGAGCCATGACAATGCAAAGACACGCGATAGCGTGAAAAGTAACTCTTTGGGGGCATCATGCATACTGAAAGAATCGCAATTGCCAACTTATGCTGATAATCATGCGCCACTAATACTGGTTGCTTCACCATGTAGAAGTTGTGACAGCAGAGAATACGAATCTCGTCATCGATAAAAACAAAGTCAGAAGAGAGAAATAGAAACTTGGAAAGAAGATACAGGCAGAAGAAGTTATTGAAAGAAGGAACCTTTCTTTTCCGGTCACGGAAAAGAAATAGCAAAATCATTATACAATCTTCCAAGTCACCACAAGTTAGACTTTTCTGAATTGACGAGGTATCAAGTGACACAAGTATTCCTAACCATGTTCAAACAACACGGTGATGTGTTCCTCTCCTTTCTCTCGACGGTGCTGCTTGTTATTTTTCTTCCTCTGAATATACTTTTATCCTTTCTACCATCGAAAAATATGCTTTTAATTTTCCTTCTTTCAATAACTTCTTCTGCCTGTATCTTCTTTCCAAGTTTCTATTTCTCTCTTCTGACTTTGTTTTTATCGATGACGAGATTCGTATCCTCGGCTGTCACAACTTCTACATGGTGAAGCAACCAGTAATAGTGGCGCATGATTATCAGCATAAGTTGGCAATTGCAATTCTTTCAATATGCATGATGCCCCCAAAGAGTTACTTTTCACGCTATCGCGTGTCTTTGCATTGTCATGGCCCTTTATACTAGCCATTTCTAAGCTCGTTGTAATAAAACGCACAAAACACTATAATGGCACATTAAATGACCCAAAAAGCACTGCATATCAATACAGAAGGGTTTCACGTTAACACTGAACAAATGTCGCAGGTAACTGAGCAAGGATAAATAATAAGAATCCTTTATCGCATTTTGGCTCTCAACTATTTCGTCCTTCACTCTCTGAGTATTACGACGAATCATTGCGCGCGCTTAGAGTCCTGCTTCACCACTTTCTCACCTTCCAGATTTGTTTTTGAAGTATACTGCTGTCTTTTCCCCAAATATATGACGTTTGACACATAGAAAATATATAAAGAAGAGCAAGAGACATAAATAATACAGAAACTAACGATCGATTCAAACAAATACAACTTTTGCCTATTATACGCGAAAAAGCTATAAAAATAGCCTAAGTTATAATACACATAGATATTAAATAATGCATGATCAGATCTTATTTAAACATTTGGTACATTAAATATGCCTTTTCAAGTAAATACAACCAAAATAAATTTAATTTAACATTTTTTAATTTTTTTCGAAAAAGTTCAAAAATGAACATTTTTGCAAAACTTCAAGCCGTTTGCGGCAGGGTAAGGAAATGTTCAAAAAATCTCAAATTTTTTGTATAAACTGAGTGCCACCAGTGGCCACTTTTCCGCACCCGCCATAATCGAAAATCGAAAAAAAGTTTTTTTCGGCCCACCCTATTAAACATATTAAAATATTTTAAAAAACAATTCTGGTGTGAGAGGTTTTTATCAAGATTGAGTAAAATTTGAACACGGTAGAAAGGTTAAATTGCTGTCTGCACAGTAAAAATCCAATTAAATGTTTTATAATATAGTTTATTTTGCTACATTCTAATATAAAGTATCCTTAGGAGTATTTTCAAGAGACATTACTTTTCTAATAACTTAAATAACACAATTAAAAGATGTAAAATTTCATTCAAAAATCCACCGAGATTGTCATTTTTCTGGTTGGATTTTTCTGTATTTTTTATCCATAATTAAAGTACGATTGTCTATTTAAATGAATGCCATTTTTCTGGCCGGCATTTTAGTTCTTTATTAGGTATAAATATGGCAGGACTCCCAAATGGTCCGCGAACTGAACATCATAATTTTTTTAGAGAAATTTTCTTTTTAGATTTTTCTTGCAAATTTTCAAGAAACCACGTTTGAAAGTTGATTCTAGCTCAAACGTATTATGAAATTTTCTGTTAAAAAATATCGATGTTCAGTTCGCGGACCATTTGGGAGCCCTGATATGGCGCTGCAGAGTATTTTTTCTTATTTTTGACATAATTCAAGTCAGAAACAGCGAAATCATAGCTACTAACAAGATTGTATAACTATTTTTTTAAAGAAACGTGATCAAAATTCTTGTAAAAATTGAGTAAGCTTTTATTGTATTGTAAAGAATTGAACTTTACATATTGAATTGCCTACGTGGGGACTAGGGTGGAGCTTATTTTTCAAGTTTCAAAATGTAATCTTCTCACCCTCTAAATTTGTTCCTTTTTATGAAAAAATAATTCTGGTAAAATATCAGCACAATTGAACAACATTTAGAGGTAGCTCAATAATGTAGAAGTTTCCAATGCATGAGCAATGATAAACATATGCTATGTCATAGAAAATAAATTCTATCTTCTAAAATATTTTAAAATACATTTAGCTTTACATTTTTATTCATAGATGGCTGTACTATGCACAATAATATTTAAAACAATAAACTGCATTTAGAATAAAATATGCTTTTTAAAAAAAAATACTAACCGACTTCAAAAAAAGCGCTAAAAAGAATTAAATAATTATTTAAAATTCTCTAATGACAAAATGTTACCGAATAGCTAAAAATCTTAAAATAATGTGTCGGCATAAAAATGATAAATTTAATTAGTACAATCTAATATCCACCAAACATGGATTTTCGAGAGAATATTTTTTACAAGAGATGAATTTTCAGATTTATCATTTAATATACGGATATATACATTTAAAAAGTAATCAATTACTTTTTGAAGTTCGGTGCAAAACTACTTCCATTGATAACGATTAAGCAACGAATTTCCTGAAGAAATACGTTATTTTTTTAGATTTTGTATCATCTTTCCCATCATCACTTTATTCATACCACAAGGAAAAATATATTCACAGTTCTTACTATTTTTAAAGTAGTTTTGCACCGAACTTCAAAAAGTAATTGATTACTTTTTAAATGTATATATCCGTATATTAAATGATAAATCTGAAAATTCATCTCTTGTAAAAAATATTCTCTCGAAAATCCATGTTTGGTGGATATTAGATTGTACTAATTAAATTTATCATTTTTATGCCGACACATTATTTTAAGATTTTTAGCTATTCGGTAACATTTTGTCATTAGAGAATTTTAAATAATTATTTAATTCTTTTTAGCGCTTTTTTTGAAGTCGGTTAGTATTTTTTTTTAAAAAGCATATTTTATTTCCTTCTTTTTAGTTGTTAATACAGTAATACATAACTAGACTAATTTCAATCTATGTTGAATGAATATATGAATTCAATATATGTATGAAATAAATAATTTCTAATACAAATTATTGTTCACCAAAATTATTTACTAAAAATAAATAGTTTTTAATAAATATTTAATTTTTATTAGAAATATGGTTTTTAGGATGTAATATTTGTAATATAGTAGTAGATTAAAAACATAAATTTCATTTATAACAGTCTACATTCAAGAATATATTTTAGTAGATTTATCTTGAGAAAAAAAGAAACGCAGACTACAAAGTAATCTTTGAATTGAATCATAACGGATTTTAAAAATTGATTCAGAATTCTACAGTATTTTTTCCAATAGACCATCACATGTTTCCTCAAGTACAGTGACGAGACTCTAGCGGGAGTCCGTGCAGGCTACTCTCGTAACCAGAGATTAAACAGCTCCGGTTAAGGAAAATAAAATCATATGAGAAATGACGTAACAGGAATGTCACATGCGAGAAATATATTTTTTTATTTTTTTTATTTTTCGTTTGTTTATTTATTTGTTCATTGTGTTAAACATTTTTTTAACATGTAATTTTGATAGTTTATTATTTTTTAACATCCTTTAAGAAATTTTACCGAAATAAAACAATACCGAAATAAACAACCTACACTTCTGTTTACTATCACAACAACAGCTGACTAGCGCAAGGCACACTGGGAAAATAAAATATCGCTGATGTTGACAAACCCTGGTAACGAGAGTGCCTTGCATGATAGTTAGGACTCTCGCTAGAGTCTATAAGTACAGTGCCTCTATATGAATGCTGTGACATACGATACTCACACTATGTTTAGATAGACGTGTTTGCCTACACTGTTAAAAATCTGACCCATTTACTGCAGCATCACTCCACGGCTTTTATAGAAAACGGTTACTTTACTGTGTTATGGAGCATTCTTATTGGTCATAAAAGAGATATTATAGAAAAGCTGTAGAGGGACGCTGCAGCATATTGATCAAATTTTTAAATGTGTAAACTACACTATTAAAAATGGAGGATATTCCAAATCTGAGTTCGAGGCTGTAAAAAATCACATGGTACCGGTAATTTACCCAAAGAACTTCTGACTGATAAAAAAGGAGGCTGCTACTGCTGTCCCCATGAGCTGTGCCATTGACTGGTTGGTGATTTATATTGCGTCTAACGGAGCTTTCTCATCTTTAGGCTAGAAGTTTTTGCCTTGACCATGTGATCATGACATAGATAGAATATCTTTCATTTTACTCGTTTGTTGCATCATCACACCACCGCTTTTATAGAAAACGATTATTTCACCCTATTATGGAGCATTCTCATGGGTTAAAAGAGAGATATTCTATAAAAGTGGGGGAGTGACGATGCAGCACAGGTTCAAATGGAGGATATTCCACTACGTCATGATCACATGGTCAAGGCAAAAACTTCTAGCGTAAAGATGAGAAAGTTTTGTTAGACGCAATGTAAATCTCCAACCAGTCAATGGCACAGCTCATGGGGACAGCAGTAGCAGCCTCCTTTTTTATCAGTTAGAAGTTCTTTGGGTAAACTACCAGTACCACGTGATTTTTTACAGCCTCGAACACAGATTTGCAATATCCTCCGTTTTTTACAGTGTAACCTGTAAGGCAAGCCTAAGCTTTTTCTATTCCAGAATGTGGCGTTACTCGCTTGAACAAATTCGTTTACACTACAACGTCTAGAATATATCGTGTAAAAATCTACTATCCAGACAGTGATAAAAAATTGTATCCTTTAAATGTGCAACGATGGGACTGAAATCTAAAATATCGATCGCAGCAACACCTGCTGGATTTTCTAATGCATCACTGTTAAAAATTTGACCCATTTGCTACAGCATCACTCCACAGCTTTTATAGAATATCTCCTTTATGACCAATAAGAATGTTCCATAACACAGTAAACTATCCGTTTTCTATAAAAGCAGTGGAGTGATGCTGCGGTAAATGGGTCAAATTTTTAACAGTGATTGTCTAGATTAGCAAAAGTTTTGCAGTTTTAGAAAAAAACAGCAGATGTCACTGTTATCTTTAGATTCCATCAGCATCGTTGCATATTTAAGAGATACAATACTTTAGCGCCTTTTTAAGTACTACTGAGGTAGCCGATTTCAACACTAAATATTTTTGATGCTACAGTTTACACGAGTGGTACATTCACTCTTTAAAATTTGATTCTTTAGCTGCATCATCACTCCACCGCTTTTATATAAAAGAATTACTTCAGCCTATTATCGAGCATTCTCATGGGTCAAAAGAGAGATATTCTATAAAAGCGGGGGAGTGACGATGCAGCAAAAGGATAACATTTTTTACAGTGTTGTTGAAAATTTGAAACTTTTGCTGCATCGTCATTCCATCGCTTTGATAGAATATCTCTATTTTGACCAATGATAATCCTCCATAATACATTTAAACAATCGTTTTCTATATAAGCGGGGAGTGACGATGCAACAAAATTTTCAAACTTTTAACAGTGTAGTCATTAGCTTGGCTATAATAATTGGCTCGTGAAGATAACTGGCGATTGCCATTTGTTCAAAATCATATCAACAATCAATTATTATACCTCGTATGCCGCCATTCTGTCTTTCTATATGAGTGTACTTTAACGGTCGATTTTCAGGTATTCGATATCTACTTTTGGTGTCGGTTATGATCGACATGGTCTTTTCAGTTTGGTGGATGTGAGCACATGTGGAGTCAAATTTTCTTACTTTGGAAAGACCTCGAATCTCTGTAAGAGTAACACAGGGCATGTTCAGCGCAACTTAACGAAATGACCGATGTTACCGACCGATTGTAGGGCAGCACGAAAGCGAATTGTGGCACCAATGAAAACTATCCTGCTGAATTGTAGCTGACGTCACAATTCGTCCTGATTGTCATTTCGTACTGCTCTACAATCGGTTGGTAATATTGGTCATTTTGGTGGCTTTTCCATACCTACTTCCTTTGGCATCGGTATGTGCCTTCTGGTTTTGTTAATAACAGAACTTGACCGGAATCCAAATAGATTTCCCACTGTTATCGAAATCAGAAATTTCTCATCATTTCTGTTATCGCCCAATCAAAGTCCAGCATTTTTGCTAAATATTTGCTATTTTAAGTAGGTACTCTATTTAAAATCTGCCTGAAAAATGAACGCTTTTAATTGGATGATTGTTTCAAAAAGAATTTGAATTTTAAAGTTTTTGTTTTTAAAAAAGTTCTAATCATCCGAATTTAATTAAATTAAAATGGGACCACATGGGCAGCCTATGCTTTCAATCAAAAAAAGAATTATCAAAATCGGTTCATATTGAAAGAAGTTATGAGTGAACAACAAATACATACAGGTCGAAATCATAACCTCCTCTTTGAAGTCGGTTAAAAATAGCAAAAATAAAATATATCCATTAATGTTGAATGAATTTTGAACTAGTGATTTATTTTGATAAGTATTTCAAAGGCGTTCTTTTTTTATTAGTTTAGAATTAAGAATTCATTGACACACAGGATCAAAAATAATCTTGGATTTAATTCTTCGGGTAAGAATTTTATATATTCAAAAATAAAAGTTAATAAAATATAGTATTATTAGCTACTGAATTTAATTTGAAAATGTGACAACAGTTAAATAGTAAATAAACAAACATTAAAATTCATGCATTAAAATTCAAGATTTTAAATACGGTATTTTTCTTTTAGATTTATTACTGATTAAAATGGCTGAAGCAACAAGATCTAGAACTCAATTCTATATTCTTGGTGAATCAATTTCTGAATTAAATGGCAGCAAGCTGCCATCTTTACGAATGCCTCTCGGATTATTTTACATCGCCATTTTAAAATGAAGGAGACTATAAGACAAGCATCATCTATTACTATTAAGGAAATAGCAAAATTTTGCAATAGAGCTCAAATTCCCGTGAGAGATTACCAACATTGCCAAAACAAACTTGAACAGTTATTTGATCAATGGCGACTTCTTAAGAAAAACAAAGCACAAGTTTCTCTCACTCAACAAACTAAGGTATTCAAGCTTGAAAACAAGCTTGAAGATCTTTTTGACATAGCACATGCCGATGTACTGACAATGAGATCAGTATTACCAGAAGATAAGGAATTTTTGATAGCTGAAAGAAAAAAGGGGAGATGCGGATCAATGGTTAGAATAGATAAAACACTCACTATTAATGAAAAAAGAAAATATGAAAGAAACAAATTATTTCTTGCCAGAAAACAACGAATAAAAATCAAAAGACTATTAGATGATTCTGTTGAACTAATTTCATCTACTGATGATGAGTTGGGCTACAACTCGACAGAAAAAGATTTGAAAAGTTGGAAAAGACTGAAAACAGTGCAGTCCATGCCGAAGAATTGTGGAAAATAAAACGAGGTTGTAAAACTACAGTTACCCCAGATCTTGCAGCAGCACTAGATTGCACTAAGCTGTCAGACCGAAAGGCTGTATTTGTGTTATCAGAAACTGCCAAAAGTTTAGAACTAAGCATTAATGAATATGCAATAAACAAAGATTCGATTCGTCGACAAAGAATCTTTGAGAGAACTAAGAAATATGAAAAAATAAAAAGCAAGTTCCAAAGCAACACTGCTTTTGTCATTCATTGGGATGGAAAATTAATGTATGATTTAACTGGAAAAGAAAAAGTGGATCGATTGCCAATATTAGTTTCTGGGAAAGGAGTATCTCAACTACTGACTGTTGCCAAGATTTCATCTGCAACGGGAGAAGCTCAGGCGACAGCAGTCTTTGAAGCCATTGAAGACTGGGGAATAGCAGATAATATACGTACAATGTGCTTTGACACTACCAGCTCAAACACTGGTTATAATTCTGGTGCATGTTTTCTTCTAAAACATAAATTGAAAAAAAGAGCTCTTATCATTTGCTTGCAGGCATCACATTATGGAGCTGATAATTAGAACTGTATTTCAAGTATGCATGGGAGTCAAATCTTCAACCGAAGTTGCATTATTTAAACGCTTTCAGGAATATTGGAGCTTAATAATGAAGACAAGTACGAAACGGGAATTTCATTTGATGATGTTGCAAATCTAGTAGAAGGTATAAAGCAAGAGATTATCAACTATGCAAAGAAATACCTAGAAAAGCAAAGAGAAACAAAGCTAAGAGGTGATAAGGAATTTTTAGAACTTGTAATTATATTTCTAGGTGCTGTCCCAGAAAGGGGAATCAGATTTATGTCACCAAGTGCAATGCACCATGCCCGTTGGATGTCCAAAGTAATATATTGTCTCAAGATCTGGATGTTCAAGGCTCAGTTTAAATTGACTGTAAAAGAGGAAGAAGGTATACGTGATGTGTGTGTTTTTACAGCCCGTGTATACTTGAAAGCTTGGATCTGAACCTCAAGTTTCATGTGCCCCATATAATGACCTGCTGTTGCTCAAATCACTACTTAAATACTCATCAATACATTCAACTATTTCCAAGTCATCATTTCTTAAATTTGCTAACCGCTTGTGGTATATGTCAGAAGGACTCGTTTGTTTAGCTTTATTTGATAGCCGTGTGAGTTTATTAACTAAAAGACGCATGGTTATTGCATTACAGAATGAAGCTAATTCTGAGAAACAAGCTCAAATTTATTCCAAACGAGTCAGTGTTGCTCTTTATTCATTCAAGATTAAAAGATTGGAAGATTTTGTCACAGCTAGGTCAATAATGTTGTTTCAATTGTTGGAACTTCCTGATGGATTTCTTGCAGTTGATTTTGAATTGTGGGAGTTAAGAGAAGACTATAAACAGGCAAAAGAGGTAATAAAATCTCTACAAGTGATAAATGACCATGCCGAACGTGCAATTTCACTTATTCAAGAATACAGTGGATTATAACTCATGATGAAATGCAACTACAATTTCTACTATAAGTTGTTGAAGATCATCGTAAAATGTACTCAAAAAGTAGACAAATGTGTCTCTCTCAACCTGCACAAATGCAATAAAATTTTAATGCAACATAAAAACCTAGTAGTTGTGCAGTAAATTAAATAAATTGTCACAATTAAATCATTAAAAACATTTAAAGTGCTTATTTATTTGTATACCTAATATTCTAAATTTTTTCCTAATTTTATAAGTTTCAGGTCAATTGAGCTACCTCTAAATATTTAAATTTATTGCTCAAACTTTTTACATAGTGTTCTTGTATCAAAAGGAACAAAATAGGGGGGGGGGTGAGACTTGTAAAATTAATAATAAAAAAACATGGCATTTAAGCTCCACCCTAGTGAGGACTCATCATTGTACTATTTCTTAGATATTTTGGCCACCCAAGTTGAGGTTTTCGTTGACAAGAGAACATTTTGGTTTAGACAGCAAATATCTTTCTCACAATTTGTCATAAGAAGCCGTGGAATGCTTTTATTATGAAGAGCCACAGGTGTTAGTTTTTCTCATGGTAGTTTGTGTATGACCTCAGCATTTTAGGGAACTAATTCTAGAGGACTTTAAGTCTGACATCATGTGTGAGTTTTCTGATTGGTGATTTACAAGGTCCCGCCCTAATCGAGCTATTTTCGAGGGAGGACACGAGAGGACAAGAGACAGTTTGGTGTGAAAGACTGGGATTGAGAGGAGCCCAGTGAGAGTTCCGGAGTAAGAATCCCCTTTTACATTGAGGAGGGAAAGAGCGAAAATTCGTCGAGGTCCACGGAGACGCTCGTACATATAACCAAGTGAATTTGTGAATCTTAGGCCGGTAAAACTCTATAATCTGACTTTCTCAGAGATTTTCTGTGTTCAGGGAGCATTCGCGCAAGGCACAGAACCCTCTTCTAAAAAAATGCTCCTGTGATGTAACATATATTCTGTTATATATATATATATTTCTATTAATTTTTCAAATGTTAGTTCCTTCCACTTTTTTTTAAATTTAATTTTAAAAGAAAGGCATTTTTAATAGGTATTTTTATTGAGTGTTCGTCTCCAAATTGCATATAAAATAATAATAATAAATAAAAAACAAATAATAAATTAGTTTTAAAATATCATTCCATTTCTATATTTTTCTTTCTTCTTCTTCAGTTGATTAAATATCAAATGAATTAAATACTTTTTCTGTTTTAAATAATTGCTATTTTTGTCTTATATAAAGAACTTAATTTTGTTACCGATTGTGTAATTTTCTTTTAGGGTTACTGTGAGTTGAGCATTTTTCGAAGCGGACGATTTCTTGACAACACTCATTTTAAATTTTTCCCATTGCTTATAATATAACTGTTCTTTTTACCTGTACATTTTTTGCTCGGTTTGGGAATCTATTGTATGCCAAGAGACTTTCTCTTGGCGTTTGTGAAATGTGAAAATTTAGCCAGATTACGTTTTGTCGCGTACATGTCAACATGCGCAATTCGTGGTCGTTAAAAATTAAAGATGTTTCTTTTAATACTAGTGCACATTTGTGTGAATACGCTGCATTCCTAGTGTTTTGATATGCTCACATTTCCCGTAGTATGCAAAATAAAGACAATTTAGTCAAGATGTTTATGAACTGAGTTTCTTTATCAGAAAATGCTTATATCACTTCGTTCCAGGAAAAAAGGTAAAATATGAACCTGGTGTATTGTACCATGTTGAACTACAATCTCGGCCAATCTCATAAAGGTGGATTATATATATATATATATATATATATTTTTTTTTTTTCTAGAGAAGTTGTGCAAGTATCTACGAAATAATAAGACGGAAAATATATGACTTGTACGCAGTGCATTATGTTGCGAAATCCAAGTGGTGCGGTAAAAAAGTATTTTCGGAGTATAGTGATTTCAAGTTTTATAGTACCTGCCGGTGCTGTTTTATGTTCGAATGTACGAGATGTAATTAGATGCTATGCTAATAACTAGTGGTTAGTAAATGTACGACGTAGAATTGTAGAATGTTTCAAATGGAACTTCGAAACACAAAGTTGTTCTACAAAGTGAGTGTAGGTGTTTTCTGCAAATGAAAAAAAACAAACAAAAGGAAGCTCTCTTCATTTGTATAAGAAGACATTTAATTTGATCGTGGTTAATTTTACCCCCCCCCCCCCTCGGAATAAACAAATATAGGAACTCTGAACTTAAAGGAACTTAGCTGCAACAGCATATGATTTACATAATAGTTTCGAAAAGAACATTTTTTTGTTTCTCGTTATTTTTTGCATAAAAAAGGGATTTTTTTTTCATATAATGTTTTTTTTAGCTTAGAAGAAAGATAATGTACATATTTTTTTCTTTATTTCCTTTTTGTATTTCATATTATATATTTGCTTGTATATTGATAATATGTGATGTAACATATATTATATTATATATATATTTATATATATATACATTTCTATTAATTTTTCAAATAATAGTTCCCCCCCCCCTCTTTTAAAATTTAATTTTAAAAGAAAGGCATTTTTAATAGGTATTTTTATTGAGTGTTCGTCTCCAAACTGCATATAAAATAATAATAATAAATAAATAAATAAACAAATAATAAATTAGTTTTAAAATATCATTCCATTTCTAGATTTTTCGTTCTTGTTCTTCAGTTGATTAAATATCAAACGAATTAAATATTTTTTCTGTTTTGAATAACTTCTATTTTTATTTCCCAATCATTTCATTTTGTCTTGTCTAAAGACTTGTATATGTTAATTTTGTTACCGATTGTGTAATTTTCTTTTAGGGTTACTGTGAGTTGCCGTTCTTCGCCGCGGGCGATAATTGTTGTATTCTCAGTTGTATTCTTGAAAACACTCATTTTAAATTTTTCCCATTGCATATTATATAACGGCCCTTTTTACCTGTACATTTTTTGCTCGGTTTGGGAATGTATTGTATGCCAAGAGACTTTCTCTTGGCGTTTGTGAAATGTGAAAATTTAGTCAGATTACGTTTTGTCGCGTACATGTCAACATGCGCAATTCGTGGTCATTGAAAATTAAAGATGTTTCTTTTAATACTAGTGCACATTTGTGTGAATACGCTGCATTCCTAGTGTTTTGATATGCTCATATTTCCGGTAGTATGCAAAATAAAAACAATTTAGTCAAGATGTTTATGAACTGAATTTCTTTATCAGAAAATGATTATATCATTTCGTTCTAGGAAAAAAGGTAAGATATGAACCTGGTGTATTCTACCATGTTGAACTACGATCTCGGCCAATCTCATAAAGGTGGATTTTATTATATATAAATATTTTTTTTGCCACCTTAGCTCTACTAACTGATTTATATTTTAAATAAGACTTTTTTGTAAATAAATTTTTATTTAATCACTCAGCTTGGTTTAGTGGGTGAATTTCATCTCAAACGCTACCGGACTAATCATTTAGTCCGAGAGGAAATCGCAACAGCTGGTGGCAGCGGTGGGATTCTGTGTCAAAGCGAACTGGAATACAAAAGGATTATTCGAAAAGAACTTTGGGAAAGTGACAAGATTTTTGGGTTGTATACCTTAAGGAAACAGTTGATTAAGAATGTGGTGTGTTGTGATAAGAAATTTAGTGATCTGAATTGCAGAAAAGAGACATTCTATACGAACAGTCTTAGAGATGAAAATAATCCGTGATTACATAGGTCTGGAGAAAGCGACTTATCTGAAAGAACTGTAAAAGAGCCCATTATAGATCGGAGGTGATTGACAGCATCAATGCTAAGAGAGCTTAGCGACAAATGAGGTAAGTGAATTCTTTTATCTCGGGTGGCATTGTTTATAGAGTTTAGGCATTGTTATTGACTGGTATATGTTTTTATATTTTTACCTTAGCTTTTTTAGTTATTGGATTTTGACATGTAAAATATCTCACTAGATATCGATGAAAGTTTTCATTTAAATGTTGGTTGCAATAAGAATTTTTCTATGAGATTGTTTTTATGTAAGATCTTTCTGTGTGCATGTAAAAAAGGGTAATGATGGTTGCAGATGAGAGACATTTTGTTGTTTACAATGAAATTTTAAACGGGGAAAAGTGTACTTCTAACTAATGTGTAAATTTATAACCGAATGATATATTTTGTGCATGCTTATCTATATTTTTTGCTATTTTATTTTATTTTATTTTATTTTATTTTATTTTTTTTTTTTTGTTATTTGTGTAATTTGTGCGGTTAAGTTTTCAAAATGGCAGATTGGAAAGTTTCAAAAAGGTAGATTTGCAAGTGTTAGCAGGGGAATTGGATGTTCAGATTGACGAAAATGATACGATTGCGAAAATAATAAAAAAAAAATAGAATTGGCAGACGACTTTGATAAAGATTTTGATTGAAAGATTGCAGATTGAATTGCCTACGTGGGAACTCATCATTGTACTATTTCTTAGATATTTTGGCCACTCAAGTTGAGGTTTTTGTTGTCAAGAGAACACTTTGGTTTAGACAGCAAATATCTTTCTCAGAATTTGCCAAAAGAAGCCGCGGAATGCTTTTATTTTGAACAGCGGCAGGTGCTAGTTTTTCTCACGGTAGTTTGTGTATGACCTCAGCATTTTTAGGGAACCAATTCTAGAAGACTTTAAGGCTGACATCATGTGTGAATTTTCTGAAAATGACGTTCCGCCCTAATCGAGCTGTTTTCGAGGGAGGACACGAGAGGACAAGAGACAGTTTGGTGTGAAAGACTGGAATTGAGAGGAGCCCAGTGAGAGTTCCGGAGAAAGAATCTCCTTATACAGTGAGGAGGGAAAGAGCGAAAATTCGTCGAGGTCCACGGAGACGCTCGGACATATAACCAAGTGAAGTTGTGAATCTTAGGCCTGTAAAACTCTATAATCTGACTTTCTCAGAGATTTTCTGTGTTCAAGGAGCATTCGCGCAAGACACAGAACCAACTTCTAAAAAAATGCTCTACTAACTGATTTATATTTTAAATAAGACTTTTTTGTAAAAATTTTTTATTTAATCACTTAGATTGGTTTAGTGGCTGAATTTCATCTCAAACGCTACCGGACTAATCATTTAGTCCCAGAGGAATTCGCAACAGTATCATTTTCCTGGCTTCCATAAATTATCAAATAAAACTGAGCATTACATGGAATTTGAGATACTATATCGGACATACGTCTCTTTAAACAAAATTAAAATATTAGACATAAAGAAAATTAAGTATGTAAAGATATTTTAGTATGAAATTGTCATTATCCTGACATATAAGTGATATTAATTTTTCCTTCATGATATCTCTTTTTATTTTCTTTTTATTACGCAAAATTACAGGTATATTCACTAATTTCCTATTTTTTATAATATCTATTATTAATTCTATTAAATTATCTTTAAATTAATTATTTACTTACCCAATCTACATAAATAAAAAAAATTACAGTGCGTGTAAAAACTTTAAAGACAGCAAGAAACATTAATTTTTTGATAATTTTCAAATTACATGACAAAATGTTTACTGTAATATCTATTATAAAATTGAAAAGCTTATAAAAAAGTGAGTAAAATTAATCCGTAAATAATAGTTTATGAAAATTACACAATTGTACAAAATTCATTACTTCACCATTCCCCGTACAAGATCCACCATACACAAGGGTGTTGGATATTGACAAGTGACAACGTCTTTCATTAACAGTCAGTTTCTCAACAGAATGACTGTTGATCTGTCAAGACCTTTGAATATCCTGTGGAGCAATGAGGCTCCACAGGTCCACCTTGGTGAGGCAGTCAACACACACAATTGCCACATTTTGGCTCAGGAAAATACGCGGATGCACACTGAAACTTCCCTATATTCTCAAAAGTGGACTGTCTGAGGTAGATTCACGGCGACTTTATTTCTTCATCCATTCTTCTTTGAGGAAATAACTGCCTGTAGTCCTGTCACATGTTTCGTTACGGGCCAACGGTACCATAACAAGCTGCAGACATTTGTTGTGCCGCTCCTACAGCAAAACAGGTCGTTACATGGATCATTTTCATACAGCATTATACGTTTCCGCATATCCATGTCTCAAATCCCACCTTCATGTCTCCATGAAGGCGCTATTGCTCTAACAGATTACAGATTAATGTGTTATAAATCTTCTTTCGTAATCCATGGCTACCTGGTTCGTCTGATCTAATTACACGATTTCCTGCTATGGGGGAAATAAAACGTCTGATGTATCTTGGAGGATTTGCGACGTTGAATGACTCCATAACACTCATGTTCGAAGCATCATAATTGAACAGTTATAATTTCCTGTTGAACACATTGTTGAACACATCAACAGATGAATGAGAGTGGTCACATGGGGCATCTTTCCTTGTATCGTCCAGAACACGATTAATAACTGCTCCTCGTGTGCGACATCGTCCTAGTGTTTGTGCAATCTGCACTTTTTTTTTCACAAACAGCTTACTGTTATTTTTTTCTTTACCTTTAATTAATGTGGCTCGATGAAAAAATGATCAGAAAATAGTCAATAAATGCTAACATTGTTTCTGTATTCTGTTTTGGCCGTTATTGTGTTTAATTTAATACTTTTCCGGAAAAGACGCCCTCTAATGGATATTTTGAGGGTTTTTTTCGAATTTCGTGAGCGCAACTCATGTATTGTCTATATACAAAATTTCTCTACATTCAGTTCACCCGTTTATGCTGTAGGATAGTGATGCACAACCTTTTTGCCAGAAAATCGTTTGCCACCAGAATATTTGAAAAGTGACGTTTGTTTTCTTTCATAGCAAAGTTTCTGTCATTATTATAAGGAAAGTTAATCTGCATAAAATTACTGGTATCAGTTTGACCCGCGGGCCACAAGTTGTGCACTCTTACTGTAGGATGCTGCTTATAATGGAAGTTTATTTACAACCACCCTCTACAAATTGTAAGTTGTAAATTAAAAATTCACAACCCTACATCATAAACGTTCATGCTAAGAAATTTTAGAATAAAAAGCGATGATGAAAAAGAACCAGGAAATCCTAATCCAATAAAACATACTTTTATTAAAGATTGCATGACCGATTTAAGAAAGAAAAAATTAATGAAAATCACTATCACTCGTCCCAATAAAATACTTAGATTTAATTTTAATATTATAAGAAAATCTTCCTTCTTCTCATGCACTTCCACGTAAACTCAATGCTTCTGTAACCCATTTCTCCCCCAAGCTCCTTGTCTACCTAATGATGCCCCAGAGTGGCTTTGCAGGCGTAAATGATGATTAGTTGTTTTGGCTTCTGAAGTTTCGAAAGATTTCTCTGGGCTGCTTTATTTTACCCCTCCCGTATAATTAATTTTAATAATAGATACGAGGTTTTGTTTTCATCTTATTTTATTTCAGACCAATTCTTTTAATTATTTCTCTAGGGCATTTTTATTATACAGTTGAATTATATGCGATACATAAGGTATCACTTTAATGAAATAGATTTCTTCCAGTTTCAACAGAAATTCCGTTATCTGTTTTTTGCAATTTATTTTAATCATTAATTGAATTTTATTTTCATCATGAATTTTTAAAGTTAATAAATTTTACTTTTCGATTACTCTATAAATATACTCCTGAAATGGGAACTTTAATGCGTCATGGATACTGCTTTGAAACGATATTTATGTGTGCTATACAGGGTGTCCACTCTCAACGGTGGATAATGGCTTATTTCTAAGCCGCTAATTATAGATATATGGTTTCATTAGCAAAAAGGCTTTAAAAAGGTAAAGAATTATTTTTTAAGTGATTTAGGTCAAAAAAATATTAGTAAAAGATTACGAAATTTAAATTTTTATACAGTACTCCGGTCCAATAAGTGATATTTAGCAAATTTTTATCACTACTCTAACAAGTAAGACAAAAAAAGTCCCATTCCTCTGAATTTAAAACTGACCGAATGATAGCTGCTTAAAGTTGAAGTATATTTTTTGATGCAAAATAGGAGTCAGTCACAAATTTACTGGAAATAAAAATAAACGTCACAAGTAAGTATTACATGTGATGTCACATGCAAGCATTGAGAGTAAAATAATTTTTACAATATTATTTTTAAATTTATGTTGATGTCTTCATATCAAAGCAAAATATATAATTTGTACTACAAATATAATTTTAAAAATAACAGAAATTTTGTTAAATTACACTATGAAAAGCACAATTTATTACAAATGATACGTATTTAAAACTCTATTATCTTACTTAACTCTATTATCTTACTAATAGAATTCGGTATACTTTTATAAAATAAATAAATGGTACGCACCTAAAATCGTATTAATATTACATTGTCATTGGACATAAATAAGTTTGCGAATTGAACTCGATCAGATATTTGGAAGTGAGTTACGATTTTATTACAAATTTTGAACTAGGAAAACATACATAAGAAAGTTATAAGTAAAATAAAAGCTTATCAAAATACAACACTTTTTTAAAATAAAAACATGAAAAGAAACAGCTTAATTTCCTTGCAAAATAAAACATTTGTAAAAATACAATTGAGGATGTTAATTTAAAAATTCACCTTATCGCTTTTATTTTCTCTATCAGTCTATATCTATCTAAACTAATGTAAAACAATAATCTCCAAATTTATAATGCAAACCAATGGACGTTTTTAGCCCTTTGAGCTCTGATGGTTAAATTCTCTACCACTTAATTTTAATCCCAAAATGTCACAATCGCATCAAAATATTTGACTAAATTTATTTGTAAAAGGTTTAATGCATTTTTTTTCCCGTGTATATCATAATCCAGTTTTTTTTCTTTGTAAAATTTTGGTGCGAATATGACATTTGAAATTTTTTAAAAGTTTACCCACCAGAGTTTAAAGGGTTAAAGGTTTTTCGCGATTTTCTAGAATTTGATTTTCTCAATAAAATGAATTCTGAAACTCAGTTATTTAATTATTTTAACCGATCTAGAAGTTAATTAATTAAAATTAACGCTACCGTAAAACTTATATGGTGACTGCAACTTCAGTTAACACTAGAACCGCGGAGCCCAATTCCCAATTTCCCAATTGCCGCGGAGGGCAATTTGACCCAAATCAATGTTTAATTTCTCGCCGCGCGAAAAGTTTTCATTGAAAAATTTTTTCCTTTCCTCACTTTTAATATTTTAAGGTAAACAACAACTTTTAGTATTTAATAGCAAATAACATAAATAATTTTTCAGTTTTAACTACTTATACCTAGAACCGCGAAGCGGGTCAATTTGACCCGTAGTATGTTTTTAACCATAAATGACAAAATACAGATGCATTTCTTCGGAAGTAATGAGAAAGTATATGTGTCTCACTCCTAATTTTCCTAATAAGCAGAATTGTAAAGGGGAATAGTGAAATTTCCAAGCAAGATTTTATATTGTTAATGTGAATAATACATTATTGCAGTAAAAAATTACAAGAAATATTTAGAACTAGTATTAAAGATGCTTTATTCTGCATTTATTGAAAGTAAAGATTAGATTTCCGATGTCTTACTATCAATGTCAAAGAAGCTTTCGAATGTCAGCAATTATTATCTGAAAATTAGTGAGAATACAAAGAGTTGAGGATGAATATTTGCATGCGAATGAAGAAAATTATATTCTAATAATGAAAATGAAAGTAACGACGACGCTTTCTACATTCATAAGCTTGTTGGACATTTTCATAAGGATGTAGTTAGAAAATTATCAGCAATGAACGAAAGTTTGATATTTAACAAATAAAAAATTGAATATAAAAAAAAGAAGAATTAAGAAGTTGAACAGAAGTCACAAAATTTGATCTTTTTATTGATAAAAATCTGAAAAATAAATAAGCAACAACATACACATTCACACATGGAAATAAAAAACATAACAAGAAAACAGCAAGACTAACTATGTAAAAGGGTCTAACATAAGTGTATATGAGTAATTTTTTATTTCAAAATCTGTGAGTAGGTTTACTCAGTATATGTCTAACAAAACCCGATAAATTCAGTATCGTACCGTGTTCTAGTTGCTTGCAGATGGTGATAAAATATCTGGCATTATAGAAACTATAAAATGTCCAAGCCGAGAAATACGAGCCTCAGTAAAAATGTCAAAATCGGAATCGCATTCGGCTATTCTTCTAACACATTTACATTAACAACTATTCTAACACATTACTAAGCAACGGAGCATTTAAAATGCTCTGTTGCTTAGCAGTTTACATCTAAATGTTAAAATTTAGATAATTCTATAAAATACTAAATATACTTGATTACTACAATGCAACTAAATCCGGTGTAGCTTTGTTATTTGACAGAAAGTCTGCATATATCAAGCTCACTTCTTATAGGAAGCCGGTGAATGCAGTTTATAATATTTTGTATTTTGCAACTGTCAATGCTTGGGTTTTATGCAAATCTCTAACCGGAAAATTAATTAATATACGTTTTTTCGTATACATTTATTATCTATTAGTATACGTCAATAAATTCAAGATAATTTGTTATTTCTCGCCTTCCTCCCCCAAAAAATGTCATTCGGGCAATGAAGAAACACTAAAAACAATGACGAGCACTAATTAAGCATAGAAGAGTATGTTATCACAATAAAAAATATAAAAGTAAAACTAAAAATAACTGTACAAAATATAATGTACCCATGTGTTTCTAGTAAATGTCCAAAATCTTTAGCCATGTTTTTCAAGCAATGCATTTAATAAATTTGATTAGATAAATCAGTAAATCTAGCAACCCTCAATTTTTATATTTTAAAAAATTATTCTTAGATTCTATTTCTAAACTTAATTGAATGGGATAATCTATTTTTTATTAATGTATATTATGTCCAAGCTCGTTTATGTTTAAAATATATGTTCAATATCTCTTCAATATGTTTTCATCATATTTAATGAAATCAGGGTTCGCACACTCCTTATATTTTGTAAGGACTCTGACACCACTATTAATGATAAGAAAATTTATATTTAATTTTTAAGATAAAAAATTCGCATCCACCGCCTCGATCCGCGATTTTCGCAATGTTTTTCTGGAGTGAAATGCATTGAAAATACTGTAAAAATTTAGTGGTAGAGCTGTGCAAACCCTGGAAATAAATTTTTCAATTACACCATTTTATAACTTCTGCTGATTTCATGGGTAAAATATAATGTAAATACTAAGAAATATTAGGGTAAAATCCCCAGTAATTGGCATGCACCAGTGATTGGCACATCCTACAAACATGTCCTAAAATAAGATTTATATCCAGTCTTTTAAAAATGCAAGACCATATACCAGTTATATGCTCATTTATGCTAAAAATTATAATTTTGATTTATGCTACTAGATGACAATAGTGCCTAGGAAAGAGAAACAATTATGGCTTTTATGAAATTAGCCATTTTTGTTGCAAATGCTTCTTCTTTTGCTTAAGGAAGACATGCTTTTCAATTCATTAATATCTGATTTATAATATATTTTAAATTTTAATTGACAATAGTTTTGTTTGGTTAAAAAGGGTTACTTTAATTGTGTAAAAGTATTTTCGACACAAATATTTGGATTTCTGAATTAATGATAGATGCCAATTAAAAGTGCTTCAATTTTGCTAGTTCCAAGTAATTGGCACGTATTCCACTTACAAAGAATTCACAAGGAATTTGAGATTAAACCACTTATTTTGGAAGTACTTTTAAAGTTATAAACTAATTTTGTTTAACATTTGTTTTTATTTGAAAATATGAAATATTATCAGTAATTGGAATCCATTAAAGCTTCATATGACAATTACTGGGGACAGCATGACAATCACTGGGTATTAATATAAATATATTGTATTGTTTTGAAGTGTTCACATTTCAGACTAATATGCTGATTTCTTAGTCTCAAAAACCTGGAATATGGCATCTTCATCTATAGTAAATTCATTTAAAGCGATTAAACCAAATTCAAAGTGTTAAGTTTTTTTGTAACATAAACTTGTGCCAATTACTGGATCACAAGGTGTCATACATTGGTGTTCTAGGTGCCAATTACTGGTGATTTCAGCAAGTTTTTATAAATATATTTTTAGAAAAATATTTTTTCAAATTTGTTTGCTTTTAGTGGGCAAAATAGATGCACAGATATGCATTCTTTGATTTAAAAATATCTCCAAGTAAATATCTTATTTCTTTGTAATGAAAATTGAAGTAAGTTTAAAGAAAAATTCTTAATGTGCCAATTACTGGGGGTGTTACCCTAATTATTGCAAGAAAATATAAACTTTTAACTAACCAAATTAAGTATTTGGGCATATTTATATATCATTTTCCATATCGGGTCAAATTGACCCGCTCCGCGGTTCAAGGTATACCGAAAATCCCGCGGTTCTAGTGTTAAATCGCTTTAAAAATACTTCTTTACCTCATTTAAAACTTTTAGTAATTGGAACTATATGTTTGTAACTTACGGTTTAGGAATTAGCTATTAGGCAGCTAATTCCTAAAGCGTTGGAAATGGACGACCTTTATAATATTTTAAGCGTAAATTCCCTTAACCCTTTAATGTTCATTGGTTTCGCCACGAAACCACAAAATTTTAATTCCGACACGCAACACTGACACCGGTATTTTTATCTAAAAATATCCCTTTTATTTTGTATGTGAAAAATCACGTTTTCGTATTTCGAAATATATTTGTTCTTAATTACCGGTGTCATTTATTTATTTCGACATCTTAGCAATGAAAATGCAATGATCGTTAAAGGGTTAAAGCTTAGCGCAACTCATCCGTTTTCAGTTACAGAAATGTGGTTAACTCATGAAATTCAGAGTTTCAAAACTCGGTCAATTTTAGTGTTGATGAAGGGGACCTTTATTGTGTTACTTGTTAGAGGGATGTAAAATTTTTACTAAATGTCACTTATAGGACCGGGGACCGTATAAAAATTCAATTTTCGTAATTTTTTAGTAAAAATTGTTTTGACCTAAATCGCTTAAAGTAAATTCTTTACCTTTTTAAAAGCATTTTTGCGAGTGGAACTTTATGTCTGTGACTAACGGTTTAGAAATTAGCCATTGGCCACCGTTGAGAATGGACACACTTATAACAAATATTATTATTTTAAGGAGCATATTTCTATCTGTTTTTTCATTAGGGATTAAGTAACACTTTTGTTTTATTTTTTTCTATGAATTTAACCATAGGAAGTAAAAAAGAAATGTTACAAAATGGGTTGAAAAACTTTTGATTTAAAATTTTGAAGTTTAATAATCAGGATATGTACGGATCCTGGAATTTCCAGACCAGAAAGTTCTTCGGTATTAGTATTTTTTATAGAAAAGCTCTACACAATAAGGTGAAATTTTGAAAGTTTGGAATGGATAAATTATCTTTAAGAACATTTCTGATAATTTATCTTTAAAAATAACTGTACTCTTACGAACCTTTATAATCTACATTAACCCATTCGTGCCCAGCATCTTTTGCGTAAATTTTATTTCATGGATGGCACCACTACTTTTAGGAGATTTAAGTTTAGTTCATTAATCACGAAAATGCATCATTTAAATAAAATAATTATTGCTTTTCTTTTTTACCGGCGTCAAAAACAGTGCTGAATGCACCTTTTGAAGCGTCCCTAAAAAGGGATGCTAGGCACTAATTGGTTACGGCTGATAAATTTGTGGGCAGCGGACCACTTTTCTAGCACTATTTCCGAATATTAATAATTGCCTTATTTCATCGCCGAAAATGGATTACAACATCCATGATTAAAGAAGACAAATAATTATTACGAGTGAAATCAACTGACCTTGGTGATAAAAGTGGTAAAAAACTCACCCACTGGTAAGCATGTTGAACTGCATTGAATACGTTCGTTAAGTTAAAACAGAGCGCCTGTGAAAAACGTTAATGCACAGAGGAGCAAAATGAAACATAGAAAGGATCACGTGATTGTCTAAATAAAAATTATTATTATATTAATCCACATATAAACTATACGTTTTTATTTTATAAAAGCAAATTACTTATTAACAAAAATATTGGGACGAGAAAAAAGTAATTTCGCTTTTTTTCGTGTTTTTCAAAGTTAAAAAACTGATCAACAATATATGTGCCGTTTTGTTCAATGACCTTTTGCCATTTTTCTGGTAAAACCATAATTCCGTCACTGTGGTACTTCTCAGATTTCTGGGCGAAAAACTGAACAAGGGGATTTTCACAAGCTTCTTTTGAAACCGGCTTAACACCATTAAGCGAGTTCTACAGAGAGCGGAACATATGTTAATCGGTCGGGGCCTGGTCCGTACTTTACTGTGAGTGCATCAAAACTTCCCACCCAAGCTCTCTCAGTTTTTGCCGAGTGACTCAAAATGTATGTGGTTTAGCCTTGTCGTGACGGAAGACAACGCCTTTCTTAATGATCAATTCTGGCAGTGTTTTTTAAATCGCCTGCTTTAATCGTATTAGTTGTTCACAGTAGATAGTTGAATTAAAGGTTTGGCCAGGTTTGAGCAGCTCATGGTGGACAATTCCTTCCCAATCCCACCAAATACTCAGCATCACCTTCCTTGGCACCAATACTGGCTTTGCCACCATTTGTGAAGCTTCTCCGGGCTTCGACCACGATCTTTTTCAAAAATTGTTGTCGTATGGGACCCACTTTTCATCACCCGTAAACATTCGTTTCAAAAATGTCCTGATTTCCTTCCGTTTCAGCAACGATTCACAAATGAAAACTGTGTCCATTAAATTTTTCACTGTAAGTTCATGGGGAACTCAAGTATCGAGTTTCTTTTGCTATCCAATCTTTCTAAATGGTTCAAAACTGTTTTATGGTAGATGTCTAGTTATTTTAGCAATGTCAAGAAAAAAATATGTCGGTCTACTTCATTTTTTTTTTTTTTAACTTTCATAGACTTTTTCAACGATTGGCTGGCCAGGGCGAGGTTCATCTTTACCATCTAAATTTTTGGAACGAAAACGAGCAAACCAGTTCTGACACTGGCGTTTACTTAAGCACTGATCACCATAAACACCATACATATTTCGATGATCCTGCGTCGCATTTTTCCCTTTTTGGAAGTAAAAAAGCAAAACCTGGCGAAAATGCTCTTCTGGAATCTCCATTTTTAAAACGCAATAACTTTTGACTTACTAAACAAATGACGCTGCCATTATATCTAGAATTTTTTAGAGACTATCACCTTTCAAACGCTGCATATTATGGCTTAATTGAGTGCGTATTACTCAAGATATGCGACTTTAAAGACATCCATTTGGAAAATAAAATAAACTTTTTCAAAAAAAAATATAACCGACTTCAATCAACGCTCTAAAAAGAGTTAAATAATTCTTTAAAATACCCTAATGATGAATTGTTATCTAATAACCACACATCAGATATCATGTACCGACAAAAAAATGGTTATAAGTTTAATACATAGAACTTAATATCCAGCAAACATGGTTTTTCGACAGAATATTTTTTACAAGAAATTAATTTACATATTTTTGATTTAATTTATGAATATATACATATAAAAAGTAATGAATTACTTTTTGAAGTTGGTGCCAAACGATCACAATCAATAATGGTTTTTACCATTTTATTAATGGTATTAGGCATAATATAACCACAATTTTTACTATACTTATAATAGTTTGGCACCAACTTCAAAAAGTAATTCATTACTTTTTATATGTATATATTCATAAATTAAATTAAAAATATGTAAATTAATTTCTTGTAAAAAATATTCTGTCGAAAAACCATGTTTGCTGGATATTAAGTTCTATGTATTAAACTTATAACCATTTTTTTGTCGGTACATGATATCTGATGTGTGGTTATTAGATAACAATTCATCATTAGGGTATTTTAAAGAATTATTTAACTCTTTTTAGAGCGTTGATTGAAGTCGGTTATATTTTTTTTTGAAAAAGTTTATTTTATTTCTTACTTTTTAGTTATTTATACCGTAATAATTAGTTTAATCGGTTAGATAGATGCGGTGTAATCGGTGAACATATATAAAAAGAAAAGTACATACGCGGTCGAATTGATGATAACCTTCTCTCCTTTTTTAAGTCAGTTAAAGAAATTATAATACGGAAAAATACTGTATGTTATACATGGATGTCAGGAATGGGGTTCGAACCCACGATCTCTTTCGAGAAGCAGAGTTTAAATCAGGCGCCTTAGACCGCTCGGCTATCCTGACTGCAATCTAAATTGTGAACAACGCCATATTACTTTTCGCAAGTCCATTATTTTAGCACACTTTCACTGATAAAGTACTGAGTTGGTAAAAAATCTCTGATACTCTGTGCTAACGGTTAAAAACAAAATATTCTTAATAACATAATTAGTATTTAGTTTTTAAAAAGAATAATACGGAAAAGGCTTTTGTATATATGTATGTCAGGAGTGGGGTTCGAACCCACGTTCTCTTTCGAGAACCAGAGCTTAAATTAAGCGCATTAGACCGCACGGCTATCCTGATTGCAATCAACTCAGGGAACTTATTCAAGGTCATGTTATTTTTCGAAAGTCTATTAATTTAGCACTCTTTCACTGATAAAGTACTGAGGAGATAAAAGATCTCTGATTCTCTGCGCTAACGGTTAAATAAAAAATATTCTTAATAACATAACTAGTATTTAATTTGTAAAATATATGTGTAAAAATTATAACGCGGAAAATGGTTATCGTATACATGCATGTCAGGAGTGGGGCTCGAACTCCCACTCTCTTTCGAGAACCAAAGCTTAAATCAGGCGCCTTAGACCGCTCGTCTATCTTGACTACAATCTATTCGGTGAACTTATTCAACGTCATATTACTTTTCGCAAGTCTATATTTTAGCACTCTCTCACTGATAAAGTATTGAGTTGGTAAAATATCTCTGATACTCTGAGCTAACAGTTAAATACAAAATATTCTTAATAGCATAATTAGTATTTAATTTGCAAAATATATTTGTAAAAAATTATAATACGGAATAGGTTGTTGTATACATGTATGTCGGAAGTGGGGTTCGAACCCACGCCCTCTTTCGAGAACAAAAACTTAAATCAGGCGCCTTAAACCGCTCGGCCATCCTGACTGCATTCTATGGTAGGAATTAATTCAACAGTTTTAATTAGCAAAAAATCACTAATTTTAATAGTTTTTGCCCGTTTACTAAAAAATTACTGAACCAATTTCTATGAAATGGAAGTGGTACCAATCCGAGAGTAAGTTCTTTAACACCAAAACCAAATTAATCAGTTGGCTAGTTTCGACGTAATCGGTGAACATACATTAAAAAAATACATACGCGATGAATTGATAACCTCCTCTCCTTTTTGAAGTCGGTTAAAAATATTCTTAATAGCATAGTTAGTATTTAATTTGTAAAATATATATGTAAAAATTATAATACGCAATAGGTTCGGAAACTTATTCAATGTCATGTTACTTTTTGCAAGTCAATTAATTTAGCACTCTTTCACTGATAAAGTATTGAGTTGATAAAAGATCTCTGATACTCTGCGCTAACGGTTAAATAAAAAATATTCTTAATAACATAACTACAACCCTTGGCAAAAAGTTTCCGATCATTACATCAACACTACCATCTTTTGTAAAAAAAGATTATTTATTCTCACTGCATAAAAGTGAAACGACTATTAGCGATAATACATTTGTGTTACATATAATGAACAACAATATGCAATAAAGAAAAATCATCATTCAGCAATTTATAAACAGAAAAATTGTGATGGAAATTTAGGCCCCAAAGTAAAAATTATCCGATCATGCTTTTATTTGGAAAAAAATAACCGATCACTGTAATTATATATTTCGTAAATCCACCCTTATTTCGGATGACTGTCGAAATTGTTAGTGGACTGGACTCATTAAGATTTTTACACTCATTGGAAGTAACTTCACCCCAACATTCCCTTATAGCTTTACGTAAGTTCTATAGCATTTGTAATTCATAGAAAATCGATTTTTCTTTTTAATATTTTCACATATTTTCGATGGGATTAAGATCCGGACAATTGGGCGGTCACGTCATGGTTTGAATTTGTATGTTACCTACATTTTGTAGAAATTTCTTCATTGATTTGGTGCGTTGGGGAGCTAATTGTCATCTTGAAATAAGAAGTCACTTTGATTTCCGAACTATTGATCGATGCTGGGAATAAAAAAATCAACTAAAATATCAATGTAAACTTCAAAGCTTACTATACTTAACACAATACACAACTTACCGACGCCTTATGATGTAATATAACTCCAAACTGCAATTGCAGGTGAAAATTTTGTCTTTGTATTGATACACTTATCATTGAACTTTTCACCAACTCTCCTCCAAACAAATGTTCCACAGTCATCACTTTTACCTATAGATATGTGAAATTCATTGCTAAAAATAACTTTATTTCATGTATCAAATGGCTAGTGCACATGTTTTTCACACCATTGCAGGCGCTCTTTTCTATGCTTCTTTATCATGTAAGATTTTGTTTTAATTTTACAACATTTAAATCTTGCTACATTTAGATGATTACGTACTGCGGTCACATACCTTTACGTTATACTTAGACCATTCGGAATCAAGTTGTTTTGAGGTTGCTTGCCGCTTTCTTTTCGATATTTTCACAAGTTTTCTTTTCCTTCCTAGGTATTGACATCCGTGGTCGTCCACTTCTAGGTAAATTTTCCACGCTATTAGTCAACTGATATTTTTTCCAAATATTGCATACTGTACTTTGAGCACAATTTCATAAATCAGCCACTTTCCATTGTTAATTTACTTCTTCTAATAATTAAATCATGCGTATTTTTAAATCGCGAGACAGGTTTTTCACACGAGTCATTTTCCAGCACTCAGAGCTGCTTTTGATCTCGCAACTGGAAGATTTCTTCTTTTAAATAGGATTCATATATCATACGCATGCGCAGGCACTCTAATCTGTCTTCAATATGCAAATTTCAAACTTTTTTCCTCAGTGATCGATTACTATTTTCCAACTTCGATCTTGATCGGATATTTTTTTCTCACGAGGAAACATTTTTGCCTGCATTATAATTATAAATTATATGATTGCAATATTGAATTGACTTTTTATTTATATTTTAACATTCTTTCTTTTATTTGGCATATTGCAAAACGTTCCTATGCTCTTGAATCGCGAAGTATACGCTTCGAAATACAAAACTCATAAACTTGATAACAGTGATCAGAAACTTTTTGCCAAGGGTTGTAGTATTTAATTTGTAAAATATATGTGTAAAAATTATAACGCGGAAAATGGTTATTGTATACATGCATGTCAGGAGTGGGGTTCGAACTCCCACTCTCTTTCGAGAACCAAAGCTTAAATCAGGCGCCTTAGACCGCTCGTCTATCTTGACTACAATCTATTCGGTGAACTTATTCAACGTCATATTACTTTTCGCAAGTCTATATTTTAGCACTCTCTCACTGATAAAGTATTGAGTTGGTAAAATATCTCTGATACTCTGAGCTAACGGTTAAATACAAAATATTCTTAATAGCATAATTAGTATTTAATTTGCAAAATATATTTGTAAAAAATTATAATACGGAATAGGTTGTTGTATACATGTATGTCGGAAGTGGGGTTCGAACCCACGCCCTCTTTCGAGAACAAAAACTTAAATCAGGCGCCTTAAACCGCTCGGCCATCCTGACTGCACTCTATGGCAGGAATTAATTCAACAGTTTTAATTAGCAAAAAATCACTAATTTTAATAGTTTTTGCCCGTTTACTAAAAAATTACTGAACCAATTTCTATGAAATGGAAGTGGTACCAATCCGAGAGTAAGTTCTTTAATTTAACACCAAAACCAAATTAATCAGTTGGCTAGTTTCGACGTAATCGGTGAATATACATTAAAAAAATACATACGCGATGAATTGATAACCTCCTCTCCTTCTTGAAGTCGGTTAAAATATTCTTAATAGCATAATTAGTATTTAATTTGTAAAATATATATGTAAAAATTATAATACGGAATAGGTTCGGAAACTTATTCAATGTCATGTTACTTTTTGCAAGTCAATTATTTTAACACTCTTTCACTGATAAAATATTGAGTTGATAAAAGATCTCTGATACTCTGTGCTAACTGTTAAATACAAAATATTCTTAATAGCATAATTAGTATTTAATTTGTAAAATGTATATGTAAAAATTATAATACGGAAAATTATTGTACACACGTAGGTCAGGAGTGGGGTTCGAACCCATTGCCACTTTCGAGAACCAGATCTTGAATCAGGCGCTTTAAACCGCTTGGCCATCCTTGCTTCACTCACTTGCAGGAACTAATTCAACAGTTTTAATTACCGAAAAAACACTAATTTTAATAGTTTTTGCTTAATTACTAAAAAACTACTGAATCAATTTCTATGAAATGGAAGTGGCACCAATGCGAGAGTAAGCTCTTTAATTTAACATCAAAACCAAATTAATCGGCTGCATAGTTTCGGAGTAATCGGTGAACATACATAAAAAAATACATACGCGTCGAATTGATAACCTCCTCTCCTTTTTGAAGTCGGTTAATTAAAATATTCTTAATAACATAATTAGTATTTAATTTGTAAAATATATGTGTAAAAATTATAATGCGGAAAAAGGTTATTGTATACATTTATGTCAGGAGTAGGGTTCGAATCCCCGCTCTATTTCGAGAACCAAAGCTTAAATCAGGTGCATTAGACCGCTCGACTATCTTGACTACAACCTACTCGGTGAACTTATTCAACGTCATATTATTTTTCGCAAGTCTATTATTTTAGCACTCTTTCATTGATAAAGTATTGAGTGGGTAAAATTTCTCAAATACTCTGGGCTAACGGTTAAATACAAAATTATCTTAATAGCATAATCAGTATTTAATTTGCAAAATATATGTGTAAAAATTATAATACGGAGAAGGTTGTTGTATACATGTATGTCTGAAGTGGGGTTCGAACCCACGCTCCCTTTCGAGAACCAGAAATTAAATCAGGCGCCTTAGACCGCTCGGCCATCCTGACTGCACTCCATGGCAGGAACTCATTCAACAGTTTTAATTAGCGAAAAATCACTAATTTTAATAGTTTTTCACTGTTTACTAAAAAATTGCTGAACCAATTTCTATGAAATGGAAGTGGTACAAATCCGAGAGTAAGCTCTTTAATTTAACACCAAAACCAAATTAATCAGTTGGATAGTTCCGGCGTACTCGGTGAACATACATTAAAAAAATGCATACGCGATGAATTGATAACCTCCTCTCCTTTTTGAAGTCGGTTAAAAATATTCTTAATAGCATAGTTAGTATTTAATTTGTAAAATATATATGTAAAAATTATAATACGCAATAGGTTCGGAAACTTATTCAATGTCATGTTACTTTTTGCAAGTCAATTAATTTAGCACTCTTTCACTGATAAAGTATTGAGTTGATAAAAGATCTCTGATACTCTGTGCTAACGGTTAAATACAAAATATTTTTAATAGCATAATTAGTATTTAATTTGTAAAATATATATGTAAAAATTATAATATGGAAAGTTATTGTACACACGTATGTCAGGAGTGGGGTTCGAACCCATTGTCACTTTCGAGAACCAGGGATTAA
Organism: Maratus speculifer; assembly: GCA_964019185.1. Lineage (NCBI taxonomy): Eukaryota > Metazoa > Arthropoda > Arachnida > Araneae > Salticidae > Maratus > Maratus speculifer. The sequence goes on from OZ025299.1 coordinate 273,200,450, forward strand.
ATCAGGCGCTTTAAACCGCTCGGCCATCCTGACTTCACTCAAGTGTAGGAACTAATTCAACAGTTTTAATTAGAGAAAAAACACTAATTTTAATAGTTTTTGCTTAATTACTAAAAAACTACTGAATCAATTTCTATGAAATGGAAGTGGCACCAATCCGAGAGTAAGCTCTTTAATTTAACATCAAAACCAAATTAATCGGCTGCATAGTTTCGGAGTAATCGGTGAACATACATAAAAAAAAAATACATACGCGTCGAATTAATAACCTCCTCTACTTTTTGAAGTCGGTTAAAAATATTCTTAATAACATAATTAGTATTTAATTTGTAAAATATATATGTAAAAATTATAATACGGAAGGTTATTGTACACACGTATGTCAGGAGTGGGGTTCGAACCCATTGTCACTTTCGAGAACCAGAGCTTTAATCAGGCGCTTTAAACCGCTCGGCCATCCTGACATCACTCAATTGTAGGAACTAATTCAACAGTTTTAATTAGCAAAAAAGACACTAATTTTAATAGTTTTTGCTTAATTACTAAAAAACTACTGAACCAATTTCTATGAAATGGAAGTGGTACCAATCCGAGAGTAAGCTCTTTAATTTAATACCAAAACCAAATTAATCGGCTGCATAGTTTCGGAATAATCGGTGTACATATATAAAAAAAAAAAAATACATACGCGTCGAATTGATAACCTCCTCTCCTTTTTGAAGTCGGTTAAAAACGATATTACTTTTTCCCCAACCCAATATAAAAACACTATAAAACAATTGTTATACATATAACAATTGTTGCACTGCGTTGCATTTTTACTCAATATGAGCTAGGATCAAAATGATAAGAACGAAACTGATTTTTCAAAGTTATTTTAATATTACCTGTCCATTGGGCTTATTTTCTCTTTAACCTTCCTACCCTGAATGGGTCTAATCGACCCATATCTATAATTTGTTTTATACGATTCGCACCAGAACTTTTTTCATAAAGAAAGTTAAATAACAGATTCAGATAAATAAGCCTATTAAATATATTAAAAAGTTTTAAATAACAATTCTGGTGTGAAATGTTTTTAATCAAGATTGAGTAAAATTTGAACAGGGTAGGAAGGTTAATACTTCCAATTTAACTTTATAGCACAGAGTTTACATGGTATTAAATTTGTCTAGATAACAAAATGTATCATACTTCCAAAGTGTCAGATTTTAAATCTACTTTTGTGTTATACCACATGATTCGAACAATTTTCGTATACAGGATGAATCTAAATTCATGGTACAAACTTTAAGGGTTTGGTACAGAACCTTGTAAAAATCATTTATTTTATAAGAATGTATGGACGCAAGTGACGCATTGGGGTACAAACAACAGCGCAGTGTTGCCAGTTGAGCCACCTTTTTTTTAAAATTAAGATTCTTTAATGGCACCACTTTTTTAAAATTATTAAATGCGCCTTATTTAAAGCCATATTAATTAAGGCGAAAACAAAGGGAATTTTGCTGTTTGAAAAACGTGGTGCCAACCAAGAAATCTGAATTTTTTAATAAAAAAAGTAGTCCACAGGCAGTACTGCACATGGGAACCAATTTGGTACCCTTTTTTAATTTCAAAATATATCATTTATACAAGAAAATATAAATACCATTCTTTTACTTATTTAAGGCAAATATTTCATGATTACATGAAGAAAAAAATTTTCTTCTTTGAAAATTTGATATCACTGAGATCAAAAACTGGCAGCATATAGAATACATGTATAGATGAAAGTTTATAGGGTTTTTTAAGTCAAAAATTTCGATTTCATACCGGTTTAAAGAAGATTTTTTTTATATTATGATAAAATGTCTGTCTTAAAAGGGTCCGAGACACAAAACTTTTCAAATTTTCTAAAAACGTTTAATTGCAATAAAGGTAGGTTCTATGTTTTTTTCATGCTTAAAATTATGTTGAATCATGTTTCTATATTAATCTGAAAAGGAAATATTAAGGTTTTCGTTTTGGTTGGTTTTCAAAAACTCGTATTCAAGCAATGGTTGTCATGAAAGTGCGTTTCTCTTTATGATTTTTTTTTCAAATTTCTCGGATTTAAATTGTTATAACTCAAGAAACGTTAAAGCTAAATGCTTTAAACTTGGATAATGTATATTTTGATTAATTTATTTTAATTTTGATTCAGCAAATTTGAAAAAAAAGAATTACTTTTGAATTTACGATATTTTGAATAAAAGTCGCATATTATTTTATAATTTTTTATTTGAATATTTTTAATTTTTTTAAAAATCAATATTTTTAAAAATGCTGAATCAAAATTAAAATTTACATATTTCTGTTTATTTAAATTTAATAATAATAATAATGATTTGAGTTATAACGATTTACTACAATTAAACTACTCTACTTTTTGAATAAATTTAAATTTAAAATTAAATAAATAAATATATATATGAAAAGTTTTATCATGTGATTTTGTTTACAAATTATGACTTACAATCTCAAGAAATATTCAAAATTTTAACTCAATAAATAAAAGTTTTTTTTTAAATGCGTCCCGGAACCCCTTAAATAAGAAAAATAATAGTACAGTATTTTTCAAATAAAAAAGGTCCAAATTGGTCCCCTGGAGTTTTTACCTGAACGCATCAGTTGAGGCCATACATTCCTATGCAACATATGAATGTTACTGTTTCCTATAACAACTCTCTAAGTATGTAATTTGAATTTGGAATCACCCTGTATATTGCTTACTATAATACACAAACGATCCTCATGGTATTTAGGGCTGGACTACTGTCAGGCCATCAAATTTGACAATCTTATTTATTAAAAAAACACTTCTATCTATACAAAGCAAATTTAGACATTGCTCCTTTGATAATTTAGTTAAAGCAGGTATATTTTTGTCACAGGTCAAACAACTGTCATTCTAGCTAATGAATATGTATGCCATTCTTGCAAGTGAACAGTCTGTTCGCCATATCTAACCAGAAATTTTTCTACTATGAATTAATGAGAAGATAACCTTACAACGTTGCAGGTTTCGGACACCCACCTAAGTTACGTCCACTGTATAAACATGTCTATTTTGTTTATAATTCAAAGAAAGCAATGATAAGCTTACTTGCAGACAAAAAGCATCTCAAACCGTTAGGAAGCCTCCACCTAATTCATGAATGGAATGTACGCTGTTTTTTCTATACAGAGTTATACAAATTTGAATGAATGTTAACCAGAATATCGAAATTGAACTTTCTTTTAGCTCTGGTGATAATTTTAGATCAATTCTTTTTTTTTTTTTTTTTTTTGCTTCAAATGTATCCTCAGAAAACTGAATGAGGCCTTTTTTACTGCCAGTTGTTAACATTTTTAAGAAATCTTGACAATTTTATTTTTCTTCTTACAGTCGGTACTGATACTGACGTATTTATCCAGCTTCCAATTTACTTTGCTGACAAACTTTTACATGAAACCGTGCAAAAGATAAAATTTTTGCATCGTTCGGGAAGAAATTTCAGCCTCGCTGTAGATTTTGTAGTCACGTAAATAGTTCGACTTTCTAAGAAAAATAAAACTGGCAGTCTTTCAGCGTTTAATTTTAGCAGCAATTTTTTGAATTGACCTTCCGATGTTTTAGCTAGAATTTGCTCTCTTTTTAAGTCAAAAAGCATTTTTAATCACCCTGCCGTCCAAATGTTTTTTGAACTAAACGAATGTGTTTTTAAATGATACGCGGTCATATTCCACAATCACGTTTCGTAGTATCGAAATAATTTTTGCATTTATATCATTTTGCTCCTGCCTAAATATACCAAAATAAATATTTTAAAATAGATTAAAAAATATATATTTTTTAAACGATTAATTTGAATGTAATGTGTTTAATGTTGACACTAAAATTTGTGCATTGGAATACCAAATGCGTACTGAATTCTTTGTTTGTGTAACGGTCCTGTTATTTTGCACTGCATTAAGAGATTTCAGAGGTCAAAATAAAATCCATAATTATAGCAAGATATTTCAAATACATTGCAAGACACATAATTATATTTCATTTTGAAAATTAAAGGCAGCAATTACTTTTTTTAAACTTTTTATTTACTGTTTTTTTTAAATAAATAATTACTTTCATGAAACTTCAGTCATATATGTGAATAGAAAATTAAGCGTTTTAAATAGCTTAACAAGAAGTGACGCAAAAAACACAGTGCAATGAGAAACTTGATTAGTTCATTATAAATTTAGCATTATGTTTGAAGTGTTATATGTGAAAAATATCTGTTTCTTTTTTTTTATAATTATGTAAAGTTTGTGTTTGTGAACATAAAGATCCCATTATTAGTTCCCTAGACAAGCTAGAATCATACGAAGATTATAAAATAAAGGAGGCTTCCGGAGACACGGCTACATTTTTATGCAGCTTCGCGTCCTTGTGTTTTTAATCCTTTCAGGGGAAAGGTACTTCCGTTCACAAAATGCCGAAATGAATGCATACACCAGAAATTACAAACAAATTTATTTCAAACGGGGGTCCAAAACTTTTGTTCACTTGCTTAATAAAAAAAATCAATCCAATATACTTCTGGCAATCCAGCATTTAGAAAATAAAATTAGGTGATCCATAAACTGTAAATCACCAGCCTCGAAGGGGTTAAATAACGCACATAGAAAAAAAATAATCTTTGCGCATTGCATATATTATACTTTTATCTAAGTTTGTTACTTAATATTTAATCTCGAGAGACTACAGGCTGGGGCTAAATTTTTGCGCCCATGCCTTAACTGCAAACAATAAATGAATCCCACAGAGGTCCCAATCCGGGCACACATAATTTTAATTCCAAACTTGCAAACAAAACTCAGAATATTTTAATAAAATTTTGGTTTTACAATGAGAGCTTGGTATAAGTCAATAATTTCTAATTTTACGAGCAGAATTTGTCAGTGCCGGGAAAGGATAAAGCATTTTCAAACAATGAGAAACCCGGCATTAAAATATGAAGATCGAAATAAAAGACACGTGTTGTCAGCAACAATATAACTCGTTTGTGTGTGTGTGTGGGGGGGGGGGATTAGTATTTAATTTTAGCAGCAAGCGTCAGTTAGCAAAATCTATGGATAAATGCATATGTTGCTATAAGCTGCCACTGAAATTCGCCATTTAAATTCTTAAATTATTTAGCAGAACAAACTTCGTGTAAAAGATTCAAGTAACGATGATGTAATCTACAGAAGAGTACGCCTCTCCCAAAAGTAGCGTAAATAAAGTGTAGGTTCTTTTTAAAAACTCCTGATTGCACTAGTACTCGCTATACTACATTCATTACTGCCAACTTTCAACTAATCTTCCGTAATACCTGGTTTAGTTTGATCCAGGTTAACGTCATTTGAAACCAGAAAATATATTTCATGCATGCTTATTTTTTAATTTCAAGATTGTTAGTGGAACATACTTAATTTCATTTCTTTGAAAAATTTCTGGTTCGAAACTCATTAAACCAGGGTCAAATTAACGCAAGTATTGCGGATAATCTATGTCAGGTTGGCACCTATGTACCTTGTTCAAAATATAGCGTATGGGCACATTGCAAGAAGACATAACAACAGGTGGAGCACACATATCCTACAGTGCTATCTCAGAGATGTAAAACGACCAAGAAGACGACCACAAGTAAGGTGGACTGACGAAATCAGAAAAATGGCTGGTGTTAATTCGATGAGGAAAATCACTAGACAGGAAACATATGAAAAACGTGGAGAGACCACCATCAAGCAGTGCATCGAAAACCATTGATTATGATGATGACTATAAAATACAGTAAAATGTAGTTTCTATTTTAGTTTCAAACTTACAGCGCGCTAATTCCGGCCCCTAAATATTATATATCCTAATCATATACCATATCCTATAATCATATACTATATGTGATTATGTATCGATATCTATATTAAATTACACAGTCGTACAAAAAATATTTCTGCTGTTGCCGTGAATGTTTCTCCTGCGTAATATTAACTACAGAGTTACATTGAAAAATCAGAAAAACACTTTTTATTTTAATTCTTACTGTACCCACCATCGTTTGCACTGTATCTTTACTTGGAAATTCAAAATTGAAAATACATTTGTCAGTTTTCTTGTACGTGTGAGGATAATATTGAAAAGAAAGAAACACGCGCATAAAAATTATACAGAAACGTAAAATATTTTCCAAGACATCGATCTTATTTGTAAAAGATCTTTATTTTTTATTATTTTAAATACATAATTTCATTATGCAAGTGATATTAATTATTAAAGTTTTATTATTTTTAAAACTTAGATTCTTTTAGAGAAATTTAGTAATATTTCAACTATTAAATGTAATTTGCATACATTTATCCATCATTAGCATTTCCCACTTTCGTTACTATAACATTAACCCATTCGTGCCCACCACCTTTTGCGCAACTTTTATTCGGTTGATACCACTATTTTTAAAAGAATTAAGTTTAGTTCAGTAATTACGAAAATGTTTCAATTAAATAAAATAAAGATTGCTGTTCTTTTTTACCGGTGTCAAAAACAGTGCTACATGCACCTTTTGAAGCGTCCCTAAAAAGGGACGCTAGGCACTAATGGGTTAAGTAAAACTGGAAAAAAATCTAATGGGCGATGAATAAAATCCTAAACATTTTTCTAAAAAAGATTTCATCATCAAAAACTTATCGCAATAAATTTAATATATTTTTTTTATTTTCTTGAAAATATTTTGGAGTATAACTGTATTCTACATACTTGATTGTTGAAAATTCTGATCGTTTCTAAATAAAATAAACGATGTCTCTTACGTAGCATAATTTTTTTCGCTTTTCAAAAAAAATCATATGTTTACATTTAAGCATTCTGTATATTTACGAAAATAAATTACTTTACATTAAAAGCTATACCCAGTCATTTTTAATCAAGATATTGAAAGAATATTTTCAAAGAAAAACGAGAAATTAATTTCAACATCCTTAGAAAGCATTTTATACAGCTTAATATTCAAAGTGTCTAATAAAAATGATTTCATTACTTCAGGTTTTCAAGGATAAAACACACCTTTTAATTACATTTACTTCAAAATAAGAGAAAGAAAAATATGCAACTTAAAATAAATGGGGAAATGTTTAAAGACATGATTTTTTTTTTTTTTCAAATTTAATTACTGCTTTTCCATACGGAGGCTTCCTTCTGAAGTCATAAGTAATTTCTCTTGTAATTAATAGGAAGCGAAAATAATAAATTGTTTTCGAGCTCAAAGAGTGTTTACGAGAGTTTCCGCGGTACGAGATATAGAAAAGAAGAAAGAAAATCAATAAAGCACTTTCTCAGATTAAAAAACATATCGCATTAATTTTTTTTAAATGTTTAGTGCACTACAATTTTACTTTTTTTCCCAAAAAACAACAAACTAACAAAGAAGTAAGATTAAAGAAAACCACGGTGATAGTGACATTTGGTATGATCAAAATCAGTTCATCTTTGGAATGCGAAGTAGTAGCGAAATGTGAAATAAAATAGTAACTCACTTATTTATTATTGATTTCTTTTTTGCCATAAAGGTGATTTGTCTGTCTAGTTTGATGCATGGAAAGGTTTAATCACAGTTATATAAAAATGTTTTTGCTATTGCCTTTAATATTATTACCAGATAGTTACTTAGTTGCAATGCTTACTTTTAAATAGCCACTTAGTTACAATGCTTACCGTTACATCGCTACTTAATTACAATGCTTACTGTTACATAGCTATATAATTAGAATGTAGAAATAAAAATGTGTTTTTAATTCTTACTGTACTTGTCTTTACCCGGCACGGATAACACGGAAATACAAACTAGAAAATAGGAAGTTTAATTATTGATTTGATGCTAATATTAAATAAAAAGAAAAACGTGTATAAAAAGTGCTTCAGAAGCATGAAATGTTTTCCGAAATATCTATGGTGTTTCTTTAAGGTATTTTATTTATTTCTTTAAATGCATAATTACATTCTGCCAGTGATATTTATTATTAAAGTTTTATTATTTTTTAAACTTTAGTTTTTTTAGCGAACACTGGGAAAAAATTGAGAAAGATTAAAGAAAAACACGATGTTGTTGACATTTGCTATAATCAAAATCGGTTCACCGCTGAAATGCAAAGTATTATAAAACTGTGAAATAAAGTAATAACGTTTTTAATTATTAATTAATATATAAACACTGCCAAAAAGGAGAGAATTTTGATCTGTGTTTTATGTTCACAAAACTTCCTACAAACAGAATGAAGATTTTATTATTGAAGAGGTAGTATTGAATAAAAGTATATTTTTAAAATAGCAATGTATTTCTATAAATACAAATGATGATTATCTTTCATCTTTTTTTAAAAAAACTTGATATTCAATTTCTGAAATAGTTCAACAATTGGGCAAAACACACAGCAATATTTATCAGAACAATATTAATAATTAGTAAATTAAAATACAATTTCTGAACATTTCAGAAAAGATTAAAATTAAATACTTAATTATTTTTAATTTTAAAACGCATTACTTTTATGAAAAGCGATTTTAGTAATGGATATAGGAAGGATATAAGATAGATTCCTAGTTCATCCATTAATAAAGCTTTATGATTTGTTTCTAAATGCGGACTTGGCGTCATCTAGCAGCAGTTAATATAAACAAAAGAACTTCTTGGTAAAATTGAATTTTCTTATAGAAAATATGCAGAAACAGGGGGCATTGATTTAAATGAAAATCATTTTTTAAAAACTTCAGCTATGTAACTTCAAAAATTCTTATTTCTTTCGTAAAATTATAATGCTTGTCTAATTCCTACTTGAATTGAGCTTGCATAGTTCGTGTTCATGTAAACGAAATTTATACTTCATATCAAATGTCTTTAAAATGTAAAGAACATTTAATCGTGTATTACAAATAATAATTCAGAGCTGCCAACAACTACGCCTGTTTAAATCATATAAACATGTTTGTAACCACAATTTTATTTTAGTAAAATGTATGCCAAATATATTCAATGCTATGTACACTGTAAAAAATATCCGTTAATATGCAAAAACTTTTCCGTAAAAATTACGGAATAGTATCATTTTTCCGAAAAAACAGAAGAATTTCCGTATTTGACTTTTTGGAGTCACTAATCCCGTTAAATAACGGAAGTGTTCCGTTATTTTCGTCAATTTTCCAAAAACAGTAGAGTTTAGTGGTGCCATCTACCAGGAAAATAAGAACCTTATACTGAGTTGATGCTTTTGAAACAAGTTGCTAGACTATTTCTCTATTTCATTCTGTTTTAATAATAAAAAGCTAAAGTATTTTTAAAATATTAAGAAAATAATAATAATTAAAAAATAATTAAAAAAATTATTAATTCTTTTTAAGTTTGAAATAGCTGAAAGGGAAAGTTGATTGTGATTTTAAAATAATGTTAAATTTAATTTTATCATATATATATATTATAGTGCGTTGGATGTTTTGAAAAAAGTGGAAAAAAATTCTTCTTTTAATTTTAATATATATATTTTTTATTTTATTCAAATTAAGAAGGTCGCACATAAAATAAAAATATATCGAAATATATTACCGAAATTCTTATAATTTTGGCGATTAAATAAGTTATAAAAAAATCAAACACTGATATTTATTTTATAACCCATTGTAATTATCTTTATTGAGTTTACCTTAGATCGTCATAAAATAATTTCTTAAAATGCACGTTTTTTTTCTTTCTTTTAGTTTGTTAGTATTTTTTAAAATAAATAAATATATATCAATAATATTACAACAGAATTTTAAAACTTTTCCAAAAAAGAAGGAAACAAAACTCTTAATAAATTCTTTCATGCATGTAATATTTTAAAGACTAATTTTTATACATATAAAGCTGAAATTAATAAGCTAAATATTCGAAATTATGGAAAGAAAATCAAAACTATGGAAAGAAATTATGGAAATTAAGAAAGGTAATTTTGGGGATTACATAAGTTATAAAAAATCAATAACTGAATTTTTTTTATAACCCATTGTAATTATCTTGATTGAGTTTACCTTAGATCGTCATAAAATAATTTGTTAAAATGCACATTTTTTTTTTTCTTTTAGCATGTTAGTATTTTTTAAAATAAATAAATAAATATCAATAATATTACTATAAAATGTTAAAACTTTTCCAAAAAAAGAAGGAAACAAAACTCTTAATAAATTCTTTCATGGATGTAATATTTTGAAGACTAATTTTTATAAATATAAAGCCAAAATTAATAAGCTATATATTCGAAATTATGCAAAGAAAATCTGTAAAACATTAAGAATTATCCATTCAATAGAAAAATATTATCTCTACAAAAATAAACCTGAGTTCAAAATCTTATCTTTACTTTATGGAATGCATCCGAAATAACTAAAGATATTTGAAAGGGTCGTTTGAATAATCCTGGTGTAATGGTATTACACTGAAAGCTACGACGCAAGAGGCCCCGGGTTCGAACCCCATGGAAGGTATGTAACATTTCTTCACTGTTACTTAAATTAATTGTATACACATGGTGCGTAGTCTGGAAGCACCTTGTAAGCACCTTTTACCAGAATTTATATAATGTAATATTTGTTTATTTAACGAAAAAGAAATCCTTTTTCAGATATAACTACCAGTACTTTAAAGAATTGCTGATACTAAATTAATTAAAATCCTCTGAGTTTCTTGATGACTACGCACCCTGTATACAATGTGTCCCTGATATTAACGTGTCTTTGAAAAGTTAAGAATAAAAATCACAAAGATGTTAGTTAGTCCTTGAAAAATTCTTTTAACTTTTCAAACAAAAATTTTTACATAAAAAAAAAAAAAAAAAAAAAAAAAAAAAAAAAAAAGGAAATATTTTGTGAGAAAACGGAACTATTTCTGGAATTTACGTAATTTTTTTTCCGTTAAAAATCGGAAGTAGTACTGGCGTCTAGATTACCAGTACTACTTTCGTTTTTTAACGGAAAATTTTTTTTTACAGTGTATTGCATAACGTATTGTCAATAATTTATTAAAATTTCTGTTTCTAATATGCTTATTTGACTTTAAATAGGCGTAGTAGTTGGCAGCCATGTTAATTATATCAAAGTAGATAAAATTTTGATTTTTAGCACGGTAGCTTTTGAATGTAACTTTGAAAAGTGAGCAAAATTATAATTTAATAATAAATTGTGGAAAAATAATTTTCAGTCTTACTAATGAAGCCATGAAAACATCTCATATAGCCATTATATTTTGAGAAAAAAATAAAAAATATTTTGTTTATAATAGAAACTAAAATAAAAAAAATAAGCGGATAAATGTTAAAATCTTAAAAAATTAATAAAACGAAATTTAAATTATATCAAGGAAATCAGGATAAAAATGTTCCATTAATTTATACCTCGAAATCGTTTAAAACAAATCTCTAGTCATCCAAACATCTTCATTATTACACTCTGAAATTCTTATTATTTATTTATTTTATTATTAGTACTTTACTTTAATTTCAAATGGAAATTTAATTTTAAATGGAAAAACATCTTCATTTATATTGATGCCGATAGAAGACACCACAACAAAAGTTGAAGTTAGATCCTAATCGACGAAAAAACCGTTAGAATCATTTATTTAATTTAATTTAATTTAATTTAATTTAATTTAAATTTTTTTTGAAATGTTGTAAACTTATTCCATATAAATGTAAACGAAAGTGAAAAATGTAATTTCAAAATATATTTTAAGGCTTTAATACGTTTTTACGTATATTTTAGAAACAAAAATAGATATCATTTTTTTTAAATGATTTATTCACAGTCATTCCATTAGTTTCATTTAGATTTGGAATTTGTTCTTTTGAATGGCAAAGGTTTATCGTTCGTTTTTTTTATTTTGTTTATACCGTAATTTCGGGTGTATAAGCCGCGGATCAAACAATTCTTTTTGGACCCAGAAATCTTATTTAGTGATTGAAGACAAATATTTACTGCGATCTAACTAGTTATATTTGTTTCTTAAAAACTTCTGGGTCGAAAAAGAATTGTTTGACCTGCGGCTGATACACCCGAAATTACGGTAAAAGCTTATTTTTAAATCGGAGCTTAATATATTATAATTTGATATGATATGCATGTTTTATAAGAAAATATACTTAACAAACATTATTTAAAATAAAACAAATGGTCATTTAGCTGTCATATGTTAAATTATGTTTTCCGTAAGTCTAACATGGCATTCAGCTACGGTCGATTCGCAGACCACAATGGTTCGTATTGGATTGGTTGTCTATAGTTTTCTCCACTCAGATTTTATTATGAGTAGATAAGTGACTTTTTTTAGTCACAATAGTGATTTATTTATCTAATTTATTGCAGAGAATGGTTTATTTTTTATGTCAGGTTTTTAATTTGTGTTCATTTTCTTCATTATAGCTCAATATGATACTAAAATGTATTAAGATATATGTATGGCTTTAAAAAATTGAAAGCAAAAATAACAAAAATTTCCACAATAGTCTGCAGTAGACAGGATCAAAAAAGGTGTTAAACCTCAGGATTTTGTTACATAGAAGTTTATCTTCTTTAATAAATTTCTTTTACTGAATGTATTTTCTATAAAAAAAATACCGGTCCCCCCCCCCTTTTTTTTTGACTGAGTTTTTTCTTTACCACTCGCCGACCTGGTAAATGACTCATAATTAACATTGCTTGATAGCTGGGACTTTTGAAGGAATGTTAAATCAAATAATTTTTTTTTCATTTTATTAACCGCTTCACTGATTTGCCCGTGCGTAATACAGGCAACGCGTTTTTGCAAATAATAGGATGCCCGTACCACGTACGGACATTCATATCCCAATCATGATTTATTATTCTCACCAATAAATTTGAATTATAAATTTTACATTATTTAATTATTTTTATGTTCCAGTTTTATGATTCAATTGGGAAAAAAATTCTGTTTTGAAAAACCAATGATAAAAGATTGAAAATCCTGTAAAAGACATGGAAAAAATAGGCATTATTTGAAAGCTTGATTTCGAAAATATTGATCAGGTAAGGGGTTAAAAGTATTTCTAGAACGGAGCTGAACCCCAGACTTTTGTCTTAAATTGACAACTCTCTGCTGACTGAGCTACCTGGACTGAAAATCGACGGACACAATTCAATCAGAAAATATTTTTGGCAATTGCACACATTTTGTGAACACATGTGTTCAACAGAACCAATATATTTATATATATTTATAAAAAGTGTAATATAAAAATACAGGGAAATATATATTAATTACTTACAATTTTTTTCATTGCTTGCTGAGTAAAAAATAATAGTTGCGAATGAAGCCATACAAATAAAAATGAGACACTGAAAATGTTAAATATAAAATATTAAAGACTAAATTTCTATCAAATGATACCTTTTAGAATGTTATTTTTTTCACACAAAAACGATTTATTAGATTTTATTGAATGTTTTTGCAGAAACCTGCTTTGAAATTTTAATTCTTTCGTTAAAAAACATTTCTTAGGATATACTGGCATTCAGAAAACAGATCATTTGGGAGCCTTGAATTTACTACATTTACCACACCTAAATTGCATCTTCAAATCTACTTACTCGGAAATGCATGAACGTTTTACGAATTTCTTTGCCAGTTAAACAAACTGAAAAGAGGGCAGGAGGCACATTTCCTTTTTCCTCTCTGAAAATTTAAAAAACATAAACAAAGCGGAACATTTTCAACACTATCTGTTTCATGTTCAGACTGTGTTCGTAAAAATGCGGGAATAAACAATTGATGCTCATCTCTTAGTAATCTCTGTAAATATTCATGATTTCAACTCGGTGGCAAAAGCAATTCCCTTTTCAGCTTAAATTGTTCTTTCGTAGTGTTTTCCTTTTCTCTTTATATTGCATAGCTTACGTTATTTCATTTTCTTTCACTTCCGCTGCTGCTGCAACGAGTTGAAAAAAACTGCACGAAGAACTTCCTTCGTTTGATAAGGATTTTCTTCTAGATATATCCGCAGGGGAAATCCTCCAATCCCCCCTTTTTTCCAGTTTCACCCCAGGACGCCGCCAAGGGCTTCAGACACAATTTCTACTCAATTCTAGATACTCTTGCCCGAGTAATCACTTTAGTTCCTAGCGCAGATTGAAACCAGACTTGCTTTCTCACTGGCGGAAGAGATTGGACCGCTTGATCGGGAGCTTAGGGGGAGGGCATGATGTTAAAGCATTGTTCAACCCCCTTTCGTTCGATCCACGCCTCGTGTCCACACGTGGTTGCCTTGATCTCTAGAGACCACGAAACTTAAACTTTTAGAATCCCCAACCGTGATTCATATTATCATGCATAATTTAAAAGGAGCGAATTCTATGTATATCAAAGGAGATTATTTGCTACATTCTGAGTTTCTTGTTTTCACATGGTGTTTCCTTTCAATTATATTTGACAGACTATTTATTAGAGAATAATAATTTTTCAACAGACGAAAAATTTTAATTCAGAAATCTTTAATATTATAAGTACAAATACAATATTTCATGGTATAGTAGATTTCGTGGTATAGTATATATCATAGATTAATAAAAATGTCGTATTTTGCTAAAACTGTTTTAACATTAGAATTACATGAAATTTGAGTCAAGTTTTATAAAAATATTTCACACCAGAATTTTGATTTAAAACAGTTTACTTTTATTATTTAACGTTTTTCTTCTTTGTTTCTATTAAACTTACTTCATAATCAAATTTCTGGGTTGAAACATATGCGTATGGTAGTTTTAGTGGTTAAAATCTTATCTTTATTGTAGATTTTTTTTCAGATGTTCAAGAAATTACAAAAAAAGTTTTTTGACTTAAAAAATGGTTTGAAATTCAGACCAATTTAAGAACGCCTAATCCCCTATTGTTTGAAGAGAAAAGCGATTCTTCTCATGAGCAAAGACAAGGCTCATTTTATTTAATATTATTTATTAATAATAAATACTGTTTATAACAGTTATTAAATTATTTATTACATTTATTTATTATGCTTATTATATTTATTTTATTAATTATTATATATTAAAGAAAATGTACGTATTTATTTCCATTTTCCTCCTCGTTTCCTTATGTGGTTGATTTCTTGAGAACATGAAGCTTAAAGTTTTATAAAATCCAACAATAAGTCATATTAACATACATAATTGAAAAACAGTGAATTCTAAGTAATAGAGATAAACAAATAAAATATCTAAAAATATTGTCAAACAAAAATCAAACACAAAAACAACATTATATGCAAAGTGATTCTAAAATCAGAGTACAAGCTTTAAGGGTTGATAAAGGACACTGCAACAATCATTTATTATCTAAGAATGTATGGGTTCAATTGCCGCGTTGAGGTACTAAGACTAGGGGGCCAATTCGGCTTTTATATATATTTAAAATATTTCTCCTTCATACTGAAAAATTCTTTACAATACTGTACAATTCTTTTCTTACCAAATACTATATAAATCTTTTCTTTATTTAAGACAGACATTTCATGATTACATAACTAAAAAAAAATTCTTCTTTGAAAATTTCCGGTGTAAAATGGAAATATTTGAATTTAGAAAAATCCATTTCTTTTTCTTTTCATCTGTTTCCTGTGTTTGAGAGATTTGCAAGTTTTTCCTTTTTTAATTCAAAAATTCCAATTTTGTACCGAAAAATTTCAAAGATTTTTTTTCCCTACGTGTATTCATGAAATGTCTGTCTTGAATAAAGTAAAGAAGAATGTCTCGTAGGTTATGTTTCGTAGGTAATGTTTCGTAGGTTATTGTGGTATAAATAAAAAATTTGAAATCAAATATGAAGACAAATTGGCATTCTATCTCAACGCCTCACTTGCACGCATTAATTCCTATTCAAAAAATCATTATTACACTGTCCTGTATCAACCCTTAAAGTTTGTACCATCAGTTTAGTATCTCCCTGTATACTGAGAAAGGCTTATATAGTAGAATGATTTGATCAGGAGCAGACTTTCATATATAAAAGAAAAAAAAGTCGATTTTTCTCGAAAGTGCATAGCATGAAGCTAAAAATATGTATTTCATCTCTCCTATCGATTATGTATGTTCGATGACCCCAAGAAAACTTTGAAAACTCACTGAACGATAATCAATCAAATTACTAAAATCCCTGAAATTTATTAATAAGATAAAATAAATATGTGAATAAATAAAAATTAATTAATAACAGATTTCCCTTTAACATTAAATTGCAAAATTACTTAGCAATTGCACGTGTTTATATTATGTTACTTACTTTAAATGTTAAAAATTAAATTAACAGTTAAGATATATTATGTATACTGTCACAATTAACAAAATATAACTATTTGATTATTGCATTTAATTAACATAAAAGTATTCCTTTATATATTTTTATAATAATAAATTTATATAACACTAATTAACTCCAAATATTTAACTCCAAATTAATTTTAATATTGAATATGCTTATTACTTAAGACACTTATTAAATCTAAATATAAGTGGATTTTTTAAGTTTACATAAACTTACAAATCTGCATAGTTCAAACCAACAATATGGTGCAGACAACTATTATAAAACTGCCTGTTAAGTTAATAATACATATAGAACAGTTACATAAATAATTTTAGTGCAGACATCTGTTATGTAAATATAACATTGTAAGATCTAAAAAACAATTAAATTATTATAAATTTCCTGACATATTTGAAAATAAATGTACATTAATTTAGTTTAAAATGTAAATGATATTTCATGTGACAAACTAATTTAGATCAACATTTGTATGCATTAAAAAAATAGTTTTTATAGAAGCAACGCACACAATACAACTGAAATTTTTTCGAAAAGAAAATCAAAACTTATTGCTGGAAGTAGAAAATATATAAAGCAACAATATTATTATACAGGGTTCTCAATAAGCGTGTTGACAGGCGGGATGCTTTGTTTTAATTCAGATTCTTGATTGACACAACTTTTTTCAAATGATAAATTGCGCCTAATTTAATGACGTATTAATAATTGCAAAGACAATTGAAATTTTACCGTTTCAAAAATGTGGTGTCTATAATGAAATCTGATTGTATAAAAGGAATTTTTGAAACCAGTAACTTAAAAAAAAAATACATATTGCGTTTTTGAAACCGAACCGAGTGGGACCATATATAAATATCTACTGTCCTGAAACTATAGTAACATAATGACCATACTAAAAAGGTTTTTATAAGTGTAAAATTGATTTAACTAAATATATATATTACCATGCATTTATATTTGTATTTATATAAATTTTATAAATTACAAAATTTTTCGTGTGTACCGCTGACGTCATTTCGACAATGGCAACAGACGTCGATTAAATTTAACATTTTATAACTATTTTTGCATTTTTATAAACATTTAACCCATTCGTGCCCACCACCTATTGCGCACATTTTATTCAGTTGGCACCACTATTTTTAAAAGAATTAAGTTTAGTTCATTAATTACGAAAATGTTTCAATTAAATAAATTAAAGTTTGCTGTTCTTTTCTACCGGTGTCAAAAACAGTGCTACATGCACCTTTTGAAGCGTCCCTAAAAAGGGACGCTAGGCACTAATGGGTTAAATGACGAAAAAATTTAATTTTTTGACGTTGAATGAGAAAAAAATATAAACTTTCAAATGCAATTTGTTTGAAAACTACAGCACATTTTTTTAACAACTATAACGTTATTTGTTTCTAACTTACATTCCATAATGAAATTAAAACATTCAGCATTCAATAAATAAAACACTAAAATATAACTAAAGCACAAATCTAAGACATCTAATGAAACTACGCTCTTAAACCCCTGAAATGAACCAACAAAAGTGTTGATATTAAACAATTTATATTGTACAATTCCACGGCTGTATGTATTTGCGTGAAATCAATACATATGAAAGTATCGCTTTCAATACTAAGTTTCTACATTTTATTTCAACAGGTTATTACTATTATTTTTAATATAGGTATGATTTTTAGTATTGTTAGCGGTAATTCTAAAGAAATATGTAGTATAATGTAAAAGAATATATCACAGTAATCATACAAGCAGAAAAAGAAAACAATAAAACCATGAGCAACTTTCACGTCAAAATCTTACAAATCTTTTGCTTATACTATTTATATTATTTTTTAAAGAAATTTTTTTAAACAATGTGTTTTATTTCTATGTATTTATGACGAAGGCCGAAAGCAACATATTAAGAAATACGCGTATCCCTCATTTCTTTGTCTTTAATATGTGCAAAAACCTAAAAAATTATATGTATGATAAATTTTACATTATCGCACCTTTGCTACAAAAGTTTCGGAACTCAAAATTGGGACTTTTTGACTTCTGGCTGCCATTATGCGTGGTTTACACTCCTCTACGTTACACATAAAGTAGAAGATAGTGCACTTCAAATCCAGAAACGAGGCAACAGTTGTGTTTTCAAAATGGCGTTTGAACCTACCACAGCTATAAACAGTTTTTCGCATTTCCTGAAATACGAAATTTTTTGAGTAATGACACTTTTGTAGCAAGGATGCGATATATTCTGTAATCCCGGAAGCTTGAATTTATCATCCTGTATCAATTATGTTTTCAGGGCTCCCAAATGGTCCTCCAACTGAACATCAGAATTTTCTTAGAAAAATTTTCTTTTCAGATTTTTTTTTCAAATTGCCGGGAAACCACCTTTGGGGGTTCATTTTTGCTCAAATTCAGTAGAAACCTATCACGAAATTTTCTGTTAAAAACTATTGATGTTCAGTTCGCGGACCATTTGGAGCCCTGTGTTTTTATAGAGTTTCTATTTTACATTCAAGTTCATATTGTGAAATTCCCTGGACCTCAAATCTTGCGTAAAATTACTTAGAAAGAAGTGAACATTTTAATAACTTTAATTAAAAAATTAATTACAACTTGCATCTCGCTGATGAAAAATTATTTGTCTTTAACTATTAATTTTAAATGTTATGTCAGACTTAGAACATATGGCGTTGTTACTTAATTGAAAAATATACAATTGAATATCATCTGGAAAAGATAATTATAAAGCTCGTTTACTTGCCTTAATTAATTTTTATTTTATTTATTTAAATAAGTACAATCAAATTGAATTTAAAGCGTGTATAAAGGAAATTGTGATAAAACCTGATACTTTATTATCAGTTGCCTCTTAAAGACAGAATTTATAATAGAATTCAATGAATATATAAGGAAATATTTCGCATTTTTACTCCTATTATAATATTATTGTAAGTGTATGGATTTTATGTGATATTTTTAATAAATATCTTTTTTAATAAAATTTTAAATTATTTCCCTCTCCACCCTTTTCTAAAATGTGCATGATGTAAGTATGCCTTAATCTTAAACAAAGAAATAAAATTTATATTTCTGTTGAAAAGAAACGAAGTGTAATTTTTTTCTAAATAAGACAAGGAGTTTAAGAGCCTACACTACTGATTGAAAAAAATCCGGATGATAATTTTATGTCTATGGGGCCGTTCTATTCAAATATATCGCATAAATTTTAATATTTTTCCATGACTTTTTTTTACATAGGATAGCTGAGGGTGAACTATACAACCAGGCTACTTTTTCCTTTTTCAATTTTCATTTCAGATTAAAAAAAAATACCGTAAATTTCCTGCGTATAATCCGCGGATCAAACAATCATTTTTCAACCCAGAAGATTTTTTAATTCAACTATAGCTTTTTAAATCGCGGTACTTATTTGACTTCAATCATTAAATAAAGACCCGAAGATTATACGCGGGAAATTACGGTACTTTAACTTTCAGAACAGGTTAGAATCGGTTCTGAAATTGAAGGTATCATAATATAAAAAAATATATATCCAGAATCAAAAAAGTAAAAACTAGCCCGGTTATAGATCGTCATCAGCTATCCTAAGAAAAAAATATTAAAATTTGAGCGACATATTTGAAAAAAAAAACACCCCCATAGGCTTAACATTATCATCCAGGTTTTTTAAATCAGTAACGTGGGCTCATAACTAGTTTCTTCATTTATAAGTTTGTGGATTTAAAACAATAATTATCCATTTCAAAATTTGAGAAATTTCAGAAAAAAGTTCAGTTTTTATCATTATTCTACAATGATTAATGTCTCATAATCATGATGTCGTGACTACCTTTAATTCAAACATAGTTTGAATGTAAATATATATAGGACAGTTGCACCATAAATTTTAACTAATAATAACACATTGCTCAGTGGTGCACAAAACAGGAATTTTAATATACATTAGTACATATTAAAATAAAATAAAATTTTCAACGTTTCTCATATCAATATATATCGTTTCAATATCTCTCGAACAAGATGCAAACGTAGTCCTTCCATTTCATATTTTCCTGAAGACGCCCGCAGAAGACGGCGCGAAACGTTGAAAATTTTATTTTATTTTAATATGTACTAATGTATATTAAAATTCCTGTTTTGTGCACCACTGAGCAATGTGTTATTATTAGTAATAGTTTGAATGTTTGTCAGGCACTGTTTATCAATATAAATTTTAACTCACATAAGGCATCCGCTCTTACCATAATAGTAAGTAGTTTGGAAAGCAACAATATAAACGCGCTTTAAAATTCTATCAAGTATTTCATGATAGGAAACCAATCCTTACTAAATATTGTACACACAATAATGTTAATTTTTCAACTGATTTGAAAATTTTCAGATTTATCAACTTTTATTAACAAGGAAAACAGAAAATAGAAAAATGATTAAAAAGATAACTTAGAAACTACAAAAAGAGATATTGTAAAGACCACTTCTACTACTTCTTCTATTAACCTTCCTACCCTGTTCAAATTTTACTCAATCTTGATAAAAACGTTTCACACCAGAATTGTTATTAAAAACATTTTAATATATTTAATTGACTTATTTCTCTGAATCTTTTATTTAACATTCTTTATGAAAAAAGCTCTGGTCCAAGTCGCATAAAACAAATTATAGTTACGGGTCTATTAGACCCATTCAGGGTAGGAAGGTTAACCCTTTCGCTGCTGGTGTCTATGATCAAGGACATACTTTTTAGAAGTTTTTTTTATGAATTCTAATTTAATTTAAAGAAATTTTACAATTTTTAACTGCTTTTTAATCATTTCCCTACTAAAAGCATAAATATTTAGAAATCAAACCAGTAGATAGCAGTACCTAGGAATATTTGTATCAAGATGGATAGAAACACGAGCTGTCGTCCCGGTAAGCCGTTTTAAATTCATATTATTTTGATATAATTTTATATAAGCAATAGCTAAGTATATTTATTGTTTTGTTAAGAAAACTAGAAACTTTGATTTAAGCTTATTTTGAAAGTTCTAAGTATTTGCAATTTTCTCATAGAATTATTTAAAAGCATGTGTCCATGATCATGGACAAATGCTTTCAAACGGTGTGTGTACCACTATACTGTCACTTTATGATATTGTTTGCTTTCGTTTAGTTTTTATTGTTTATTGTTCATTCAGTGTACTCTATGTTTTATTTTCGTTGTTATTATTTATATAAAAAATTATAAAAGGTTATATGAATTAAATATCGGGAAAGTGGAATTGTGTATGATTTTATATTATCTCAGGAACAACCACAAAATTAATAAAGATCTACAAAGCAGATTTGGTCAGGCAGCAGCATTTGTTATGCATTTGTGTAAGAGAATAATCACCGAGAAAACCCAGTTGTATTTTGATAGTAATTTTTCATCTTATGCTTTCTGGCAGATTTTGAAAAGTCATAAAATATTAGCAGCTTGTACAGCTTGAGTGAATAGATTTGAAAATCCACCTTTCATTCCGGAAAAAACAGCAAAAAAATGGAAAGAGTTTTATAGAAGCTGTATGGTAAGGACAACGATATTGTACTTGTTAGATGGTATGATAACAAAAGTGTGTATATTGCAAGTAACTTTTTGGATAAAGGCAACACTGATGTAAACGATGGGACAAAAATTTTAAGCTGTGATGTGATTCGACCAGAAGTTGTGAACAAATATAATGAATCAATGGGAGGAATTGATAAGATGGATTTTCTAATTGGCTTGTATATAATTTTTTTCGATCAAGAAAATGGACACTTTGCCTTATATTTCATGCAGTAGACCTGGCTATATGTAATAGTTGGCTTCAATATAAAAGAGATGCTACTGAGTGTAATATTCCAAAAAACAGAAATTATGGATTTGTTACACTTCACAATGACAATAGCGAACTATCTAGTGAAAGCTGGAAAACCATCAGCATCAAGAAAACGTGGTAGACCAAGTAAAACTAAAGATATGCCAGAAAATTCCCAACACGATATTTCGCGCAAAAGCACAGAAGTAAGACCATATAAGGCAATACAACTCAATGCAGTAGATCATATCCCTATCCATAACGGCTCCATGGAAGCAGGCCGCTGTAAAATAAAACAGTGCAAGGGGAAATCACATTTTAGGTGCGAAAAATGCCAAATTCATCTATGTTTGAGTAAAGAGCGCCATTGTTTCAAATAATTCCACTTAAATGCATAGCTATCACAGCATTTGAAATTTACACAATATTTTTTAACAATAAAGTAAAATTTGTTTTTCCACCAACAGTGCCTTTTCATTATAGTCTACCCTACACCCATTTAATACAAATGTCCTTGATCAAGGACATTCTCTAATTTAAAAAAAATTATGGTCATCTGTTTTTTTAGGTGGTTTTTAGCTTATTAGGACCTTTATTAACAATATGTGAAAACTTCATAATTTTTATTTCATTTTTAAAGTGTTGGTACTGAAAGAGTTAAGCTGAATTTCAGCAAAAGACTGCTAATCAACTGCTACACTGGGTTGCCAGATTTGGCCTCTTTTTGAAATCCTTTAAATCTGAAAATTTACGTTTACATCAGACATTAAGCATGGTTTGTCTTCCTTTGCTTAATGCAGACATTTCATGAATACTTAAAGTAAAATTCTTTCTTTCAGAATTTCTGACAAGACTTCAAAGTTTTAAATTGAAAGTAAAAGCGAAACTGGCAACCCAGATGTTACAGAACGTTTCATACACAGAGTACGGACAGAGCCTCAACTCGGCTTGAAAAGAACGCCCTCAGTGGATCACTTAAAAACTAAACCATCGCGTTAGCGATTTTTATCCTCGTGATTTCTGTTTAACTGTAACCATATTCTGGCTTGGCACTTCTTGCTGAATGCTGATTTGATTATCTTTGCACACGTGCTTATGCTATTTGATCTTAGATTTCCCCGCTTATATTGATTCGTAATTATTACTGTTATTGTTCTTGAATTTTCAAGTTTAAATTATTAGGTCGTTATGTTAAGAAGAGACACATGTATTGTTTGAAAGACGAATACGTCAAAGTTATTTCATATTAAAATAATTCTTTCATAAATTTCAAAACAAGAAGCAGCAAGCCGTCGCTGTATTTTTTTTTCTTTTTTCCCTTATCATTTGTCGCTAAGGAAGCGATGTTTCGCCGAATTAGCAACCTCTCTTATGATCGTAGTTTTAGAGTGATCCGCTCGCATCGCTACTGTCTATGC
The DNA here is from genome assembly GCA_964019185.1 of Maratus speculifer. Classification (NCBI taxonomy): domain Eukaryota; kingdom Metazoa; phylum Arthropoda; class Arachnida; order Araneae; family Salticidae; genus Maratus; species Maratus speculifer. The sequence continues at coordinate 273,224,093 of OZ025299.1, forward strand.
GTAATCCCATGTTAAACAAGTTGCCATTACAGTGTATGAAAGTTGATTCTCTGTTCCGTACTCTGTGGTTTCATATTGAAGCAGCATATATTTGGGTAACAAGTATTGATGCCCAAGTGCCTTAAAACCTGTAATTACTGAAAGCTCTATTGGTCTTATCTAAACAGAAAATTTTCTGCTTCGAGATGAAAACCTTACATTATTACTGGTTTTAGGCACCTATTTTGGTTGCGCCAATAAACTAGTATCTGATTTCAATCCACTGTACTGGTTTTCTCTATTGTCATTCTACTTGACCAGCGTTCTGAAGTATCGTATTTATTCGTGTATAACGCGAACCTTTTTTTTTTTTTTTTAAAGGCAAAATTCCTAGGGGCACGCTATACACGAAATAATTTTTTACTGTTGGATATAATCACACGATAAACATATGAATCAAGAAATTTATTCAAATAAGACATAATTAGTCGAAAATCTCATTTAATTAAAAGATTACTGCATCTTTATTTCACACCTTGCATTTTTTTATACATTAATATTATATAATCGCTAACTAGCAATTCTCACTGCCGTCACTCGTTTTTGGCGTGATGTAATGTTTGTTTCGACTTTCTTTACTGAAATTCATTTAGTCATTCATTCATTTGCATATCAAATTTATAGTGTACGTTATACACGAGATATTAAAAAATGGGTATTTTTTCTCGTAAATTAGGGGGTGCGCATTATACACGTTTGCGCGGTATACACGAGTAAATACGGTATTCATATTTTCTGGTCCTTACAACAAGGTTGTCCTTGAACGAATTACTGCATTGCTAGTTCTATTATTATCAGTAACTTTGCATTCTCATATTTGGAGCTTCTAAATAATTGATTTCTGTTAAAAAGTTCACACGTAAAACTCTTTTCTAGATTTGAATATGCGGATAAAAAATTACAGTTCATTCCGTCAAATAGTTTTTTGATTTATAATTCCCATAATGCTAACTTTATTGTAAATATTATAACTAAATGAAATATTAAAGGTATAAAGATTAAACTTTCATAATTTCTACTATCAGAGGAATTCTCGTATCGTATTCAAAGGTCAAAATTTCCAAAAAAAGCTAAATATAATATCAGAAGTATAAGTTGCTGAAATAAAATTGAGAAATTTTTACAGTTTCGTGATATAAACAAACCTCTAAGCTTATTTTCTTTCTCTAGTTTTGGAAAAAGTTATTATTTCCCGACAAATATTTCAATTTTTTTATATAAAAAATTGAGATAGAGATAGTAAAGGATTTTCTATTTTTTATTCTCTTAAATCGGGCTTTAAATTTTAATTTTTACAGAGGCAAATGTTTGAAAACCTTTGATTTTAAGAATTTGATTTTAAAAAAATTAAAAACAGGCTCTTTTTTTTTCTCCATCAGTTTTTCATTATACAGTGTGTATAAGAAAAAACTAAAAAGGACTCATTACCAAAAACCATTCATTTTTTGGAAAAAAAAAAAAACAACAACAGACGATTAAACTTGAGCTACAAGAGTTATTCAGATGCCCGATATTCTGCCCCAAACAGCAAGTAGCTCACTGACTGAATGTAGGAAAACATAGTTTTTAAATGAAATCACCAATACATTTTTTATACTCAGCATGTTTTCCATGATTATTGAAAATCTAGATTGAAATCATCTTTAATGCTTACATATTAAAAGAGTGCCAGCAGGTATTCGTGCGAGATTTCTTATTTTAAAAAAAACGTTCTTATTAAGATTGTTGCTGTGTTGGAAAGCATAGTTCGATTGTATGCATCCTATATTCTTGGGTTTATTTCTTTATTTGGAAAGTATTTAGTTTATTTCGCAATTTAGTTACATATTATTACATTGTAAATAAACAAACAAATATTTATTTATTTTCTTTATTGTAATTAAACCCATTCGTGCCCGCCACCTTTTGCGCACATTTTATTTGGTTGGCACCACTATTTTTAAAAGAATTAAGTATAGTTCATTAATTACGAAAATGTTTCAATTAAATAAAATAAAGTTTGCTGTTCTTTTCTGCCGGTGTCAAAAACAGTGCTACATGCAACTTTTGAAGCGTCCCTAAAAAGGGACGCTAGGCACTAATGGGTTAAAACTGGTTTATCTTCCGATATCATATTGCTCGGTCATTTTTGAGACAATTTTTAAAGTTCATGCTTGAAAATTACTCTAGATATATAAAAATAAATCATATTGAGAAATGCTTAGAAATGTAAATGCATCTAAAAGGTTTTTTTTTTTTTTTTTTGAAGCGCAGAAATTTTTATTCAAGTTTAACATAAGAACCCTAGAAAGGCGCCGATTCGATTCCGGCTATATGAATAAATGTCAATCGGAGCCAGAATTTTTTTCATGAAATAAATTAAATGCCCACCATGGAAATTAACATAAAAAAAGTTTAACTAATTTTAAATAAAAATTCTCGCATGAAAGATTATTATGAAACTTGATTACAATTTCCGAGCGTTCTAGTGTTCATATTTAAAAAATGTACGCCAGAATTTTACTTTGAAACTCTCTATATTGCCTACGTAATATATACAGGGTGTCCCAAAAGGTCATGTCCAAACGGCACACATGGTTGTGTCAGGTCATTAGGAAACAGAATTACATAGGAAAGGGGGGTCGGAAACGCGATTGTAATCCGCTAGAGGGCGATAAGCGATGTCAGACGAAAGCGCGGGCAGTCGGATCATTCGAAGCGCGGACGTTGCAGAGAAAGGATGAACCAGTTGATGAGCACTTGGATGAGCACTTACTATGAGTTGTAGCATTTTTCTTTTTTATTTGGTACTGTTTTGTTGTAAAATAAAGATATTTTACACCGTTTGTTATCTTTTCTTTGCGTGACGGTTACGATGCAATTTCACTGTTTAGATCGCGTTTCCGACCCCCCTTTCCTATGTAATTCTGTTTCCTCATGACCTGACACAACCATGTGTTCCGTTTGGACATGACCTTTTGGGACACCCTGTATACTATATATATATTAATATGTATAATCAACTCTTTTTTTTATTCAAAAATTTCTGGTGCGAATCTAATTGCACATATTTGTTTTCAAATTGACTATTTTGGCACTTCTACGATTAAATTCAAAAGTGGAAAAAATGAAATTGTGAAATGTTTAAAAATTCAAGCGTAATGTTGCGATAAAAACTATGGAAAAGAGCATTTTTCTCGCTTTCTACAGTGTTCATACGCTTCAAGGATTTTCAATCACCTTTTACAGGAATTTTCGTAAAGAAATATTTTTATAAATATACTAGCTGACCCGCCCGGCGTTGCCCGGGTCCGTATTAACAATATTAAACGAACTTGAAATTTGTATGATTTCATCATTAACTCGAAGCATGCAGAAATGCATTGTCTGAAATACAAGCTGACTGTGGCAGCTGACTGTGTGAAAAATCGGTTTAAAAAACAACTAATAGTAAGCCCTAAAAATACTTAAAATGAGCAATGAGAAACGCGGGAGGGAACATGTATCCAACGATCGCTGTATTTTCGTGTTAAAGTATTGATATTTACCCGTAAAAATCACTGTTAAGTCACGTAGCTAATTATTTTTTTCACATAGAAATCCCAAGCCAAATATTTTGGATTCCAAACTAATTATATCACTCTTAAATCCGACAATACCGTGCATGAAATCAATACTCGATGATAAAAGGTTGCTACATTGTATTATATAATTTCAGAGCCATTTAACAAAAGTAAGTGTATATTTTTAATCAAAGCATGCGTAATGTTCACTCTGTGGACAAATTCCTAACTGTAAACTTTTGTGCCGTAACCATAACCTGTCTGTAATCTAACTGCGTCTTAACAGTACCCTACCGTAACTTAAATATAACATAAATGTAACCTAGCCGTCACTTAATTGTAACCTATCCTTATTCTAACAATAAGATAAATGCAATTTAACTTTACCTAACTTTAAATTAACCGTGATGTAACTGTAACCTAACGTGAAATTATATAAAATCAAAGACTTAAGGTAATGTAATTGCAACCTAATCGCAACCCAAATGTTACCTAACCATACATTGGGTTCATGTCCATAGAAATTATTTTGTCTTGTTCAGATCTTGGTTATGATTCATTAGAATATTTTCGTCGGGTTCAGATTTGGTTCGATCAAGATTTCAGGTATTTTTTGAAATTCGATTTAAATGTTCGGGTCAGATTCAGGTCCATGGAAATTGTTTTACCTTGCTCGGATCCAGTAATGGTTCTGTGAAATATTTTTGTTGGGAACAGATTTGGTTCAATTCAGATTTCGGCGTTTTCTTCAAATGGAATTTTTGGGTTCATGTCTTTCTGCGTGTCCACGGAAATTTCTCTGTCTGATTCGAAAAAAGACTTGCTTCAAAGGAATATTTTTGTCAAGTTCAGATTTGATTTATTTCAGATTTCGAGAATTTTTCAAAGACATTTTTAGGTTCAGATTCGGTTCATGTGCATGGAAATTTTTTGTCTTATTCGGATCCGGTTACGGTTCTTTGTTATATTTTTGTCAGGTTCAGATTTGGTTCGATTCAAATTTCAGGTATTTTTTTCAAATAGAACTTTTAGGTTCGGATCTCATTCATGTCCATGAAAATTATTTTATCATATTCGAGTCCGGTTATGATTCTTTCGAATATTTTAGTCGGATTCAGATGTGTTTTGGATCAAATTTCAGGTTTTTTCTAATCGGATTTTTTAGGTTCGAGTTGGGTTTATGTGCATGGAAATTATTTCGTCTTGCTCGGATCGGGTTATAGTTCTTTGGAATATTTTTATCGGGATCAGATTTGGTTCAAGTTAGATTTCGGGTTTTTCATCAAATAGAACTTTTGGGTTTGGGTCTTCTTTCGTGTTCTCCAAAATTATTCTGTCTTGTTCCAATAAGGACATGCTTTACTGGAATATTTTTGCAAAGTTTAGATTTGATTCAGTTCAGATTTCGCGATTTTTTTCAAAGAAATTTTTGGGGTTCGGACTGGGTTCATGTGCATTGAAATATTTTGTCTTGTTCGGATCCGGTTGCGGTTCTTTGAAATAGTTTTGTCGGATTCAGAATTGGTTCGGTTAAAATTTTAGGTATTTTTTCGAATGGAAGTTTTAGGTTCGTATCGAGTTCATGTCCAAGGAAATTCTTTTGTCTTACTCGAATCCGGTTATGGTTCTTTCGAATATTTTGGTCTGATTTAGATGTGGTTTGGGTCAAATTTCAGTATTTTTCAAATGGAAGTTTTTAGTTTTGAGTCGGGTCTATGACCATGGAAAGTATTTTGTCTCGCTAGGATCGGGTTATAGTTCTCTGGAATATTTTTATCGGTTTCAGATTTTGTTCGGGTGATATTTCGAGTTTTTTTCACTAAAATTATTTTTCCTTGTTTGCATCGTGTTATGCTTCATTTGAACATTTTTACGGGATTGAGATTTGGTTCGGGTCAGTTATTAAATCCATAGTTTTTTTCAAACAGAATTTTTAGGTTCGGGTCGGGTTTATACTCACGGAAATTTTGTCTCAGGGATCGGAGTGTGTTCTTTTTATTTCTGGTTGGGATTGGGTTATGTGTTAATTAGCCTAACATTAAGGTTATAATCAGTTTTGCTACTATTCTTTTTATGGCTATTTCTGATAAATAATTCATTTTGCTGTTTGATAATTTATTATAGTATATGAATCGTTTGCGGATTCGAACAATTACGCCAAACAGCTATTTTATTTTTGTTTTAAAAACAAATAAAATCCATAATACAATTTTAAATTGAATAGAATACATTTAAATTTTATCAATGATAAAAAATTAAGCTTCTAGAAAACTGTTGTGTGATTTTTTTACTGCAACACTGCTAATGACTCATACATTCTTATGTTAGAAATGCCAAAAATCTGCGTACAACCATACAGTAAAAAGAAATTAATTGAGTGGAAGTACAATGTCTTGGGGTGACGCCAAAAATGTAACCCTAACATCTGCTACATTAAGTCCAAATAAGCACCAACAAAACCATATGCTTTGACATGCCAATCCATTCAAACTGTTTTAAACCCGTATTTCTTTGTTTTTATTTTTTACCTTTTAAACTGTTATTGAATAGATGACTAAAATTTCGTTAAAAATTATGTTTTGTGCCATTATTGGCTGTAATGCACGATGCATAAAAGATACAAATGTATTAATCATAGGCAAGAATTATTTTATTATTTTTATCATATGACTTTGAAATATCAATATAGAAGGATCATTTAAGATTTTGCTTGAAAAGTTAACATTCTTTCGTTAATGTCTTAAAAACGTCTGCTCTCTGAAATCTAGATTTTAGATTTAATATTTGTTATTTAAGTTTTCATTCGTGATTTTAAAAGAATGTTTTCATCAATATATTTTATATATTGACATTGAATTATTAATATGTTGTTAAATCATAAACATTTTGCGTCTACGTTCTAAAGTGTTAAAAAGTTCTGAAAAAAATAAAACTTTTAGTAATACAATTTTTAGTTCAAATCAAATGTTTTCAATATTTTATTTAATTTTATTTTGACATTTAATTATTTCTAATTTTCCAATTTCAATTATTTTAAAAGCAAACATTTTTTAAATCAATAATATAATAGAAAAAAGACCATTTAAAAAAATACTATTTCTTCTTAAAATATGCATCAGCTGTAATTCATTTCTTTCAATTCGTCTTATTAATACAAAATCCCTTCCACATGTTGTTGTTTGGGACGTTAAAATTTGAGCGATAAATGGTTTCATATTTCAAACCTTTTTTGTGGTTTACCTTACCTCCACCTATCTTTTTCCTCCATGGCGTACAATAGCTGTGATAAAAAAAAGGAATCATCATTTAATCTGACAGTTTGCCAGTCTATGAATTTTAAAGGTCTGTCCCAGATTTTTTAATTATTTCTGCGAAAATTTTATGCAACCAACCAACCATGAGCAAATCAAGGGAAATAAGAAGAAAAAAGAGCGATTTTTTATGAGAGTGGGCTTTGGAATTTAATTAGTTACTCAGTTAATAAATAGAATTTCGAAATTCTGAAGCTCAGGTACATCAGGAGAGATTTGGGGCTACTCACAAAGAAATGTTGAGCCTCGTACATGCTGTAGATTTTGCTAGCCATCGCAGACACACGGACACACACACACAGAGACAGACAGAGGGCTTTGTTATTTTATTAGTATATATATATATATATATATATATATATATATATATATATATACATGGCTGCCAACTACTACGCCTATTTCAAGTCAGATAAATATATTGGAATCAGAAATTTTACTTAATGATTAACAATATGTAATGTAATACATAACGTTAAATGTATTTGGCATACATTTCGCTTTAAAAACTTTGTGGTTCCAAGCATGTCAATATGATTTAAAAAGGCGTAGAAGTTGGCAGCTCTGTATATATATATATACACTATATATATATATATACTATATTGCCATTGATTATTGGACACTTGCGATTTTAGACATTTTACTAAATATCTAGAAAAATACATGAGGAATCATCTCGAAACTCTTAGTGTATAAATATAATAGTATACGCCATACATCGACGTGAAGATTTTTTACCGAAACTCCATAGGGGACCGTCAACAAATTAAAAAAGAATGAATATCTTTTGAATAACCCTGTCAAAACTAATGTAGCAAAAGCGTTAAAACTCTAGATTATGATTGAATGCCTTATTGTAATACACTGTAGTCATTTTTATGCAAATAGCATACATACTCGCAGAGTAATTAAGGTTTTTATAAAAATGGTCCCAAATTTTTCCAAGTTTTTTCCTTATAATTTTCAGAGTTCTTAATATAAAATAATATTTTTTTCAGAAAATATGACAAACAACATTGCACACGGTACCTTGCAATCAGAATTAAAAAATAATGAAAATTGTGTACAAAATGAGTGGGTTTACTAAATAATTTTTTACTGCAGATGCGTCAACGATATCAAAATTTTATTTGCATATTATGTTAGTTAAATGTATAGAGCAACTTTTGTGAAAGTCCCAAAATCATAACTTGAAAATTCTGAAAATAATCGTCAATTGAATTAGTTGAAAATCCGTTATTCTCAAAATGAAGCAAAAACAAGAGGGGTTGTATCCATATATTCATTGATTAGTGTCAATATAGAATACACAATACGGGATGTACTACTACATTTGGATAAAATCCATTTTTTTGCTTCATTTTGGAAACAACGGATTTTGTCCTTTTTCAATAGACGATTACTTTCAGAATTTTCAAGCTATGATTTTGAGACTTTTACAAAAGTTGCTCTATACATTTAGCTAACATAATATGCAAATGAAATTTTGATATCTTTGACACATGCGCTGTAAAAAATTATTTAGTAAACCTACTCATTTTTCATACAATTTTTATTATTTTTTAATTCTGATTACAGGGTACTGTGTGCAATGTTGTTTGTCCTATTTTCTGAAAAAAATATTAATTTATATTAAGAACTCTGAAAATTATAAGGAAAAAACTTGGAAAAAATTGGGGCCATTTTTATAAAAACCTTAATTACTCTGCGAGTATGCATGCTATTTGCATAAAAATGAACACAGTGTATTACAATAAAGCATTCAATCATAATCTAGAGTTTGAGCACTTTTGCTACATTAGTATTGACAGGGTTATTCAAAAGATATTCATTCTTTTTTAATTTGTTGACGGTCCCCTATGGAGTTTCGGTTAAAAATCTTCACGGCGATGTATGGCGTATACTACTATATTTATTCACTAAAAGTTTCGAGATGATTCCTCATGTATTTTTCTAGATATTTAGTAAAATATCTAAAATCGCAAGTGTCCAATAATCAATGGCAATATAGTGTATATATATATATATATATATATATATATATATAGATATATATATATACAGGGTGTCCAGCCAATAACACCCTGATTTCAAAGTTAAATTTCTCAAAAACTAAGATCGGTAGAATTATGCGATAAACGGTTTGTTATTAGGTAAGCTGTAAAAATGTTTTACAAAAGTTTCGAGCAGTGAATATTTTCAAAAGATTGTGTTCGGATTGTAAAGAATACTGGAGTTGACATTTTTCTTGTTTTAGATGGTTTGTAGAGAATGAGTTTTTCAGTGTACAGTGCCATTTTTAACGATTTTTCGAACTTAATTTTTGAAATTTCGAAACTTTTTCCAAAAATCGTTAAAATATGGCACTGTACGCCAAAAATTTTGTTCTCTGAAAAAAAAAAAAAAAAAAAAAAAAAAAAAAAAAAAAAAAAAAAAACAAGAAAAATGTTAAATTAGGCATTGTTTTAATTAGAAGACAATCTTTTTAAAATAGTCACCGTTCGAAACTTCTATATAAGATTTTTACAACTTACCTAATAAGCAAACCGTTTACCGCATTATTTTCTAGATCTTTGTTTTTGAGAAATTTAATTTTGAAATCAGGTGTTATTTGCTGGATACCCTATATATATATATATATATATATATATATATATATATATATATAGTTTTCTGATACCACTTTATAAGATTTTCCATCAATAGTAACAATATATCGTTTAATCATACATATATTGGGATTTAATATACTATTTAAGGATAATATAAGATGTTTACTGTTGTTATAATTAATTTAAATGTCAAATTCGATGTCTTGAATTTTTTATTATTTATTTTTTCCCTCCATGTTCAATGTGCTATAGGTTATTAAATTCAGTGATTCATATATTGTAATACGATTAATGGTTTTACATCAGCATTTTAATTATTATGTGTCTTTAGCGCAAGTAATTATGAATGTATGTATAATTCGATATTTGATAGTATGGTACCTTTTCATTATGAATAAAATATTCATTATGAATCTTTTCCTATTTATGATATCTTTTATATATTTTTAATGTGTCAGAAAGGTCGCTGAAAATATTTTTTAGCAATATTATAAATATTATGTGCTAAGGTAATTGTTGCGATGCGCATAACCTTAGCGAATTGTCATCATGATTTCTACTATGTAGTTTTCCGATAACACTTTATAGAATTTTCCATTAATAGTAACAATATATCATCTAATCATACGTATATTGGGATTTAATATACTATTTAAGGATAATATTAGATGTTTAATTTTATAATTAATTTAAAAGTCAAATTCAATGTCTTGAATTTTTTATTATTTACTTTTTCCCTCCATGTTCAATGTGCTATAAGTCATTAAATTCAATGGTTCATATATTGTACAGAGTTCGTAGTCTGGAAGGACCTCGTAAGGACCAGTATTTTTATAATGTAATATTTGATTTATTTAACCAAAAAGAAATCCTTTTTCAGATGTAGCAACCAATTCTTTTAAAGAATTTCTGATACTAAAAGAATTAAAATCCTCTGAGTTTCTTGATGTCTACGCACCCTGATTTTAATACGATTAATGGTCATGTATATATATCTATACTAATAAAAGAACAAAACGCTCTGTCTGTCTGCGTGTGTGTGTGTGTGTGTGTGTGTGTCTGCGATGGCTAGCAAAATCTATACGACGTACGATGCTCAAAATTTTTATGGGAGTAGCCCAATATCTCTCCTAATGCACCTGAAGCTCAGAATTTCAAAATTCTATTTATTAACTGAGTTATTAATTAAATTCCAAAGCTCACTCTCATAAAAAATCGCCTTTTTTCGCTTTTTTTTCCTTTCATTTTCTTATGGTTGGTTGGTTGCATAAAATTTTCGCAGAAATAATTTAAAAAGCTGGGACAGACCATAGACTGGCAAACTGTCAGTTTAAATGAGGATTTTTTTATCACAGCTGCTGTACGCCATGGAGGAAAAAGATAGGTGGAGGTGAAGTAATCCGAAAAAAAGGTTTGCAATATGAAACCATTTATCGCTGAAATTTTAATGTCTCAAACGAAAGCACGAGGAAGGAATTTTGTATTAATAAGACGAATTGAAAGAAATGAATTACAACAACTGGAGCATATTTTACGAAGAAATAGTAATTTATTAAAATGTTTTTTTTTCTTTTATATTATTTATTAAAATAAATGTTTGCTTTTAAAATAATTGAAACTGGAAAATTAGAAATAATTAAATGTCAAAATAAAATTAAATAAAATATTGAAAACCTTTGATTTGAATTAAAAATTGTATTACTAAAAGTTTTCTTTTTTTTTCAGAACTTTTTAATACTTTATAACTTAGATGAAAAATGTTTATCATTTAACAACATATTAAAAATTCCATGTAAATATATGAAATATACTGATGAAAACATTCTTTTAAAATCATGTATGAAAACTTAAATAACAAATATTAATCTAAAATCTAGATTTCAGAGTGCAGACGATTTTAAGACATTAACGAAAGAATGTTAACTTTTCAAGCAAAATATTAAATGACTAGCTGACCCGCCCGGCGTTGCCCGGGTCCTTATTAACAATATTAAACGAACTTGAAATTTGTATGATTTTATCATTAACTCGAAACATGCAGAAATGCATTGTCTGAAATACGTAGCCACTGACTCTGTGAAAATCGGTTTTAAAAACAACTAATATTAAGCTCTAAAAATACTCAAAATGAGCAATGAAAAACGCGGGAGGGAATATGTATCCAACGATTGCATGATTTTCATGTAAAAAAGTTGATATTTACCCGTAAAAATCACTGTAAGTCACGTAACTAATTATTATTTTCACATACAAATCCCAAGTGAAATATTTTGAATTTCAAACTAATTATATCACTCTTAAATCCGACCATACCATGAATGAAATCGATACACGATGGTAGCTAAAAAGTTGGTATATAGTACTATAATTTCAGAGCTATTTAACAAAAGTAAGGGTTATTTTTAATCAAATCTTGCGTATAGGTTCACTCTGTGTATAAAGTCCTAACCTTAAACTTTTATACCGTAACCGGAACCTGTCTGTAACCTAACAGCGACTTAACAGTACCCTACCGTAAATTAAATATAACAGAAATGTAACCTAGCCTAAATGTATTCACTTTATTGTAACATATCCTTATTCTAACCATAATATAAATGCAATTTAATTTTAACCTAACTTTAACCTAAATAATATAATAGAAAAAAACCATTTTAAAAAATTACTATTTCTTCGTAAAATATGCTTCAGCTGTAATTCGTTTCTTTCAATTCGTTTTATTAATACAAAATTCCTTCCTCGTATTTTTCTTTGAGACATTAAAATTTCAGCGATAAATGGTTTAATATTGCAAACCACGGAGTAAGACACTTCTTACTCCGTGTTGCAAACCTTTTTTCGGTTTACTTCGCCTCCACCTATCTTTTTCTCCATGGTGTACAGCAGCTGTGATTAAAAAAATATCCTCATTTAAACTGACAGTTTGCCAGTCTATGAATTTTAAAGGTCTGTCCCAGGTTTTTTAATTAATTCTGCGAAACTTTTATGCAACCAATCAACCATAAGAAAATGAAATGGAAAAAAAGCGAAAAAAGGCGATTTTTTATGAAAGTGAGCTTTGGAATTTAATTTATTACTCAGTTAATAAATAGAATTTTGAAATTCTGAGCTTCAGGTGCATCAGGAGAGACATTGGGCTACTCTCAAAAAATTTTGAGCTTCGTACGTGCTGTAGATTTTGCTAGCCATCGCAGACACACAGACACACACACACAGACACACACACACACAGACACACACACAGACAGACAGAGCGTTTTGTTCTTTTATTAGTATAGATAACTCATCTTATAAGATGCAGTAAACCTACATGATTTCAGAAGGTGTAACATGGTTTTTAACTGTACACGCATTTTTACCCAAATCATGTTTTTCCACTTGCACGGAGAAAAATCATGTCTTTTGCGCAGGTTGAATAAAATGGCTATACATCCGACCACTATTTATATTTACATTTGTATCAATTAAAATAACTGTAATCTGAAAATTAAGAAGAATTTTGGTGATAATATATTCTTTAATAAATTTTTCGGAAAATACCTTGTAAAATCTTTTTCAAAATACCTTATTTCGACATGTATATCATTTAAAAAATACAATAGTATTTGCTATTAATATTCCAAGTATAACAAATTATTGCAATTTTTGAACTTTTTCATTTGTGTTTAATTTTTTTGTATAAACCACGACGTATGTTTTTAATTGTAACGTATTTTTGTTAAACGTATAAAATTATAGATATTTTTGAAGCTGTAATTTTGTTACGTCTGTATATTGTAATTTCCGGCGTATAATCCTCAGATCAAATAATTCTTTTTAGACCCAGAAAATTTATACAGTTATTGAAGGCAAATATTTACAACGATATAAAAAGTTACATTTTTTTAAATTGCTTCTGGGTAGAAAAAAATGCTTGTTTGGCCCGCGAATTATATGCCGCAAATTACGGTACACAATTTTTATGTTTTTCAATAAGTATCTAGGCAATTTCCAAAATTATTTTAGTATTGCTTTCAAATACATTCCTTTCATTTTGAAACAAAATACTTGTTACGAATTTTCATGAAATTTTTAAAAAAGCTCTTATTATTTGAAAACATACATAAAATGTAAAGTAAAAAAAAATCGTTTCTTTAGTCTAAGAATGCAACATCACTTTATTTTGATCAACAATGCAACTCCTACGTAAGTTCCGACATTTCGAAAAAGCAATATCTTTATTATAAACATTGCGGCAACAAAGAATATCTACTCGATGCAAAAGAAAATGCTGATCTCCATCAGTGATACATATCACTTCACATACGCGCTTAGAAAAAAAAAATCTTCTTCTAAAAAGTTTTGCATTTTTTGTATAAATAATGAGCAATTTCTGAAATATTTCCTGAAAATCTGTATGAATATTCGGAATTTGTTATTTTAGAATTTCTTGGGAGTGATTACTAGAATTTTATTGTGACGCAACCAGTTCTTTGACTATCCTCTTTGAATTTCCGAATTTTTGTTAGCTTTCTGCTAAATATAAAACAATCTGGTTGCAAAGAATAAATAAAATAAGTATATCATTTAAAATTTTTGAATTTTTTAAATCTCTTGATTCACATTAAATCTCCACTGAATATTATGAATTTATAATATTGTTGATTTGCAGCTGGCTACCTGTGATACATCCGCTTTCTCTAATTTTGTGAATGTGAAATTGTGAATGTGAATTTTTGAAATAATGAAACCTGAAAAAAGTATTATTTATTAATTATTATTATTAGTTTTTTATTTCCTCATATTTCATGAACTGCACCTATAATATTTAAATTTACTGAAAAAATATTTTATTTCTTGAAAAAAAAAAAAAAAACTACTTTTTTTTCAAATTTGTTTATTATCTAAATATTGTGCAAATATTTTTTATTATCCTCTTCAGACCTGAGGTACACAAATGTTTACCTCCATTCTTTTCCTCATAAAAACTAAACTGTTCGAATTTTTTGTATTTTTACTTTACTTCTATACATCTGAATGTTTTTTGCGCTAAGACAAAATCAATAAATGTCAGCACTGATGAATATTACCTCATAAAATAAATATTATTTTTATCCGAGTTCCGAAAATACCTTCAAAGACACTGTGGCCAAGAAAGTAAGAAATATTCATGATTATTTAACTTAAATGCTTTACACTAAAAAATTTTGAGGATTTGCGTATCATTTACTTGTTTAAAGACCTTGATTTTGTTATTGAGTAAATTTATATTACTGATAGTTAAACTGATGTTTTAAGGGGATTAGTATTTTTATATCCATAAATGTAAATCTAAATTACCAGTCTCCTAATGTACAGATTTTATAAAAATTACTCTTTCTGTCATCCATAGTGTCATCTCGATTATGCAAAAGCAATAATATATATTTGTACAGTTATTTTATGTTCAGGTCTGAAGAGATTATATTTCTTATGCCATGATTGCCTAAAACTAAAAAAAATTGATTTAATAATTTCCACCCTTTTTTTCATGACCATTTTGATCATGATAAACATCTATGATTATTATTTTTTTATTTGCCTGTACATTTCATCTTTAGTACCTGTAATGTTCACAATTATCCAAAGTTTTTCGCAATCAACTTTATGCTCCTATATTTTCCATCCGAAGTCTGCGGTAAAAATAATTCAATTGTTTAAAATGTTATCCTGATTTGAGAAAAGTTTGGCCTTTAGAAAAAGTTTGTTTTTTTAATTTTCTTAATATTTCGAAACTAGTAAATATTATTAAAAAATATACATATATTGCATATTTTACGGTCAGAATTCTCAATGTTTCAAGCAATCAAAATTTTAAATGTAATTAAATTCAAAAATTTACTTGTAATCTTTGTTTTCCGTGTTATATTAGTGTGTTATATAATATCTTTTTAATCTTATTCTTAGCCCATTCGTGCCGACTACCATTTGCGCACATTTTATTCGGGTGACACCACTATTTTTAAATGAATTAAGTTTAGTTCATTAATTACGAAAATGTTTCAATTAAATAAAATAAAGTTTGCTGTTCTTTTTTACCGGTGTCAAAAATAGTGCTACATGCACCTTTTGAAGCGACCCTAAAAAGGGACGCTAGGCACTAATGGGTTAAAGAGTTTTATTTATTTGTTTTATCGTCACATTCTTCAGTTTTCCTGTTTTTAATGAACTAAACACAGAAAAAAATACACGCAAATTATCTATGCCTTTTATATCGCATATAGAGCAGTGTGTTTTGTATTTTTATAAATAAAAGTAACATTTAACCCTCACAGTTTCTATTCATGCCATTTACGGGGAATGTAGACATTTGAAGATTCCGAAACTAAGGACTGGTTGAGAAAGCCGTTGGGCCTCTTAAAGGGCAGTGGGATACATATATCCCACTTAATTTTTATTGAAAACGCCACACTGAAACCAGGATTTTCAAATGAAAATTTTAATTAATTGAAGTACGTGAATAAAATCGTTTATCTATTTTCAAATAAATTTGCTTTGAAATTCTAGTGTCATTTAATCATTTCAGCATTTTTAGAATACAAATACTTTTCCCCTCAAAGGGATAAGATAAGGAAGGAGAAGAATCAATTTTGGCCGTGGTATGGGTCCTGAAACTTAATGACTAGGAAATTCTTTTGCACCAGTATTTTCTTATGGAAAATCTTTGCTTAAATAAAGCGAAATTTCGCGCATTTGAACTTTATTAATGTTTTCATAAATAAACTGGTAAACTTCATAAGAAAACTGGTATTTAACATAGAAAGTAACAGTACACGTACAAACCCTGGTTTTGCGTTATACGTTTTATTTTTACAGTAATTGCTACATTACCAGCTTCATCTAATATGACGAATGCTGCACAATAAAGTTGCAACATATAATGACAATTTTCTTTAATGTATGCGAAGATCTGATATACATATTATGTAGGCAAATAAAATACTGAATTTCATACATTATCTGATTTTTAATATTCTTTTGAGATTCCTGTATAATAAGGTTACTGAATACAATGATATTTTTATTTCACAGGTTACCAAAGCCTGAGAACTAATTTTCCAACACGTTTTGTATGTACCAAGGTATATAAGTAGCGCAATAACTCTTGACAGAAATATTCATTTTTCTTCAAATTTTGTTCAATCTGATAAGGCGTTTGACTGATTAGTTTTGGAAATTCATTGGTTAAGTATAAAGGAAGTGGAGCTAATCGAATCTTAATTGAGATAAATGGATTTGTCAGACAGTATTACTTGATTTGCTTTATGTTTTGTATGGGTATTTATTCTGATAAGGCACTTTGGTTATTAGATTTTGAGGTTCATTGGTAAAGTTTGGAAATAGAGGGTTAATCCCCTTCCTTAATTATGCGAAATGTTCATTTTTATGCAGAATTATCCGATTAGCTTCAAATTTGGTATGATGGATTATTCTGTTGAGATGCTTCTCTGATTAGATTTGGTGTTCATTGGTTACGTATAAAGAGGGAAAATGGAGGAGGTAATCCTTTTCATTTCTTCGGCTCAAAGCGCATTTAACACGGCAGCCACAGGCAACTATATTTATATTTTGTTCGCAGCAGTATTTTTTAAACATAAAATTTGAAATATATTGTCTGGAAAACGGTGGCAAAGTATAAAGTTATTTCCATGTGAACTTCGCATGTCTGTCATATACTACGTTTTTTGGTCACCTGTATTTCAAAACGGAAAAATGCGACTTTTTTATCGAAGATATCTCATCAATTCAGTAGAGCGAATCAAACTTTTCGGAAATGATGGTGGACAACAAGCATAGCGATTTTCAGCTGTGTGACAGACATGACAAGTTCACATGGAAATAACCATATATTAACCACATTAATAGTCACTCACGAGACATTCACGGGCTGCAAACTTCACGGCTTTTATTCAGAATTGTTTGATTCTCACCAGTTTTATAAAATAGCGTAATTCATTTTATTCTGGTATCATTTTACTTGGCATTAAATAAGATAAATATTTTTTCTTCAAAAAAGTTGCGGCAATAATTAATTTTAATTTTTAAACCGTAATTTTATGCGACCATTAAGTGGTTAAGGATTTGTGTCTTAATGTATGTACTTCAAATCGCCGTTTTTGCAAAAATAATCATTTTAATTTTTAACATTTTAAATTAAAGTTTAAACATTTAGAATTCCAAAAAATGCCTTACTTTTGGTTTATCGATAATTAGAAGCAAAGTTATAGCCCAAAATATGAAGCTTTATACATAAGTATTTGCGCTAGATTATAATCTTAATTTGCGTTTTTAATTGTTTATTTTTTAAAGAAACCTCATTTCTTAAAAAGTGCTTAACACTAGAACCGCCATTAGGGGTCATTTTGACCCCCTGCCAAATTGAAAACGGCCGATTCGAACCAGAAATTTTTTCATGAGATTTGTTAAATATGTGAAATACAAAACTAAGCTAATTAAATAAGTTAGATAAATTTCAATAAAAATTCTGGTGTGAAACACTTTTTTATAAAACTTTTATAAAATAGCCGGCGGTTCTAGTGTTAAGATATTGAAATAAACTTTAGTCATAAGGTTCTGTTCATCTATTGGTACGTTATGAAACAAAATATAGGTTTTAAGTATGTATATATAAATTTAAGATACGTTTTTATTGAAAAAAAATATACATTTTTTAAAGAAAAAAATCTTGTTTTTATACAAAATTTGGTACATATGTTCTGTTATATACTGTTTCAATTTTAACGTGAAAACTGGTAAAATATGACCTGCTTATTTTCATGATGAATATAACTTAATCAGAAAATGTCGCATTTCCAATCCAAGGAATATTATATTAATATAACTATAATATTATAAAGGAAGCTTAAATTAAAAATTTTCCCCCAGGGATGTGAAATTCCGTTTACACTAGCTTTATTGCAATATATCTCAGTTTAGTTAAAACCTATTATTAGGTGCATTCTCATTAATATGCATATGTTTACTTTTTTGAATATTATTAAATCTTAAAGAGTTTACTTGTTTACTTAGAAAATCCTCCTCGTATTAGTGGTGTTTCTCATTAAAATAATGGCAAATAATATCAACAAATCTATCCTACAAGTTAGTAAATAAGAAAACAAGCAAACACAGAATCTTCAAATTTTTACTATATCATGGAGCAGTAATATAAAAGAAAATTGTTGAACCTACAGTTACAAGTATAGTATACACATACACTATAAACGCCTGCAGGTCGCTGAGCAGATTCTACATACTGTTCCTCACTCCAAGTTCGATGGAAACATGAGTCGTGACAGATTTGTACACGGCACTTGGAGTATGCATTTCTGATCCTATTCTTTGCACGTGATATCACTTTTTTTTACGACTGCTGATTGAAATTTGCGGTTTGGCAGGATAATTTACGAGTTTCTTTTGGTGAGATACATTTTACAAACGTATTCTGTTTAAATTTTACTATACTTTAAAAATATTTTAATTTTTTTTCTATTTTAGACTATATACATACACTTAAACTTCCTAATCGTATTGCCATGAGCATTTGTATGTTACTAAATTTTTAGAACTCATTTTTAATGCTGAACTACATAACTGATGTATATTCCAATCATTCTCAGAAATTATTAGTTTTAAAATTTAAATAAACATATATACATTAAAAAAAATTCGAACATATTTTGTGATTTTAACCATAGTTTAACATATTGCCATTCTTCTACTGCCCGTTTTCTAAGAATTAATATGTTTTGAGAAAAAAAAAAGATTATAATTCGATCTCTGACCGGTAAAAAGGTTTTGAAAATATTTTTGGAGCACAAAGAAAATTTGAAAGGATTTTTATTTATAGAAAGAAATTTAAAGTACAATTCTAAGATTCTGCTTCGCCTTTTATCCATTTTGGCCTATTTTATATTTTTATTTTTTGTCTCAAAATTGAACTTGAATGCATCAAGAAAGAATTCTTTTCCTTATAAAAGAAATCACCATTACATCCTTACATTTTTTAGAATAGAAGAAAAATTGAATTACAATACAAAATGTGAATAAGACTATAGGAAAAACGAGAAACAATGTTGCAAATACAAAGGATAACTGGAAAGAAAAACTTTTAAAACTGGCTCAACCTTTAACACAGAGTTTTAAAAATTGCAAGAATCACTTTTTTGAACTAAACTACCTGTTTTTCTTCTTTCCTGTTTCCCTTTCATCACATTTTCTTCGACTGAAATTTTCTTTCGAACATTTTTTTGTTGTGTATTAGTTTTTATGTGGCGTTGCATTACAGGCTTACTTATCTTAAACTTAGGTCTTAAATTGAGATAATTTGAGGAAAAGAATAAAATTGATATTAATGTTCTTCTTATTATTATATACTTTTTATAAAGAAAAATACTTTTATCAACGCTTTAATAAATAAACATACAGAATATTTAAAAAAATGATTGAACGTTTTCAAAATTCAATGGTCAGGAAATGGTGGCAGCTGCTGTGATGTTTCTTAAACAAGAGAAACTAGTCGTCAGAAAGGATTTTTATCCATTTTTTGTTTTAGTTCCTAGTAAAGATGAAAGATAATGCAGCACCCTCTCAAGCGGCTTAACCACTTAATCGTCGGGCCCGAGACATTCACGGGCTGCAAACTTCACGGCTTTATTCATAATTATTTGATTCCAGCCAGTTTTATAAAATAGTCTAATTAGTTTTATTCGGGTATCACTTTACTTGTCGTTAAATAAGATGAATATTTATTTTTCAAGAAAGTGGTGGCAGTAATGAATTTCAATATTTAAACCGTAATTTAATGCGACTGTTAAGGGGTTAAACAGATGAAAATAACAAGAATAGCAACAACAAAAGACATGCAATTTTAAAATATTATGCGTGTGTTTTAACAACTACACTGACTAAGGGCTAAAACTTGTGTAAATGGTAATTCATTTTTACACGATAGTTTTCTGACAGCTCACTGAAAATATTAGTTATAATGGTAGTTAAAATAAGGAAACGTACTAAAGAGATATTCCAGGTTCCACACATTAATTTCCTACATAGTTAGCTTTAACACTTTGAGGTTTGAGCTCTTTGAACCGCATACCTCCATCAACGCTGATGGTATTTGATACTTTTCATATATCTTTTTAAAAATACATAGGATATACATATGTAAGTATATTTTGTAATTTAATTGTATTGTAAAATATCATTTAATTTTTTTATTATAAACCTCAAAATTTTGTTATTCATAGTGAATTAACTATTTAAATGTACTAAAAAATAATGTTTAATAAGAATAATATTTAATAAGTTCTTATTGGCAGGTATGTTACCGTCTTTCTTGCAAGAATTGTACACACTTACGGAAAAATCGTTCATTGGGTTTGGTATTTAAATTAATATTAATCTATTGATAAAGCATTTAAAAGGAGACTTTGAATAAAACTGAAAAATAAAACAGAGTCATCACATAATAAAATGACTTACAGTAGGCGTTTCAAGTTTTAACGAAACTTTTCATTAGTAAATACAATGACTCAAAGTTTGACTCTTCAAGCACAAGATTTTCATCATACAAATATCAATCGAAAATCACGACTGTTGCTGAGACATATTTACGTTCAAAATAATGCATTTAAAACACTAAATGACCAGGATGTATATGCAAGGCTGCCGCTGGTATCTATTTTTATATCTATTAATCTATTAATTATATTTTTATATTTATTTTTATTGTATCTACCGTAATTTCGGGTGTATAAGCCGCAGATCAAACAATTCTTTTTCGACCCAGAATTTTTTAAGAAACAAATATAACTAGTTAGATCGCCGTAAATATTTTTCTTCAATCACTAAATAAGTTTTCTGGGTCCAAAAAGAATTGTTTGATCCGCGGCTTATACACCCGAAATTACGGTATTTTAAAAATACCGTGTGAATTAATATGTGAGGTTCGAAAAGAAGGCGTGAAATTTGTCCGAGACATGCCGCCACATCTCCGCCGGAATATGATTTTGCCTTTTTTTAATATGATACACCATACGTAGATAGTTGAAATTGATAGAGAATATGCATCATGTCTCATAGTATTTCATGGAAAAAAAATTAAGGTGGTCACTCAGAAATTTCAGTTTATTTTTAATTAAAATGTTCATTTAAAAACAGGAAAATGCTAGAAAACTTGTTCTTTTGTTTAAAAAAATCTGAAAAAATTGTCAAATATTCGTATGGTGGTTTTTTACATCCCTTATTTTTTTAGTTGAAATTTGATTAGTAGTTTCGTCACAATGCGCACTTTTCCAAAACAGCCATTTAGGGTCATTAACCCCCCGCCCCCCCATAGTCTTGAGATACAAACTTAAAACTAAGGAGAAATGAATTTCATTTTATGGGTTATCGATCCATGTAGGATTCGATGTGGTTGACCCGAGGGCATTTTTTACTATGAAACCCGGCTATACCCTCTTGTAGCATATTTCTCTTTCTGATGTTGTCATAGAGTACGTAAAAATTTCTTGTTATTAAAGAGTGGTGAGAGATATTAGAAACTAAAAAGTACCAAAAAGTAGTCACTAGTGGCAGCTCTGTATGTGGGATATAGTCAGAGATCTATTGAATGATTAGCAAGTTTCGATTATTAACTGCTAAATTTAAAAACGAAATTGTTTATTACTAATAACCAATGAATAAAAATTTATGTTGCTAACAATAAATAACTAATAATAAAGAAAAATAAATGTTCATTTCCCAATTAGCTTAATGCTGCCTAGGATCTTTGTAATAATCCATATACGTGCCAGGTTGATTGAGAGACAAATGATTATTTTTCAATTAGATTTAAGATGCATGGGCACTTGACAATAAGTATGATTTGGAATAGTCAACAATGTATAAACTACTTTGGAAATTGTATTTAAACAAGGTTTGACATTTTTTTCATATCATTAAAAACTTGTCAATCTCGTGCCAATTTCATAGATGCTGTTTTGAAAGCATTGATAGTTTCATTTATATTTTCTGAGACTGGAAAATAGAATAAGTAATTTTATAAGTATATTTTGTCTAAAAAAATCTATTATCATACTTGCCAACTTTGAACTTACCATAATTTTCGGGCAATAATCCTCGGAAAAACAATCAGTTTTTGAAACAGAAATTTTATTTAATATTTGAAAGTTAATATTTACCGTGATTTAATAAGTTACATTTTGCGAAATAAAGTGTCTGGGTCTAAATATAATTGTTTGATCGGCGGATTATAGGTCGAAATTTACGATAAGTTCCGTACAATGTGAGTTAATTTAAACCAGGGTAAACTAGTTTCGTACTAGAATTTTTTTAAAGAAATGATGACAAAAAAGTTCTACTTGGAAAAACGTAATTATAAAGCTAATGATTCATCTAATATATTTTCTAGTTAGAAACTAGAAATTTCTTTAACCTGGTTTGAATTAATTCACATTTTACAGAAGTTACGTTGGAAGTTGGAAAGTATGCTATTATCATTCAGAAAAATAAAAAAAAAATTCTGGAATTTTGGAAAATTTATAATGAGTACAGAGATGAAAGTCCAATTCGCGAACAAGAATACTTCTTTTGTGATTTTCCACGAACT
This sequence comes from Maratus speculifer, assembly GCA_964019185.1. Classification (NCBI taxonomy): domain Eukaryota; kingdom Metazoa; phylum Arthropoda; class Arachnida; order Araneae; family Salticidae; genus Maratus; species Maratus speculifer. The sequence goes on from OZ025299.1 coordinate 273,247,230, forward strand.
AACTCAATTGGACAAAACACATACTTGTGCCTACGATCTTATGTTTATTTATTATAAGAAGACGCTTGCAAACTATTAATAAGGCAATGACGGCGCTCTTTTCAAATTTTTCGTTTGTATTTTAATGTTTTTGAATGTTTTGGATTTTTGGATCGCATGTTTGAGATTGATGTCTTGTCGGGTGCATTCGTACTCGGTTACAGTTTTTTCTAATGATACTTTAGCTTTGAAAACTGGGTTCAAAATGGTTAAAATGTTTAAAATTTATTTGTTGTTTTCTGGTGGGGAATGTTTGTGCACATTAAGTAGTTTGTTTGTTACATTTTACTCACACACGCACATATATCTATATCAGGGATGCTGTGCCATTATCTTTATGCCAGTGTTTTTCTACGTTTTCCATGAAAAATATTACCTGTATGCCTAATCAACTTCTGACATAATTATCGTTGTTTTCATTTGTGATATGATTTATTTTTCTATAATACCAAGTGTGTAAAAAATTATTCTTCAATAAACCTTTTACTTTTATTTTTAGATATAATAAACTTAACCCTTTCCGGCGCAGACAAATTCTGTTCATAAAATGAGAAATTGTTGACTGACACCGGAATTTACAGAAGACTATTTTAGAAATTACGAACTCCCTGATTTAAACTGCCATTGTAAAAGTAAAATTTCACTAAAATATTATTGGTGCCGTTTGTAAGTTTCGAATTAAAATTAGGTGTGTCCAGAGTGGACACACTGCACTGGAAAGGTTTAAACAAACCCTGAACGTTCTATGCGTAGTTTGATAATACTACATTGACGACCTTTCCATGAGTGTTGTTGCTTCAAAATTAGTTAGAAAGTCACAATTTTGTCAGAATTGTTAGATTTCCCTAGAAAAAAAAAAGAACATGAAAGTCTGTTAAAATTTCTTTATGTCGGAATTAGAATATCGGAAAATGTTATATACTTAAAAATAAAATTATATTTCTAACGATAGAAATAAAAATAAGAATAAAAATAATCTAATTAAAATGTAAAAATATGTTTGTATGTTATGAGTACTTCAGAAAATAGTGAGTATATGTGTGGTGTGTGAAAACAGCTTAAAAGTATTCTCAATAATCTTGTCCCTTTTTTTTCTTTTGAAATCAAGTTTTTATGTATATAAAATCTTATTACTCTATTGCAAATTTCTTTTAATTAGCTCTTTCTTATTAAAATCGTATTTTAAAATGAATTATATCTTTATATCATTGATTATTTTGTATTTATTTAAACAATTACTGAGAATGAATTTTATAGAAATTATCTTTTAAGGTAAAAAAATTTTTTAGAGAGAATGTTTTCTATTTATACTTACACACATATTGATATGATAAAAATTAAATTTTATATGAAATAAAATATGGTTGTTATTTTTACACTTGCAAATTTTCTTTGCGAATGGAGATTTTTTCTTCTAACCTCAAACACAAATTAGAAGCTCTTTCAGCATTAAAAACACTTCCACATGATTATACATAATCCCGCATAAATAGTTATATGTCTATCCTTTTTTTTGTTTCATTTTTATAATGTTACTTATAGTTTTGTTTCCACACATACAACATTTGTGAAAATGTTAGATATTCTTGTAAACACATTTAACGTAAATAAGTAGGAACACCCCCAAATTCTTGAATATTATAATGCTAATTATTGTGAAGTTTCCAACTTTGATATTTGGAAAATATTATGCTTTAATGTAAAAAAAGTGAAAAATCTCTTACCATATACAATTACGTAAAGGCAATTATCCCGAAATTTCATCTCTTTGTGAAGTTAACATATCCATCCATACAAACACAAATTTATACACTTTGTATACGCCTACTGTAAACGTTTTGATGCAATATACAGGGGGTGGCCTGGGAGGGGGAACATTTCCCCCGGATGAATGAAATGTCCCTTTCCTGGAAAATCTGAAATTTAATATTTTCAATGGTTAAAAATGAAATCATCCCCCCCCTGGAAATTATACGGTCTCCCCCCCCCCACAGAAAACTATCGGAATTAAACACTCCTTTGATTTTTTTTATAAAAATATATTTGTTATTAAGAATTAATAATCTGTGGCCCAGATTTATGAAAATTTGAGGCATTGTGGGAAACGCATGCAATGTAAGTAATCTGGAATACATTTTATTAGAAATAATTAAGAAAAGACAGTTATCCCTATTTGACACCTTTTTCTCTTAAACTGGAACGTATCCGCTATGTAATATCTATACACAAATCTTACAAATGCACACATACACACACACACATAAATTTCAATTTCACATACAATTATTAAAGCACAATTATTTCATTCTTGAATATAAACATTATGCATTATTAAGTATTCATAAATAACATTAATATTTTTTTACAAAATTGTAAACGAATATATATTTTACTGTTTAAAATTATCGCGAAAAATCCCCTCTGCTATTACACACTATCTATTTTCTGTTCAATGAGGCAATCCATAGGCGTTTGTGTGGTGTTTTTATTTTCAGAAAATAAATAATCTTTAAAAACAGAAAAGTTTTGGACTATATTTTTAACGGTGTATACAAGGTGTCTTACTCTGATTCATTTTTAATCCACATGAAATTTTTCATACACGGTGCAAATTATTTTCGGCATTATTATCTTTCTGTGTGGTTATCGCATTCGATCACATATTTTTATGCGATAGTAAAAGTATAATTATAGTTGTTAGGAACGAGATCACTCCGACTGATTTCTATCACTAAATTTTAACAGTATTACTCGCTGTATTTAATGACAGAATTTCTGGCATTTAATAAAGCAAAGCATACTTTTGAAATTTAATGGGGAAAATCAACTATTTGAGTCGGAACGTTTTTATCCCTGAGTTATATATGTTGCCAAATCTTTTGTATTTAAATATTAAAATAATATTTATTATTAAGAATCCACATATGACATTTATGAAAGTTTTGAGGCATTTCTGCAACCGCATCCAACGTAAATAAGCTGGGGTATCTCTTACTCGGAGTAATTGAGAAAAGACAGTTATCCCGGAATAACATTGTTTTCTCTTAAATTGGAATGTGAGTCATCCGGTCTCTGACATTTATTAAAGCTAGCATGCATTTCTTTCCACTTTAATCTAAATTCCTCAAGAAATAAATCTCAGGCAACATGCTTCTTCCCGAAAGATATAAAAAATTCCATCAAAACTATTCATTTATTCTCGACTAGAAATAAATATTTTCCAGATTCTATGGATGAAAAAAAATCCTTTTCTCAACATTGCTACTTGAATATTTATTAAACTAAAAATTTATAATATTTAGCCTTTTGTATCGAAGGAATGTCACAAATTAGCGTTAATTGAGAAAATGTCTTCGAAAGTTTATAACAAAGATTAAATTTTTTGAAATATTTTTGATTGAATGTCAAACTAATTTTATTAATTACTGTATATATCTTACCGTAATTTCGGGTGTATAAGCCGGGTATCAAACAATTCTTTTTCGACCCAGAATCTTTTAAGAAAGAAATGTAACTAGGTAGATCGACGTAAATGTTTGTCTTCAATCACTGAATAAGATTTCTGGGTCCGAAAAGAATTTTTTGATCCGCGGCTTATACACCCGAAATTACGGTAATTTATTTGAATACGGTGACAAAAGAGTTAAAATTTCGTACAGAGATTCGCGTTTCTTAATTTGATTTCTAAATTTTTGAAAATGATATTTTACTATATCTATTCAAAGTGCACAATTTGAGTTTGTACAGGAAGTTGAAGACCATATAACCCACGAACATACATCTGTTAATTTATGATTTTTCAGTTACAATCAATGCTAGTTACCTATGTCGTATATATCATTACTATTAAATGTAGCAAATATTAGTGGTGTATTACGTATATCATTTAGTATAATTTTCAAAATTATAAAACTTCTGTCAGACCTTTCGAATACAGTTTTATTTTTATATCAATTTACTTTGAATAACTCAATGATTTTTAATTATTTTTTAATTATTTTTATTTGTACGTAATTATTATTTTTACATAAGATAACCCCACTGAAAAAATTTAAAAAGTACAATAAATAAATAAGTAAATAAATAGAGATTTCAATGTTTAAGCAAAGAAAGACTGTGTTATAAAAAAGAACATATTCTAGTTAAAATATTAGACTTCAGATGTAAACTTTTGATAATAATGTGTTTTGTTTCCAATAACAATAGAGAAATAACTTTTTTTATGTAGCACCAATATGATATGTAATATAATTAAAATAATTTTTAATATCTTCGTAATTAGTCACTTTACGCAATGATTAAACTTAATTGACAATATGTTTAAACAGTTGTTTAAATGGTGATTGGTACATACATTGGAAAATGCATCCTATCAATTTGTACTAATGTAACTCAATTAATCTCCCAAGGGAATTCAACCAATTATCTGAATAATATCGCACATATGTGTCGCTAGATTTCTAAACTTCTAATAACAAGATTCAAAATTAACGCGCAAACCATATATTGCTTGACATAGAATACAAACCCTCAGAAATATAGAAGCAGACAATACTTACTGTTCGATCTCACTTGCATATCTCAGCGATACCCTATTTTCAAGCATAACTAGCAGTCTGAGGTGAATAATGCACCAGCTATATGAGAAGTGGATACAACGTTAAGCACCATTCTGTGATTCACAACAGATAGTTTTCAGTGCCTTTAGGTTGAATTCATAAGTGAGGGTTTCACATCACCTGTGTATCCACATGCTATCCGTATTGTTCCTTTATATCTCATGCTAAATAAGATGACCTTCACTATTAAAATTATTCAAACTGCATTTACACGCATATTTACTTATAGGTTTTTACATGCAAATATACTCAACGCATGAGAAAATATATTTTAGGGATTAAATATCAATAGAATTGTCTCTATATTTGTAAATGAGGATGAAATGTAAATCTATTACGCAATTGTCTGATATTTAAATAAACATATCTAATGCAAATATGAAAACAAAATAAGGAAAGTTTCAGTAGCGCATGAATTATGATTAGCTTTCAACATTATGCGAATGATGTATTAAATGAGATTATTAGTTTTAATTTCTAACTAGTTATTGAAAGAACTTTTCATATTAAATATGCATAACTTCAAGCAAAGAAATTTGAATGGTGTCCACTAATATGCGATATTAACAAGTGGTAACATTTATTATGTAGTTAGCCTGATTAAACTTGAAATTTGTATTTGTGAAACTTTAAAACCTGATGTAAAAATAACAGAAACATACTTTTAATTCAATTTCTTTTGTTATCAATTAAAAAAAATCAAAAGTGGTATTATAGTAAAAAAATAAATGAATAAAAAATAACACTGTATTTAAAAATACATACATGGTTCGTACCGGCCCTGGAGTTTCTAGATTAGAAAATCCACAGTCAGTAATTTCATATAGAAATTTGCTCTTTAAATAAGGCGAAATTTCATGAGTTTAACACTAGAACCGTGGCGACGGATCATTTTGACCCGTAACTTATGCAGAGATGTTGGTTCGAACCAGAATTTTTTTTTTTTATAAAATTAGTTTAACATAAGCTGGGTTAAAAATAATTTTAATATATAATTTAAACAGTTTTAAACGAAAATTCCGGTGAGAAATATTTTTATAAAACTTGAATGAATTTTCCCGCGGTTCTAGTGTTAAACTATATTATTTTTCAAAAAAAAAAAAAAAAAAAAAATCAGATATGTCTTCTGGAAAATAACGGTACCCATACGAAACCTGTTATATTTATACTCTAATATATTTTTATTGGAGTTTTTATAATAGAATCACTAACATGTTATCAATGTGTAAATTATCAAGATTGGCAACCTCAATATCTACACTTTAAAGAAAAAACCCTGTAAAGTTATTAAATTTTTTCTAGGAAACTGGGATTCCTAGAACTTTTCATGTAACGGTAACACCAAAATTCATGTAAAAGAAGCGGATATATGAAATTTTGCTATTACCATTACAATAAAAGTTCTACGAATCCCAGTTTTCTAGAAAATGTTTAGTAATATTACAGAATTTTTTACACTGTAGTTTAAAAGGAATTAAAAAGTATGACCCTAAAACTAACGATGGAATGAACATTTTGATGTTCTGTAGTGAATGGGATCATATAAATACCTGCTTTTTCATAATCTCAAATTGGATCAATTTTTTTAAGAATTAAATCTTTTAATTTTGTAGGAGGTTTAGCTATTAATTAATTATTATATTTTAGTAAAGTGTGTCTCAATCTCTCGTAATGTTGTGGGATATCTTCAAATTTGCAATAACTGAATTTATTCAAACTGAATTCTATCATCTGTCTGGATTGTTTTGCTCGATTATCTAAACTATTAATGAATTGAGGAGGGAAACAATTCTCGAAAGTAATCTGTTTAATTTTCTGTTTATGTATATATATACATATACATATCTATATATACCTGTATATATACCTGTTTCTTATAAGCTTGTGTGAGTGACGCAACCAACGAATGAGAGAGACTGAGAAATTTCTACCTCTCTTGGTTGGTTATATAAATTATTATCGGACTGAGACCGTGTATTACACGCCGTGTCTATTTTTCTATGTAAATATGCATAAATAATTGAGTAAAAATGTAACTAATAAATTTTTAAATACAAAAATATGAAAATTTTACATAGCTAAATAGGGACTAATGATCTGCTCTGTCTTATAATATTCTGTCTTACAAGCATAATGTCGTCTAATAATTGTACTACTATATTTGCTACGTCAAATTAATCAAATAAAAATATATAATTTTTTTAACTAGTGTTCAAAATTATACTTTCTTATTAAAATATTTCTTATATATAGGTTTTTATTGTAGTGATACTCATACATTTTCATGCATTTAAAAGCATTTTCAGGTTATGTAAGATCAGAAAATTTTGTCACTCAATTGAGAAGTAAAACACTTCAACTTTAACTAGTTAAACACGGTTGAAATTTTAAATTCGGTTGATACGTATCTCTGTATTTTTTCACTACAGCAAATTAGAGTTGTTCAAGTAATTAATTATCTTACGTTCAACGAGATTCTAGAACTTTTTGAATTGTGGCAGCATAATTGCGACTTTAAAATTATTACCAAACTTAACTCAAAAGTACTTATTTAATTGTCCAACCTAATACTTCGCATGCAAAACCGAAAACGTTATACGTGTCTCTTCCAAAAGTTTTACGCAGATTAAAGATCAACAGAACATAATGTTCTAGAGAATGTAAGTGATCTGAATAAATAAAACTTTGTTAAGTACGGATATTTATCTTCTTAACAATTACACAGAACACTGAACGTAAACGAAATACAGAATAATAAAAGCATTGTCTTGTTTATTTCACAACATATACATTCAGTAAAAGAAATATTTTTTGAATATTATGGGAAATATTTATTAACACTTGAACCGCGGGAAAATTCATTCGAGTTTTATAAATATATTTCTCACCGGAATTTTCGTTTAAAGCTGTTTAGGTTATTTATTGAAAACATTTTTTATCAGGATATTTTTAGCTTATGTATTAAGAGTTTTATGGTTTGAATCGATATCTCCCCATATGATACGGGTCGAAATGACCCGCCGCCGCGGTTCTAGTGTTAAGTAAAAATATATTACTTTTGGCATTTTCTTCTAAACGAATTTTTCACTGCTAATTTGCCAAGAAAATTGTTTATTATTTTTTAGGATGCCTTAATTAAAAAAAGGTAAAAAGGAAACCATTACAAGATCACTTGCGTGTTTCATTGAATAGATATTAGAACAATTTTTCTCGAAATTATGTAGAATAGTAAGTTCAAGCGTTGCAGCGTTATGAAGGTCATCGACCCACACATTTATAGTTTCTTAGCTATTCACAAATATTTTTAGGGAGAAATTAGAGGGCGAATTAATTTACTTGGAATCTTTTAATGTTTATCGTCTATTTTTCGAATATATTTCGAAAGGTCTCAACACCAAAATCACAAATATAATTGTTTTAATTTTAAGTATTTTTTAGACATATTGTAGGAAATGGATTGCAAAAAATGAAACTTTTGTAAACTGAATATTTTGTAAATTGAAAATCAGATTTTTGTAACAAAAAGTAAAATCCTACCGAGAAGGGCATAATTTCTTTTATCATGTAAATTAGGATTATGCAATCTAAAACAATTAATTTTCGTCGAAATAAGTGGTCACTTATTTGACAGATCTTTGTCAGATATGGCAGATTTTAGAAACTCTTGCATAACTGAAGTGACATTTTTTTTGCTGAAATACATTTGGCTTTCGTTAAATGTTAACCACTGAAGTGTTCAACATGCGTTTGTATTTTTTCTTAGTACTATTTTTTTCTATATTGAAACTAAAAAATATCTTAGATACAATTTGCAAATGGTATAATAGATAGATATTTGGTATGTAATATCAAAGATGATAATTAACATAAATAAAGAAGACATTATTTTATTTACCTTTTTCCATCCTTTATATAAAGCAAACAATTTCCATCAATATTTTGGTCAAATATTTATTTAATGTCTCAAAATACGTATATAAGAAATTACAGGGGTTGCATTACATATAGAAAATTTTATTGTTCCTACCACAGCCTTTAATCAGCAATCTTTGTGATCATTTTATTTAATATATGCTATAGATCGGTTAGGTGAAGCTATAATCATCGCCGCCAACTAGTACAGGATTTTCATACCACTAAAATTTTGTGGAATATCATAGTTAATTGAATTGCCGAAATTAAAGCAATTTTAGCGTTTAAATACATCAAAAATTTTCATTAAAGTTTAGCGGTAGGAAAAATCCATAAAAGTCGGGAGCTATATATTATTTTCAAAATAGAAGTAGGAAGAATAAAATCTCCCCTCTATAATGTGACCCCTGAATAATAAGTAATAAATCGTCATTGTGAAATCACCCCAACACCTCCCGGCATAATATTGCGCGAAAAATACAGAAACTAATGGTTATTTCATCGCACATTTTTAGCACACAAATTAAATACATAAAAACTCTATTGCCACTCTAATATTCAATTCCATATTTCGATTGGCGAAAATAATAATAATAATAATAAAGAAATCGCAATAAAGTTACGTTTAACAGTTTTGTTATAAACCAATTACTTTTAAAAAGTGTTTTCATTTCTTAGAATAAATATTAACGATAGCAACTTACGATGTATTATTATCTACGTTGTAATTATTTCGAAACCCCTATTACAGGCTTAAAAATTATATTAACCTATTCAGTTCACGGATACTTCGGATGATTTGATGGATTTCATGAAAAGCCGAAAGGAATGATGGCGGAACTAATGTGCCCATCATAATCAAGTAGGAATATGCTACAAACGGGAGTAGCTGCGAAGAGGGTTCTTTTTTTATTATTATTAAAGGGAGATACGATAACCACCCTCAATTCGCAAATAATCCCTTTCACAGGCCCTAAGGAAAGAAATTTATGCTAATTGCTTTTAGAAAATAGTGCAGGGAAAATAATGGTAAAACAATTTAAGATTTTTAGAAAAAAAATGATTAACATATGGTCGGTAACAAATATTGGCAATGTATTTATCAAAATCATAGCCTGTGGAAATGCTATATTTATTTATATATTTGTTTTTATTAATCAGGAGTTTTTTCTCTTATAAACGATTTTATTATTACAAAATCTATTTTATTATTTCTTCAAAATGTCATTACAGTATGAAAATTATTGAAAAAATAGAGTAATAAAGCCAATGCAGGATTTATCACTATAATTTCAAAACTTTATTTTCACATGCATCTGTAAGTATATAACAGAGCAAAAACTACCCAATCAAATCATTTGAAATTTAAAATATATTGTTGCTGCATAATTTTGTCGAGACATTTCAAATTTTATGAGAATCGGATGGATATTTATATTAAAGGTACAATCAAAATTATTCCATTACATTATGGCCAGTGGGAAAAAATAGTTTCAAGTGCATTTTGATGGTGTTACACTCTTTCGAACGTAATAAAATGGATATGCATCTTTGAAACATACACTAAAATATACATTCTGTACAATCTGTGGTGAAAAGAAGTTTTGATATTAATTTACAGGGCGACACAAATGTATTCCATTATATAATGGTACAGGCGGAAACATCGTTTGGGGCGCGTTTTAATAATACTAAATTAGTTCACATTTTATGAAATTGAAATACGTTTCTGAAGTTTATTACAAGTTACTTCCAGTATAATAGAAAGCGGATAGTATTTAAAGGTATACACAAAAGATATCGGATTCTACTGTATCCGATGTACTGTATACTATTACACCATAAGCTGAATATTTCAAAAACATCCTTATACTACCAACGCAAATCTTTTGCTAAATTTTATACTTAATCTGATTTTTATGTTGCAATCGTTTATTTTTGGCTCTTAATAATAATTTATAATAAATGATTATTATAAATTAATAATAAATCTTAATAGATAATTTATTGTGGCTTCTAAAAAGATTGGCATAGTAATTATTCTAAGCTTACTAAATATTTATTTTTATGATTGATTCTTAATTATGGATGATTACAACATCCATTGAAACGTTTATTCTGAAAAAAAATTTAATACTTTCATTCATGCATGTAATATTTTAAAGGCTAAACTTTTTTTTTTTTTATAAAGCTAAAATTAAAAAGCTAAATATTAGAAATTATAGAAAGAAATTCCGTAAAGCATGATTTTGAACTGTCAGCTCAATAATAATAATAAAAAAAATATTATCTCTACAAAAATAAACCCGCGTTCAAAATCTTGTCTTTACGTTATGAAATGCATCCAAAATAACTAAAGATATTTGAAAAAGTGTTTTGTGCAATCCTGGTGTAAATGTATTACACTGCAGGCTACGACCGAAGAGGTCCCGGGTTCGATCCCCATGGAAGGTAAGTCACATTTCTTCACTGTTGTTTAAATTAAATGTAAATAATGTGTGCCTGTTGTTAGCGTGTCTTTCTAAAGTAAAGAATAAAATCACAAAGATGTTAGTTTGTCCTTGAAAAATTCTTTTAACTTTCAAACTGAAATTTTTACATAAGAAAATATTAAAAAAACGGTAATATTTTGTGAAAATATTTCTGGAATATACGGAATTTTTTTTCCGTTAAAAAACGGAAGTAGTACTGGCGTCTAGATTACCAGTACTATTTCCGTTTTTTAACGGAAATTTTTTTACAGTGAAGCAATTCCAATCAATTATTAATCAATTGATTTTTTTTCTTGAGAGACACTTCCTTGTATACAAAAATCCGCTAAAGATATAATTCTGCATAATCGTTCCTCGTCATGTTTATTTACTGTTGAAACACAGCAAGCGACATGAATAGGAGGCTGAAATTTGTATTAATACGCTTTTAATTTTTTTTAATATTTTTTTAATTTGTAAAGAAAACTTTATATATGTTCCTACAGTTTACTTGGGATGTTTAAAGTTCAGATATACCTCAATTTCTTTCAAGATCTGAATTTTTTGGAAAACTGAAACTTGAAAGAATAAAATTTAATTTATTAAAATCTCAGAGTTTTTTAGTTTTTATACTTTACTGAACTGGCTAATATCATAAAAAAGCAATATATGTACATGCCAAGGTTCATAAGCCTCCTGGAAATTTTCAGACCAGAAAATTCTTCGGCACCAGTATTTTCTCATAGAAATATATCCTTAAATGAAGTTAAAATTTTGCATGTTTAACTTAAATTTATTTTTCTAAAAAAAAAAAAAAAATTAGTCAGATGTGCTAATTCCAAAACTTTATTCTATCTCATGCACGTTACTAACTACTTCCTAAAAAACCAGCATAGCAGCTCCAACGTTTAGGTGATTTACATCAAAATCCAGTCAGCAATAACTTATATGAACTTCTAACTGAATTTGCAGTTTGATGAAAATCCATGCATCGGTTTCTGAGATAGAGCTATTACGGAAATTTAAAAAAAAATTCTACATAACAGTGCACCTGTTGGATGATGTTCATCAAAACATAATAAGGATCAGTCTTTATCAGGTACTAACTGAATATGAAGTTTGATAAAAATTTATGCATTACGTCTTTAGATACAGATATTGCGAAAGTTGAAAATCCACCATAGCAGCGCCACTTATTGGCCAATTTACAACAAAAACTAAACAACACTAATCTACATCTCGGTTAACTGAATCTGAAGTTTGATGAAAATTCGTGCCTCAATTGTAGAAGTAGAGCTATTCCGATAACCATGCAATCATGAGTATAATGTAGATAGCAGCACCACCTCTTGAGGGGATTGCAGCAAAACGTAATCAGCACCAAACAATATCAAGGATTAACTGAATATAACATTTTATGAAAATCATTCCATTAATTCTTGAGATAAAGCTATTGTAAAAATCGCGATAAATGCAGCATAACAGCGCCACCTGTTGATGGATATACAATAAATACGAATCAGCTCCAGATTACATCAAGGTCTAACAAAATACAAAATTTTGTGAAATTCGGCGCATCATTTTTTAAGATAGAGTGCCACAACATGTTTGTCACATACCGATTGGCAGAATGACAGGCAGATTCAAAAACAGACATTTTCTAAAAGTCATCAAATCATGTCAGGGTCTTCCAAAACGTATAAATTCTTCGAAAAGTGGAAGTCGAAATTTTTCACGAATCCAATATTTTCTTCTTGCAAAGATAGAAGAAAATAAAAAAGAAGAATATTCACAGGTGGCAATCCTAAAACTTTCTTCTGTTTCATATAAAATTTCAAAATTTGTTATCGCAAAGCAAAAATCAAACGGCTATCTATGCCCAGCATGAGGATTCTAGTGATATGAAATTTAATGCATTAGTTCTTGAAATAGAACTATTGGGAATATCTGTAAAAATGCAGAGTAAAAGTGCCACATGTTGTTCTATTTATACGAAAACAATCAGCAAAAAAAAAAAATTATCAAGGTAAAACCTGAATCTGAAGTTAGGTCAAAATTCGTGCATTAGTTCTTGAGATAGAGCTATTGCAGGAATCGGAAAAAAATCAATATGACAGCGGCACCTACAAGGCGATTGACACCACAACGTAAACAGAATCACATCTCATCAAGGGTTAACTGAATCCAAAGTTTGGTGATAATTCCTAAATTAATTCTTAAGATAGGGCTATTACAATAATGGTGATAAATACAGCATAGAAGCGCCACCTGTTGAGCGATTTACATCAAAATTCAAACACCATTCATTCATGTCAAGGACGAACAGAATTTGGTGAAACTGTGCATTACTTCTTGAGATACAGCTTTTTCGAAAATCGTCAAAAAGCAATATGATAGCGTCACCTGTTAAGCTATTTACACCAAATTGTAAATAGCATTATTTCATGTCAAAAGGTAACAGAATCTGAAGTTTGGGGGGAAATCTGTGAGTTAATTCATGAGATAGCGCTATTCGAGCAATCGTGAAAAAGGTACAATTGTAGCACCATCTGTTGTGTGATTTTCTTCAGAATGTAAAAAACAATTATTCATGTGAAGGATTAACTGAATCTGAAATTTGGTAAAAAATCTATGCAGTAGTTCTTAAGATAGAGCAGTTGCGGAAATGATAAAAAAAAGGTACCGTAGCAGCACCACCTGTTGAGAAATTTACATTAAAAATTCAGCAGCACCAATTTATATGAGGGACTACCAGGGAACAAATTTTTATGAAATTCCGCGCATTAGTTCTTGAGATGGAGTGCCCATAATATTTCAGTCACATACAGACAGACGAAAAGACAGACGGATAGAGCTACAGACATACATTTTGTAAAAACACATTTTTTGAAATGTCTGACTCCTAAAAACTTTAAATACGTCAGAAACCACAATAAAAAATTTTTCTCGAATCCAGTACTTTTTTCTTATATATAGATAGAAGTAAAAACACATTAACTCCTTGAAGGGTGATGGTATAAAATATATACCACTTAATTTTAATTGCGAAAGGTCCCATTGACACCAGAATATTGAAATGAAAAATTTAATTTTATCAAATGCATGAAGAAAAGCGTTTATCTATTTTGAAATAAATTTGTTTTTAAATTCTGGTGTCAATCAACCATTTCAGGATTGTATGAAAAGGAGTGCTTTGCCCCTCAAAGGGTTAAAGTATAATTATATCAGGATTCGTACGGGTACTGTTATTTTCCAGGTTAAATGTTAGAATATTTTTACAGAAAAAGTAATAAATTTCAAACTCAGAAAATTTCACCTTACTTATACAGAGAATTTCTCTATGAAATTACTGGTATCGAAGAGTTTTCTGATCTGAAAATTCAAGGACCCGTACGAACCGTGTATTCATTTTTTATGTACCGTAATTTCCTACGTATAATCCGCTGATCAAACAATTATTTTTCGACCCAGAAAATTTTAAAAGTAAAATGTAACTTCGTAGATCACAGTAAATATTTGGCTTCAATTACTAAATAAAATTTCCTGGTCAAAAAAGAATTGTCTGATCCGCAGATTGTACGCCGGAAATTACGGTACAGTTTTTAATTATTTTACTATAATACCACCCATGATGATTTTATTTTTATTTGATTCACAGAAGATAGAAAAAAAACTAGTCGGATATGGAAATCCCAAAACATTCTTCTATATGATACATATTAAAACGCTAATACTTCCAGAAAAATGAAACATAGCAGCGTGATTGGTTAGATAATTTACATCAAAATCTAATCTGCAACAACTTATTTCAAGTTTGAACTGTATCTGAAGTTTGATGAAAATCTATGTATTAATATTTGAGATAGAATTGCCACAAAAATCGCAAAAAAAAAGTAAATAGAAGAGCCACCTGTTGAGCCATTTACTCTAGAAGCTGAAGATTACTAATTTATATCAGGGGCTAACAGAATTTGAAGTTTGATGAAAATTCGTGCTATAGTTCCTGAGGTAGAGCTATTGCGATAATCATGAATAATGCCTTGTAGCACCACCACTTCCTGAGCTTTTTACGCCAAACACTAAAGAATACTAATTTATATCAGAGACTAACTGAATCTGAAATTTGATGAAAATTCTTGCATTAGTTACTGAGAAAGAGCTATTGCAATAATCCTGAATAATGTCACGTAGCAGCGCCACCTGTTGGGCAATTAACACCAAAATGTTATCAGCAGCGCCATCTATTCAACGTTTCACTTCAAAAACTATAGAATATTAATTTATATCAGGGATTAACTCAATCTGAAGTTTGATGAAAATTCGTGTGTTAGTTCTTGAGCAAGGGCTATTGAGATAAATCATGAATAATGCCACGTAGCAGCGCCACCTGTTGGGAAATTAACACCAAAATGTTATCAGAGCCAAAATATTATTGTATCAGGGATTAACGGAATCTGAAGTTTTATAAAAATCTGTCACTTGTTCTTGAAATAAAGCAATTGCGGAAATCGTGAAAAAAGCAACATTGCAGTGCCACCTGTTGAGAGATATATGCCAAAACTTAATCAGATCCTGTTTATAAGAAAGTCTAACGGAATCTAAATATTGCGAAATTCCATTCATTAATTCTTGAGGTAGAATGCCCAGAAAATGTATGTCACAGACAGACAAACTCACATATTTTGGAAAAGCAGGTTTTTGGAATCTCTGAGCCTTAAAACGTGTAAATCCGTAGAAAACCAGAATTCGAAAAATTTCATTAATCCAATACTTTCTTCTTTTAACGATAGGAGAAACTAACTAGTCAGATATGGCAATCCCAACACATTCTTCTATCTCATTCATGTAATCATGTTAATACTTCGAAATTCGATTCTACAGCGCAAAATTAATTGAAATTCATGCTCATCGTTATTATTGTAAAAGCATGAAATCCCATGCATTAGTTCTAGAAATGGGGCTATTGTGAATATGGGGAAAATTGAGCGATTTATACTAAAACATAAGCAGCAATAATATTCTACAAGCTGTACCTGAAGCAGAGGTTTTATGAAAATTCGTAGATTAGTTCTTGAGACAGAGCTGTTGTAATAATTGGAAAAAAACTCAGCATAGCAGCACCACCTGATTGGTTATTGAAACTAAAACATTAACAGAACTATTTCATATCACGAATTTACTGATTCTGAAGTTTGAAGAAAATCCGTGCATTAATTGTTGAGATAGAGATATTGCGGTTATCGTGAAAAATGCAGCATAGCAGCACCATTTGCTGAGAGATTTTCACAAAATATAAATAACATCAATTCATGTCACAGACTGCCTGAATATAAATTTTTATTACATTCCGTGCATTAGTTCTTGTGATAGAGCTACTGTGAAAATCGTGAAAAATACAGCATAGCAGCACTACCAAAATATAAACAGCCTCAATTCATGTCAAGGATTAACTGAATCTGAAGTTTGATAGAAATCCGTTCAGTAGTTATTGAATAGTTATAACTGATGCGTAAATAGTGAAAAATGCAGCATAGCAGCGCCACCTGTTGAGCGATTTACTCCAAAACTGATCAGCATCAATTTATATCAGGAACTACTTGAATATAATTTTTTATTAAATTTCGTTTGTTAGTTCTTGAGGTACAGCTACCTCAAAATTTATGTCAAATACAGACAGACTCATAGAGAGGAATTTTGTAAAAACATATACTTTGGAATCTCTGACCCCTAAAAAGGGACAATCCGTCAAAAACCAGAATTTTTACCTTTCAAGAATCCAATACGTTCTTCTTGTAAGTCAGAAGAAAGTAAAAAATATTGGTAGCAATCCTACAAAAATGTCTAAATCGTATTTTGCGGGTAAAACAAAAGTAAGAGGAAATTGTTTTTATCCTTTCCTCCGAATCTTAACTAGCAAATTATTTTAACATTTTACGTGAAGAGATGTGTTTTAGGTTCTGTAATTGTGTTGAAAAAAAAAATCTAGTTTTAGCTTTGTCAGATAGTTTTTTACGATTCTCAAAACTTAAAATTTACACCAAAGCATTTCTGAAATAAACGTTAGCCACACAATACGTTTTAAGTTAAGAAACTATGTTTTATTACATCCAGATCATCTACAGCATTCTTAGAGCAAGAACGAATAAAATCTAGGAAAAACACGAAAATATTAATTCTGCTACATCATGAATGTCTGATTTTTCTCCCAAAATAAATAATGCTTTCATTCTTATTTTTTCACAATACACTTTTAATGATGAATTGGTACGTAACTCAACGACAAAGTTCGACATATAATTGCCATTCGAGCAATATAGAGCAATTAGTTATACTGTTGAGTCTGCACTTGGTAATGGTGTCGGAAAATAAATAAATCCATCAATTGACACATAAAAAAGACGCCATCAAACTTAATGCGTATGTATCAGATTCTACTGCGTGAATTTATTGTTCTTTGTATTTCACTTACGATGCAAAATTTAAAAAATAATAAATACTGGTAATGTATTTTAGTGCAAATCAGAAATATTTACCTTTAGAAGAAAATAGGTGTAAAATCATATAACTTATTAATTGTTGTTTCTTCACCAAATTTTCAGCAGAATTTAATGTAACTTTGTGTATATATTATTCTGTTGCTGTCCTTGTTCCGTAGTATATGTTCAAATATATGATCAAATCATTATATTTTTATTAATATGTAATTATTTATAAAAAGTTAAATATTTCGGTTTTACCAAACCGGTAAGGTAAAATTTTGTTATACCATTAAGGGCTAGTGTAACCATATGGTCACAATATCACTGTCAACCCTTTTGATATTTTATGCCAGTAAATTAAAACAAAAAAAATTAACTTTGTTTAATGACAGAAATTCTGCTAGAAATTAACATAGATATTGCTTTTCTTTAAAAGTGTGGCACAGATGTCATATACGCACCACATTTGCACGTACTTTCTTCCCCCGTCAATTTGGCAAAAATTTTGTTTTTTAATATAAGTTACAATTTTCATGCAATAACAGCATGTGATTTTTTATTGCAATATAAAAATAAAATAGCGTGAAAAATGGCAGATTCTAGTATTTTAAAAAAGGAAACAAAAGTAAATAAATGATAGTTTAATATAAATAATTATTGATATAGTATATAATAAAAATAATTTAAAGAATTAAAATAAAAAATAGCAGTAAATAAATATGAATTTAATAAAAAAGAAAACAATAAGTAAACAGTATACATTAAATAATAAACTTAATAAGTAACAAAACAATAAATATAATTTTCACAATAAATCTTAAATATTAATACTTATAGCCATGTTATATGCATGCGGTTGCATAATTTAATCAGCACATGATTTAATCAGCACTGAAATCTAATTTTTCCCATTTTATTTCCCTAACAATTGTTATAAACGTATCTTCTCCTTCGCACAGATGTGCAATACCAAATTGGCGGGGAAAAAAAGCACGTACAAATGTGGTGCGTATATGATATCTGTGTCAAAAGTGGTACGAAATGGAAATTTTGTATTTTAAAAAGAAAAATATTCAATGTTTAATGGGTTAAGGTAAACTTAGGTGAAGAGAAACATTTAGCCTTTATTTTAAAAGGGGCATTGCATTTTATTTTACAATTTTAAATCAGTAACTGTTAATAGTTGCATCATGAATCTAATGTTTAACTTTTAAAAACAAGAAATTTGAGAACGTGAGTTTCAAAATTCACCTTAGCCAAAATTAAAAGAAACAAGTTTTCTCTATTAGTTTATTCTATTGGTGAGCCTGCATTACAAAAACACTTAAATCTGCAAGAAAACTAGTTTTATAGTGTATTTTTGCATTGTAAAATCGTTGATTAAATTAACACTAATGGACGCAGCCAGGGGTTTCTGCAATTTCCCAAAATTTTGTTTTCTGGATAAGATGAGTTTTGGAAACTCACGAAATTTTGAAAAAGGTATGTGCAGCTTCAAAGCTAATATATTAACATAAATTAAATTCAGACTTTTTTTTCTTGTTTCAGGATTGCCCTACACAAGTTGCAGGCTGATATTCCAATTTAAGACACCTTAATTTAATTGGATGTCAAACGAATTTTTTTTATTTTGTTCTATGAAAAATTTAAGAAACTCTTTAAACACAAAGTAATATATTGAAACGAAATCCAACAATTTACGTTCTTATTGAAACCGATATCCTATATCGAAAATATAGTATTGTTTTCGACGTTGAAACAGATGTCTTCAGTTATAAAAACTTCAACATTTAAAAAACAAATTATTGTATTTTAACAAATTACTACGACTATTTGGAAAATGGTGTTTTCAAAGACTAAAATGTTAAAGACTTATAAATAAATTCTGCATTTAAATTAATAAAAATAATAAATATAATTTTTATGATGATCATAACGCGTCATATATTACGTACGCCAAGCATTAACCCTTTCCGACAGGGCAAAATCTGTAGTAAAATGAGAAATTATCGACTGACACCGGAATTCACAAACGAATTTTTTAGGTATTTTGAAATTCGTAATTTAAGCTTGTATTATAAAAACAATATTTTACTGAAATATTACTGGTGCACTTTGCAAGTTTTGAATTAAAACTAAGTATCCCAGACCGGGCACAGTGTGCCGGAAAGGGTTAAACATTAGTATTCCTAGACCAATCATGAAAAAAAAAAACAGTGGTTTATAGATAAACAACTTTAACTGTTTAAAATGTGCATTTTTATATGATGGGGTTAATCTGACTGACTTCTGAACTCCCCATATTAAGAACGACATGAATTAAAGATTAATATTCCCATCATAAACAAATTTTAAATGAAATTTCAGTTTTACAATTTACGGAACTGCAAATTTTTCAATTTCTAAATATCGCTCATTTAAAATTTTTACACCGATGCGTAGAGATAAAAATGCACTTTTCAATGAAATTTCTTGGACATCTTTGTCACAATTTGTTTCCAAATTATTATTATTTTTTATATTGTTGCAACAGAAGTATCCATTTTTAGACATTAAATATGAACCAATCAGAAAACAAATAAAATAAAAACAGAAGTATTCTATTTTTGGACATTAAACATTGACAAATCAGAAAGCGAATAAAATAAAAAAAAGTTGCGGAATTCAATCAATAAAAAGATTCAGGTGTACTTCAAATTTCCCAGTTCTCTACCGAGGGCAACAACTTTTTTCCAAATAGTTAATAAATTAAAGTTCAGTAGTGTTAATATCGCTGCAACAGTAAAGAAAAACAGAATACTTTATTGAGCTATTTTCTCTAAAAAACAGAACATGGGATTTGTATTTGACATACGTGCGTCTGAAATGGAATTGATACAATCGATTCTCATTCATCTTTTATGCTAAAAAAGCGAAATTTTAACTAAAATTTCTCTTTCTAATACACTGAAAATAAATCTCATTATTAACGCCAAACAGAATTAAAAGTTAAAATGTTCTATAAAGATAACTTACAGATTATTATCACTCCATATAGACATTAAGCAAACCATAACAGCAATACTAATACAATGTCACCAATTCCATGATTTCCTTGCTTAGAGTTTGTCATTACGTTTCAAACTGCTAGCTTGTCCTAATGTTCCTAGAGTGAAAGCTTTTGTCATTAAACAGTCAAGCATTATGCAGAAATTTTCGCATTTCCCCAAATGCATTCATTCATACTTAAATTTTACATATCTAAGCACTTTCTCGGAAGTTTCTGCCTTTCTAAATGTCAAATGTTTAAACCTGAGCCCAACAGTAATGAAGTAATTAAGTGTAGTGGATTTCTCATATATTTCACGCTTCTTTTTTAATTGATGATAGCAATATCTTGCTGTATTTGCGTAGATATCTAGCACTATGATTTATTAGATACTTATATTGGCTGGATATTTGAATAAATGACAAACCGATATGTAAACATATTTGTTTCTAGAAAAGTTACTGCAAAATGCAACTATTCAAATCTAAAACCTAAGAATAATAATGATCCAAATTCAGCTGATTTATCATGCTGATAAAGGATAAAAATATTCATGTATACTATTATTTTCAACACAATCTAACTGATTGGTAAAGTAATAATACGAATTAAATATTTCCATCTGAGCGAAAAATTGACCAGGCTGGGAATCGAACTCAGATACTTGGCTTACAAGGGCAATGCTTTATCTGTTAAGCTACCTAGGCGATAGCCAGCTGGGATTTTTCACTCAGATAACCTTATAGGTCATAACATCTGGTCTGTCAATTAGACAGCTCAACAGAATAGACCGCAGGTAATGGAACTCCATATGACGATGGATACGTAGATATACTATTATTTTCAACACAATCTAACTGATTGGTAAAGTGATCATACGAAGGCAAGCATCATAGTAAGCCAAGTATCTGGGTTCGATTCCCAGCCTGGTCAATTTTTCGCTCAGTTGGAAATATTTAATTCGTATTATTACTTTACCAATCAGTTAGATTGTGTTGAAAATAATAGTATATCTACGTATCCATCGTCATATGGAGTTCCATTACCTGCGGTCTATTTTGTTGAGCTGTCTAAATGACAGACCAGATGTTATGACCTATAAGGTTATCTGAGTGAAAAATCCCAGCTGGCTATCGCCCAGGTAGCTTAACTTGCAAGCCTTAACTGCATCTGGGTTCGATTCCCAGCCTGGTCAATTTTTTGCTCAGTTTGAAATATTTAACTCGTATAAATATTCATGTATTACATTTACTTACATATATCTTCTACAAGTATAATGCAGGTCCCCCCTCCTATTTTTTAGTGAATCGTAAAATTTAACATATAGTCAATAAATTTGTCAAACAACAAGTTGCTTGTAGGAAATGAGGTATGTAATTTACCGACAGATCTGTTGTTGTAATTGTGGTGAAAGCATGTTTAACCCTTTCCGGCACACTGTGCCCGGTCTGGGATACCTAATTTTAATTCCAAACTTGCAAACGGCACCAGTAATATTTTAGTAAAATTTTACTTTTACAATAAAAGCTTAAATTAAAGAATTCAAAATATTTTAAAAATTCGTTTGTGAATTCCGGTGTCAGTCGATAATTTCTCATTTTAGTACAGATTTTACCCGTGCCGGAAAGGGTTAATGTAAACCATATCAAGGTATCGGAATTTGAAGAAAAAGACTTTCTTTATGCGTCCGGATATTCTTTGCATACTTTTGATTTATATATATATATATCCCGATTTATTATCCTAATTTGAAATTTCTTACTGCTTAGTTGAAATTTCTTACTACTTGTTATACCAATTTATAAAAAATAAAACAAACTATATAAATTTATACATCATTTTTTAGACACAAGGAGAGAAGATACTTAGCATTTCTTAAGCCCTTGAAGAGCAGTTGGATAAAATATATCCCACTTAATTTTTATTGGAAATTCCGCTTTGACACCAAAATTTTGAAATCAAAATTTTTATTTTATCAAGTAAGTGAAGAAAAGCTTTTATCTGCTTTAACCCTTTGAGCTCTGCTGGTAGAATTTTCTACCACATAATTTTAATTCCAAAATGTCACATCCACACCAGAAAATTCGACCAGATTTATTTGAAAAAGGTTTAATGCATTTTTTCGCGTATATCGTAAACCGACTTCTGTCTTTGCAAAATACTGGTGCCAATGTGACATTTAGAATTTTGAAGAAATTTACCCATCAGAGCTCAAAGGGTTAAACATAAATTTGTTTTTAAATTCCTGTGTCACTCAGTCATATCAACATATTAAGGCTAGAAGTGCTTCGCCCCTCAAACAATTAAATCTCTAAAGTTACGGCAGAAAAAACAAAAAATTTCATGCTAGAATGTCAATAGAATTTGATTAAAAATTCTGGCTACAAATTGCGGCATCCGCATTTGAAAAACAATGTCTATTAAAAATAATTTACCGATTTTATAGAATGGAATTGTATTTTATGATCTGGTAGAAGTCTATATAATTCAACGCTTGAATATGCAATTTTGTAATAAATTGTTGCACGTCTGAATTTTATGAGAATCTATACAATTAACTTTAGAACAGAAACTGTAAAGTCGTAATCGATTCTTGTCTGATTCAGCTGCACTTGTTTCAAACAATTTTAAACGTGTCTGGTTTGTTTCGGATTTGTCGATTACAAGATAATGGGAAGAAATATAAGTGCTTTTTTGTAGCATATATCAACGAAATGAAATATAGAAAAGGAGAAACATGTTGGAAGATGCAAAATAATACTGTGCTCGTAGTATAAAGTAAGAAAGTTTTTTAAACGGTGCTTATAAAAATTCGCTATTTTCTTATTTCATGAGATAGTTATATCTATTTTTTTAAAAAATAAGAGACATTTTCAAAACAAATAATTTTTTATTCGTTTTATTTTATTTAAGAACATAATCAGGGTTCATACGGATATCGTTAGTTTTCAGGTGATGTACAAGTGTTTTTTTTTTATTTAAAAATTTAATTTATTTCATATACGCGAAATTTTGCTTTATTTAGGGAAAGATTTTCTATGAGAAAATACTGGTGATAAAAATTTCCTTGTCTGGAAGTTCCGGGATCCATACAAACCCTCATAATATACTATTACCGTATTACATTTATTACTGTACGGGTGTACCGCTATATATTTATGAATTACAGTGTGTTACTCCGTATATTAATACATCATAAATTAATACTTTGTTACACTTGTTATTTATCGATAAATATCATGAAAACATCTCTAAATAAGTGATATATTTTCACTGTAATTATTCAGAGTACTGTATTTTTTAAAATGCATAATTTAATTATAGTCGAACCTCGTTATCATAATTCTTAAACGGGTTTAAAAATTTTCATTTTAACAATAATTCATCTTATCAATAACTAAATATTATTCATTTTCACAAGATTGGGGAGAACAATGAATGTTAAAATCATTTCACGTAAAGTATATACACTTCATTAAGGTTTGGATAGACAATGTTAAATCTGATGTAAATGAATAATTTAATCCGGGAAAACACACGCTTTCCCAGGGTAGAAATGGTATTAACTTTGACACCAATAAAACCAAATTACAACCGTTATTTTATTTAGACGTAGACAATTCTTACAAATTTTGCGATAAAATAAGTTTTGGAGATAACCTTTAAAAGATAAGTGGTTACAATTGCAGAAATAATACGTACTCCCGGGTAAGTTCGTGCAAAGCAGAAGAAAAATCCCTGTGGCGTAAGCAAGGTAGGTGCACAAAATCAGACTTATTGTAAGGTTTCTTCTTCTTAACCCATTAACGCCCGAATTATTTTCTTCGCTAAAATTTAAATTTTGTATTTCCCACCACATTTAAAATCAAATTAACTTTTACCTAAATTTATCGAGGATTCTGTCTCGTGAAAGAAGATATATATTTATCTTCCTCTTTACTGATGGGAAAACCGCTTTCTTGCTGTTTTTGTAACTGTCCTCAAAAGAGGACGCTAGGCGTTAATGGGTTAATTCATAGCAGAAAATTTTCTGGTTAGATAAGACGAATAGATCTTTTAAAAGTTACATATATTCAGAGCACTTGGACACCCAACTGGATTTCTTCACTGATTTCAAATGATGAGAATTCTTTTACACAAACTTTCTTGTATTATTCAGTAAACACGGCAGCATTTATAAGAACAAGAAATCCAATTTTATTTACTTAATTTTCAAATTGGCATGTTATTACAAATTTTGAGGCACTTTAAAAAAAAACTTCCTTACTATAAATAGAACAGTAAACTTCTTTTTTCAGACAATATGCATAAAATTTCTCTTAAAACATTTGCCTTATTAATATCATCAAACATAAGAGCTTTCCAACTTATTGCAAAAGTGCCCAAGACAGGACTTAAACCAATGATGTTTGGCTTAAGCTGACAATGCTTTGCCGATTAAGCTACCCCGGATCAATCTAGCGGATACAATTCAGCCAGACGACCTTTGATAAGGAGGATTTTGATTCCTTTTTCAATCTTTTGATAATGCCCCTCTAGCCAAACAATATTGGGTCAATACTGGCTACATCTTGGAGCAAAACTGGCACATTGGCGCAAGACTGGCATGAAATATTGCTCCTATATTGGGGTGCTTATATATTTCCCTTACTTAGCCAATATTTGCAGTCAATATTGTGCCAATATTGAGGTTTCATTGGAAATATTGCCAATAAAACGCCAATATAGGTTAAATATTTGGATTTCATTGGAAATATTTTCATTGTAACGCCAACATTTGTACAATACTGGGGATTCATTGGAAATATTTCCAATGTAACGCAAACATTTCTAAAATATTGGGAATTCATTGGAAATATTTCCAATGAAATGCCAATATTGGACCAATATTGACGTTTTATTGGCAATATTTCCAATAAATGAAATATTGGCGCAACGTTGGGCCAATATTTGTTTGCTACTAGGCTGTCTGTTATCTCAAACAGCTTAATTAAATTAATTACAGTTACGAAAGTCGCAGTAAACATTGGCTACGCAATTACACTAGATTAATTTTAACACAATCGTTCTAATTCATAAACAGAATTTAAAGATTTGTAACTTTCCAACTTAGTACTGGCCTAGGCAATTTTATACTCAATTGGAAAATCTTATGTTCTATTTACTAAGGAGAATAAATTGTGTTACAATTAATGAAGTATTAAAAAAAATGTTACATTTTTCATATCCCAATTTTACTGCGAAAAAACATGTACACTCTAGTGGGAATTATTTAAGCTCGCCCACTGTAATGTTTACCACTTAACTAATTTTTTACATAACATAAATTACAAATATGATTTACTACTACAGTTTTTAACCTAAAACATTCGTAATACTGAGTCTAAATACTTCTGCCATTAAATAGCATTAAATTTCTTTTAGAAAATTTAGTGGTGTGAAAAGACTTTATGTGATGTATCAAGCGAACTCTTCTTACCCGTACGAAGTCCGGGTAAATCAGTTAAGTGGTTGATGGAATTTATAAAATAAATTCAGTTTTAGTTTCTGGCATATCCGTATCTTAAACCAGGGATGCAAAACTCTTGGCGTCAGCAAGCACTCTCTAATCACTAAATTTATTTAGTTATTTATAATCTAATATTTCGTATAAAATTCTTGTAAGAATGTTATTGAATTTTAAGCGAAGAAAACTTTTAAATTTTAGTGATGAAAGATTGCCCGCTAGCGCCTAGATTTTTGCACCCTACCTCAAGTATTAATTTACATTGAAAATAATATATTTATTTATATGAAGGAACAGCATTTTATAATCTACAGGTATGAGAGTGCTCTCACCCTAATAACCGATTAATACAAATAAATTTAAAAAGTGTTTTTTGCTTAATAATTTCGCAGAAATTCTGTCATTAAATAATGCCTGAAATTTTATTAAAATTTAGTGTTAGTCTTCGGTTATCCGGTTCGGAGTGCTCTCATCCCTCAATCTATCAGAAACTGATTTTGAGTGTTCCAGAAATTATGAAATTCTAAAATCTTATACGATTATTAGACATATTAAAGTTTACTAATTTCAAGTATGTTATAATACAAGTATTTTTAAATAAGATTAATATTTTAAGCTTTGTTATATTTAAAAATTCTTTATCAATTTTAACTCATTTACATAAATCTAAAAAAGAAGTAAACAGTTTAAATTTGCAGATTTTATAAAGAAAAGGATTGATGAAACATATAATTTCATTAATACTGAATGTTCAGCATTGCGAAACAAAGGAATTTTTGTGTTTCTAATCACACAAATCTAACTTCAATAAGTTAATGGAGTTCGGAAAAGAAATTCCCTTCCTGTTTACGGCATCCGTATTTCAAAAGTTATTTCTATTAAAATTAATTTACCTACTTGAAGGGAAAAATCGCATTTTATGATCCAGCAGAAAGTCATATTGTTCCAGCTCAGTATATAATTTTGTAATGACGTTTTGCATGTCTGCACTTTATGAGAATCGAAGCAATTATATTTAGCATAGAAACTGAAAAGTCGCATCGATTTTTGTATAATTCTGCTGTACTTGTTTTACCTAGATTTAAATGTTTCTTTTTTGATTCATGTTTGCTGATTACAGGAAAATATAAAGAAATCTAAGAGTTTTAATCTAGAAGGCATAAACTAATATAAGTAAAGAAAATAAAATATACATTTGAATCATTCCGAACGTATTTTATTTGTAGTACAAATTAAAAGAGATTGTTTTTTAAATGGTACTTATAAAAATTATTAAGATTTCATTATTTCATAATTATATTTCATATAAAAGGTTTTTAAACTTTTTAAATGTTTTTTTAAAGAGATTTTCAATGACAAAAGTTCCTTTTTAGTTTATTCAAAAATTATTAAGTATTTAAAATATATTAACAATATAACGTATAATATATTTGTTACTGTAATTTGAAAAAACAGAAGGATTGTTAATTTACAAAAACATTCAGCAAACTCTTCAGAGTCACACATCATACCGAATTATTTTCTTTATGTTTAAAAACCTCGAAAATGCATGCATAGATTAAGAAATAAAAATTTCCCCTTGTTGCTATGGATTTTCGAAAGTTTTTAAAGTATCCCACTCTGTTTCCTCAAAGAGAAATATTGGTTTTTAAAATGCAATTAGATCTCAATTACTTTTCTGGGTAAAAATTAAGCATAATGTATGGTAAATATTTGCAGAATTAATTTTAACAGGGTTGCTACGCTTAATGGAAATTTCCACGTAAAATATCAATATTTTTTTATGAGAAAATAAATCAAGTAAAGAAGTATGAAATTTCGTCGTATTCAAGGAGAGATTTTCTATAATAAAATACTGGTGCCGAAGAATTTTTTAGTCTGAAAATTCCCTGACCCGCATCAAACCTGTTTTAAGGAGGGGGGGATATCATATAAACAGGGCTCCCACATGGTCCGCGAACTGAATACCAATAATTTTTAACAGAAAATTTCATAGTAGGTTTCTGCAGCATTTGTGCTAAAACTAACCTCCGAAGGCGTTTTCAACCCAATTTGCAAGAAAAATATAAAAGGATAATCTTTCTAAGAAAATATTGATGTTCAGTTCGCGGACCATTTGGGAGCCCTGTATAAATAGTTTTACGTAAGTTAATATTTTTAGACATGTAAATATATATATTTTTTAACTTTTGTGTAATTTATAAAAATATATTCTTATCAACCGCTTTCCTGATTTCCCCCTACGTAACACGGGCAACGTGTTTTTGCGAATCATGATTTGCCCGTACCACATACGGACATCCATATTCCAAACATGATTTATTATTCTCATCAGTAAATTTTTATTGTAAATTTTGCATTATTTAATCCGAGCATTTTTCTCATTCAATTAGGCAAAAATTTCTGTTTTGAAAAAGCGATGATAAAATATTAAAAATCTGTGAAAGGCTTGAAAAAAATAAGACATTATTCAAAAGTTTGTAAAAAATATTGATCAGTTAAGTGGTTAAAAATAGAATTAATAAAGACTAACAATATACCTTTTAAATCCATGAATTGCTAAGGGAAAGATTGGTGAAACCTAGTAAAATTAAAGAACAAACATTTTCATATTCCTGATTGTTGTGGTTACTCATAACCACTGCCATTATTTTTATTCAATTTAATTTATCATGTATTTTATTAATCTTTATTCATTTATTATAAAAATTTGCATTCTAAAAATTTATTTTAATTCTCGACTTTTTTAAACTTCCCTGTAAAGTTTCTTTTCTTACGTAACTTTTCGTTTATTTCAAAATGATAAAATGATTTTGAATTTGTTACTTCCGGCTGTGGTTTGTTCCAGAACTTTCTCAGATATTCCAAGGGGATGTACTTCCGTTTTTTATAACCCCTCCCCCCGTCCAATCGGACTCATTTCTGCTGATGCATAATTTAAAATTGGTGAACACTTGTCTACTTTATTGGCTTAGCATCTTTCAGGTGCTATAAAATTTTAATCTTGAAAATTCAATTTCCCTATCAGTATTTACACGTTTGGCTATCTCATTCATCGCCTCTTCTCTAACCCTGCCAATTGGCGGGTTATGGGATTAAGGCAACCCTCTCCCTTCGCTACTGCGTTTCTTTGGCTCGGAATAGAATCTGCGGGAGAGTGTGTGTGTTCGGAGCCAGCGAAGTTTTGTCTTTTTTTTGACGACGGAATAAATGGTGAATTCGCAAAAAAGAAAAAAAGATATAAAATCAAGAGTGTATTTTTTTTAAAAAAAAGGTTAAGGATTAGTCGACCACAATGTAATCTACTTGCGACACAAAAAAGTCCTTGCGAAAGGGACTATTGGAGCCAAGAGAATTATTTTTGAAATAATAATGTTTCATTGCAAGCTCGAGAATTTCTCTTCCGTTTTGTGATGTGCTATTGCATTGTTGTGAAAGAACACGTCTTTGTTCTTAACATCTTACCCCTGATTCCCCAAAGGGAAGAAATAGCATTTTTCAAATATGTTTTTTCTCATCAAAATTATATATTTCAAGTAAAGCTATCATGGCAGGGCTCTAAAAAATGAGAGCTCTGGTAAGTGAATTTCTTTTATTTTTATGAGTGCAACATAATTTATTTTTCACCCAAAATAAAGAAAGCCTTTCAAGAAGTTCTCTTTGCATTGTTCTATGTGTGTTTTTATTATACCTCTCAAGTCCCAGCATTTAAACGTTTTTTTATTATTTTATTTTTCTTTAAATCTGATTTTTCTTCTATGCATATAATGGAGATTAAAAACTGTCATGTTTTTTACAGATCTTTTGCGGTTACAAACGACGCAATGATACTAAGGTTAATGTTCCTTTTGGAAATTATTAATTTTTTTCGGAACGGTATAAACGTTCCAAGTAAACACAACACTGATGACAAAAATATTTTTTCCACAAGTTAATACAGTTTGGAAACGAAATTCTATTCCAGTTTCTTGCATATCCGTATCTAAGTCATTAAGTTCTATTGAAAATAATATACCAGCGTATCCTAATAATTTGCTTTCATGATCCAGACGAAATCAATAATTTATTTCGATTTACATAGTTTTAAATAACATGTGATTAATATATTATTCAAGTAATTTTATAATATAATTAATAAAATAAAATTGATAATGTTAAATTTTAGATAGTTATAATATACATATTGAATTTTTCCAAATGAGCGAAGAAACGATCAAACAAGATTCGAACCTAGAAACTTTGTCGCAAATTGCCAATGTTCAACGTGTTAAGCTGCATGCACCTACAAGCGACGGCCATACTTCGCTTAGGTATCCTTATTGGTAACAAAAGCATTTTGTTTGCCATGTAAACAGCTAAACAGAATGAACCAAAAGTAATGGAACTCCATTAAAAGAACAGTACCGTAATTTCCGGTGTATAATCCGCGGTTCAAAATTTCATTTTTAGACCCAGAAATTTTTTAAGGCGAAATGTAACTTATTAGATCGTTATAAACATTTGTCTTCAATCACTAGATAAGATTTCTGGATCCAAAAAGAATTGTTTGATCTGCGGAGTATACGCCGGAAATTACGGTACGTAGATACACGATTACCTTTACACATTCATGCTTATTGGCAAAGATATCATACAAACTGAATTTTTACCAACTAAGCAAAAAAAAAAAAAAAGGGCCCAAGCCATGATTTATATCCAGAACTTTTTATTTAAATTGCCAATTCTCAACCTCTTGGGGACCTCCCGCCATAAAATCCCATGCAACCAACCAACTCTACCTTATGAACTACATGACCTGATATCAGAAATGATTTTTTCGTTCAGATAACCTTATTGTTAATAGCATCCTGTGTGCTAGACTGTTCTGTTCAACAGAGTAAAATGAAAGTAATGGAAATTTAGTAATCGATGGGTACGTATATGCATGATTATCTTTAACTCAATCATGCTGATTGGTAATGATAGAAAATTTGAACCATAAATAAATTTGATAAAGATATCATAAAGATTTTTCTTTTATTAGGATTAATTTAATTTTTTTGCGACTTTACAAATAAATATAATTGAGTTAAAAATAATATGTATTTATGTACACTGTTAACCCCTTGAAGGGCGGTGGTATAAAATATATACCACTTAATTTTAATTGCAAAATGCCACATTTACATCAGAAATTTGAAATGAATTTTTTAACTTTATCAAGTATGTGAAGAAAAGCTTTTATGCATATTGGAACAAATTTACTTTTTAAATACTGGTGCCATTCAATTATTTTAGTATTTTGAGAATGGCAGTGCTTTACCCCTCAAAGGGTTAAACATTTGCACTAAACTATCTAGTTGTTACGTTGTTTTATAGAAAACGGTTACATAACCCTAATTTAACTCTTTTCTGACTATAGTATCGACCATATTGTTGCCATAATAGGGTTAAATTAACATTACCTAACCTTTATCTGTAAAAACGATAGAATGTCTCAAAAGTTTTCTGCAAATTTTGAACATTATACTAATTGCTAATATAATTTCATTACACGCCGTTTAATTGGCTCAAGTATTTCAACAGTTAGAGCAATCGCAGTTTACAGTGGCGTAACCACGCCGGGGCGCATTTGTTCTGAATACCGGTAATTTTTGAAAGCTCTGTTCACCTTATCTAACCAGAAAAATTTCTGATATGAATCATGGAAAAGAAAACCTTTCAATAATGCCCGTTTCGTGCACTCATTCTGGTTACACCACTGGTTTACGATAAAGGTTTCCGCCTAGTTGCGAAAAATTCAATTCATCTTTAGGAATCAAAGTGATGATGTTAAAAATAATCGAGTTATAGTTGTTTTAATGTAAAAAGGAACAAATAAGCTTAGTTTTGTTTTTGTTTAATTGTGTTTCAAGATTTCAAAATTGTTCTAATATGTAAAAAAGAAAAGGAAATAAACATTTTAAATTCATGCAATATGAATGGAGATCGGCTGAAAGAACATGGACTTTCTAAAATAACTAACTTTGTAGCAATATAGAGCAAATAAACTTTCGTGTTTCTAATCACACAAATCTAACTTTAGTAATTTAATGGCTTTCTGAAAAGAAATCCAGTTTCAGATTCTGGCATCCGCATCGCAAAAGTAATTTCTATTAAAATTAATTTATCTACTTATAGAAAGAAATCGCATTTTATGATCCAACAGAAAGCAATATTGTTTCAGCTTCAATATATACTTTTGTAATGAAGTTTTACATGCCTGCATTTTATGAGAGTCTGCACCATTAAGTTTAGCATAAAAACTGAAAAGACGTATCGATTCTTGTATGATTTTGCTGCATTTGTTTTACATAGCTTTTAAACGTTTCTGGTTAGTTTCAGATTTGTCGATTACAATATAATGGAAAGAAATATAAGTGCTTTGTTGTAGAACATGCATGTATTGAATTAGCTACGATTTCGAGTATACAAAAATAGACTTACTAGAATGATAAACAAAGTTTTATTACTCATGACAGTAAGTAAGCGTGTTTTTTAAAAGGAACCTATTAATATGTTATATACATGTAGAAGATAGTCGATAAAAAATGCTACATTTTTACAAATATAATATACAAAATATATAGAAAATTGTGAATATATTTTTTTAGATATACATGATATTTTAAGAATATGATCGTTCAGTTTTATTTTACTATTGTAATCAAGCAGTTCTACAACTATATAACAAAAGGAATTTATAGCTTTTAAGAAAACTTTTAATATAAATCTCACAAGGACTAGTTTTATTCATTTCAGCAATGAAAACAATTGTGCACTCGGCCAAACAAAATAAAGTGAACACCGCTCAATTTTGAAAATTGTAATAAGAACAACAAACTTTTATATTATATTTGGCTCAGAATACCAAACTGAAATTAATTATGTCAAGTACTTTAAAATTTATGGAATTTTAAAGTTTGAAACTTTTAATTTTATATTCATGGTTACCTGTATCCAAACCAATTGCAATGCGGACAGTTTTTTGAGCATAAATAAAAACTACTTTGAAAAATGAAATATAATTTTCAATTCCAATACTTAAATTTTCAAGAAAACAATTTCTTTTTAAAAAACATTGTGAGTTACAATTAACATTTACCTAGAAAGTTAATGAAAAATATATTTATTTTAGAAATAATTATAAGAAATCAGTGGGAAATGTAACCTATAATTTATTTTCACAGAAACCAATACCAAAACCTTTGACGTCTATGCGAATACAAACCTCCAACTAATTACGTTCAATAATTCTTGAGTAATGTTTAAAATATTTCCTACATTGAGTACTTCGCATCGATTACAAATCAATTTAACGCTAACATTTCTGAACTATGAACTCTACTTCCTACAGCAGTTCACTGAATGACTGTCCATTAACCTTCCTACCCTGTTCAAATTTTACTCAATCTTAATTAAAAACATTCCACACCAGAATTGTTATTTAAAACATTTTAATATATTTAATTGGCTTATTTCTCTGAATCTATTATTTAACTTTCTTTATGAAAAAATTTCTGGTGGGAACCGTATAAAATTAATTATAGATATGGGTCGATTAGACCCATTCAGGGTAGGAAAGTTAAACACTTATGCCCAAAAATAAAGAGGAAGTGGCGGCAAGTTTTGATTTTAATTGTTCGTTAAAGATCTATTGAAATTATTGGTGAATGGGCCTTGGAATTGACTTCATATATTTCAAAGACTATTTCACTAGAAAGATCAGAGTGCAAAAATATATTTAATAAAAAAATTATATTAGCAGGTCTCCCAAATGGTCCGCGAACTGAACATCAGTATTTTTTAACAGAAAATTTCATAATACGTTTGAGCTAGAATCAACTTCCAAACGTGGTTTCTTGACAATTTGCAAGAAAAATCTAAAAAGAAAATTTCTCTAAAAAAATTCTGATGTTCAGTTCGCGGACCATTTGGGAGCCCTGTATTAGCGATCATACATGTAACCCAAAATGTTCTTTCATTGTAGCAAATGACTATGTGGGTAAAAATCAAAGTTTTTGAGAATTTGTGTAAGCATAGTACTTATATTTGTGAACATGTTAACATTTTTGGTAAACTTCTGTTTTACATATGTAACATAAACAGTTTACACCCAAATTTAATACAACTTTCCCAAAATATGAATACATTTTGGGCAAGCAATTGAAACATAAATTTATTTAATATCTGATGAGATATGGGCATTTGTATGAAAAAGTTTTTTATTACTCGTGCGTCGGCGATTCTAATATTTTTACTTCATAATTTGGTAGTCAGCTATTTAGGGCAGCTTAAATAAAAGTTTGAATCAAATATCTGGAAAACTTAAAAAGATACTGCTGATATTGTGAATTCATTATTAAACGTAACTGGATAAGTAGCGATTTTTTAGTTTTGGTCAAATGCACTCACTGTATCTTTGATATCTTTTCGAGTTTTCACGACTTTGGCTAGAATAATATAAGTTTCCCTAAATAGCTGACTGCAAAATTATAAAATAAGAAATTTAAATCCTCCCCGGATGCATTTCAAAAATTATTTTATATAAATGTCCTTATTTTATTAAATATTTGATATATTTTAATTGCAGTACACTGTTTACACTGATCTCTGTCTTTTTAATCCCTTGAGTTCTGATGGTAGAATTTTCTACCACATAATTTTAATTCCTAAATGTCACAATGGCACCGGAATGTGCGACCAAATTTATTTGAAAATGGTTTAATGCATTTCTTTCATGTACATCGTAAACCGATTTTTTTATTTGGAAAATACTGGTGTCAATGTGACATTTGGAATTTTGAGGAAATTTACCCACCAGAGCTCAAAGGGTTAAACAAGAGGTGTTAAATTTGGTTGAAATATTTGTTTGCTATAAAAAAAAAGAAAAATTCCGTTCAGAAAAATATTGATATATTCATAAATACGGGAACTATGCCGATACAAATATATACAGACGCTGAAAAAGACTCGCATAGACATTTGACGCAGTGACAGAAAATTCTGAGCATTTTCTGTTATATGGGTGAAAACAAATAATTTATTATTAAATTTATTGATGTTCCCTAATTGCCATAGACAAAAGCTTCACTGAATAATATGAACTGAAAAATATTGTTTACATATCACATTTTCAAGGACATTTCTTGAAGAATTTCAGTTTCATAGCGAAAAAACGTCAAATTTATTGCGATACTTAGCATTTATAACAATAGACTTTGTAAAAATCCCCTCAAGATAAAAATCAAAGCAAGACGCACTTTGAGCTAAAAACAATACAGCTTGTCATCAGCTGAAGGACACGCGTGTCCGTAAGGGTTAATTCAACTAGTTCATTTTTGACTTCGTGCGCTTACGGACACGCGTATCTTTCAGCTGATAACGAGCTGCATTGTTTTTAACTCGAAACGCGTCATGCTTTATTTTTTATCTTATGGTGATTTTTACATTTTCAGCATAAAAAAATTCAGCATTTAAGTTTTCTTATTTGACAAACTGTGTAAAAATGAAAGAATCCGGTCATTATCCCTAAATTTTTCAATATGACTTGGGAATCTAAATGTAAAATGTATAGATAATCATCATACCAAACATGGTTAAGGCTGTAAGCCTATTCCAGCCTCAATCCATCTCTTTCGTAGCTTTCCTCAAAATGTACAGAAAAAGCTAAATATGATAACATAATTACAGGTTTGAATTAAAATTTTATATTGTAGTATAATTTCAATATTAAAGCATATTAAGATTACTATTGAAGGTAATATACTCATTATGCATGCATACTGCATTTAATAGCGATAATTCTATACTAATCTACTATAACATATAAAAATTTCATGATAATTCTGGTAATTTTAGCTCACAGGCTATCAAAGCCTGAGAGCTTATGTTCCCGTCCGCAAATAAACACACACTCAACGTCAACAATTCCTCTAACTAAGCGCTTTGGCGAAAAAATGAAGTTCGGCGTGCAGCGGTCATGCTACATTCTATTCTAGTACCGTAGTTTGAATTTTACATGTGCGAGTGCTGAAGTTTACATGTGCTACTTATACAGGGTTCGAACAGTTTTACCACTAAATTTTAAGAATATTTTCCAGGTGTTTCACTGCAGAAAAATATCGTAAAATCTGTGAATGAAGGCGAGGGTTATGAATGTTGTGATTTAAAAATTAAATGTAAATTTTTTTATTTTTAATAGTGGTGCCAGAGTCCTTGGAAATTCCAAGGAGTGTGCGAACTTTGTTATTATATCCAATTACATGGCTGCCAACTTTTACGCCTATTTACAATCAAATAAACATATTAGAAACAGAAATTTTAGTAAATTATTAAGAATATCTATAGTAATGCATAACATTGAATATATTTGTTATACATTTTACTAAAACGTTTTTGTGGTTTCAATCATGTTTATAAGATTTATATAGGCGTAGAAGTTGGCAGCTCTGCAATTAACTTGAATATTTTGAATACAAAATATTCAAGTAACAGAATTTTTCTTTTTCAAAGAAAATGCTTTTGAACTTTCAAATTAACTACAGTCCACACAAGTTTTTATTGATTAGACTAGGTCGAATACTGATGTTATTAGAATAAGATTATACTGTTATTAAATAAAGGATGATGCTGAAAAATTTTAACTGCATTTTTCTTGTGTTATGAAGGTATAATAGTTGAAACAATATTTGATTTAGTTCATCAAGATATTTCAACATAGTTCAAAAGTATTAACGAACTTGATTTGTCCTACATGTTTTTGGGTTTACTATGAAATACTCATTAATGAAAATAAATATTTTTTTAGTATTTACGGTTCGCTTACACGGATACTAAAAGGAATTCCGATTTAAACGATCGGTGGTGGAAAAATCGTTTGCGGTGTGTTTTAGTTTTAATAATATTACATTATTTTAAGCATATTGAAATTTATACACATATGAGGGGTACTCAAAAGCTCTAACAGTAGAATCGGGTGAGCATAGAAATCATCGTTCATTTACAAAGACACATAAAAGAATTTGGCTACAGAACTCCTTTGAATAATAATTGCCGGAAGTGCGATTTCATTTGGCTGCGCATTTTTACCTTATTATTATTAGCACTTTCAAACAAAGTTGAAAAGTGCTTATGCATTTGGTTTGTCTGGCCGTTTGGCCGTCTGTCCGCGCTCTAACTCACGTAAATATACTCGAATTGCCATGAAATTTTAGGACGTTATTGACGTTTACCCTAGCACGAACCCTATTGAAAATGAAATTTCTACCATGATTAGTTTATCTACAAGGGGAATCAAAACTTTCTCAATTACTTTACGGGCTATGGGGGAAAAATCGTTTCAAAGGAATTTTAAAGATGTTATACCCTGTCAAACGTATTAAAATTTATATGCTTTTACGAGGTGCATTAAAATATGTATTCTGTAAAATATAAGATGACAATATAGCCATTATTCATTTACAGGGCTACACAAAAGAATTCCATTAGATAATTGTAAAAGGGGGAATTGTGTGTGATAGATTTTAAGTGTATTAAACTGTTTCAGGTGTAATAAAATTGATGTATGTCAATGAGGCTTACTATAAATTATACGATACTGCCTTCCCTAATGTAAACTACATGGTATTTACAGGCACACACAAAAGACTTCAAATAGTGCATCAGCCAGTTCTTCATCCAATCTGTATTCTCGCCAAAAACGTGCCACCAGGACCGGAGTATGCCAATGTCCCATTACATTCACTATCCGCCAAAACTTAGAAATAT
Source organism: Maratus speculifer (assembly GCA_964019185.1). Taxonomy (NCBI): domain Eukaryota; kingdom Metazoa; phylum Arthropoda; class Arachnida; order Araneae; family Salticidae; genus Maratus; species Maratus speculifer. The sequence goes on from OZ025299.1 coordinate 273,285,071, forward strand.
TCTTGTCCCGCTCCATTCACTCTCCCCTACAAGACTGAACTGGACTATGATTCACTTTCCATTTTTCAGATCAGAAAAATAAACGACGCTACATATGCGTATTATATGGTGTGTATAAATGCTATAGTTAATATACAGTATACAGTGCTACAAAAAAGAGCTTGCCAACGTTAATGAATATGAGAAAAAATTACTAAAATGTGATTCTTAAATAAATTATTCATTTTTATGCTGAACTGCATTAAATTTACTAAGAAATGATTGCAGAATATAGATAAAATGATGTACAAGGCCACACAAAGAATTGATTATATGGAGCCTATGAATGATAGTTTATGAGAAAGTGACTTCAGTCGTTTTAAAAGTGTTTTAGTTTAACCCTTTTTGGCACACTGTGCCCAGTCCGGGATACCTAATTTTAATTCTTAACTTGCAAACGATACCAATAATATTTTAATAAAATTTTGCTTTTAGAAAGAAAGCTAAAATTAGGGAAATTTTTAATATCTAAAAAAGTTGTTTCTAAATTCCGGGGTCAGTCGATAATTTCAAATTTGAATAACAGAATTTGCCCGTGCCGGAAATGGTTAAAATAAATGTTATCTTAATATGTAATAAAGGTACCAGGCAAACTACAAGGCTGAACAAAATATTCAAGTATGTTTCCATCTATTAGTATAAATTGCTGAAATAGAAATTTCAAGCTACTAGGCATTTTTTGCTAAACTAAATTTCCCCCTTATATAGTATGTATATTAGCTGACAGATCAAATACAGGGTGTTCAATAGTACTGAAATACATATTTGGCAATATTTGGCTTTATATCCTTATTTACATAAATAACGAAGTTTTATTAAATATTTCATGAAGCGTTGGAAAGTGCTTCATAATCTATTGTTAACGCATGATTTTTCTTACTTGTTATATTTTGCTTTGGTTCCTGACAAAACCGCAAATGTAAGGGATAACTACTAATCCTTTGCACTCGCAACATGCTCTGTTCACGTGATTCTCACTGACCATAGCGTCTCATGTAACTGAGGGTCTGCAAATGCTCTGGACACCAGTATTTCGAATTAGTTTTCTTCGCCTAATCTAATGGTCGAACAATCTGCGATAAAAGAGTGTGAAATAAACTGTAAGATATGAGTGGTTTACGAAGCATTTGGTGCCCCGATTTACGAGGGACACCTGACAAGCTCTTGAGTCTGAGAGTCACCTCTTGATTGCAAAGGATTAAAAGAAATCTATTTAAAATAATTAATACTGTTACATCTAAAATAATTAATGCTGTTACATTTAAAATAATTAACACTGTTACATTTAAAATTATTAATACCGGTACCGGAAAAATAATAAAAAACATTAATGTAGTAACTAAAAATTTATTTTCAAGCTGTTGCAGCTTTTTTCTCATAAATAATGTTCTTGGAGAAGCTATTGGCACTGATAGCTTAGCAATGATGGTAACTCATAGGAAATTTCTCTCGTTTGCGGGGGAAAAAGGGAATTTTTGTAATTTTGTAAGAAATTTCGATTTCTTTGATAAATATTTCATTTAAAGATTTTATTCTCCCCGAAATAAGCGTCGAAACATATGTGCTGGTGATTTTACTGCGTATGAATTTTAAAACATTATTCAAACTAGAAGATTTAAATACTTAATTCTAAGTGACTTAAATATTCTCAAATATCATAGCATGGGGAAGCCAAGCCTTATTCTGGGTTCCACCGTTGTAATCAGAACTTCTAAACATTGTATCGGACTTACACAATTAAATTATATGACTGACTGCCGTTTAACTCTAGGAGGATACAATACATGTAGTGTATTGGTCGTGTTAACTGCTGCTCGCTGCAATGCACTGTTACCTTTCATTTTTATTATTAGAACTTTTTAACAAAGTTGAAAAGTGCTTATGCATTCGGTTTGTCTGTCCGCGCTCTAACTCCCGTAAATATACTCCGATTGCCCTGAAATTTTTGGACGTTATTGACGTTCACCCCAGCACAAACCCTATTGAAAATGAAGTTTCTCCAATGATTAGTTTATTTACAGGGAGAGTCGTAAGTTTGCCATTACATTACGGCCTATGGGGGAAAATGGTTTCAAAGGCATTTTAAAGATGTTACACCCTGTCAAATATGTTAAAATTTACATGCATTTACAAGATGGACTAAAATATGTATTCTATAAAATATGCGGTGAAAATATAGCTATTATTCATTTATAGGGACACACAAAATAACTCCATTAGATAATAGTAAAGAGAGGGAATTGTGTGAGACATATTTTAAATATATTAAACTGTTTCATGTATAATAAAATTGATATGTATCACTGAGGCTTAATATAAATTATACGATACTGTCTTGCATAAAATGAAATACACCGCATTTACAGGCACACTCAAAAGATTTCAAATAGTATATTCTTCCGATGACGGCTGATGGATGGATGAAATGCATTTTATGACATTATACATGATATACAGGGCTATCCAAAAGAGTTCGCCAACGTTAGTGAATATGAACATAAATTACTTAAAGGTGGTTCTTAAATAAGTTATGCATTTTTACGCTGAACTGCATACAATTTAATAAGAAATGTTTGCAGAATATAGATAAAATGATATAGTGAGCCAAGCAAAGACTTGAGCGCAATAATTAATCTCATGTAATAATTATACATTCTGTAGATTTTGGAGGATTTTCTTATGGCATATATAATTTACTGGCGAAAACAAAATTATATAGCAAAAAAGATTCACCGAGGTGTCCTGGTTCGAATCCGGGTAAGACATGGATGGTGTGTTGTCCCTTTATAGTGAAATAAACATGTAATGGATATGTGGAACAAAAATAGTTCTGAATTGTCTCTGTTTCTGTGTATAATGGATCATTCGAGAAGAAAGCCATAGCTGCTACAGGCCCCGAAGTTATGTCAAGTCAAATCAAATCAAATCAAAGCCAAAAAGAAAGAAAGATATCGTTTTCAAATTATAACGTATGTTCTTATAGAGGAAAAAAAATATTGAATTGAACAGACTCTCTCTATGTAACTTACTAACAGGAGACATATGCTTTAAGGAATTTTTCAGGACAAATACCAATATATTTTTATAGAAAAATAAATCTTGGATAAAGTGCTGAATTTTGCCTTATTCAGGGAGAAAATACTAGATACAAAGAATTTTCTAGTCTTGAAATTTCACCACGAGTACGACCTCTGTACTAAATATTGCGACTAATTTTTATTATTTGATAAAATAAACACAATGATTAATTGAATAAAACTTGTGTTTTTTCATTTCACTTATTTCAATAAAATTCCTTTTGATCTATGAACACAAACCGGGTAATCATTTAAGTTTTTCTTAAAATAAATATTAAAATATTATGTTTAAGGGGGTCAGGGATTCAAAAATCTTCAAAATTTCAAAAAAAAATATATATATATTCATTGCATTAGAAATTTCTTAGTTTTTTTTCTGCTTAAAATGCCATTTTAATCATGTTTCTATCTTAATTGCCACAGGATTTTTTTTGTTTGTTTTCAAAATCTCTCTTTCATGCCATCGTTGTCATAAAACAACTATTTAAAAAATGTATTTTTTTAAAATATTTTTTATTTAAACTGCTATAATTTAGGAACCGTTAAAGAAATTGTTTCAAACTTTGAACATGTCTTTTTAAAATATTTTACTTTAATTTTGATTCAGAAAATTAAAAAAAAAGAAAAAAGAATATTATTGAGAATATATTTTTTTGAAAAAAAGTTGCATCTTTTTTTTTATTTTAAGCATTATTAATGTTTTTAAATTAATATTCTTTAAAATGCTGAATCAAAAATAAAGCTTATATATTGGGTTGGGGAAAAAGTAAGTTCGCTTTTTTTCGTGTTTTTCAAAGTGAATTTATTTATATAAATAAAAAAAAACTAATCAAACTTTATGTGATATTTTGTTTGATGACCTTTTGCCATTTTCTGGTAAAACAATAATTCCGTCACTGTAGAATTTCTGAGAGTTCTGGGCAAAAAACTGAATAAGGTGATTTTCACAAGCCTTTTTTGAAGCCAGCTTAACACCTTCAAGAGAGTACCGCATAGGGCGGAACAAATGGTAATCCGTCGGATCCAGGTCCGGACTATACGGTGGGTTCATCAAAACTTCCCAACAAAGCTCTTTCAGTTTTTGCTGAGTAACTAAAGATGCGTGTGGTTTAGCGTTGTCGTGATGGAAGACAGCGCCTTTCCCTTCAATCAATTTCGACCGGGTTTTTAAGTGAAGCTTCGATCACGATCTTTTTAGCACATTGTTGTTATATGTGATTCTCTTTTTATCACCCGTAATGATTTGTTTCAAAAATGGCTCGATTTCATACAGTTTCAGTAGCGATTCACAAATGAAAACACTGTCCATTAAATTTTTCACTGTAAGTTTATGGGGAATCCAAGTATCGAGTTTCTTTTGGTATCCAATTTTATGTAAATGGTTCAAAAGTGGTTTATGGTCTATGTTTAGTTCCGTAGCAATGTCGTGGGAAGAAATATGTCAGTCTACCTGAATTGTTTTTAAAATTTCATCGAATTTTTCAAGGATTGGCCGGCCAGGGAAAGGTTCAGCTTTAACATCGAAATTTTCGGAAGGAAAATGAGCAAACCGATTCTGACTTTGGCGTTTACTTAAGCACTGATCACCATAAATGCCACACAAGTTTCGGTGAGCCTGCGCCAATTTTTCCCCTTTTGGAAGTAAAAAACTAAAATGTGACGAAAATGATCTTCTGAAATCTCTATTTTTAAGATGCAATAACTTTTGGCTGGTTAAACAGATGACGCTACTTTTATATCTGGAATTTTTTAAAGACTGTTACCTTTCAAACGCTGTATAGTATGACTTAATTGAGTAAGTATTACTCAAGATATGCGACTTTAAAGCTATCTATTGGGAAAAAACGAATTTACTTTTTCCCCAACCCAATATTTCTGTTTATTTAAATGAAAAGCAATTAAAACACTACAAATAATGTTTCGAGTTATAATGATTTTAATGTACCCCACTTTTTTTAACAAATTTTAAATTAAAATTTTAAAAAATATGCATATGCGAAGTTTTATGGTGTGATTTTGTTTACAAATAATATGGTTAACATTACAAAAAAATTCAAAATTGTAACTCAATAAATAAAAATTACAGTAAAGTGAGTCCCGGACCTCCTTAACCCGGGACAACATTTGCTTACACAGGGTATGAATGGTTTTAACTTTGTCACCAATAAAATCAAATTAAAATAGTCGCTTTAATTTTTGGAGACAATTCTTACAATTTTTGCGATAAAATAAGTAGAAAATTATTTAAAAAAAATAGTGGTTGCAATTGTTAAAAACTATACGCACTCCGGGTCTTTTAGGCCCTCCACGCGTCCTTCCGGGTTAAAGTAATTTTTAATTGTTAGGTTTTAAATCATGACATAGTGGTTTTATTGCATAGAAAAAAAAAATCACGGACTAAAAATTAAAATATAGTATTTCTCTATTTGTACAACAGTATTTTCTATAAATGCGTTTAAGTAAAAGTATTTATTTAATTTTCAGAACCTATGATATTTATAAATATTTTGCATGAAATTTCATTCAAACTTTTTTATTTTCACTTATTTTGAGATATAATTTTGCGTTCAATAATTCAAAATACTTTTGTGGAATCTGATGAAAACTTAAACACTCTCAATGTCTCTTTGAACCTTCCAAGTTAGTAACGAGGATTCAACATTTACCAAAGCAATTGATAGCACTTTCAAGTTTGAGAAATATACTCCTATTAAGAAGGTCTGGTTTATATCTTATTGCAGACTTTAAAATTCCCCGCAGTTTATAAGCCACTGAAATCATATTCTACCAATCCATTAGATCATCGGAGAAAGACCGAGTTCCACCACAGAACAACTATATTCTAATTACTTACCGTAATTTCGGATGTATAAACCGCGGGTCAAACAACTCTTTTTCGACCCAGAATTTTTTAAGAAATAAGTGTAACTACATAGATCGCCGTAAATATTTGTCTTCAATCACTAAATAAGATTTCTGGGTCCAAAAAGAATTGTTTGATCCGCGGCTTATATAAACGAAATTACGGTAATTTTTATGGAAATACGTTATACTTCGACCATCACCAGTAATAAGACAAATGAATAGCACTATTTTGCGTATGAAATATATATTTAATACTGTTATTAACCCTTTCGGGTCAGATTTTTTTTTAATTTTTTAGAAAAAAAAAACTTTTACGTTAATAACATTAACACTAGCTATCCAGATAATTTAATTGGTGTTTAAGGAATATTTCATTGTCTCAAAGATAATAAATGGTGTTACTTTGAGTATTATTCAATCAGTATTCTTATGACAATAGGCTGACGAGGATCGTTCGGAAATGTTTAGAAAATATCGTATTACAATAAGATTTAACTTATATTTAAACTTTCTAATACTTTTTGCGCTTCATTACAAATGGTTCTTTTAGGAGAGTAACTTTTATTTTAAATTTAAAGATTGAAATGTATGTTTAAAATAAAAGAATCGCAAATGGCGCAAAGAGAGATAAACAAATAACAATAAATATTATTATTACTAAATTCCTAAACAAAAATGGTCATATGGTAAATCCACAGACATATACTAACATTACTACATGTAACTAATAGCAAAAGTAATTCTTAAAGCAAAATAATACTCAATTAAAAGACAAGTATTATTAGTAGTACACCAGACACGAAAGGGTTAAGATTAAATGTCAGAAAAGCCCGCGTCGTAATGATATTTTTTTAATGTGATTCTTTTATTAATATGTCCTAATGCCAATTTTATAAAGTTAGTGGTACTTAAAAAATGACCACTTCGAGGTTTGAACATCGCCCCTTTAATATTAGGCCTGAGCTCGGACTCAAAATGGCGTTCGTAGGGGATTATATTCAGTATGTGTCAGTACGGTCCCTTTTATTTTTGTCCCAATAACATTAAAAAAATTCGTTCATTATTATGAAAGTAAATAAGCCAAAGAAAACTTTAAATGCACTTTTGCAGTGTACTAGAACCTATATTCAAGAGATAATACAAACGCTTAAAAAATCCGTCTACCACAGCCACCATGTTTGTTTCATCACTCAGTTCAGGTATTCAGGATTTTGTGGTCTGATATCGGCCGACGGATTTAGGAGTCATTTATAAAACTATCGTTTGGAAATTCTAAATTCTTCCCAGAAAGTTTGGATAGCTAATTTTGGTTCTTATACTGATTGATAATTCGTGAATAAGTTAAATTCAAATTAGTATTTAAAATTTTCTGGTGTGAGTTTTAATTTTTAAAATCTGCCAGATTTGGTAGCCCTATTTGTAACTTGTATATAGTTAATATTTTTTTTTTCTATTGTAAATTACTTTCTCTCTATTATGCATCCTTGCGTAATTTTTATTCAGAATTCATACAAGAATTTTTTAAAACTGTGCCTAAAATAAGAGGGAAATAATTTTCTGCTGTGAATTTGGATTTTCTGAATTATAATAATTAATAATAATATTATTATTAACCCGGGAGAACACGCGCTTACGCAGTATATGAATGGTTTTAACTTTGCCACCAATAAAATCAAAATATAACAATCACTTTATTAAGACGGAGACAATTCTTGCAAATTTTGCGATAAAATAAATTGAAGATTACTTTAAAAAAATTAGTGGTTGCAATTGTAAAAACCATACGCACTCCGAGTCTTTTAGGCCCTGCGCGCGTCCTCCCGGGTTAACGATAACCAACCAAATATCTCTACCAAATTTCTTCACATAAAAATATGACTGACGCCAAAAACTAAGTTAGAATCTTTACTAATTAGTGCCATACAAACACTTGTCGTGCAATGTGCATACGTTATTTTGTAGCAAGCTTTAAAATTTTCAACTCTAGCCCATTTTTTGTCATCATATTTATTTTCTTTGAAAAATTTTGCATTCTGTTACAAAACAGGAAGTCATACGGTCAATAATTATTGCGGTCGAAATTTCATTTTGAGTATGTGCATTTCAAAAACTTTGAGTTGTAATCTTTAAGTGGTTTAAATTAAATGAACTTCCGTAAGTTTCAAACATGCGAATCGAATATAACAGCTCATTCTTCTTGGCAGTTTTTGAGTTATCTTTTAAAAATACCATAATCCCAAACAATTCAATGGTTTAAACAAATCAATTAGAAGTTCTAAAATTTTAACTAGAATAATTCATAAAATACATGATCGAATGACTTCCCAATTGATATCCATTAGTAAAATTTTCTGAATAATCGAAATATGATCTCGAAATTAGATGTTAGTTCTGAAAATTTTAACATTTGTCACATTTTCAACATACATATATTATCCCCAAAACACAATTCATGCATAGCGTTAATTAGTTGACGTTATCACTATTTTATTGACTGATTACTTCTTGATTCAGTAATTTCGGGAAGAATTAGTAAAAATGATCACTTTTTTTACAGGACAGTACACCAGTATTTGTCTGCAGGCTAATCTTTTTTTTCAAACCATAGAAACAAATTTTTCTTTACATGTTATATTTTTCTCAAATAATTTTTTGAAATATCATATGAAATAAAATTTTTCCATCATTATATTTCAAAAAATGGCATTCTACTTTCCATTTAGAAAGATCAACTTGTGTATAAAATTAAATTATAAACTTTGTTTCTATAGCAGACTTCTGTTCTAATAAACACCTTAAAGTAAACATGTGGTATTAATTTTCAAAATCTTTTATGTTTATAAATTCTGTGTGCGGGAATTTTATTTAAACTTTATTTTTCATGCATTTTATATTACTCCTCGCCGCATCTCTCTAAAACTTGTTCCATAATTTAAAAGCCTTCAGTGGAATTTGACGACATCTTAAATATCCTCAATGCCACTCTGAATCTTCGAAGTTAGAAGCGAAGTTTCAACACCTGCCAAAACAATTGATAACGGTTTCAAGATGGAGAAACCTTCGCCTATCAAGAAGGCCTTGTTTGCATCTCATTGGAGGCGCTAAAGTTCCCAGTAGTTCATAAATCATTGAAACCATATTCCGTCAACCAATTGGATTATCAGAGGAAGATCGAGTATCACTGAAGATCAACTATATTCCAACTATCGCATTCTTATGGAGACACGATATGCTTTGCTGTCAGTAAGATTAAGAGAGAAATTGTTTTATTTATTTATTTATTGTAAATTCCATAGAATTAGTAATATTTTCTTGCTTTAATATATTTGCTTTGTCTGCAATGCAAACAAAACCAGTGTATTAGATTGTGTAAAACGAGAAATATTTCATATTAGGAGTTGGTTTTTAAAAGTATTGATACAACTACTTTTGAACTACAAATAATTCAGAAATTAGTTCTTTTTTCTTCAAAAACCTCAAAAACCAATGTAATTTTGAAATTTAAAGTGTCTTCGATAACGTTCCGAGTTGTTTTTAAATCAGTTTTATAAACCTGATATCAACAATAAACTTTGGTTATTCGTACGCTATCAGCTCTCAACTAAATATTTTTCTTTGTTTAACAAGTAATGTAAATTATTACATTAATTTCTTGCATTTTCAAGAATAGAGCATGTTACATTGTGTAAAACGAGAAATAATGGATTTAAATTGACAGTATAATATAGATTTTTAATTCCTTCCTCTTGCATGAATAGATTCTGTCACGCAGCTGAAGGAGTTTACTTGAGAAATGATAGCATCAGAAACAAGTTGGAAATTGCCCGTTAAGCGTAGCAAATGAGGTGCGTTCGTACGATAACGAAGTTTTAGAAATATTCAGATTTTTCTGTTATAATAGGCAGTACTTAGGATACAGTGTAGTGGTAGAAATCTTTTTTGTGTTCCTGTAAATATACAGGAATATTAACTCTTATTACACCTCAGCAACGTATACCATATTCATAAAATGTGAAATAGTTTAATATAATTAAAATGCACATCAAACCATTATCTCCCTGTACCATTATGTAATGGAATACTTTTATGTGGCCTTGTAAATCAATAACAAATGTTCTTGCACCCCAGTTTGTGCAAAATGTATATTAAAATATGTACTTCATAGATTCATATCAATTTTATTATGTTCAAATGAGTGTAACACCTGTAAAATGCATTTGAAACTTTTTTCCCCATTGACCGTAATGTAATGGAATAATATTGATTGTCCCTGTAATTGATCTATGCATCCGACTTTTATAAAATTCGAAATGACTCAGCCAAATTATGTAATCATTACATATTCAAATTTCAATCGATTAAAATGAATCTGAAATTATTTTCCCCATTGACCATAATGCAAGGGAGTACTTTTGATTGTCCCTGTAATTGATGCATCCCTTCATTTGGTGTCAGAATGAGTAGCATTGTTAGAAATAGCCATTTAAATAATATTGAGGTAAGCTCATGTTCTTTACACAATTTCCCTCCTTGGATAATTTCTAGCATTACCACCCTCCATCCCTTTAACCCTTTGCGGCACAAGACAAATTCATTGCTTAATTCTTTAAATTAATGACTGACACCGGAATTTGAAAACAACTTTATCTGTAAATAAGAAAACGCTATATTTCGCGCATTCAATAGAACGTAATTTTTTTAAACAAACTTCCGGTGTCAATGTGGCGTTTGGGAATTAAAATTAAGTGGTATATCTACGAAACCACCGCGCCGCAAGGGGTTAAAGGTTATGACAAAAAGAATCTTGCGCCTGTTATCGTTAAAAATTTGTTTGCTGAACATCGGTCAAGTTATAGATATTTACACAGATGGTTCTAAAAGTAGCTGTTGGCTGTGGTGTTTTCTTTTCCAGTTTCAGCGACCGGCTCTATCCTTCAACTTCGAAGTTTACAGCTGAGTTGATTGAGATTGAAAGAGCCATGTTACACATATCACATCATCATAACACTTCGTTCATCATTTACACTGACTCAAATAGTTCTATTGACGCAATAAAATCATCTAATAAACATCCTTATGTCTTACCAATCTTGGAACTTTATAATAATTTGACAAATCCAGGTTACAGTATCTTATTGTGCTGGGTACCTGCACACGTGGGTATCTTTGGAAATGAAAAAGCGGACAAGGCAGCAAAACTAGCCCTTAACCCTATAAAACATAAGATTCCATTCTCAGACATTAAACTAATTATAACACTGCATTCATAATAAATGGCAAGAAAGTTGGAATTCAGAATACAATAATAAACTGCACCACATCAAACCAACAATCATGACCTGGCCTCCAAATTATGCAAGGAAAACAGATGTTCTTCTGACCCGTCTGAGAATTGGACATTCTAGGATTACTCATAAACATTTGTTATTTAGGGAGGATGCACCCATGTGTCCTCATTGTCATTTTGATTGCCTAACAATTCATCATCTTTTAAGTGACTGTCTGGGCCTCCGGCACTAGTACAGAATATACTTTAAATCATCATCACCTATATTGACAAACCTCATTGGGGAAATACCTCATGGGGCACTTTTTACCTTTTTCAAACATGAAGGATTTTATTTTGTAATATGATTTTATTTCTATTATTGTTCTTATGATACGTACTGGCTTTGACGTATTAACGACATTTTGATAGGAACTCAATCCAAATGAGTTTTCTACTGATGTAATTTTACCTTTATATTATACTGTATTATTATTTTTTAACTTTTTACTTTGCCTAATTATATCTAGATGGTATTCCCCATCCAGATATTCTGATCTTATTCCTTTTTAATTTTGGTTTTTTAGTCTGTCTTGGCGCAGCATATTCCTCAAAAGACTTTGTACCACTAAACCCTACACAACCAACCAACCCTGTAATTGATCTATGCATCCGATTTTCATAAAATTTGAAAATCATTATAAAATCATTATATATTTTAAATAATTATATGTTTTAAATTTCAAACGATTCGGTTGGGTAGTTTTTGCGTTGTTATATGCGGACGGACAGACGTACAGATGGACGGACGGACGGACGGACAGGCGGACGGACTGAACGACTGCTATAAGTACTACGTATTTACATAATTAAGAACGCACCTAAAATTACTGCTCCTGTTGATTCCTGGATGAAAATACTGATTGATATTCTGTAAATGCCACTCGGAATTGTTTTTGAAAACAATGACTTTTTGTATAAAAAAATCCTCTTTAATTTTCTAAATATATTGATTTGTTCTCTTTCTGATAATGAAGGAATATTTTTCGGAAACGTGAACAACCTAGAACAGTTTATAATGCATACTCTTAAAGCTCCTTTGTAAATCAAGAAAGATTTCTATATTTATATCTTAGGTAGGAGTGAAAAACACCCAAATTTTTATTTGGAATTTTTTTCTTCGGATAGGTCTAAAAAGTTGCCTTTTGCCACATTGAATATAAGGTTAAAATTTCGTTTCGTTTGGAGTTCATCTTTAGTTCCTTACCAGATCTTAACCCGGGAGAACGCGCGCTATTCAGGGTATGAATAGTTTTAACTTTGACACCAATAAAATCAAATTAAAACAGTCGGTTTATTTAGACGGAGTCAATTTTTACAAATTTTGCGGTAAAATAAGTTGAAGATTATTTAAAAAAAATTAGTGGTTGCAAATGTAAAAACCATACGCACTCAGGGTCTTTTAGGCCCTGCGCGCGTCCTCCCGGGTTAAAGACTATGCTCTTTATATGTGAAAATCAAGATTTCACTATGTAGTGTAAATGACAAAAAAATTTTCTTTCAATTGAGTTTTTTTTTTTTTTTTTTTTTTGGATAACTCTAAAATGTTGCTTTTAGGTATACTAAACATAAAGTTAAAATTTCGTTTTGTTTAGAATTCATCTTTAGTTCCCTACCAGGTCTTAAAGATTATGCCCTTTATATGTGAAGACCAAGATTTCAAAATGTAATGTAAATTATTCAACTTTTTTTTAACTAAATTTCTGATTTCAGTAAAATAACCCACAAAAAATGACTTCTTAGTATTACTTGAGAACAATCTAAGTATCGTTGTGTTTTAACTCTTTGAATTGCGAATAAAACCCTAAAATATGGATCGTATTGTCGCAGAGAAAAGAAAGCACAATAATTACACATGCAGTTTACTTTTATTTTATGATTGCACATGAAAGATAGTTCCCTAAATATAAAGGAAAGGCAGTTTTTGGAATATATAGTAATGTAATGAAAAGAATAGGTATGATGTATTGTAAAACGATATTTCATTTCACTCTAATTTATATTGTTTTTTGTTATCAAAATTAAGTATTACCTTTCGTGATTTGATTTTTGCTCATATATATCCGTTCCTTGCTTCTACTACTACAGCCGCTAATGGTGCTTTATAACTAAGTTTTCGCATCTTTCGAATACTTGAATCTAACAGGGAAAGTTTTCAATTGAAAAGATGGGATTTCCGATCTTTTTCTAAGAATTTCCAGTTCATCTCTTGGTACTTTATTAAGAATGTGGGGTGATTTCACATTCTTGCCAGTCAATAATGTTTATATAGTTTGTAACACTGAATTTCATTATTGGAATATGAAACTGTCTTGTTGTAGAACATATAATATCCTTCATCTTCAATGTTCTTCGGAATCCAAATTATAAAACATGAATTTTTTTTATCAGCTATAGTTCCTGTAAATTTTTATCTCAATGACAGAAGCATACGTTTTGTTGAATAACGGGATCGTCAATTTTATTTAAATATTTCCTCGAATAACGAACCATCTTAATTGTTTAAAAAAATTTATGCTCTATTATTACAAAAAGATTCTTTCTTGAAGTAAAACAACATAGACGAATATACTTTCATTACAAATTCAGCATTAAACTTCAGATTTTGGGATGAATTCTGACTTCCAATCTGCAAACCAATTAGTCAATTGGCAGTTGTCAATCATTTAGAATGCGATATTCTTACTGGATTACGATTTACCAGATTTGAGGATACATTAACCAGATACAATGTTTGACACATGTCATAAATATAATTCTGGTCGACTCTTAACTCTCCAGAGTTCATTTCTGGGTGATAACAGCAGATATTTTTTAATTTCCATAACTGTCTGTTGTTCCCATTGATCCAACAACTTTTCAATTAGAACAGGAAAAGCTCGTGAGACTTTATTTTGTTTATCAAGTTCAATGATTTATGGCAATCCGTTTGCAGAGAGCTGACATATTAACCACTACAACGGACGACTAAATCTTAGTTTTAAAAATCCATTAGCATGATTTTTTATCTTGCTGCTTACAATTATTCCGTGACAACCAATTGCCATAAATTTATCAAGGTATAAATGTTTTTCAGTGCTATATTTTAATACTTCCTGCAATGATCTTTCCTGGTCCAAAAGATGGTGCAATGTGTCCCGAATACAGTTAATTTGACTCTTGAAATCAAAGATTACCGTAATTTCGGGTGTATAAGCCGCAGATTAAACAATTCTTTTTCGACCCAGAATTTTTTAAGAAACAAATGTAACTACTTAGATCGCGGAACATATTTGTATTCAATCACTAAATAAGATTTCTGGGTCCAAAAAAAATTGTTTGATCCGCGGCTTATACACCCGAAATTACGGTATGTTTTTCACTTATAGTTCTTTCGTGTAATTTATCTCCAATTTTCCATCATTTCCTTTGATATTGGGGAACTGAATAAGCTTCAGATATTCTGATAAATTGTTGTCTATCATTTGATCAATACGTCTTAGGGAAACCACAATAACTGATGCCTTCGATTTTTTCTCTTAGGGTTTTTTTTTACTTCTGATTTTGGTGAAACTTTACAATTACTGCGGTGTTCTATTTATCTTTTTGTGTAATAATAATATATTATAGCATTCTGCTATTGTTGTCAAAACAGTTTTATTTAGTTTTGAAGAATCACCAACTTCTAGTAATGGTAAACTTCAATTTGCTTACACACGCACTCATTTTGACTGTAAAAATGACAACATAAATTTTTTAAAACTCAATAAACCTTTTTCAAATATTTAAAAATAAAGACTTAACACTTAAATGCATATTGTATCATTTTCGATACCATAAGTGTTCCCGATTTATTGGGGGTTTTATTCACATATTCCGTATTCTCACCAGAAATTTAAAAGAGCAATTTTCACTTTACTTAATGACAGACCATTCGTAATTAAAAAAAGAAAAATTTACCATTTAGATTTTTCTGGTGTGAATTCTGATTCTTTGAAATGCGCATTTTTTGAAACGCTTTCTATCCTGTGCATTTAAGGGTTAAAGTTTAAAAATGATGAAAGGAATTTCACTAAACATTTTAAACATAATAATATCCAACGAGATTACCAAAAATCCCTGTTAATGTACAATTTTGATAAGAATCTATCGTGTGAATCAATGAAAATATAAATGTCCTGGTAGAGAACTGAAGAAGTTTTTCGAAATTCCTGAAATTTTGCATGAGTGTTAGAAGTAGTAAAAGGCAACTTTTGGCTGCTATCCAAAATCAAAATTCCAACTTTCGATTTTTCACTCCACTCTAACATACATACATATATACAGGTTGATTCCAAATTTTTTTTACAATAAAAGAGGGGTAATAGTACACATCAAGACAAACAATATTAAATAGGAAACCAAGGGTCCCGAACGGTTTCCAAAGAAGATAGCCGCCATTAAAGTTTAGGGACCGAAATTTCAAATAAACATAAAAAACAGAAAAATCGGTCGATTGATTTGCGGTTTTCACTAAAACTATTCTTTATGTCGGCATTTTTTTAAAACTAAATTACAAAGATAAATTTCAAAAATTGCCGATAGAGGGCGCTTTAGACTTTGGAGTAACGAACAAGTATTTTTTTCGGGTATTTTTTGCATCTCATTAAATGTTTTCGTAAGCTTTGACTCAAACTTAAATTTTGAGCTCAAAATCTGAAAGTGGGAGTGGTTAAGTAGCAAACTGAACTGTGTTCAGAGGGTTCAAATTTCAAATAATTATTAAAAAACGGAAAAATTGGTTCATTGATTTGCAGTTTTCACTAAAACTATTCTTTATGTCGGTATTTTCTTAAAAATAAATTATTAAAATAAATTTCAAAAAATGTCGATAGAGGGCGCTTTAGACTTTGCAGTAACGAACAACTATTTTTCTCCGTTATTTTTTGCATCTCATTAAATTTTTTCGGAAGCTTAGATATAAACTTAAATTTTGAGCTCAAAATTTGAATAGAAGGGAGTAGTTAAGTAGCACAAACTGAACTGTGTTTTAAGGGGGGGGGGGGTGTTCAAATCTAAAATAATTATAGAAAAAAGAAAATTTTCTTGATTTGTTTGCCGTTTAAAATATAAAGTCAGTATCTTCTTGAAAATAATTTTTAAAGTTAAATTTCAAAAAATTCCATTAGAGGGTGCCTTAAACTTCAGAGTAACCAACAATTAATTTTAACCATTTTTTTTGGTTCTAATTAAATGCTTGCAAAAACTTATTCAATGTTTTCGGAAGCTTAGATTTAAACTTAAATTTTGAGCTCAAAATCTGAATAATTAGGAGTAGTTAAGTAGCGCAAATTGGGGTTTCTTCAGGAGTTGAAATTCAACCCTCCCCCCTCTTCGAACACAATTCAATTTTTCGCTACTTAAACACTCCAACCGATTCAGAATTTGAGCCTAAAATTTAAGTTTAAGCATTTGAAAGCATTTAATGAGATTTAAAAAATAAGTTAAAAATAGTTGTAAGCTACTCTAAAGTCTAAGGCGCCCTCTATCGGCATTTTGTGAAATTTATCTTTAAAATTTATTTTCAAGAAAATGCTTATTTAAAAATTAGTTTTTGTGAAAACCGCAAACGAATCGACCAATTTTTCCTTTTTTTATAATCATTTGAAATTTGAACTCTCTGAACACAGTTCAGTTTTTCTACTTAACTGCTCCCAGCTATCCAGATTTTGAGCTCAAAATTTAAGTTTAAGTCTAAGCTTACGAAAGAATTTAATAATATGCAAAAAATAACTCTAAAAAAGAGTTGTTCATTACTCCAAAGTCTAAAGCGCCTTCTATCGGCATTTTTTGAAAATTATCTTTATAATTTATTTTTAAGAAAATACCGACATAAAGAAGGGTTTTAGTGAAAACCGCAAATCAATGAACCAATTTTTCCGTTTTTTATAATCACTTGAAATTTGAACCCTCTGAACACAGTTCAGTTTGTGCTACTTAACCACTCCCATTTTTAGATTTTGAGCTCAAAATTTAAGTTTGAGTCTAAGCTTACGAAAACATTTAATGAGATGCAAAAAATACCTGCAAAAAATAGTTGTTCGTTACTCCAAAGTCTAAAGCGCCCTCTATCGGCAATTTTTGAAATTTATCTTTATAATTTAATTTCAAGAAAATGCGGACATAAAGAATAATTTTAGTGAAAACCGCAAATCAATCGACCGATTTTTCCGTTTTTTATGTTTATTTGAAATTTTGGTCCCTAAACTTTAATGGCGGTTATTTCATTTGAAAAACGTTTTGGACCCTTGGTCTCCTATTTAATATTGTTTGTCTTGATGTGTACTATCACCCCTCTTTTATTGTAAAAAAAATTTGGAATCACCCTGTATATAGAAAAAGTCGGTATACCACAAGGTGGTTGTACATCTAGTATATTATAAGACTTATATCATTATGAACGCAAATATATTATTAATAAAATACATTTATATCGATATATTGATGATATAATTTTAATTGACACTGATAATACTAGTATATCTCATTTCCCAGTAGATTATCCAGCTAATTTAGAAATTACAAAACCAGGGTGGCGAGTGGATAGATAAAAACACAATCAATATAGATGATGAATACCAGTATTTTTTTAAAGATAGATTCAGTTTACATAATCTCTTAATGTTATTTGAGGTATTTTCATTAAGAAAATACTGGTAGTTTTCTCTTATCTTGACTGTATTTTTCCCGGTTTTCCCTGACCACTCGCCACCCAGAAAACCTGCTTTTTGACAATACCATTAACTTTTTAGACCTTAAATTTATATTAAAAGTAAACAAATTAATAACTGATATATATGACAAACGCAAAGAATATAATTTTAAAGTTAATACATTTACTAATTTTAAATCCTGTCTTCATAATTCTGCATATCGTAACACAATCCTTTATTATTTATATAGAATAAAATGTTTATGGTCTTCAAGTCTGATTAATGCAAATATTAAAAAGCTAATTTATGACTCACTAAATAATGGTTTTCCTAAATATATATATATATTCTTTAATATGCAATTAGTTATTACATGATCGTAAGAATAATTAGCACATTGCTTAAAAAATGCATAAAAATGTATAAAAATGTATAAAAAATTATTAAAACATAAAAAAATAATAAATTAAAAATGTAAACAAATATATTAAAACTATATACCGTAATTTCGGGTGTATAAGCCGCAGATCAAACAATTCTTTTTCGACCCAGAATTTTTTAAGAAACAAATATACTAGTTAGATCGCCGTAAATATTTGTCTTCAATCACTAAATAAGATTTCTGGGTCCAAAAAGAATTGTTTGATCCGCGGCTTATACACCCGAAATTACGGTACTCCCTCTGTCCCAAATTAGTTGCGACATTTAGGTTGAAAATTTTGTCCCAAATTAGTTGCAACATGTAGGCGGAGTCACAAAAACTTCTGATGTAGTTTTGTAGATCGACACCTGTAAAATTATACAAGGTGTATACTAGGGATCGGAAGCAATGTTAACTTGAATTTACTGTAAAAGAAAAAAAAATAGTTCAAAAAATTATTTGAAGAAAGAAATGACTAATATTGAGCAGCAACTCGGTTCTGAAATGTTTAAAACTATATTTGAAAAATTATAAACTAAGCCTTAATGACATAAATGCTGCAACTATTAAATTCAATGTGCATCATAATCTTTATCGTCTTATCTCGTTTGTAGAAGCAGGCAAAGACGTCAAAAATAAAAGATGAAGATATTTGAAATGTGAGTTTACAAAAAAATTGTAAATGCGGACAAAAAAAAAAAAGGTCACTGAGCAAAATCAAATGTGGCCCAATAAAACGAAGACAATCACTTCGAAGATTATCATATGCTGTTATAATTCGTAAATCAATATTACACAGGATTCTCAAGGCAGAAAAAACTTTGAAGCGTATTTCATCCATCATTAAGCAGAATCTAATAGAAAAAAAAAAAGCTCCACCGAATTCTATTTTGTTTGCAACATGTTTCTGCAAAAACATACCTTTCAGAAATGTTGGAATAAAATGTTCGTAAATGAATTCACGATTGATTAGCTTAAAGACGGTTTTGTGTGATTATCATTAAAACTAGTTGGATGTGCGAACCCCAAAGCTTTCTTCTATCTCATACGTACATTTTATTATTTCAAAATTTAGTTACACGTGTTAATGCGTTAATATTATTAATTCAATACTATAAGAACTATGATTTGCATCAAATTCAGGGAGGACCAACTAGCCATAACCATACACTTACACAAAAAATTTGATTCAATTCGATGAATAATTTTATACACTTTTAGTCGGTATAAATGACACAAAATTTTTTATTGTAGCGCCCTCTTCCGGCGGAATATTTCAAAATTGAAGGAGAACCTGCTTGCCACAGCCAAAAATATTCACAAAAAATTTGGTTCAATTCTATGCATATCTTCATACACTTTTTGATGGTAGAATGGCGACATACGGAGATATAGGCAAACAAATAGACATATACAGACATACAAATGGACATACAAACAGACATACACACAGAGAGACACACGGACAGATAGACATTTTGTAAAAACAAATTTTTTGAAATCTCTGACCCCTAAAACGTGTAAATCTGTCGAAAACCGGAAGTCGAAAAAAATTTCGATTACAATAGTTTCTTCTATTGAATATAGAAGACTGTAAAAATCTTTACAAAATGAGGCGTGACTTAAGAGCGTTTGAACCGAGATTTTTTAAACTAATTAATTACAAATTTAGGGAATGATGGAGGGAGTGTTAGGTACGTAAATATTGTTGATTGATAGTACAGCTCTCTGAAAAATGTTGAAACAAAATCATTAAGTTATAACTATCAATAATCGCAATAATATAAATATAAATAATTCAAATGTCGCAACTAATTTGGGACAGAGGGAGTGTAATAAGATGGCTGTGTGGGTAGATGTTAGAGTACGGCAAAGGGTGGCGTTGTCTGGATAATACTCAATGGTTATTAAAAAATAGTGAGAGGAGGAGAGGCATTTGCTAAATTATAAAATATTTTATACAGGATATTCAATTGACACTAATGTATGGATAATTGTATAGTTACATTAAATATTGTATTAATGTAATTTAATTAGTCCATGATTAATTTTTAACTAATTGGATAGCTAAAATAATATTTCTAAGAGTGTAAAATGCATATTTTAATTATCTATTTTTATTTGATATTTCATCTTATACTAAGATATTGAGTTTAGGCTAGCATAGTCAAAATTAATGATTTTGTTTTATATTTTATTCGGGTACCGTAAAATGGGGGTGAATAGGAACGAAACTTCCCGGTCATACAAATAAATTCATTATAAATATATGTGGTAATATTTTTAGTTGCCAATTTTTTTACAAGAAGGTAATAACATTAAGAGTTGGAAAATTCAGTTTTGACATGTTTGAACAACTATTGAGCCATATAAAAAAACTTCAAGAGGATCTTCAAAAAACTCATTTTTTCAACGTCTTCAAAACTTTGTATGTAACTACAGTATTTTTCGTATTCTAAACCTAAGAGAGGGGATTTTTAATTAATGATAGACCTGTCAACGATATTCTGTATTAAATTCTACTTATTTCTAAATTACATAATGAAAAAATGAAAAATGGCTCGTAACATCAGAGGTTTAAGTTTTAAGGGGTGAATCGGAACACGTTTTCTCTCATGGTTTATTTTTCTATACAGTAATAGTTTCGTGTAATATATGAAAACATATGTATGACATGTATTGTAACACTGTTTTGTTTGTTCTAATTACTTGAAGAGTTTAAAGGTGCCAAGAAATTATTTGGTTAAACCAAAAAAATCAAAGCCTAATCCAACACACACGGAACATACAATAAAAGAATTTAAAAATAGCATATTAGTTAGAAAAACTACACAGAATTATTCTCTGACATCCACAACATTACACAAACATCTCATAATGAAAAACCAATTAAAAAAGAGTTGGATGCAATTAGTACTAAGGGCTGGGGATGAGGGCGTATTAGTAGGTCGTATTAATACATGCAGCGCTTGGGGCTACTCAATAGATTCACTTATCCAATGACTACTAGTAAAGGATAACACAGAACAGGGCTAAATTTCTATTAACCTTCCTACCCTGAATGGGTCTAATCGACCCAGTTCTAAAATGTGTTTCATTCGATTGAAACCAGAAAAATTTTCAAAAAGTAAATTAAATAAATAACGCAAAGATTTAAGTTAAATAAGTATGTTAAATCGATTTAAATAAAAATTCTGGTGTGAAATATTTTAATCAAGTTTGAGTAAAATTTCAACAGGGTAGGAAGGTTAAATTCTACTTCTGCAATTTGACTATATTTTCTTAAAGTAACTTTAATTTTTTTTAAAAGTTGTTTTCTAATTTTTAAAAAGTCATATCTTCACTTGTATATAAAATAAAGCTTTGGTTTCACAGTAACTACGTGTTCCTATTCCTCCCTTATCATTATTACCCGTTTTTATTAACCCTATTAAGTTTGAATCGGAACAAATAAAGAATATAGCATTTGTTCCGATTCACCCCTATCTGCGGGATGAATCGGAACATCATTTAAAAATTAAATAATATATATAAAAACAGTAAACATGTTTCGTTTTCACTTAAAAAGTAAAGAACAAAACAAGACCGAAGTTTCTATTAGAAAAATAAAAAAATAAAAAAATCATTTGTTGCCTTTTTTTTTAAATTTTAAAGTTGAAAAGTGTTCCGATTCACCCCATTTTACGGTAAACTATGGTGCAAGGTATATTTTTCCTGTTATCACATTGTAAATGTGGTAATTACATTTCTACATTGAGAATAACCACGTGTTTAAATCCTAACTTTTATTTTTATACTTTCATTTTGGGTATTCGATCGCTCTCTATAGTCTAGATTTAAAATTCTACTTAATATTATATAATTCATTCCATTTTCCATCCATCGCTTCATAATGTTATCTTCCATCGACGAAAATTGACCAAAATATCCTCCAATCACTTTCCGGTTTCGTATTCCTTGAATTCGGTTTCGAAATATTTACTGCGTTCTTATCATTTTGCTCCTGCTTAAATTTTGTAACATACACATTTTTTAATTAGATAAAAAAAAATGTATACAAGTTTTCTAAACTATTACTTTAATATTAATAGGAGTAATATGTATTTAATTTTAATACGAAGATTTGCATATTTATATAGCAAATGCGAATTGTTTTCTTAGTTTTAATATTGTTCCTATCATTTGCATCCCATTGTACAAATGAAACTCAAACTGTATGATTGTGATACCGTTAAGCGGGAAAAATTCAAAAGTAACATTTTTTTTTTCTAAAGAACATACTCATTTTTTTATTATGTTCTAAACAGACACATTTTATTTTGTTCATGACATTAGAAATGCGTGCTATATATATAAATATATTTAGCATGAGAATTTATTTTTCATCTTCATCTGTCAAAATTTTCATAATACGGATTAATTAAATGCTCTTTTCTAACTAAGCAAATAAATAAAATACATTGGAGGTGGATATTTTTAATTTTATCAAAAGATTAAAAATATGATACTTTTTAATAACAGAAAGAAAAATTTAAAACAATTACTTAAACAATAATAATTAAAATAAAAAAAAATGATTTTTGAATATAGCTACCAATTTATGCTTAAATTTATATTCATAATTTCAGATAGTTTTAAAAGCACCTATTGGCTTTATGAATAAAAAAAATCAATTCTTTAGCTTTGATATATTTTATAATAATTAGTCTAAAGTGATACTTTTAAACATGCATAAAAATACATTTCTAAGAAAAAAAAAGAATCACACAAATATGCCTAGTTATATTTATTTATGAACTTTAGCTGTTTACATATTGTTAAAGTATATAATTTCTATAACTTTTCAATCATCAATGTCGGCGTAAATTTTTAGATAAAAAAATTTAAAATTATAAATGTTTATGTCTTCTATGCCATTAAAATGAGAAGATTTTTATAAAAATAAAATACAGTTAAAATATTTTTGTGCATTTATAATTTAAAACAATTTAACATATTAAATAGTCCTCTCTATATAAATTTATTATGTAATACGTTCTTCAAACAGAATTCCTACGTTTTAGGAAATTTTACATGGTCCGTACGGATCCTGGAATTTTATGACCATGAAATTCTTCGCTACCAGTATTTTCTTATAGAAAATCTATCATTAAGTAAGACGAAAATTCACGCTTTTCAGCTTTATTTATTTTTCTATAAAAAAAATTGCTGGTATTTCACCTGGAAAATAACGGTACCCGTACGAACCATGTTTTAAATGACAAATATCAGAATTTTTTAATAACAAAATATCAAGAAACGCCAAATTTCTCACAATTTAAGCAGAGATTTTCTATAAGAAAATACTGATACCAAAAGATTTTCCAGTCCGGTAATTTTTTAAAATCTAAGAACCATGCCAAACGAATATTCCGAAATAGAAACATATAAACAACGGATGCTAATTTGTATTCCACTGCATATATATAAGCTTCAAAATTATTTACATGTTTTCTTCAATTAGTATGTAAATATTTAAAAAGATTAGTTAATATGTAAAAACGTAGTAAAATTGACGAAACAGACTTGTTTGTATTACTCAATTTGACCATTCTTTTCGTAATAAAAGTGTTTAATATTGACAAAATACACTTCATTTATCCTTAAACATTTTTTGAATGTTACAAAATAAATAAACATACATTAATATTAAAATGTATAAAGTAGCTACAGTTCTAAGGAAAAATATCTGAAAACCTCTATCATACGATCACGTCTTGATATAATGCTTAATGGATTGTATGAGGGGTGCACAACGTCTGGCCCGCGGGCCAAAATTTTACCACTATTTTTATGCATGATAATTTTCCTTATAGTAATGACAGAAACTTTGAGGTTAAAGAAAAGAAACTCCGCTTTTCAAATATTCTGGTGGCAAACGATTTTCTGGTAAAAAGGTTGTGCAGCACTCGATTGTATAATTAAAAATGCAAATATTTTTCGTAACGCTAGTCATACCGTGATATACTGAGGGATACTTGACCTGAGTGGTGACAGGAAAATAACGGCTGCTAAAGGCGGATTTTTAAAATATATATCCAGTCCCTCAACTTTAGACACCAGTATTTTATAAAAGATTTATTTGACCTTGTTTAATATGAAAAGAGTAAAGCGAAAAACCTTTTAAAAACTATTCGTACCAAATTTCAAGGAATCATACACACGATGAAAAATGTCCACCATCGACAGCCATTTATATAGGTCTTATATCAATCTCCTCAGGCCTAGTTTCGCCTTTAGGAGACACTGAAGGACACCGTTTAATTTAACTAAAATGCTTCTAGAATTGCTGAAATTTCTTTTAGACCTTTTTAATAAATGCACGCATAACATAAACATTGATTTATAGACTTATACATCTATGGGGATGTTTCATAAAAATTTTAAATTGGTTTTTGTAATCCCTTGTAATATTTGACTCAAGATTAACCTTCCTACCCTGAATGGGTCTAATCGACCCATATCTATAATTTCTTTTATACGGTTCCCACCAGAAATTTTTTCATAAAGAAAGTTAAATATTAGATTCAGAGAAATAAGCCAATTAAATATATTAAAATGTTCTAAATAACAATTCTGGTGTGGAATGTTTTTATCAAGATTGAGTAAAATTTGAACAGGGTAGGAAGGTTAAGGACAATGAATGGCAATATCCAACCTTTCTATAATACAGGATCTCAAAACTGATTGGTCATTCTTTTATTTCATTATTATTCTTTTCAATGTAAGTAATACAGAGATGCAAGCGCTGCGCCACAAAGGACAGATTTCTATCACTAATTTTTTGTAGTATTCCTTAATTATTCAATGACATAATTTCAATAATGAAATTCAATAATGCTCTTTTTCATGTATAGAGATATTAGATTAAATAATAACACATCACTAAAATAACTTGAGGTGGACCGATTTAAAACACGAAACATATTTAATTATACGAACGCTCACTACACACGACATACAAACATTGACAAAATAGAACATCTACTCTGGAACTCAGGTACATTTCTGTTTCTTTAATAATTCCATGGAATCAGTCCAGGGGCGCCATCTACAGTTTTACCTGAAAACTAAAAGTGTAAAATACCACAGCCCTTCCCCACTTTATATAGAAGTTGTTCAGGAGCTCTTCTATGTCTTCTGGATCGTCTAAGTGTCTGCGGAGAAGAAGAAGAATTAGTTTTAACATGTTCAGGAGCATCAACTGTACAACTAGTAGAAACCAATGGTTTTGGGAGAATGTTATCAGAGTTAGTTGAATTTGAACTCGAAGAATCAGGATAATGAAAGTCAGTTGGCGTAGAACCTGAAGCAGTTGGAACATGAGAGTCAACTGGTTACGGATCTGTGAAACTTGACTGTAAGGGTGGAAAATCATTTTGCTTCACATTTGCATTTTCACTTCGGAAATTTTCTGTAACATTTTCTTCCGAATTCGGATCATTAGTTAAAGAAATATCTTCTCTACATTAGTTATTTGATGAACATGCCTTTTCCAAATATTCGAATCAACTTGAACTCTATAATGTGATTTTTCTTCTTTTGCTACAATTCGACCAATTTTCCACTTGGCTTCTGGAGTATAATTTCTTACAGCTACTTTCTGGTTGATTTCAAATTCTTTTACTTTAACTTTAGATTTTCTTGCATTTTGTTTTTCCTGAACAAAATTTTTAACATTCGGCACTATCAAATCTACGTTTGTTCTTATTTGACGTTTTAGAAATAAAGATACAGGACTTCCCCCGTTGTAACATGTGGCATCTTCCAGTACTGCAAAAGAAAGTTATTCAATTTCATTTGTAAAGTACCTGGTTCAGAAGCTAAGTCTTTTAATACATGTTTGACCGTTTGCACATACCTCTCAGCCTGTCCATTTGTAGATGGATGGTATGGTGCACTAAACTTATGTTTTAAACCATGACTTTTCAAGAATATCTCAAATTCTTCAGATGTAAACTGCTTAGCATTATCTGATTAGGAAAACCGTATCGTGCGAAAAGTGAAGAAAGACAAATATTTGTATTTTCCGAAGTTGTACTAGGAACTATAAATACTTCTGGCCATTTACTATAAGCATCAACCACTAACAAAAGCATTTTTCCATTAACAGGACCAAAATAATCAATATGAATTCTCTGCCATGGAACTGTAGGCCATTCCCAATGATGCGTATCAACTTTGGGAGGATTATTTTTCAAATTTACACAAATAGAGCAATTTCTTGCAATATTCTTAATATCATGGTCTATTCCTGGCCACCATACAAAACTACGGGCTAAAGATTTCATTTTCACTATACCAAAAGGACCAAAATGTAATTCTTTTAATATTTGTTGTCGATGAATTTCTGGGATAACTACCCTACAACCTTTTAAAGTACAACCATGCTGAAGAGTAAATTCTTCTTGTTTTCCGCCAAAAAGTAAATTTTTTGGAATTTCTGAACCAGAAATGAGATGATGAAAAATTTGACGCAAAAGAGGATCAGTTTTTGTAGCTGAAGCAAAAGATTTAGCATTTAAAGGTTAAACAGAAAGCTGATTTATTTGAATGATTTCAGATTCATCAAGTACCTCATTTGAATTACATTCGTGGGGTAAATCTTCACTATGTAATGGAAGATGTGAAAATGCATCGACATTTCCGTGTTCAGTAGATTTCTTATAACGAATGTCATACTGAAACGTTTGTAAATATATGACATATCTTTGCATTCTAGCTGCTGATAATATAGGAATACTTTTAGAAGGTAAAAAATTGAAACTAATGGTTTACTATCAGTAAGCAAGGTGAATCTGTTATCGTACAAATATTGAAAAAATTTATTAACACTAAATATAATTGCTAATGCCTCCTTATATACTTGACTATACCGTTTTTCGGCATTATTCAAGGTTCTGGATACAAATCCAATAGGCTTTTTAGTATTGTCTGGCATTACATTCTCAGGTACATTTCTGTTTCTTTAATAATTCCATGGAATCAGTCTAGGGGCGCCAACTACAGTTTTACCTGAAAACTAAAAGTGTAAAATACCACACTCTTAAAATTTAGTCGTGAAAATCATTGGTGTCATTTGTGGCTTAACGCTTGCATCCCTGATATTATGCGTGGGGGTATTATAAAGTTTCAATTACGAGCAACCATTTGTATTTTTTATCCGCACCACTATTTTAAAAAATGCATCATTGATTGATTTTCGTTTTAAAAGGTTGTGCACGCTAGCATTAAAAATTATCTGTAATTTGCCTGCAGTTGAATCTTTGCGGTACCCCCACACAAATGTTAAAAAATAAATCAAATAAATACTCGAGTATGGCATCGAATAACAAACAGTTGTTACGTTAATTAAAAGTATTTATGATATTAAATATTTTTAATGTGCAATGTTCAATAGACATGTACAGGCGCTATTTTAAATATAACTAGAAATGAACTTGAGGGGGATTGATGTGAAATTTTAGTAAGTATGTTAGAAAACCCAAGAAGCATATTTCTGTTGAAATATTTATAGCTTATAATGCTTTTATTGCAAGATATTTTATTTATAAATAGCATACTCAAACAAGATATTAGTAAGATAAATTTATTCTTTTAGGAGTTATAAATAAAAATATACAGAGTTCAACATTAGAGGTTTGCGTAATTTGCATAATTGCGATTGCAATTTTGTTTTGTAGAAATGACTTAATAATTGGTAATTTTAAATATTGTGCAGAGGTTAGAACTAGCTGAAAAAAGCAACTTTTTAAAAATTATTTTATTGATATTATTAAGGGGGCTCAGGGGTTGAAAACTTTTCAAAAAATCGATTTTTTTATGATCTAGTTTGATTATTCAATTAATTCTTAACTCAATGCAAAAAACCGCATAAAAATATTAGCATTTTTAACGGAGTTATAAGCATTTATGCATCAGTACTTACATAGCCATATAATCCATATAAATACATCCATATAATTTCAACTTTAAGTCGTGTTTTCTCAAAACTTGATTTTTGACGACTAACACCAAGATTAAAAAAAACTATTTGATGGAATTGTTTAATTTTTTTGCATGCATGTAACATCATAATATAGATTATGAATTAAGGATATAACTATCACTTAATAAAAACAGTGTTAAAAAATCTCTCAAAGTTGAAAATTTTAAAAAACCCTAAAAAATACAACTTTTTTCCATTAAAAATACTCAAAATATTAAACTATCTACCGTAATTTCGGGTGTATAAGCCGCAGCTCAAACAATTCTTTTTTGACCCAGAAATTTTTAAAAAACAAATATAACTAGTCAGATCGCCGTAAATATTTCTCTTCAATCACTAAATAAGATTTCTGGGTCCAAAAAGAATTGTTTGAGCTGCGGCTTATACACCCGAAATTACGGTAAATAATATTAATTCATAATCTGGATAATGATGTTATATGCATGCAAAAAAAAAAACTAAGCAATTCCATCAAATAGTCTTTTTTAATCTTGGTGTTGGTCATCAAAAATCAAGTTTTGAGAAAACGTGACTTAAAGTTGAAATTATATCGATGCGGCTATGAAAGTGTTGATACAAAAATGTTTATAACTCCGTTAAAAATGCAAATATTTTTATGCGTTTTTTGCATTGAGTTAAGAATTAAATGAATAATCAAATAAGATCATTAAAAAATCGATTTTTTGAAAAGTTTTCAACCTCTGAGACCCCTTAAGTAATGTTTGTACGTTTTAGATTTAGTAAGTTTTATATTGGTAAGTACTTATTAATAAGTAATTTTGCATTATTCTTGAATACCAGATTTCATAATAAAATCTGCTTTAGATTTTATTCTCTCCGTTTACAATTTCGGTTATTTTACACAGGGTTTGTACAGTTCAGCGGATTTGAATACGAGATTTTTCAAAAGGGACAGTTTTCAGTTTTTTAAGAGACAAACTTTAAGAGACAAATTTTACTAGACAAACTGAAAAATAACTTTTATTATCTTTCCATTTTTAACCAGTTTCTTTATAAAACTTCCATATTTCATTTATTTTTTTCATATCTGTTTTTGTACATAAAATAATTTCTCAATCTCAAGGGTAATAATTAAAAAATATATACGAACAATCTGTAAATTTCTTTTAATTTATTAACATTTTGTTTAATAAAACAGCTAGAACGTCTTTTTAGTTAATTTAATTATCTAAAACATTTCATATTTGCCAATTAATTAATATATCCTGACAAATTAAAAATATATCTGTACTTACGAGAAATATTTTTAGACTTGATTTTTTTTTCAAATGTTGTACTTACCTGCAAAAGAAAAAATAAATGAATAATAGATATTAAAATACATCTAAAAAACTTAATTAGTAAATATTAAATTCATATATACGAGAATAAATGCTACTAGTATCATTGTGATAAATTATAAAGAATAACGATTAATAAGAAATTATATAGAAAAGATAATTATATTGGAAACGTTAGTTGGCTACGTGAAAAAAATCATGCATTAACCAAACTTCTCAAAAATCTAAATTGTAACAAATGCAATTATTCCTGCCCACAATAATTTCATATCGGAGCCTTAAGAATCATTTTATATTTGCATAGAAGATGAAAAATAAAATTATGTTCATTAATAGAGTAAAGTGACGGTCAAAATTTATTAATATTAATCAGGATACATATTTAAATTGCGAACCTCTAATTAAGCTATTAAATTCATGCAGGCGTCTCATAGAATTTATTAAGAATCATAATTTAAAGCTAATTTAATATTAGAAATTCAATATTTTTCAACAAGTGATGCGAATAGTTATGTGATAATTAAATTTTTCCATGAAGATATTCAGAAATGTCAGTTAAACTTTAGGTTTTAAAATCCGAGATCAATATTAATGTTATTTAATTCCTTGGCCATTGAATTTTTGTGTATATTATACTACTAGTGATGCACATATACGTCATTTCTTGCGTGTGTTGTCTCCGATTCTTCAGTATTTTGTCAGTAATTTCAAAATGATGCGTAGTGTTCATTAATGTAAATTAATTAATATATTTAAGGGGTTATCAAGAGTATATCAAAAATATACAAAGTAATTATTAAATTTTGCGAAATTTTATAGTAATAGCACGTGATATAAAATTAAAAAAATATCTTAATATTTGCGTCACATAACTGAGTACCCAACCAGAAAATAATCACTTTGTGCGAGTTTGAAAGGCATAAACTATAAATAGATAACGTTAAAATACACAAATTAATCTACCACGACATTAAACCACATGCAGCCGTTTCAAAGATATCAGACACCTTTCATCAGTTATAAGACAAACATATAGAAATTAAGAGGTTCAAAGAAGTTCCTCGGCTATAGCATCGAGTAATAGTACTGTCTAATAGACTGACGAAAGCTGTAAAGGTAAGAATTTATCCTCTTCGGCTTCTGAACAGAGTTCGGACGGGTACCGTTAGCTTTCCCATTTTTACTAGCTCTATTACCAATGTTTTTTTATAAATAAAAATTAAATCTGCTTTAAAGAGAAATTTATAAAAGAAAATACTGGTACCAAAGAGTTTCATGATCACATGTAATGCTTACTAATCGAGAGGTTATGTACCCAAAAATAAGTGACATACCACTGCAAAACTGCATACATAGTAAGCGTACAAAGTTAACGCTGGAATCTGACGTAAAAGGACAAAATTGCGCTTCCTGGTGGAAAGGATGATAATGCAAATACGTGGGTTTTCTAAGGCTAACGAAACAGACAGGCTACCACGGTGCATCTCGCGTGTCTGTGTCTTTCTTTACAGACTGCTAAAATGACGTTATGGTCATTTCGTACACCTGCATTGGTGCATTCGAGCATCACGTGACTGCAGCGGTCTGTAAAAAAAGATATGTGGAATGAACCGCGGTAGGCTGTGTTTTCTCGTTAGCATCGAGGTTTTTATTATGATGTCCTATACGCGCAGCTATCTACTTATCTGCACATCTCTTGCGCATATTTTCTCAATATGTAGTCACTCATGGAAGAAGAATCTTGTTTACCTGATTTATTGAAAAATATTTGTTAAACTTTATTTTGATAAAATTATGTAAATTAAAAAGAATAGTTGCAATATTATTATTTCAGGAGAAAAGCACTAATGCAGGGTTCCCAAGTCACCAACTTTTTGTACGCCACTGTTATTTTAGGGAAAATGTTGTTCTTCTAAATTAGCCAAATGTTCCAATTAAATAAAATAATATTTTCTCTATTAAAATACTGGTGTCTTTGTATTCAGAGTCTTGGACGTTCGGCTAATTTTACGAAAACTTTATTGCCTTTTGCCCTGAAACTAAAATGACAATGACATTTTTTAAATGCACATATTTTTATGAAAACAAGTTGTAATAAAAATATTTTGAAAAAATTTTGGCAAGTAAGATTCATCTTCCATGAGTTAATAACTTGAAGTTTGTGATTGAATTTTTAACAATTGAATTTTAACGAATTCTCTAAATGACTTTGCCTGCTTCAAAAGAAAAAAAACTAATCTGTATTTTAGGAAAATTATTGTCTAGAATCGCAAAATAAATAAATAAATAAATAAGCAATATTTGCTTGTTTAATAGTACATCATTTAATGCATACATTTTAAATTAAAGTGATTCTGATTATAGAATTAAATGACTTTTAAATTAAAAGAATAAATATTTGTAA
The DNA here is from genome assembly GCA_964019185.1 of Maratus speculifer. Taxonomy (NCBI): domain Eukaryota; kingdom Metazoa; phylum Arthropoda; class Arachnida; order Araneae; family Salticidae; genus Maratus; species Maratus speculifer. The sequence continues at coordinate 273,317,202 of OZ025299.1, forward strand.
GTTAAATAACATTAAGGGCAATAGGAAGATGAATTGGATACATATCATCTGTGCTCGGAAAAAAAAGATCTGAAATTGAATAGTTTATTTATTATTACGGTAATTTCGGGTATATAAGCCGCGGATAAAACAATTCTTTTTGGACCCAGAAATCTTATTTAGTGATTGAAGACAAATATTTACAGCGTTTTAAATGGTTACACTTATTTCTTAAAAAAATTCTGGGTAAAAAAAAAAAAAATTGTTTGATCCACGGCTTATGCACCCGAAATTACGGTAAATTCTATACACATTCTAAATGTTGTATTCTCATAGGGAATACAACAGTGCTAATCATTTTGTTCAATTTTAGCAAATAAAAAATTCAGTAAAATATGAGACTACAATATTCTATCTTTAGATATTAACTACTTATAATTTTTTAAAGTAATATTTTATTCCAACAACAAAAGAATTTCGTTGCTATATACACAAAAAAAGTTACAATGTATTCCCGTAATTTCAGCCCGTCTGCTACGTGGCATGTAACCTTGATTGATGTGACCTCACCTTTAATTTTGTGGTTACATGAGCCACTTAAAGTAAGGCGCTTTATGCAGTTTTGTACCAGGGTTCCTATGCATGAAGCGATTGAGAAGATTTTAGGTGTTTTAGCAGCAGAATCTTCGTAAAGTATGGTTCCGTATGCCTAAAAATGAATAACACAAATATTACTTAAAAAAAATCTGGTAAAATATCCTGGAAAGTCCTTGAAGGGGGGAGGGGCATACGAACACGGTATACTTGGTAGGAAACCACGGAAAAACTGGATTCTCAACACAAGAAAAATAAAAGAGGTTCTAGTTATGTCTCTAACCATGGAATTTGTATATTTATGTTATGATTTAGTAAAAATCGAGATCAAAAACTGAATTTTATTTTTAAGCATTTTTAGCTTCGGTAAAGTTAAATTGGTAGGTGTACTGTTAATCGAACGTTTTTGAAATGTTTGTTGAAATGTTGCTCGTTAACAATTCGGGTGCTTTTATACAGGGTTTTTACGAATCATCAAATTTTAATACCAGAATTTTTTCGAGTATTTTTAATCTTATTCTATAAATCAATTATATGCTTGTTTAGTAAAGACGACAATTATTTTACTAAAATTCTTGTATTCAAGTCCCTTGGGGAGAACCATCACTGTTCATGTTCATAGGACCGCACTTTTCAACTTGGTGCATTACGAGGGGATTTCAGGGATGATTTTAGGGAACAGTACTAAAGTTCAAGCTCAAAAAGAGCGGGGAGCAGTGTTTGCATAGTTATTGAATATAACGTCGACCCACAAATAACTGTAAGATTACTTTTTCTGCTGCAGAAAGTTTCTCTTGAAAGTTGCACTTGTTCATGATGATACTTCCTTTCTCGTACTTTCTGTATATTTAACAGCTTTTTTCGTAAGTAAAACAAATATTTCAATAAAATTTCATAATTTCGATTTAAGTTGCTATGAAATTATAATAAAGTGTTACTTTACAGAATATACGATAACAACTGCTAAATTATTTTCGATATTAAGTTTCAGAATAATAGATTTTAAATAAAAAAATATCTCTTAGAATATAGAGCAGAGAATGAGTATTAAAATAAAAATAAAATCCGGAGTTTAATTCACTAAAGTAAAATTAATACAGCTGCGATAAAAATCTAATGATTCGTAAAAATATATATAGGGATTGTATTAATATATTTAGAGACTGAGTCGTATGTTTTAATGCGGAGCTATAAAAATTCACATTTATATTTATCTCGCAGATAACGCAGACATTAAATTACCATCGAATGATATAAATGAAATGATATGCTGCTAAAAATACATCTCTTTTCGTATCGCTCTCGCTTGAAATAGTAATCCAATCTTTGCGGTAAGCGATCTATTGCTTTGATCAGTACTTTGCATGATTTATGAGGCAGCGAAGGGGAAGAGTATCTTGGTGCTACAAATGAGATGCAAACAGGCTCTTGCTGATATTCATCTCGACGATCTGCATCTTTGCAATGCTATCAATCCTTCTGGCAGGTGCGGAAACCACAAAGCAATCTCAGACGATTTTCTGGAGGGGAAGGGGGGAGTAAACGAGATAGCACTGCTATTATTTTGATTTTAAACGAAACTTCCTATTGCTTTAATCAGTAACGGATGAGATATATACATTTTAAAGTCACAGGCAAAATGCATTAAATGAAATAAATCTCTATAAACTGTTTTCTTAATTTTTATTTATTAAATGATGAACTGTTTGTGTTATCATTTATCGTATGCTAAAAAATGTAAAGTGTCTCGAAAATATGTGAATTATGAGAAAAAATGAGAATTAAATGAATTAAATATGAGAAAATATGAATGATTTAAGACTTTCACATGTTAGAAAGTATTCAATAAAATTACTGAAATTTCCGGATTATAATCTGTGAATCAATCTATCATATTTGAAACCAGGAATTTTATTTAATAAAATGTAAATTATTAGATCATGGTAAATATTTGAATTCAAATTATTATATAAAATCTGGATTGTTTGATCCGCGGATTAAACATCAGAAATAAAAATTATTTAATTAGGCCAACTTTCTTTGTTTTTTCTTTTCATTAAATTATAAATTATCTTTAACCCCCTTCCTAATGCCCATGGTAGAGTATTTGTTACCGTCAGTGTTTCTAATTAAATGCATTTTATGAAGACATCCCAAATTTATTAATTAAATTTTCCTGCGGATTATCTGAACTACTGAATGTTTAGAATTCACTCTACCATGAGCATCAAAGAATCGATATATATCTAAAATGTGGAGACACACAATAAGGAAAATCGCAAATATATATATATATATATATATACATATATATATGTAGATAGATAAAAATAAAAAAATAAAAATATATATTTTTTTTCTTTTTTTTTTCCTTTCGTTTTTTAAGGCATCAAAGTACAAATTTCAAAGCGTAACCATAAACACAAGTTTGAAAAGAACAGTCGCTCTTAAAATAAACAAGTTGTAAATTGCACGTGAACGTAGCAAATGAGGTGCGTTCGTACGATAACGAAGTTTTAAAAATATTCAGATCTTGCTGATATAGTAGAGCATACTCCGGATACAGTATAGTAGTCGAAATCTTTACGTTTCTGTAAATATGCAGGAAGTAATTTTTATTACACCTCAGCAACGTATATCTTGTTCATAAAATGTGAAATAGTTGAATATAATTAAAACACGTACCAAAACATGTTTCCCCGTATAGCATTATACAGTGGAATACTGTTGTGTGGCCCTGTAATTTAATAATAAAAATTCTTTGCATCACAGATTGTACAGAATGAATATTTTAGTATATATTTCATAGATTCATGCCAATTCTATTATGTTCGAATGAGTGTAACATCATTAAAATGCATTTGAAACTTTTTCCGCATTGACCGTAATGTAACGGAATCCTTTTGTTTGTCCCTGTAATTGATCTATGCATCCGATTTTCATAACATTTGAAATGACTCGACAAAATTACGCAATAATTATATGTTTTAAATTTCAAACGATTAAAATGCATTTAAAACTTTTTTCCCTATTGACTGTAATGTAACGGAATCCTTTTGAATGTCCCTGTAATTGATCTATCCATCCGATTTTCATAAAATTTGAAATGACTCGACAAAAGTATGTTATAATTATGTATTTTAAATTTCAAACGATTCGGTTGGGTAGTTTTTGCGTTGTTATATGCGGACAGACGGACGGACAGACAGACAGACGGACAGACAGACAGACAGACTGACAGACGGACGGACTGAGCGACAACTACGTATTTACATAATTACGAACGCACCTAAAAAGAATATTGCCCAGTTAAACTGATGTCATTGAGTTCACAGGCTACGCACACTAATTGTTTATTACCGATATTTTCAAGGGTTAATGCCGTTCGAAAAACAAATTAAGGGAGAAATAGCTCCCCCTAATTCCTCTTTTTATATTTAATCATTGAACCCCCTAAACTATTCAGGGATATGCTTATCATATAAAAAGCTATATCGAAAATTCGAAGAAAATCGGATAATTCTTCATAAAAACCCTTTTCTATAATTTAAGGAGTTATCCCCCTCCTTTATACTTAACTATTAAACTTCCAAAACTATTCAAAGATTTGCCTAATCAGAAAGAACATACATCCAAAATTTAAAGCAAATCGGTAATTTTACATAAAAAACAATTTATCAAATTTAAGGTGGGGGGAGGGTAATCGTCCGTATCTCTTTTATACTTAAATAAAGAACCCCCATAGGTAATTAGAAAAAAACCTTACATCAGCACTATGAACCTGTATTCAAAAGTTGAAGCAAATCGGTTAATTCTGCATGAAACACCATCTACCTAAATTAAGAAGGGTACAACCACCAATCCCCCAATTTATATATATCCAGCGAAATCTCAAAACAAATCAGGGAAGCGCCTTATCAAAATGAACCTATATCCAAAATTGAAGCATATCTTTAAATTTTGCGTGAAAAACCCTTTTAACCTAAATTAAGATGGGAAGGGGGGTACCTCCAATTTTCGACTCTTAGACTTATCCAATGAACTCGCAAAACTAATCTTGGAGGTGCTCTCATCAGAATGAACCTATGTCTGAAATTTGAATGAAATCTCATTATTTTGCATAAAAGAACATTTATCTAAATTAAGGATGGGGGAATAAACCCTCCCGTCCCCATCTTACATTTATCCAATGAACTCCCAAATCTAATCATGACGGTGCCCTCATCAGAATGATCCTATGTCATAAATTTGAATGAAATCTGATAAATCTGCATGAAAAACACATTTATCAAAATTAAGTATAAGGAATTAGCCCCCGTTTCTTCTTCTTTATACTTATCCAAACACCCAATACTAATCACTGAGGAGCCTCATCAGAATGTTCCTATACCTAACTTTTTGAACGAAAACTGGTAATACTGGATGAAAAGCCCATTTATATAAACGAAGGTGAAGGGCATTAGCCCCGTAATCCCACCCCCTTATATTTATAGAAAGAACTTCCAAAACTAATCGGGGAAGCACTTAATCAGAATAAATCTATGTCCAAAATTTCAAGTTTGTATCATAAGTTATTGCGTTACGCATGTTCATACATAAAGAATGGGCGGGCACATAAGCTGTCAGGCTTTGATAGCCTGTGAGCTGAAAAGAAAAAAAAAATAGGAGAAAATGTAAAAAAAATTGCTTTACCAAAATATTTGACTTTCTTTTTATGTCATTTATACCGATTTAGATTTTTTTAATATCAAATAATAGTATTAGAAAGAAAAAAAAATCTTTAATTCATGCACTTTTTCAACAAAAATGCATCACTCCATGAAATTCAAACCTTCACGATAGTTGGTTCTAAAATTGTTGAAGAAATTGATGGTGTTAAGAATGAAATCAAAACCCTTCCCTCTCGATCTTCAAATTTATCTCACGAACACGTCTTTATAGGTCTTGGTGTTCATTCGATTCAACTTTCGAAAATGTCTAAATTTTTTTACCATTTCGCTGTTGTCAATTTTGATTTTTATTTATTTTAAAATTTCGCTGTAAATTTTAACTAGGTCTGATCAAACCATACAACCTTACCATATACCATTTAACCTTACTTCGTAAATCCCCTATAATTCTCCTCGTATTTAGAGCATTCGCTTCCTCGTAAATCAGTATCCGACGTCACAAAGCTACTGAAATGAGTAGAATATTTTATAATACTAATTTGAAAACTCATCGACTATTTTTAAGCTTGTGCCTCGGGTAAATAAAGGAGACGTTGAAGTCCTTGATGTCCATGAGGCTTGATCTCCAATATTAAAGAAGAAAAACTCTGAGCAACTTTTGGGATTTTTGACCGAATTTAGGAATGATGGAGGGGGGGGGGGAGCACGGAAATGTATCGAATTATTTGTATTTTAATGAGAAATTTTGTTTAACAAAAAGTTTTATAGGTAGAAAAATATTTCGGCTTTTGTTCTTTAAGATAGGATGCCTCTTAAACAATATTCTTTTACGATTATTGCATAAGGATTTTTGGTAAAAGAACACTGTCGCAATCAGCGCTCATCATATTTAGTATCAAAGATCTGATAGCAGTTTCTGATCGCACACAATAATTCTGTTGCATTTTGATCTATAGAGAAAAATCATTTGTGGTGCATTGTTTTAATGCTTAATGGCGAAAGCGATATTCTTTAGATTAATTCCGCTAAGAAGGAGATGCGGGATTGTTATAATGTTTAATTCATTGCACAATGGGGGCAACTTGGTATTCATTTATTGTTCAAGCACATATAAATCTTAAAAGTGTGCAAAAATATCACAGACAGTAGAATGTAAAAATTGCTATATCTCATTATTTTATATTCATAATTATATGAGGTTTGTGTTGTTTTAATATAAAACATATCTGGAGACTTTTTTGTACAATAACATATCAGCTACCCATATAGCACACTTGCCTCCCCAGGATGTTCTGGGGAGGATTCACATCCCAGGACCCTCATCCCCCAGGCATCCCTGAGGATGCAGAAAATTGTCACCAGGAGGTCCTCAGGAACCGAAAATGTCCGCTTTACAGCGTCCTGGGGCGCTCCCCAGGACCTCCTTCAGGGTCCTCCCCGGGAGGTTCTGGGGAAGATTTGAGGAAGTGATATAGGAGGACTTTGGGAAACTTCAAGGTCACTAATATGTTCAAAAAAAATTTAAAGCCATGATTTAATTAAAAAATGTTTTAGGAGAAAACGCGAATGTTTTATTTTTTCTATTATTCAGTCGGATTTACATATATAGAGATTATTCACGAACAAATTTCTTACCTTTATTTTTCCTGCTGGATTTGAACCCGAGTACCTTGGTATTCCGGACGCGCACTCTCACCGTTATGCTGTCGGGACAGTAAGGAATAAAGGTTTCTAAGGTATAGATGTATTTTTACTCCGCTTTTGAAACTTAAAACTAGGAAATGTCCTCATATTTTGTGCCTTTTGCATACACTTTTAATAAATTTAAGTTAATAACTCTAAATAAATTGTCAATAATTATTTGTTATAACATAAATGTCTTTGGCTTTAAAAAATTTTTAATGAAATCGTATTTTTAAATGATAAAAATATCCTTTTAGCTTTTAATACTTAAAATCCTTTAAAATTGTTCAGTAGTTATAAAATTGATTATGAATTATATATTTTGACACACAATGAAGGATGCAAAACGTTTCTGATGATATCCCCTATAAAATTTAATTTTAGTTAATAAAAATATTATTTCCAGAAATTAAAATAGCAAGAGATTAAAACACATAGTTTCTTTAAAATTATGAATTTTACAGAAATTTTAAACTATTTTTTTTCTTTTTTCTCTTGGTGGTAGATGGTAGATGGGAGGTGGTGAGTTTGTACCCAATCGCACCCGTCGGCTTAATCGTTCGGAGTTTTCCACGGTTTTCTTTGAATCTTAAACTTCCTTGCGTAAATACGGGTAGGTTCCTTTAGAAAGACCCTCACGGAGGGCAACCCTCATCCCTTAATATGTACCTTGTTTTTTTTTTTTTTTTTTTTTTTTTTTTTTTTTTTTTTTTTTAATGATTGACAAATAAAATCTAAGTAAATCCTTTCAAAAATAAAACTTTTTTGCTCTATCTCGATCTTACTTTTTTTTACAGAATTTTTTATCGATATTTTTTCTTTTTACGCTTGTTTAAAGGTGCTCTTATTATACGAATTTATGAAAAAAATATGTAAATTTGCTTAGTCTTTTCTTTCCTACTTTTTACTCTTTGAAATATTTCTTTGTTACAGTTTAATTGTGGGTGACACCAGCGATGAAGAGATTCTGCTTTCGAAGGTAGTAGATGGAAGGGGCTGAGTTTGTACACAATCGCGCCCGTCGGCCTAATCGTTCGGAGTTTTCCACGGTTTTCTTCAAATCTTGGATTTCTTTGCGTAAGTACGGGTTAGGTTCCTTTAGAAAAACCCTCACGGAGGGCAACCCCCCCTCTCTTGATATGTCTTTGATGATTTTTTGTTTATGATAGACATATAAGCTCTAAGTGAATCTTTCAAAAGTAAAATCTTTTCGCTCTCTCTCTCTCTCTCTCTCTCTCTCTCTCTTATTTATTTTATTTATTTATTTATTTTTTACAGACATTTTAAGCGATTTTTTTTTTCTTTTTACGCTTGGTAAAAGGTGCTCTTATTATATGAATTTATGAAAAAATATATATATAAATTTGCTTAGTCTTTTCTTAAGCCTTTTCTTTCCTACTTTTTGCTCTTTGAAATATTTCATTGTTGCAGATTCATTCTGGACCCCACCCGTGCTCAAGAGATTCTGCTTTCGAAGCTGGTAGATGGGATGTGCAGAGTTTGTAACCAATCGCGCCCGTCGATCTAATTGTTCGCAGTTTCCCGGGGTTTTCTTCGAATCTTGTATTTCCTTGCGTAAATGCGGGTTAGGTTCCTTTAGAAAGACCTTCACTGAGGGCAACCCCCCCCTTCCCTTGATATGTCCCTCATGTTGATAATTGGCCGTCATAAATACAATCAATCAACAAACTCGTTTTAAAGTGATTAGGTATATTTTGACGAGTATTTATTAACAAATAATTAAATCCGTTACTTATGAAATTCTTATACAACGGTACGAGTTACAGATGTTTGGAGATTTACCACTTGTTGCGGGATTAAAAAATACTCTAAAAAGACTGTATTATTTTATAACATAGTAAAATATTAAAATTTTGTATTTTCATCAATAACACACCATTGTACAAATTTGTATAATTTTATTATATCAGAATTTGGTGTGAAAATCATTTGTAAAATTCTGTCATTACACTGAAACACTGCTTGAGTTATATAAAATAGAAACTATTAATAAAATTTTAATTTGTTACAAAATCATTTTATTTGCTTATTGTTATAAATAAAATTACTTTTCATTTAAATCTCCATTTAATTGTCTTTGAAAATTGTATGAAATATTTATATGCATAAAAAATACAATATGCACCATTTTTCATTTAATTAAAGACGGGAATATTTTTGTTGATTTCTTTACATGTAATTTTAGAAACTAAGATTTTAGGTAATTTAAAAAGCCTAAAAAAACTGATATTTTTATTTAAAATATAAGATGTTTTCAATATATGTATATATTTCTTTTACATGTACTAACAAAATTCTTTGTAACGCTTTTTCTTACAAATTCAGAAATAGTCTATTCTTGGAATATCGCACTTTCTTTTTTTCTCTCATTGAGTGACCAGCAAAACGCATTCTCAGCTGACAACTGACTGGGGGGGGGGGGGCAGGATAATCTTGTTAAAAATTCAATTGTTGAAATGTTGGGAAGGTGACTGCCTGAAGGTTGGGAAGGTCACTTGGGGTAGTGAAATTCCATTCAATTCAGTTGAAAACTGTGATAAAAATATTTGTTACTTAGGAAATACAGATAAATATTTATCTGTAATTTCAGAACCAAAAAATTATTTATATATCTGAAGTTTTCAAAATAAAGACTTCATTTTATCTTTCAGAATTTAAAAAATAATAATATGTTTGATAATCTATAAAAGATATAAGAAAAATAATTTGTTATTAAGTACAACTTACATTTAAAAAAAATATTAATGATAAATAAAACAAAATAAGTTAAACCTTCAAAAATGACATTTAAATTGAAGCTTCTATTTAGAAAACAATTTCTTATCTTCAATACATATATAAATTACACTGGATAAATAATTGATAATAACCTAAATTAAATTTTAAATTAGCATGAATTTATATTTTTTAAACTGATTTTCTAAGAATGTATATTTTTGAACAGAAAATCTTTTCAAATAAATCATTTATTGGTATGTGTATGCGGAGAGGGGGGGGGGAGCGGCTCAATATTTATGTATTTTAAATCCAAATATACCATTTTAAATGAATTATCTTTGATTTTGTGTTATGTTCTGTGATAAATATGTCTAATTTCGTCGGGACACTTTTGTTTATTCTATTTCTATATATATATATATATATACACACACACACACACAAAAAACATTTAACATTTGACATTAAGATGCATCAGGACTCAATTTAGATAATTTTCATAACAAAGTTTTAAAGGATACTCATAAACAAACTTACATTAAGTTTTTTTTTTTTTTTTTTTTTTTTTTTTTTTTTTTTTTTTTTTTTTTGCATAAATACCTATATCTCTAAACATCAGAAAAATATATGATATAGAAATTTCTTCTATTTAGAGATTTTAGTGTATTAATTTAGAAACTTACTATTTAGTTAATTTAAACAAGTTAAATTAATTTCTTAATTAATAAAACAAATAATAATAAAGCAAAACGCAATAGATTATTTATTAATAATTAATAAAATATTGATAAATGGACAAAACTTGATTTAAAATATATATAATAGTACTTAGTATATAAAAATAGTAAGTAACTGAAATAATAAATAAAAATTTTTAATTTAACTAAAAAGATTAAAAGTTACAGCAATAATTAAAAATAATAGCAATTTAATAACAATTATCTAATTTGCTAATAAATAAGGAATTGAATAATTAATAAAATAAAATTAAGTCATTAAAATCGATACTGATTAAATTGCATTCGATATTTTATTAAAAAACAATTGAGTATTGTATTCCAGAATCATTCATAAGATGGCGCCAGCACTGTGACTTCCTGGGCACTTCCCCAGGAATGACTAACCGGGTACATCCCCAGGAGGGATTTCCCAGATACTTCCTCAGGAGTAGCGTCCCTGGGAAATTGCTCCGTGGGATGTTACTGATAGCTCATTCCTGAGGACATCGTAAAAGACTCTTCCCCAGGACGTCCTGATCTTGTCATTTTAGTTTTATGAGGAATATGGGATGGCTTGGAGATCCTGGGGAGGTATTGAGGAGCTTTTGTGCTATATTGGTACGTACCAGCGAGACATATGTCAGCAAAAAATTTAAATACTATGAAAATTTAGTAATGATAATAAGCTCGTTTGTACGTAGTAACTCAATCACGGTTTAAACTTAAAAAAATATGAATGGAAAAGTTTTCAAATTTTTATGCCACGATTCAAATTTAAAATAATAATAATAATTCAGTATTTTAAAATATGTAATTCATTACTTAGAAATGAAAAAAAAAAAAAAAAGAGAACAATAAAAATTAGGCGATGAAGTCCGAAATTTTAGATATGACATATGCGTCGACGTCTTAAAATTATTCAATATGATGAAAATGGAGGTCAACTTAAAATGCAAGTTTTAACAGAGATGAGAAAAGACACGATACAAATTTGTTTACCTCTTAATTTTGGCATTTATTATTCTTTATCCCTTTAACTGATCAATAATTTTGAAAAAACTTTAAAATAATGTCTATTTTTTCATGTTTTTAGTTTTTATAGCCGTTTTTTCAAAACACAAAATTTTGCCTAATTGAATCAGATAAATGCTTGAATTAAATAATGCAAACTTTACAATAAGATGCGATTGGAGTCTGGATGCCCGTACGTGGTACGGAAGAATTATGATTGGCAAAGACACGTTGCCCGTATGCCGTACGGGATAAAAAAGGAAGTGGTTAAATGACGAACAGTTTCTTTAACAAATGTTTTCTATTTTAAGAAATTGAGCAATTACTATACAAGGTTTTTCATTTCCATTAGTAATCTTCTTAAAATACCAAATGTTCAATTTGCATAAATATGTTTAGTAACTTAGAGTTGTTTCTGTGTTCAAATATATCTAGGGCTTGTTTGAACATTGGTTAATTGTGAAAAAAATCAAAAATGAAAAATTAAATAGGAGTGATTTATAAAGGGTATAGCCGGGTTTCATAGTAAAATATGCCCTTGAATCAACCACATCGAGTCCTACATGGATCGATAGCCCATAAAAAGAAATTCATTTCTCCCCAGTTTTAAGTTTGTACCTCAAGACTATGGGGGGTAATGACTCTAAATGCCTATTTTGGAAAACTGCGCATTGTGACGAAACTACTAAGCAAATTTCAACGAAAAACATAAGGGATGTAAAAAACCACCATACGAATGTTTGACAATTTTTTCAGATTTTTTTAAACAAAAAAACATGTTTTCTAACATTTTTCCTGTTTTTAAATGAACATTTTAATAAAAAATAAACTGAAATTTCTGATTGACCACCATAATTTTTTGCATGAAATACTATGAGAGATGATGCATATTCACTATCAATTTCAACTTTCTACGTATGGTGCATCATATTAAAAAAAAAGCGCAAAATCACATTCCGGCGGAATTGTGGGGCGTGTCTCGTACAAATTTCACGCTTTCTTTTCAAATCTCACATATTAATTCACACGGTATTTTTAAAAGAAGGCGTGAAATTTGTCCGAGACACGCCCCACATTTTCGCCGGAATATGATTTTGCCCTTTTTTTAATATGATGCACCATACATAGAAAGTTGAAATTGATAGTGAATATGCATCACGTCTCATAGTATTTCATGCAAAAAAAATTAAGGTGGTCACTCAGAAATTTCAGTTTATTTTTAATTAAAATGTACATTTAAAAACAGGAAAAATGTTAGAAAACTTGTTCTTTTGTTTAAAAAAATCTGAAAAAATTGTCAAACATTCGTATGGTGGTTTTTACATCCCTTATTTTTTTCGTTGAAATCTGTTTAGTAGTTTCGTCACAATGCGCTCTTTTCGAAAACAGGCGTTTGGGCCATTACCCACCATGGTCTTGAGATAGAAACTTAAAACTGGGGAGAAATGAATTTCTTTTTATGGGCTGTCGATCCATGTAGGACTCGATGAGGTTGACTCAAAGGCATATTTTACTAAGAAACCCGGCTATACCCTTTGTAATAAAATAACGAACATGGATGTAATACAAGTTATTAGAGCAATGCTTACAACGCTTAATACAATGATATACATTTCAAACGATATCTGTTGATGAGTGCCCACGAAAAGTTTGAAAAAATTGACCTTTTAATCAGACTATTTAATATTTTAAACAGTTCTTAATAGTTGATATGCATATTCAAAACATGCGAAAATATTTAATTTTGGAGAAAAAGTTTAATAAAAACGACTGATTTACACGCCTCAAAGAAAACAAAATATCTTTTAAAACTCACAAAATAAAACATTATAGTAAAAAATAACGTATTTAATGTTATTATAGATCATAAACTACCGACAACTAATACACATATTTATGTCGACAGTATATTTATGAACTACGAAAAACGATAATAATATATTTTATGTCTGATTTTATTTTGTGAGAATTGACACTTTAATACACTTATTTCTTTTTATTCTATAATCCTAAATACATGCAAAGGTGGAAAATATACAAATATTCAATTTTTAGCTTCTTTTCAGTAAAAATATGCAATATAATACTTTAGAGAAATAGTTTTATTTTTGACAGAGATACATACAAGCATACATGTTTTAAAACTTCTCATCGAAAACAAAGTCCCTTAAAAATGATTAGGCTGAAAGACATGCAACTTGCGCCATCTATTCAATATCGATACGATACGTTATTTTTGATAGAGATTTACTATTGTTATTGCATCCGCATGTACTATAGTTGCAATTATAGCATAGTTATAGCTTACAGAAATCTAAAAGTAGAATTAACCTTGAGATTTCTGGTTTCTTGCTCACAAGCTATCAAAGCCTGAGAGCAAATTTGCCCGTCAGTATGTATCATTACAGTGGCGTAATCAGGGTGGGTGGCCGAAAACGGTAATTTTCTACGCTTTCTTATCCTTGATTTATAAAAGAACATTTTCTGGTTGAATAAGGCGAAGGAAACTAAAAAAAATACCAGTATTCATAATAATTGGGCACCCACCCTGGTTACGCCACTGGTATGTATGTACGTAACGAGATAACTCTTCATAGAAGTATCCGATTTTCTACAAATTTTTTATTGATACGTTTTGATTAGGCGCTTCCCTGATTAGTTTTGGGGACTAATTGGTTTAGAGCCATTACTTTGAAAACCAGACAAAAATGTTATGTTTTGATAGTTGTATTTTTTTAATTGCCTTGATATTTTTTTTATGTTGAAGTAAATCATATTTAATAAATAATCTGCAATTTTGAAGCCCTGAAAAAATTTTCTTTTCTCTATAGAAAATGTCAAAGTTCAAGGTTGTGAATGCGGTTTTCAAGAAAAATAAAATGCTTGTATGTTTGGAGTTTTATACCTCTGGCAAGCAACAACAACCCAAAGTTCTTTTGGCATAAACTTATAGTATAATACTATCTGCTTATTAAAATTTATTTGTTTCCACGGGGCATTATAATTTTGCATTGATACGTTCCCACAAATTATAGTCAAAATGACGTTTTTGTCTATTTTCCGCACTTAATATCTTATTTAAGCAATAGTACCCCAAACTTTTTCTTATAGAATATGGAAGTGCACTACCAGGACAAACAGAATAATATAGTACTGCACGGAGATATTGTTGCTGTTAGTAGATATAATCTGTTAAATATTCAAAATTTTCAAAATCTGCAGCATTTAAAGTAGCGTTATTTGAACAAAGCGCCACAGTTGAATGAAACAAAATACATCACACCATAGTTGAACATACGTACAAAACATAGATAAGAAAAAAAAAGTGGTGTCTCGTGGTAATTTTTGGCACAAAAAAATGATATAATTTATAAGAAAAGCAATGTCCATGATCACATTATTTCCCCTCTAAGAGAAAATGAAACATCCCATTTCTCTTTTGGAAAGGACGACGAAAAAAGGGATATTTAATTTTCTCATAGGGAAAAAACATAGAAAGGAAACATAAGTATGATTTTTCATTTTCTGATAGGGAGGAAATGTCATCATCAACATTGTTTATTTGAAAATTTTGTCCTTTTTTAAAATAAAAATATCAAAAGACGCCACTTCTTCCCCACTTTTTCATATTTATGTACATATGTTCAGCTATTGCGTGATATAAGGTGGTCTGGTGTAATAACGCCAAGTGCTAATATTATGCATAATTATGAACTAATCCGGTAAATGACACCCATATGCTCTGCGCAGAAGGGTTTTAAATCATATAAATCGCAAAAAAAAAACAGCTTAAAGTTCATTTGTTCCATTTGTAATTCTTACTGCTTCTACAAGCAACTAAAATTTACACTTGATCTAAAATTTGCGAGATAAGATTTGTAAAGTGAAGACTATTTTTTTTATCCGGAAATACTTTGTTTATTACATAAATTTGTAGTGCATTTCATGTACTTTCAAAATGTTGTAGAAGATTTCGGATATCTTCTCGAGATAATTTGTAGTTTAAAATGTACTGCGCATTAACTATAACGGGATAATAACGCCAATCCTTGGCATTAATACCCCTGTTGATTTCCAACAGTGGCCGAACTAGATCCTAAATACTGATTCAAATAAACACCGTTAAAACCGTGCAATGTTTCTAATAATTATATTTAAACGGTCCTTTTTAAGCAAAAAGAAGCTCACGGTCTGATATTCTTTTGCCTCCCCCCCCCCACATTCCACACCTTTATTTTTCTTACACTTTCACAAAAAAATTAACATTTTTAATAGCTTAGAATGCAATTTGTCAATTTCTAAGTTTGCAGAGTTTGTGCTTTTAGAATTGGGCAATCTACATGCCATTATTCCATCTTATTTCATAGTTTTGTTTGCATGGCGTTATTACCCATATAGGTGGGTAATAACGCCAAATAGCATTGGTCAAGAAATCACGCCATTACATTTTATGAATACATATGTGTTAAATTATTTTTTATATGTAGATGGTCAATGAGTTGCTGTATCAAATCCTATATTCGTTTGAAAAATACAATCCAAAACTAAGCCGTGATAATTCGTAGAACCTTAACGTGGTGTTATTACCCCAGGGTACCTTATATATATATATATACATATGGTCATTTCCATTAAAACACGTCATGTCTGTCACAGAGCTAAAAATCGCTATGCTTGTTTGAAACCGTTATTTTCGAAAAGTTTCCTTCGTCGTATTCAACTGATGACTTTTCCGTTCTAAAATACTGGTAGCCAAAAATCGTTGTGTGTGACAAACATGACATGTTTTCAAGGAATTAGCCATATACAGGGTGAGTTATAAATATCGAAACAATAAGCTATCTCCTTAAATATTGCCCCTAGACCCATACTTCCATTTGCAAAGTTTCATCAAAAAAGGTAAATTTTTTGATAAGATAATTTGCAACTCCATGGGGGGGTCTATTTTAAAAAATACGAAAATTAAATTTTTATACGGTCCCCAGAGGATAAAACTTCCAATAAGAAAAATTTTACTTATCCATTCCTGAATTGAACAAAAAAAAAATCATCTTGATATCTCAAAAACTGAGAGAGTTATGAGAATTTTAATAAATCGTGAGGTTTCAAGGGATCAGACACAAATTTAAATGCGTGTAATTGAAGAAACAATGTTGCTGTGAGTTGTACAAGAAACATTTAATTTATTTATTTAGAGTTAGAATTTGGAATGGTTTGTGATGGTTAACCACATAATTTGTAAGCATTATCACATCATGAGCTTTCTTAATAAAATATATTTTTTCAAAAAATTTAGAGTAAATTAAAATTGTCATAACTCAAAATATTATCTGTCGCGATGAATTTTTTTCTTTGATTAAAATGTCTAATTTTCAATTTTGATTCAGCATTTTAAATAATATTAAAAAAAATAAAAGTATTTAAAATAGCAATCTAAAAAAATGCAATTTTTTGTAAACAAATCATATTTTAATAAAAATTAATTTTCTGAGGTAAAAACTTTTTTCGGGCATTTTTTTTTTTTTTTTTTTTTTTTTTGTGTGTGTGTATTAAAAAACTATTGAATTCGCAGTACTATTACCGTAACCGAAGATTATTGGTTTACGTCAGTTTAAAAATGGGAAATACTGAAATAAAAACATCTGATGCAGGAAAGTGCATTTAGTTTTAAACTAAGATGGGCTCCTAACGTTTAAATGCTTTTTAAAAATTTCTAGGTGATTAACTCCGTCTTGTGTATTTTCGATTTCAGATTTTGTTTAAGTTTTGCCATTCTCGCCTTTTTTAATTACTAATTAAATGCGTCAGTTGATTTAAACCTCATTTTTTTTTCGTTGTTTTATCGCTGTCAACTTCATATTTTTTCTTGTTAAAATTGCTATTACACGTTGCGTAAAAGGTACCTCTAATTACGGGCCTCCAAACTAATAGACAGTAGGTGCTGGTTTCGAACCCAATCGCGACCGTCGGCCTAACCGTTCGAAGTTTTCCGTGATTCTCTTCTAACCCTGGATTTCTTTGCGTAAATACGGGTTAGGTTCCCTTAAAAAGACCCTCAAGGAGGGCACATTTCCCCTCACGACCTATATCCCTATTGAAGATAATTGGCCGGCATAAAAAAAAAAAAAAAAATCCCAAGGTGTTAACCGCTGTAAGCGGTCTCAAAGGCCTCTGCTTTTTTTTTCCCTTTTTAGAGTTTAACATACAGTTTTCAGTTCAACTACAAATACATTTTAAATTTTATTTAACTTGCGAATAAATTATCCACTTTAAAACAAGAACAGGTGAATCTTTGGCATATTTAATTTAAACATTTTAAGTTGAAATTATTCAATTAAATTTCTTAAAATATGTTTGGTTCGGATGCATTAAACCTTGATCAATTAAATACACTTATAACGAAATATTAGTGGGAGTTTACTATAAAAAAATACGAAACAGAAACGTTACACTCTTAGACTTTAACATTCGAATAAATATTTTTGTTTTTTTAAATACCGTTTGGAATAAATAAACTACTCGGATGTAGCAATCGGAGGACTCTAAGGATATGAAATTCCGAGCACTAGTACTTGATATCACGGAAATCTTGTAAATTATACAAAATTCATTATAACAGCGCCACGCGAAAGATGATTGATACAAAAACGGAAACAAAACCAATCCATGTCAAGAAGTAACTGAATCTGACTTTTTATAAAAATTCCTACATTAGTTCTTAAGGTAGAGCTATTGCAGAAATCGTAACGAATTCCGTGTGGCAGCGCCACACGTGGAGCTATATACAACAAAATATAAACAACATCAATTCATGTCAAGGACTAACTGAATCTGAAGTTTGATGATATTCCTTGCATTAATTCTGCAGATACAGCTATCGCGGAAATCGCACAAAAGCCTGTACAGTAGGGTCGTCTGTTAAGCGATTCACACCAAAAACTAATCAGCAACAATTTATATCAAGGACAAAGTAAATGTAATTTTTTATTAAATTACGTGGATTAGTTCTTGAGATAGCGCACTCACAAAATTTATGTCATATACAGAGATACAGGAGAAGTGACTCACAGACAGACATTTTGTAAAAACATGTTTTTCGATATCTCTGAGCCCTAAAACGTGTGAATCCGTCGAAAACCGGAACTCAAAATTTTCATGAATCCAATACTTTTCTCTTGTAAAGATAGAAAAAAGGAAAAATCGCTTTAAAACCACATAAAGGTTTGAAGCTGAACAGCAAAAACTAGATTTTTGAAAATATTTCTGTGTAATTTATTAAAATATATTTCCATTAACATTAAAATATATATTAACATTAAAATATATTCCATACAACTCAATTAATAGAAGTATCATTATCGCTATTACTATTTTTACTCTACTTATTGACTGCGGCAATAAGTTTTAATTCAATTTTTTGAATTTTTTAATTGAATTTTTGAAAGTTTTAATTAAAGTTTTACTTTGATTAAGTGTTTAATAAGGCGGTCCGGGCAATGGGTCGTGCTAGTTACGAGCCTGGCGCCAAGCTCGAGTTATTGCAGACATCTAGCGCAGGGGTGCAAAAATCTAGGCGCCAGCAGGCAGTTTCTCACCACAAAATTTATTTCGTTTTTCTTCGTCTCATATTTTGTGTAAAATTCCTGCTAGAATGCTACTAAATTTTGAGCAAAAAAAGCTTTAAAATTTTAGTGGTGAGAGACTACCCTCTGGCGCCTAGATTTTTGCACCCCTGATCTAGCGTATTTCAAGAAAGTTTAAAGCAAAAACCTATACACTTTTATTTTATATCTAAAAGTTAAAGTATCGTCATGGATCGACATTTAATAATGCGTAAACTAATGGTCGATCCCTAAATTGTATTTCAAATGAGCTGATATCGCTGTGCTCAGAGGTATGCCTAAGTGGTGTAAGTCACGAATTTTGGAAAATTTTGGATTTTAATATCTTTCAGGGATTTGCAGATATCAAGATGAATTTTTTTTTGTTCGATTCAGGAATGGATAAGGAAATTTTTTCTAATTGGAAGTTTTATCCTCTGGGGGCCGTATAAAAATTTCATTTTCGTATTTTTTAAAATAGACCCCCCATGGAGTTGCAACTTATCTTATCAAAAAATTTACCTTTTTTGATGAAACTTTGCAACTGGAAGTATGGGTCTAGGAGCAATATTTAAGGAGATAGCTTATTGTTTCGATATTTATGACTCACCCTGTATATATATATATATATATGTTTGCTAACAGTATGTAGTATATATATATATATATATTAACAGTATATATATATATATATATTATTCAACTGTGGCCCTTTTTTGCAAAAACACTACTTTAAATGTTGCAGATTTTGGAAATTTTGAATATTTAACAGGTTATATTTACTAACAACAGCGTCTCCGTGCAGTACTATATTATTTAGCTTGTCCTAGTAGTGCACTTTCATATTCTATAAAGAAAAGTTTGGGGTACTATTACTTAAATAAGATATTAAATGAGAAATATGGACAAAAACGTCATTTTGACTATACTTTGTGACAATATAACAATGTAAAGTAACAGTGCCCCATGGAAACAAATAAATTTTAATAAGCAGGTAGTGCTACGCTAACAGTTTATGCCAAAATAATTTTGAGATGTTGTTGCTTACGAGAGATATACAGGGTGATTCATAAAAGATGGGCAGAACTTTAAGGGGTTATAGTACACTTAAAAATATATAATATTAAATAGGAGACTAAGGGTCCCAGACGTATTCCCAAGGAGATAGGGGGCATTAAAGTTTAGGGTCCGAAATTTCAAATGATTATAAAAAATGGAAAAATTGGTCGATTCGTTTGCGGTTTTTGCAAAAAATTTTCTTTATGCCAGTATTTTCTTGAAATAAAATTTTAAAGTTCAATTTCAAAAAATGCCGATAGGTGGCGCTTTAGACTTTGGAGTAACAAACAACTATTTTTTAACGTTATTTTTTGTATTTCTTTAAATGATTTAGAAAGCTTAGACTTAAACTTAAATTTTGATCTAAAATTCTGAGTCCTAACGAGTAGTTAAGTAGCGTAAACTGAAATTTGAAATTTGAAACCCTTCTCCCCCCAGAACAAAAATCAGTTATTCCCGATCTTTGTGTCGTAGATTAGGCTCTAACTACTGCCGCGTTTTGCTAAAATTATTCTTTATGTCAGTATTTTCTTGAAAATAAATTTTAAAGAAAAGTTTCAAAAAATTCCGATAGAGGGCGCTTTAGACTTTGGAGTAACGAACAACTAGTTTATACCGTTATTTTTTGTGTCTCATTAAATACTTTCTAAAGCTTAGACTTAAATTTTCAGCCCAAAATCTGAATCGTTAGACGTGGTTAAGTTTCTGGGGAGAGGGGTTTGAAATTTCTACTCCTGAACACAGTTCAGTTTACCATGTCCACACATTGTGTGCTGTGATACGAGGTAAAAAGACACAAATTAGGATTATGTTACCAAAGAATATTTATTAACATGTAATTACAATAAATGTTCAAAATTGTGACCACCAGAGGTTATGCACGCAGAACAACGGCGAAGAATGGAACGGCGAACATTCGCGAAAACATCAGGCTTTTCGAGCACTTCCCCTACAGCGGCGGAAAGTCTGGCGACCAGTTCCTCGGGGGATTCAATGGGTGTCTCATACATAAGAGCCTTCAATTGTCCCCCAAAAAAGAAATCGAGGGGTGAAAGATCTGGCGAGCGAGCAGGCCAAGCAACAGGACCACCTCGACCAATCCATCTGTTCGAAAATGTGATGTCCAGATAGTTGTGGACGTTTCGTACGTAATGGGCTGGCGCTCCATCGTGCTGGAACCACATGACCCGCCGGATGCGTGGAGGAACAACGTTTAACAGGTCTGGCAGCGCATGTTGCAGAAATGTGAGGTATGTTTTACCGTTGAGGCGTTCAGGAAGAAGGTACGGTCCGATTAGGTGGTCTCCGAGGATTCCTGCCTAAACATTGATGGAAAAGCGTCTCTGATGAGCATGTGGATACGTAGCATGTGGATTGACATCCGCCCATACATGTGCATTGTGTGTGTTAAATGTACCTTCACGTGTGAAGGTACATTCATCGGTGAAAAGCACAGTTCGTCCAAAATGTGGATTTAGCGCGTTCTGCTGCAGAAACCAGAGGGCGAATTCAATACGATTTGGATAATCCCCTGGAGACAGTTTCTGGACTCGTTGCACATGAAACGGGAGCAAATATTCATCCTTCAGTACCCTCCAAGTCATGGACTGTGAGGTATCCACCTACCTAGCCACTGTTCGTGTACTTGTACTTGGCTGCGCCGCTACTACATCCAGAATGGCTTCTGCAACAACTACTGATTCGTCCTTTTTTGCACGACCTGCATTCGACCGGGAAGCGAGAAATAATCCCGTCTCACACAACTGTCTGTGCAAGCTCTCGAAAGTTTTGCGGTTAGGCAACCGCCTGTTGGGAAATCACTCTCCGTACATTCGTTGTGCCTCTGCACCATTTCCATCTGCCGCTCCGTAAATTAAATGCATCTCAGCCTTTTCCTTATTCGTGAAGGGCACCATCTTCCGATTCATTACTACAGCGACTTACACTTGACTCACCGTTCAGTGGTTTTTATGCCTGAATCGTGTCGAAATTTTGCCTACGTGTTCTTCTTCTTCCCCATTTGACATTTGCATACTTTCTGTCTCCTTCTTCACCCGGTGACTAGCGTCAGGAATGGAGCTTTAACGTTTGCATGAGCGACGTTTCCAACTGTGCCAGTGCCTTTATGAGTGAATTCCGACTATGCAGTCCTTGACGAAAGTTGTATTTTTGCCTCGTATCACAGCAGAGAATCGTTGGGCATGGTTAAGTAGTGCAAACTGAACTATGTTCAGAAGTTGAAATTTGAACCCCCTCCCCTCGCTACTGAACCACGCTCAGCGATTCAGATTTTGAGCTGAAAATTTAAGTTTAAGTCTAAGCTTTAGAAAGTATTTAATGAGACACAAAAAATAACGGTATAAAATAGTTGTTCGTTACTCCAAAGTCTAAAGCGACCTCTATCGGAATTTTTTGAAACTTTTCTTTAAAATTTATTTTCAAGAAAATACTGACATAAAGAATAATTTTAGCAAAACGCGGCAGTAGTTAGAGCCTAATCTACGACACAAAGATCGGGAATAACTGATTTTTGTTCTGGGGGAGAAGGGTTTCAAATTTCAAATTTCAGTTTACGCTACTTAACTACTCGTTAGGACTCAGATTTTTAGATCAAAATTTAAGTTTAAGTCTAAGCTTTCGAAATCATTTAAAGAAATACAAAAAATAACGTTAAAAAATAGTTGTTTGTTACTCCAAAGTCTAAAGCGCCCCCTATCGGCATTTTTTGAAATTGAACTTTAAAATTTTATTTCAAGAAAATACTGGCATAAAGAAAATTTTTTGCAAAAACCGCAAACGAATCGACCAATTTTTCCATTTTTTATAATCATTTGAAATTTCGGACCCTAAACTTTAATGCCCCCTATCTCCTTGGGAATACGTCTGGGACCCTTAGTCTCCTATTTAATATTATTTGTCTTTAAGTGTACTATAACTCCTTAAAGTTCTGTCCATCTTTTATGAATCACCCTGTAGTGCTCTAAACATACCAGCAGAAAAAAAGCCCTAAAAAACAGGAAAAATTTTAGGGCTTCAAAACTGCACATTTTTAAATATGATCTACTTCAATATATAAAAAAAAACAATCAAATAAAAAAATACAACTATCACACTTTGTCTGATTTTCAAAATAATGGCCCTTAAGTATAAAAGGGATGAAATAGGGGCTAACCCCCCCCCCCCCTCTTAAATTAGATGAATATTTTTTTCATTCAGAATTATTCAATTTGCTTCAATTTTATATATCGGTTTATTCTAGTAAGGAGCTTTCTTAATTAGATTTGTTGGTTCTTTTGTTAAGTATAACGTGGTAAACGAGCTCTAGTCTCCCCCTCTCCATAATTTAGTTAAGTAGGTTTTTCATGTAGAATTACAGGATTTACTTGAATTTGATGTATCGGTTTTTTATGTTAAGGAGATTTCTTAATTAGATTTAAAGGTTCAATGAGTAAACATAAAGAGGGAAGCAGTAATTAGACCCCCATAATTTATATAAATAGGTTTTTCATGCAGATTTATTCGGTTTATTTCAAGTTTATATACCGGTTTATTTCGGTATGAAGATTTGATTAGATTTAGAGATTTATTGCTTCTGTATAAAAGAGTGACAGTGGCAAAGCCCTCCTTAATTTATTTAAAAGAATTTTCGTGCAAAATTAACCAATTATTTCATTTTCCCCCCATATTCATTATGTTAAGGAACTTTACTGATTAGATTTGGAAGTATAAAGGGGTAAAAAGAGGGAAGTGTAAAGGGAAAGTATAAAGAGGGAAATGGGGGACTAATACCACCTTAATTTCGCGAAATGGATTCTTCGTGCAGAGTAACGTGTTTTGACTAATGAATTCATACTCCATCATGTTTTTAAATGGTGGACTTTTTATGATTTCAAATTGAAAAACATGTCCAGAAATTTAAAAAAAAAAAAAACTGAAAAACTTTTACTCTGATATGTTTGGCTATAATATCAGGATTTCGGAGATTTTTCATTTTTATTCATTTATTTATTTTTTTTTTTTTTATTTATTAATTTATTTTTTTTGCCTCTATTTAAAAAAATATCTGATATATAATAGTATGAAATTTGAGAACTGCCGATTTTAAAGTAATCAGTTCAGGAAACGTGGTTTCTCGTAAATTTACTTTAAATGCTGTTGCACTTATACGTTTAAAACAACATAATTATATCCACCAGCGTCAAATTCTTTCCAAGAAAAGCAATAATTGGCTAAATACCATTGAATTTGGCCACGAAAACACTTCGCCTAAAATAAAGCCAACTTGGATAAAGCCGACGAATCTGGCAAAATTCTGTTTTAATTTCAATTTTGACAAAAACTGGGATAAAATCTTCTATAATCAAGTACCACGTGTTTTATCTTCGCGTGTTTGAGTAAAATTCGATGAACTTTTGAAAATAATCAATACAGATACTTTCTTTTGGTACTATAACCGGCCTGAAGGAATTTTCTCTATAGCTTTGTCTGCACAAAATAGATAAATAATTAAAATTGAAACTTTCAAAAAACGAGAAAAAAATTTAAAATAAAATAAAACAAATAAATACGCGAATAAATACAATTTTTGAAATTCTACTTTATCGTTTTTGAGATATTACTGTTTATTATATAAGATATTTTGTATAAGACTTAACATAATTTCCTTTTAAGTAAACATGTTTTGGATCATTCTCCTTTGGATTTGATTTTAATAACGGAATTTTAAATAATAATAAAATCAGAAACATATACCCTTTTCTTTTCTTTTAGCATCAACAAAGGAGAAATTACATCACAATTTTTTTTCATATTAAAATCTGATTTCCAAATTATGAATTTAAATAAGTAAAAGAAATTTATTATAACCTTGTAAACATTCTACTTCATTTAATTTCAGCTTTTGAAGATATATATATATGGATGTAAATCAAGTCTACCAGTGAGCCTACTTAAATTACATAATTTCTAAAACTCCAAAGAAATTACTCCTTACTCCTTAAAATAGAAAATATCTCGTTACATTTACAAAATTATTTCACTACGTTTTTGGAGCATAAATAACTTACTAATTATCCTGAAAATCTGAGTTTTAATTTTATAGGTAAAATATATTTTCGACAGCAACTTTAATAAGCAGATATTACTTTATAAAGAATAAGTCACTTCAAAAAAAAGCATTTTACATTTTATTAAGTTTCTGAGTTTCGAAAAATATTTCAAAAGACAGAATACTTATTATAAAATATTGCTTTCATTGTACATATTTATTTTTTGGCGAGTTCCCTTATCTTGAAAATTCTGCATGTGTGTATAGCAAACACAGATAAAATCAGAGGAATGGAGAAATTTCTGATAAAAATTCTCCGCGGTAAAAATAAAACATTCCTCTAGTGAAAGCTATAATATGGACAAATCGATAAAAATTCACTTCCTCCCTTACGAAGCCTAATTGTGCAGACACTCATAAAAGGCAAGCATGTAGGAATATTTCGAGAACTCTACCAAGTCTGGTAATAATATCGCGTTTCTTCTGAAACATAAAACGAGATATTTTTATCTGATAAGTGAACTCATATTAATACAGCTACATTCTCCCATTTCGTGATTTAAATGGCTCACGCATCAATGAATTCTAAGCGATAAAACAGGTTACATTTATTTATTTTAATGTCTAAAAGTATATATTTCCATGTTTCAATTAGTATACATGAGTGAGTAAGCAAAAGACTTCTTTAAATACATATGGGTTAGTTTAGAAAAAAAACGGAAGTCATCTTGCAAAAATCTATAAATGTTACACAGTTGATTTTAGTGTTAAATTATGAAGTATCATTATACAAAATGTAGTTAAAGGAATGTATATTTAAAACTTACGTGCACATAAAGACAGAAATAGCCTATTAAAAATGTAATAAAAATAATAATGACCTGTTAAACTGATGGCATAGAACTCACAAGCTATGCAGATTAATTGTATATTACAGCCTTATATAATAATGCCCTTCGAAAAAAAAATAAGGAAGGGAGTATCCCCCCCCCAATTTTCTTTCTTTATACTTATCATTGAAGCTCAAAATCTAATCAGGGATACGCCTTATCATATTATAAACCTGTATCCAAAATTTGCAGCAAGTCGAATAATTTTGTATAAAAACCCATTTATCTAATTTAAGAAACTTTTCCCCACTCCCTCCTTTATAATTAATCATTAAACCTTCAAAACTGTTCAGAAATTCAACTTATCAGAAAAACCTACATCCAAAATTTAAAGCAAATCGGATAACTCTGCATAAAACTCTATTTAGCAAACTTAAGGGGAAGGTAATCACACCCTCCTTTTTAATTAACAAAAGAAAATACCACAACAAATGAGTGAAGCTTCTTACTACTATGAATCAGTATACAAAAATTAAAACAAATTGGTTAAATCTGTATGAAAATCCATTTACATAAATTATGAGGGACAGTTTCCCCTATCCTCCCTTTATGCTTATCCAGTGAATTCCAAAAACAAATCAGGGGAGCGCCATTTCAGAATAAACCTTGATACACAATTTGAAGCAAATAGATAAATGTTGCGAGAAAAATCTAAATTAAGACGCGCGAATTACACCCCCCCCCCCATTCCTCCTCTTTAAACCTATCCAATGAACACCCAATACTAATCATGAAGGCACCTCATTAGAGTGATCCTACATCTAAGATTTGAACGAAATCTACTAATTTTACAGGAAAAACTCATTTATATAAATTAAGAGGAGATGCAATAGCCCCCGTTCCCCTTCTTATGCTCATCGAATGATCTCTCAAAACTCATCAGGGAAGCGTCTTATCATAATACGCCTAAATCTAAAATTTCATATAAATCGGATAATTTTATCATGAGTTATCTCGTTACGTACGTACGTACGCACGTACATACATACATACATACAGAACGGGCGGGCAAATAAGCTCTCAGGCTTTGATGGCCTGTGAGCTAAAAACGAAGTTGTCATTTAAACCAGGAGTTTCAAATATTCCGCTATTTGAAAAGAATGGACTTACTTTTAAGAAACATTTTCTGTTTAGAATTTTCTTGAAAATTTTGCAGACCGCTCCCTTGAAGTTTATCTCTATTTCTACTTTAAATGTTCTAGAAACCTACCACAAAAAACTATTTGAAAATATCAGCGTTCTAGGACCTGATCATTAAGAAACTTGTATGCAGGGACAGTTGCACAGCGGTACCCTTTTGAAAATGAATAAAAGAAGAAAAATCATGCATCAAACATAGATTATGAAACACTTTGCAATACTTGCAGAATTCTTTAACAAAACTTCGCTGTTTCACAAGGTTAAAAAAATCATGTAAGCATTTTAGAAAACTCATAACACATTGAAATTCATATTTCAGCAGTTATTGGCCAATGCCGCAAAGCTCCCAGGCTATGATAGCCTGTGAACTAAGAAGTGGAGAAGGATTAAGCAATTTAAATTTATCTGCCTTCAGAAATACGCAACTCCATGCTTTGATGTCAATAAATAATATAATTCTGCGAAATCTTCCGTAGTTAGATTAGTTTATTGTTAGTCTTCAAGTGATTAGGAATACGCTTGTTCAGTGAGTAAACGCAGTTGGAATAATATCAACTAAAATGCAATCATAGCGATCATTTAACAATAATAGAGACTTCATACAATTATAACAGATGTTACTCAAAAAATATCAATACTCATACAAGCCATTAAATTAAAAAATGGACATACATCATATAACTGGAATCTGTTTTTGAAATATGTTCACTCTGATGGTTCATTAGAGGAGAAAAAAGACATCAATAGAAAAAAAAACTGTTGATTTAGGCACAGGTAGATCTTAAAGTTAAATATTAATTTCACCAACACAAACTAAATTAAGATTAAAGACAAAAAAAGCCTGGCCACTTTTGACGATTTTTTATTTTCATTTTTCTGTGAGCGATAGTTTTAGAATCATGTTCATCTGATTTTTCTTTCTCTAACCAGGTTTTGATCCAGGTTTACAGGTGAATTTGTCTATTTTTATATGTTTACGCAGCATAAATTTATCTATTAACCCTTTCCGGAGCGGACAAATTCCGTTAGTAAAAGGAGAAATTATCGACTGATACCGGAATTTACAAACGACTTTTTAAGAGTTCAAGAACTCCTTAATTTAAGCTTTTATTGTAAAAGCAAAATTTTACTAAAATATTATTGATGCCAATTGCAAGATTGGAAATAAAATTAGGTGTGTCCTGACCGGCAACACTGCGCCGGAAAGGGTTAATGAACAAAATTTAAGATTGATATTTTTATGAATATGTTACCTTTTAAATTCATTCTTTGGTATAGATAATAAAATATAGATTTGAAAAAAAAAAAACTTTTATTTTTAATTTATTCATAAACATAAATATAACTTACGGCAAGTAGTAAGAGAACAATTTTTGAAATATAACCCCCTATGCAACATTATACAAACACTCGTATTCAACTCAATGTTTTATTTCAAATTATGAAACAGTTTTTCTGTAAAAGAAATGAAAACTTTCTAAAAAATCCAAAACCCATTTATTTGAGATTTTCCATTCAATTTTTGTTTTTACATTTTTATGTAATCTTTATCCTCAGGCTGGTAGATAAAGATATTTTCCTTTGCGTGACTGTTTGAAACAAGTTAAATACTTTTCCAAATTTTGTCTTAAGTTCTAGAAAATCATAAACTTTCGATATTTTTCTTTACTTATTATGTTACAAAAAATATTTCGAAATGAAACTCAATAACTTGGATGTGAGAAAAACATTAACACTTCGTTACATTTCTTTACATTTCAGATTTAAGAAGATTAAAGAAAAAAATAAAAATGTGTTATTTGTAAAAATTAAATAAAAAAATAATTAATAATATTACAATTTTCTAAAAATCTAGATAAAATAAATAAAAGCGAGTAAAATATACATTGGAGTAGAAATTTTTTGTAACAATTCATTGAACTGGTTTAAGGAAGCCTTATATAAATGATTTTTTAATTAAAGAAATCAGAGCAAAGGTCATGTTGTAAAGCAAAGTTTTTCAAGCTGATTCCCGCAAAATACCAGACAACTCTTAAAGAAATCACCACTTTATTCAATCAGAGATGTTGGTAGATTAAATAAAATAAATATTTCGATAGGATTTTCTGATGTTTCGCAAGCACCATTTTGAACAGCCCTCGTATACTTCAAATTTATGGAGTAATCAAGCCATCCATATTTTTACTTTCTTCAAATTATTTTAAAAATATGAAAGTCTCAGCAACGATAAAACTGGCAAAAAATTCGCAAAAAACTTTATATCAATATGTACCAGGTAATTTAAAATTTTAGCATTCTAGTTTAAAGTATTGCGGAATAATTATACTCAATGATAAGTAAAATATGCATAATGAACAATTGGATTGAATGTTGAACCTTATTAACATATTTAAACTGGTTTTTTTTTTTTTTTTTTTTTTTTTTTTTTTTTTTTTTTTTTTTTTTTTGCATAATGGTGTGAGTTACAAATCTTTAAAATTAGGCTGAATTCATAATGGACAGGAATATCATAGCAATATACCATAATATAGATACCATAGGAATATCAATATAAGCGACTGTTACACAGCATTTCAACATAAATAGAATTCTAAGGGTTTAAGGAAGCGGCAACACAGACAATCAGCTCTTTGAGTTAAAGGCTGAAATACCAGAATTACTTAAAACTCGATTCGCATATAAAATCGCAATCGGTTTACCAAGTCGTATCTTCGTGAAATCTACATGAAAACCCGATTTTAGCTGTTCATTCCTAGGTTTACAATTGTGTTTTAGTACATAATAGGTACGAAAACATAGAGAACTGGTAGCAGGAATTGCAAACCTACGACTCAACCACAAAAATTGGGTTTTCAGGTGTTTTCCATCAAGATATGACTTGGTACACCGATCGTGTTTTAATATACAAATCGAGTTTTAACATATTCTACAACTTCAGCCGTGAACTTGAGAAGTTTTTCATCTGAGCTGCCGCCTGCCGCTCGTGTTTCTTTGTTAAAAATTTAAGGGAAAATACTCTCAAGAAATTTCTTTTTTTTAAGCAAATTGCGCTTCATATTTTTTTTTCGAATATTAAATGCATAATTCATAATTTATATTACATTTTTAATTACAAATCAATGTGTTTATGTCAGCATTTTTTAATTCTATGACCACAGAAAAAAAAAATGAAATTAGAGTAAAATTTACAGGAGATAGTAGCAAAAATATGAAAAGATATTTTAACACTAGAATCTCTAAATTTGAAGGTTTATAATTCAAAAGCTTGTCATCCAAATGGCTTGAAATTTTGTTTGTAGCCATAGTTTGAACTGGAAATAAAAAATATATTGTCAAAAATAGATGTTGTCATTAAAAAAATAAAGTTTTGTCTAGTACTTATTTATATATGACCTCCTAAGCAAATTATATACATATTATTTAAAAGTAGAAATGTAGACAAAAGTAGACAAAAAGTTCCAATCTTTATGTGCCAATATGTTATATCATCATCAATCAATATGTCTTTTGTTATATATAATTTGTTGTGGAGTTAGCAAAGGGTACTTTTTTCCACGACCGTAACTTTAATTTATAAGAAACTGTATCATTTAAAATTATATTTACTGGATTCTATATTTCTTAAATAGTGTGCACAATCTACGTGCAGAGTCCGATTTATCTAAATAAATAGAATGAGAACTATAATTTATGAAAATACAGAAAATGTAACATAGTACGATATGCATATTTCATCGTATATTTTTCTATGAATTTTAGATAAAATTTTGATAGATACATCTACATCAACAGGAGATTTTCTCCATTCAGTTCAACCTATAATAATGAAGCAATGCCTAATGCAACGGGATACATACTAAGAAGCTGCAACTTTTCAAAACAGCATCTTGACCATTCAGCTACTATTAAATAATCCAAGTTTTCAAGTATCAATATTGATTGAGTGCGCATAAGTACATATATTTCTGTGCAATATTCTTACACGTAATCTTTTGTAATTCTCTTCAAACAGAATAATTTGGAAATCAATATATTAGAGAATCTATATATGTAATTGATAATTTAATTTCAAACAGAATAATTTCTATTTGATTTAAGACTAAATTTAGATGGTTTCTAACAAGTTCTGTGAATTTTTACCATAAGCTTTTTTTTCTCTTTTTTTCTTCACTTAAGAAAATCTACTGTATTTACAGGGAGGTGTCAACATACGAGTATTAAAATTTTGTAAGCAGTGATGATTTTAGTTGAAATTTTGCACAAACTCGTTATTATCTTGCATTTGGCAAGACTACCATTATTGTAAAACTAAATTTTGTTTACTTGAAAATTTCATCTAATTGAATTCATCGAGGTAATATCACCAATTTATGTAATGTTGATTGCTGCAGTTGTAAGGAAATTTCGATTCTAATTATTTATCCTGCGCAAACGTTATCACCATATAAAGTCATGCAAACGAAATTACATAAAACACCCATACACATCTGGCTGTTGTGTTTGTAATTTATATCTACACTTTTCACATTTGGAGGAATTATGGCTTGAAAAACATTTATAATTAATTTCTGTACTATTTTAGAAAATGTACATTTCACACAGTTTTGAGGTGGGATTTTTTTGCATATGTTGCATTTTACATGTTAGTTGAAATTTTATAGTAGGGGAGACTGGGGTACAATGGTCCATCCCCTATTTTTTATATTAATTCTGTTTTTGAAAACTTCATATTTTAGTACATAGATGGTAGTACTGAAGTAGTAAAAATAAGTTTGAAACCATGTGCATAGCTGACATTTTAGCCATTTTATACTTGATAGTTGATTTGACACAGGAGGAGTAAGGCAAAAGTAAATATTTTCAGTAAAACATATCTTCATTTATTTATTACAGATTTGTAATTTGAAAGTGGTAAAATAAAAAGGTAAGACAATACATTATTATATTTATTGTAGCTAAAATAATAAAATTCTAAATTTCTTTTTTTATCATCAAGTTTTTGTAAAACTTCCATATGGGGTACAATGGACACTCAGAAACTGCGGTACAATGGACCACGGTCCATTGTATCCTAGTTTTGTATTCCATGCTTTTAAAAGTTAAATGTTACAGGTAAAATTCAGAATTAATAAATTATTTTACTTCTGTGTGTAAATTAATTAATGATAATGCATTTTTGAAATACGTATCTGTATAATTTATGCTTTCAAAGTTAAAAATTAGCCCAAATTAATAATTAATAAATTATTTCATTTCTGTGTGTGAATTATTAATGATTCATGGTATGAAATCCATTTTTGAAATACTTATCTATATAATATATGCTTTCAAACTTAAAAATTAACCCAAAGTGAACACCAAAAATTAGTAAATAAGATATTTTGAAAAGTGGTAAACTAAAACTTTTGAATTATGTCCTTTACCAAGAGCTTGCTTGCGCAAAACGCCAAATAAACAAAAGAAAGGTGCATCAAGAATTCTAACTGATACACCAGAGAAAAATATAATTGAAGAAGAAGCGAAAAAAAAAAGCATGATAAAAATTTCAAGAAAAAATATGTTATTTTAGTTAGAGCCAAAAAGTGAATAATAAAATGTGAATAAACAAATTATGATATAGTTTATCGTTCTTATTGTTAAAAAATGAACTACACTGATATATTTTTATTAAAATTAGATGTGGTCCATAGAGCCCCATGCTGTGGACCATTGTACCCCGTCACTGGGGTACAATGGTCCATTTTGTCACTTGTTATTTAAAAAAATATATAAAAAAAGTATGCATAATTATTATTTTTGAGTGGATGCAATATAAACTTTAATGTATAGGTAACATGCATGTTTTTGATCAAAAGAAAAAAAATCAATACTTTAAGAGTAAACAGTCAAAATTTACAAAAGTGGACCATTGTACCCCAGTCTCCCCTACCTTTTATGATCTAAGAATTTCATATTATATTTGACAATGTAAATTTCCCCATGTGAAATAGCTTCAATCCTTTACGACCTTCAATTTCCGTTGATACCATCCCTTTTCTAATTCTGACGAGAAAACATTGACGCTCGTTTTGTAGAGCATACGTTCTGATGTTATTTCTGCAAACTATCATAATCGAGTAATTTTTAGTCAGATATATCTCCTTTCGGCTGTGAATACTTAAAAAATAAATTACTTTTGATGTTTGGTAATACAAAGAAATCATATGTTATACTACGCACATAAATGCACTTATACGCTTAACACATTTTTAATTTAAACTGTTTGGCTTCGTTCTTTATGCATTTTAGAGCGATAGTGCACCTTCATCTTCCATCGTTTCTGTACAATTAAGTAAAATTATTTGTTGAAAAAAAACGGACGTTACTGAAACTAGCAAATTAGTAATTATTTCACAGCTAAACATTATGAGCTAATAGTACACAGCAAAAAAAATCCGAATTTATAGGTAACTGTACGTGATATTTGCATTCTTTAGCGGAAAGCTGTATATTTTGAGAAGTCGTAAATTTTCATCGAATAAAAGGAAAAATTCTTTTTTCATTCCTTTTCGTCGAATGTTAAAAATGGAAATATTCTCTCAAAGACAGAAAACCGAAAATATTCATTTTCTTCAATTAAAAAATACTGGTAAGTTCCATTTCAATTTTCATAACCGATAATTGTTACAATAAGATATTTCTTGTGTTCACATAGAAAACAAAGCGTTTATTCTAGAAGGATGAGATTTAAAGTTCGTGTCTGGAAAAAATCGCAGCGATAATAAATGGGTATGATAATCTACAATATGAGATGTAAAAACGTACCAGTATTGTTGTTTGGAAAACTGTTATCATTGATATATTGCCCATGTATATTTCTATAAACGGAAATTTCTTGTATTGAAGATCTTAATATTTTCATTTGGAAAACGCACAGCAAATCGATACTACGCACTAGAATAACATTACAAAACGGAAGTTTTGTAAAAAGAAAGAGAATAGGTGATAGGATTACTGCCAGTATAATTTCTTTCCAGTATATTTTCTTCTAATGATTTTTTTTTAACATTGTGTGAAAAGCCAGATTTATATAGATATGTATATACTTAACCAAACAAAAATTTTATTACGCGAAAATGAAGAATCTAAACTATTAAATTGAATGTAGTACGAGAAATGTCTTTCAAGATTAGACATTAAAACATGACTCAGTTAATGAAGCAAATCTAGTTGTTTAAAATCAACTTTTACTGTAGTCGTTACTTTTCCACGTTTCAACATTCTTAACTTGCGATTTTTTTCTTTTATATGGTATATGTTTCCTTCTTTAATAGTTACTGATATCAATTTATAAAAATGAAAAATGAATAGAATTTTAATGAATTTTGATAAGAAAGTTGAGTGATTCAAATAAGAAATCACATCGGCATAAATCAAAAATATCAAATTTAATTAAAAAATGCATCACAAAAGTTTTTAATGAAATGTTTTTCAGTGAAACTTCATTAATTTTCAAAATCTTTCATTTAAAAACCAGAAATATATTTAATCTATAAATTGATCATTCGTCCATTAAAATGAAACGATAAGCCATATCCGATAAGCTATCTTAGAATCACTTTTCATTTTCTGTTGAAAAGAAATTTTATTAAAAATACAGTTAATGATTTTTTTCGGAAATAAAAAAAAATATAATAAATATTTTTAATACAATCATCCTTGAAGTAATATTGATTTGTGATTTTAATTTTTCTCAGTTAAACTTTATCCAATTTATGGTTTTTAAAAATATATCTTTCACAGTAGGATTCATAAAGAGTGTAGTCCCTAGCGGCAAAATATAAATTTGAGCTTCTGTTGTTTAGAGGAAAAAACTATAAATACAGACGCTCTTCAAAATATATGTGTGCTATTAATAAGTATATTATTATTGTTAAATACTCAGTTAAAAATTGAAAAAAGAGATAAGGAGAAAGCCTGAGTCTGAAATATAGCATACGCTTCAAACTCTGTGTATATAATTTGAAACATTTTCGTAATTTTGGTCACTTTTACATTCTGCTATTAAATGAAAATAATTGATAAGGAATACATAAATATCTTTACAAGTTCATCAATCAATAAAACCTCTATTAGTTACAATTAACTAACAATCTTGTAATATCTAAATAAGAAAATAACAGTAACTATAATTATAATAATATCTCTAAATATGTATTTACCGTATGAAAATTATTAATGATAAAAATGTGAAAGATAGCTTACTTATTCAAGGAAAGGCATTGATTTATCTCTAGAAATTGAAACATGAATCATTTATTAAAGCCGAACTAGCGGATTAAAAGACTTTTTCATTATAAGTAGTTAATTTTCAAGTCCAAAAATTTTTTCACATATGAATCCAATTCATTTAATGTGGTACATGTTTCCTTTTTAACAGCCAATGATATCCGTTTAAAGAAATGCTAATGAACAGCAATTTTGAAGACTTTTGATAAGAAATTTAACTGACTCGCGAAAGGAATACTATCGAAATCTGTCGAAAATATGAAAATTAATTAAAAATTATACCTCAAAGAGTTCTAACGAAATATTTTCCTTTGAAACTAGATTAAATTTCAAAATTTCTGAAAATTTATTAAATCCATATATTCGTCATTTGAGCAAATGGAACGATGAGTCATATCCGATAAGCTGTCTTTGAATTATATTTAACGAGTTAGCTAAAAGAAATTAGATAACTAATAAGCTTATTACATTTTTTGAAATAGAAAATTGATGGTTATTTTTTTACAGTCAGTTATAAAGTAAAACCAATGTACATTTTTTCTATATTTTGTAAAAAAAAAAAAAAAAAAAAAAAAAAAAAAAAAATATTTACACATACAGAAATGCATGTGCTTTAAAAATGACTAACAAAAATATCTAGAGTCAAACGCGCACTATTTAAAAGTATCAAGGTTTTATAAATGCAAGTAAACGCACAAATACATACAAAATTATGTTATCCAAAATTCCTTTGGGTTATAACTTCACGAACTTATTCAAGTATTTATTTATTTATTTATTTATTTATTTAATTTTATTTTATTTTATTTTTTGTAATACATGCAAGTTGACATGAAATGTATTTGACATTTAAATCGCTGTTACACATAATTAATTAACAGCGCTTATAATTCAAATTCTTGAAAAAAAAAACATTTAAACATCTGTTTATATTACACGAATTATTAAAAAACAAACATCGCAGACAATGCCACCAAGTAAGTGTATTATAGAATATGTTGCCGCTTTTCAGATACCAGTATTTTAGAACAGAAAATGTTGTTTTATATAAAATAACATACTTCGATTACTAAAAAGAAAAAAAAATAGAAAAAAGACCATTTTTTGAGTGCATAAGATAATAACTATGCAAGTAAAATCGTTGACATATATACTTGTGTATAAGTCGAGGAATATTTCTGACAATTGACGATAAAAATGAGTTGGGTCGACTTACATGCGAGTCAGTAAAATCTTTGGTCGGATAGTAAAATGTTAGGGGACTGAATTATACGTAATTTTCTTTTTTTCCCCAGAATTTGTATTCGAAATTTAGCGGATCGACATACAGGTGAGTAGACCTATACACCAGTATATACGGTAATTGCAGAGTTGCTAAGATCTCCGGCTTTTTGTACACCAATATTTTTTTTTTGCAGAAAATTTTGTTATTTTTAATCATCGAAATGTTCCAATAAAATAAAACATTTTCTCTATTAAAATTCTGGCATCTAGTAAGCCGGAGACTTCGCAGCTCTGTAATTGTATTTTTTTAAATTGAGGTCATTGGTACTTTTTTAAAACTTTTTCGCTCAGATCGGGGTAAAAAGAATGAGACTAGTCGCAGCATTATATACTAAACCACAAAAATAAAACACATGAAGTATTATTTTTTTAGGCTCTGTTTTGAAAACAATGCTTCTTAATTACACATTTTAAATAAATTACTGCTATTTTTACGATCTTAGTTTTTGTTTTCAACTGAGTGAAAAAATATCTAGTCCAGGAAAACGTCAAGACCTTTTACTTAAACTGCCAACGCTCAAATTATTGAGCTATCTATGCTAACAACCGTCGCACAGTGGGGCGAAATTCCGAAAAGCTGGCCAAAATATGAAAATGTTATTCAAATTGTATGAAACTTCGTATACAGGTGTTTTTCAAGAAGCTAAGTAAGAATATTAAAGTTTAAAAAAAATT
This sequence comes from Maratus speculifer, assembly GCA_964019185.1. Taxonomy (NCBI): domain Eukaryota; kingdom Metazoa; phylum Arthropoda; class Arachnida; order Araneae; family Salticidae; genus Maratus; species Maratus speculifer. Next base: position 273,354,561 of record OZ025299.1, read on the forward strand.
GTAGATACAGTATGACGAAATTAAAATGTCTCGAAAGTCATCCAATTTGTATGAAATTTCGTAAACTTTTCAGGATGCTAAACAACTAATGTAATACAGTTAAAATTCAGTATTTTAAACCTGTGTCTGTTCCTTTTGATTAATAGTTTCATGAATACAAATTACTGAATATAAAAAGGAAAATAGACAATAGTATTGAAGCTACTGACAGAGAGACCACACCAATTCCACATATTTTATCTGTAACAGGATTAATATGGGGCAGACTTTATAAATAACAGAGCTACCAAAGGCGACTATTTTCACATTTTATTCACGCCAATATTTTTAAAATACAAATTATTTGGACGATTTCTATAGCACATGTGTGCAAAATGTATTTTAATTTTTTTTCTTCTGTAAAAGTGATGCGGGAAAAAATAAAAAAAAGTCCTTCCGGCAATGCCGGGAGGAAGAGGTAGCTTTCATATACTTATTTATTTATTTTAAGGTAAGTTACATTGTTCAAGAATACTAAGCTCAAATTAGTGGAAATAATCTTATAAAATTAGTGATTTTATAAGATTGAAACTAGTTTTTGTCAAGACTGAATATTAAGAGGAATTTTTAGAAATTAGTCATCTTTTATTCAACCTGGTTTTATTTTAAGCGATTTAGAAAGTCACCAAATTCCACGATATCATAAAGTGTATGCCATTTTAAAGCAAGATTGTGGATCTTTCAGATCAGACCGTTTCAAAATGTCAGCCATCAAAATTCAAAGTGCTATAACTCAGTCATTTTTTAAGATAGAGACAAAATAAAAAGTGTTCTGGAATCTTTGTTTTAAATTCTAACACGTAAAAGAAAAATATTTTTCAATTTTTAATTTTTTCGCATTTAATTTTAAATTTTAAATTTTTTTTAAAATTTAAAATGGCCACCATTTTGAAACAAAATGGTGTATGATGCTGGCCAACGAACTCGGTCGAGACATTTGTATGTACTATGTACATTCCAAGTTTCATTGAAATCGGTTCATAAATACGCGTGTTATCACGTGACAAAAATCAGATCGTTTCAAAATGTCAGACATAAGAAAAATTCAAAGTGCTATAACTCAATCATTTTGTAAGATATAGACAAAATAAAAAGTGTTCTGGAATCTTTATTTTAAGTTCTAACACGTAAAAGGAAAATATTTTTCAACTTTTAACTTTTTCGCATTTAATTTTAAATTTTAAATTTTTTAAAAAAATTTAAATGGCCGCCATTTTGAAACAAAATGGCGGATGATGCTGGCCAACGAACTCGGTCGAGACATTTGTATGTACTATGTACATACCAAGTTTCATTGAAATCGGTTTATAAATACGCGTGTTATCACGTGACAAAAATCAGATCGTTTCAAAATGTCAGCCATAAGAAAAATTCAAAGTGCTATAACTCAATCATTTTTTAAGATATAGACAAAATAAAAAGTGTTCTGGAATCTTTGTTTTATGTTCTAACACGTAAAAGGAAAATATTTTTCAACTTTTAATTTTTTCGCATTTAATTTTAAATTTTAAATTTTTAAAAAAAATTAAAATGGCCGCCATTTTGAAACAAAATGGCGGATGATGCTGACCAACGAACTCGGTCGAGACATTTGTATGTTCTATGTACATACCAAGTTTCATTCAAATCGGTTCATAAATACGTTAGTTATCGCATGACAAAAATCAGATATATATATATATATATATATATATATATATATATATATATATATATATTACTTTTTACTTTTTGTAATGAAAGCTACCTAACAGTCGCCAGCGGCAACCCTTGTAAAACCACATTTTGGCCTATCATAATTGCTTGACATTTACAGGAAGCATAGACAGGGATGAGATTTCGGACTTTTTAAATACCAGTATAATCGTAGAAATTTCTTTTTTATCCTTTTTCGATTTCTTTTTTCGAGTTAAAAAAAGCGCATTTTCTCGATTATTATATCATTTTTATAGACTATACCGTTATGCAAAAAGTTAGAAATCTAATTTCTAAATAACTTATCATTTACGTTAGATGCAACCAACATTCTTAATTTAGTACAAGCAATTTCTTTTCACATTTTAGAGACTAAAACATGATTCACTGATTCAGTTTGAACAAACTCTTCAAAAGCAACGTTTACAGCGATTGCATTTGTTTTCTTAAGTAACAAGAATTTCAATAATTCAACTTCTTCCGAAAAACACTCGATTCCTAAAATCATTCCTTTATCTTTAGAAATTTCAGATATCCATAGCTATACGAAACTTAAAGTAGCATTTGGTTTCTTTCTTGAACAAGATTTTCAGATACATTACAGCGAGATTTTCGCAGTATGCTATTATTTTTTTCAATCCGGTATCATCACGAAATATCGATTTATCAGTTGCTTCAATACTCAAGTAAATATTTTAAACTGTATAACAAAATTTGATGATGGCAGAGCAACACATAATACTTCAATTGGTCATGCAATATGGTTTTTGAACATGAAAATGTTTACGTGTAAAATGATAACATCGTAAATATCGATATACAACTTTGAAATAAAATTGAATTTACTAATTACTACCATAGGTGTCAACCTGACATAGATTATCCGTAATAAGTGTGTTAATTTAACCCTGGTTTAATGAGTTTCGAACCAGAATTTTTTCAAAGAAATGATATTAAGTGTGTTCCACTAATAGTCCTGAAATTAAATAAATAAAGATTCATGAAATGTATTTTCTGGTTTGAAATGACATTAACCTGGATCAAAGTAATCCAGTTATTACGGAATATTAGTTGAAAGTTGGCAACTACAGGGTGGCCAGCAAATAACACCCTGATTTTAAAATTAAATTTCTCAAAAACAAAGATCGACAGAACTATGCGGTAAACGGTTTGTTTATTAGGTAAGCTGTAAAAATCTTATACAGAAGTTTCGAACGGTGAATATTTTGTAAAGATTGTGTTCTGATTGCAAAGAATGCTTTGATTTGACATTTTTCTTGTTTTAGATTGCTTGCAGAGATAGAGCTTTTCGGCTTACAGTGCTATAGTTTAACGATTTTTCAAAATAAATTTCTTGAATTTCGAAATTTAAAAAAATTATTTCCAAAAATCTTTAAACTATGGCAATTTAAGCCGAAAAACCCATTCTCCGCAAACAATCTAAAACAAGAAAAATGTCAAATCAAAGCATTCTTTGCAATCAGAACACAATCTTTACCAAAAGAATCACCGTTCGAAACTTCTATATAAGATTTTTACATCTTACCTAATAAACAAACCGTTTATCGCATGGTTCTGTCGATCTTTGTTTTTGAGAAATTTAATTTTAAAATCAGGGTGTTATTTGCTGGACACCCTGTATATCCTACTATAAAAACTACTTTATAATGTTCACTAAAATTTAGTTAGTAGAGACATTTTCATTTCACAAATTTATATTTAAATACCGGAAATCTATTGCTTTCTCAATTTTCTTAACCCGGGAGAACTCGCTAGAAATCTTGTCACACCAGAACTCGCTAGTGAGATTTTCTATCACGGTGTCAACTGTCCTTTCTTTTACCTTACAGTCCATTAATACCAACATTTCTTTGTTTGCCTTAATATTTTTATTCACAATAGAGGTATAAAACGATTCAAATATTTCTAAAGTTTTAATTAAACTGAAAAAATGATTTAAATAAGAGTGTTATTGCAACAGTTCTTAAAATAAAATATAATGGTAAAAGTATAATGGTAAAAACGGATTAATAATTTTCTAAAGAATAATTCTATTGAAATTTTAAAAAATATATATACTTATATATAAATAAAAATGCTCATATTTATTCTGTATATAGTAAGCAAAAAAAAAAAAAAAAAAAAAAAAAAAGAAACTTATCAAAGAGGACAGTACTTTATAGGTTAGGAATAATTAGATTATAGTACTATAATAATAGTAAAAACAAATTTATGTTTTACATAGGTGTGGAAAAAAATAAAAATATATGACTTAGAGAAAAAAAAATCAATTAAAACTATAAAGACTACAATATGAAGGGGAAAAAATAGAAAACATTAAAATTTCAGTTGTCAATTGTGACAGTAAGCCGCAGTTACTGCTTTCATTTATAACTTTTTCCACACTCCTGACAACTATATAGAGTATGAGATGGACAAATTGGGACATTGCAGTTCTGACATACTTTGTGTTCTTGTTCTTCCTTCTCGGGCAAAAAGCACAAAATCCTTCGACCTTTTCCTTTTTATTTATCTTGATAGACATTTTAACCCCTACAATTCTATTTATTGTAACTCGATATTGAGGGCATATATTCTGGATAGCCGATCTTGTAATGAGGTGTAGTTTCATCAAACTCAAGGCCAATTCTTACAAAAAAGTCCTCTCATCAACATTATGAGTGTTTGCTTTATAGATAATTTGGCTCTTGATACCTCCTGTATTCATAATACCAAAAATACAGTTAGTTGCCATCTTCATGATACTATAGCAACTGAGTAAGATGCATAAGCATGTAATAAGCATTTTCCCTCGACTGGTCATTGTTAGGATGAAAAACAATAGAAGACTTTATCTGAAGAACTCTAAAAAGGTGGGTCAAGCGAAGACTCGCTATGAGAAAAACCTCAAGTTTAGTGAAAATGTATGTTACGTCTGAACTTGCTGTGAGAGAAACACTCACTGCTTCCCGATTTGAAGCAAAACACCTTTCCCCAACGCTTTCCTAAAGAACACTAAATCTGCGTAAGCGTCTCTTCCCCTGTCTTATAGCCCTACCTCCAGCTAGAGAAGAGATCAGCATCACTTTTATAACATCAGCACGCTGTGACAAAAAAAGTACGAATGTGAGAGAAAATCTCACGTAACGAGTTCTCCCGGATTAAGATAAAAGAACACTTTTCGGAATTCTAGATGTCTCCAAATATTACACTTCATTTTTGGCAATCCTTCAATGCTAGACCAAGAAACTTACTGAGTTTTTCTTACAATGTTTTCTATATTTAGGTAACTTTTGTGTTTAAAGATTGCCTCATTTCCTTTGAAGTACAAATTCGTCCAATAAATTTGAACGATAAGCTGCATAAGAAAATGCTTCCTTTGAAATGTTTTTCGTTTGCTTTGGAATGGAAATGGTTTTAAGGACACCCAAACATATTTTTTAATAATAAAACATACATAAAAATATTTTTAAGCAACCATTTATCATTTTTTTAATTTATTGATTTAATTTACTTCAGAGGGAAATTACTGCAATTATGTATAAAAAAAAAGTAGTCCATAGTTGCAAGCCTTCTCCTTTTTTTTTAAATTAAAAAAGCCAATTTTGAACCAGAAAAATTTGTAAAATTAAAACGTTACTGGCATTAAATAAGAGCATCGTTTCAAATTAGCTTAAATTCGATAATTATGGAAACTCCTGGTTTGAAATATAATTGTTCAATTAGAAAAAGGCGGAATATTGGCATATATGATATTGTCCTAAAAATGCGTGTATTTTAACCCGGGAGATCGCATGCATAACTAGCTTATGAATGGTTTTTACATTGTCGCCAATAAATACAAAAAATAATCGTAAGCTTAATTAGTCGGAGACAATTGCTGCAAATTCGGCGCTAAAATAAGTTGAAGACTTCTTATAAATAGTGGTTACATATGCATACCGTTTGTTCTTATAGTCTGTTCGTTATAAAACCCGATTTTAGGATTTCGTTCATCTGAAGCCACATTATTCAGCTTATTTCCACATTTGTCTGTCACCGACTTAGTTCTCGAAAACTATACCAGTTATATACTAGAAATTTCGCGTACTTATAATTGAATACCTCCAACAGCAAGATAAATCATAAAATTTTCTATAACCTTGGGGTCGGAGTTTGAAATTTTTTACACGAAATACATTTCAATATCTAATAGATTTAGTTTTTCTTTTCTTTTCTTTTCCTTTTTTTTTTGTTATTGTAAGGCTAAAAGTTGTTAAAAATATATTCTCAATCATTTTTTTAATTGAAAAGTTCTTTTTATTTTGAGAAATAGCAGAATTTTATATATTTTTTAATTTCTGCTAGTTTTTTAAAAATTTTGGAATTTTGATTTTAATCTTTTTAAACAGCTTTTTTTATTTTTTATTTCTTTTGATAAAATTAAATAATGAATTTGCTAAAATTAAAATGATTTTCCCATGTACAAACATACGTTTTTACAATTTTCTGAAAAGCAATTAGTGAATATTTTATTTATTTTTTTTAAGTTGTTTCTTTTTGCAATCTTTTTGGCAATAAATTTAATCATGCAAACATCTGAGCATCACATCTTTCAAACAAATAACTGAACTTTAGCATCTACAGTTTTAGATGTTTGCAAAATAAATTCCCAGCCTATATAGCATAAGAACGAGACCTCTCGCTTTGGATACACCCAAGCCAAATAAGTAAATATTTAAGTGAAAATCTAACAGAATAGGAAGTTTGATTGTACTCCGCGCGTAGGATTTTGAGATATAGCAATAGCGAAAATCCTGAAAACTGAAGCATATCACTACCGCCAGTTGGGAAAATTCAAATCAAAATCTAATCAACAACAATTTATATTAATATTTAACCGAATCTGATGTTTATGAAAATCTATGCATTAGTTCTTGAGATAGAATAATTGTGAAAAACGTGTAAATTGCAATATAACAACGTCACATATTATATGATTTACAGAAAACGTAATAAATAACAACGTATGTCAATATCTAACTGAGTTTAAAGTTTCATGAAAATCCGAGATAATTTGAAATAGAGCTATTACGAAAATCGAGAAAAATTCCGCACTTGTTGGTCGATTTACACCAAAATTTATTGCACAATTTATATCAGGGACAAGCAGAATCTGAAAATTGATGAAAATTCGCGCGTATAATTTTCAGATAGAATTATTGCGAAATCAAAAGTAATCAGCGCCAAACGTTGGGCAATTTACACCAGATTATATCACAATATTACTGAATCGTAAGTTTAATGAAGATCTGTATTAATACTTGAGCTATAGTAATTTCTCAAATCACGTATTGAGCTACCCTCACCTAAAAGTATTCAGCACCAATTTACATCAGTGTCTAAATGCATCTGAAGTTTTATGAAAATCTGTGCATTAATTATTGAGACAGAGCTATTCTGGCAATCATAAAAAAGCAGAATAGCAGCGCCACTTGTTGGGCAATTTACACCAAAATGTAACAAGCATCAATTTATAGCAAAGACTAACCTAAGATAAAGTTATATTAAATTCCTGGATTAGTTCTTGAAATTGAACGCACATACGGACAGACAGGCATTTTGCAAGATAATGCTCGTCAGGATTTTTGTCTCTTAAACCGTGTCAATCTGTTGAAAACTGGAATCCGAAAATTTTCACGAATGGGATACTTTCTTCTTGTAAAGGTAGAGAAAATAAAACTAAGTAAAGACACAAATAAAAGAAAGAAAAAGACACTTTTGTACTTATAAAAAGAATATTAAATTTATGCAATATTCTCATGTATATCATTTCATTAATATGGGTTATTAAAATTATAAAATGTTAAATTCAAATGCTCACGTATGATATTTACAATATAATTGTAAATCTCCTTTACTCTGAAAAATCCTTTCTATATATTACAACTTTGTGTGACACGGATTTCACAAACTTTTATAATTTGTAATAATATAAAGAAAGCTTTCAAAGAACATTTCGCACTTTTGTTGAAAAGCCCCAAAAGCAAGTTAGTGAAGTTAACATTGACAAAACTATATTCTTGTAACACATTATAGTTGTTTGTTTTGTGGCCTGTAAAGCCATAAAATACATAGCCAAAAGGAACTGAAAATTGCTGCCTTTAATTTCGACCGCTCCTGATTACAGTAAGTTTCGTGTATAACATTACAGTCTTAGAAAGAAAACAAATTTCACAGACATCAACTAATTAGCTTTAGAACGAGAATAAAAAGGATAGATTCTAAATATTATTACAGGGCTCCTACACTGTCAAAAAAATTTTCTTCATTTTAAGCAAAATCTACTGGCAGAAGTGCTTCCAGTAGGTTTTGCTTGAAAATGTACGCTCCCCCCCCCCCCCCTCAGTTTCAATAGGTAAATTTCCATCAATTTATAAAAGTCGAGAAAATAGTCGGTTAACAGTAGAAAAAGGCTTTGAAATAAATGATTTCGCTTCAGATAGGTATGGTTTGATCAATTTCTTTAAAAAGCAAATTTTTTTAGTGAAAATATTTTTAAAATGTGTTCATTTTACATTACAGGTATATTAATACAAACATATTTAAATGCGAATATTTATTTATTAACAACTTTCTAAATTCAACTTTATTTAACTTTATTCAACTTATTCAACTTTAAAATAAAAATTTGTAACTATTTTTGAATGAATGAGAAAAGTAATTGTTATTTATTTTTAAATTCGAAAACATTTTTGTCTTTAACTAAATTAGACATTTTTATGTATAGAATTTTTAGTTTTTCTATTTTAAAAATAAATTCGGGTTTATTACTAATACGCATGTTTGCTAGGAATGAATGAAATCTCCCACTTTTTTAGAGGTTTGGTAACAAATTGTTTTCTAGGAGTACCGAAATTATTTGTCTAAAAATGAGGAATAATTTAGTGTATATTGATGAGTTTTTCTGACAGTCTATGCTTCAAGCTCTTTGAAGGATCTTGATAATTTCTTTATACACTGCTCAAAACAATTAAAGGATATTGCAGTTTTAGGTGGATATTGTATCTGGGAAACTTTTTAGCTGATTGATACATGGTCGACAGACATAGTAGGTTATATGAGAATAAATTACACATGTTTGGCAGAAAAAATGCATTTTATTGAGCATTTGTGTACAAAAGGAAAAATACACAATTTGTGCATATGAGAAAAAAAGAATAAGAAAAGGTGTTTTCTTCAAAGAAAATCATTTTCAGTAGGGGGTATGGTTTCCACGAGCTGCCAGCAACGTTGAACACCTTTGAGGCATGGACTCAATGAGGCTATTAATGACGAGATGGGGTATTCTGCCCCACTCTTCCAGAAGAGCTCTTTCCAGTTCTTGGAGAGTTTGTGGAGGTTGTTGGCGGCCAGAAACTCGTCTTCCTAGAGCGTCCCAAACGTGCTCGATTGAATTCATATCTGGAGAACACGCTGGCTATTCCATTCGAATGATTCCTTCCTCGAAAAGGAAATCCTCCACCAGGTTTGCACGATGTGGCCTGCAGTTATCGTCCATTAAAATGAAGTTATCTCCGATTGCTGCAGCGTAAGGGACTACAATAGGTCTGAGGATTTCATCCCTATATCGGCGACCAGTGAGAGCTCCATCTCGAATGATGTAGAGGTCAGCGCGCCCGTCAATGGAGATGCCACCATACACCAGCACTCCTCCACCGCCAAATCTGACACTTTCGTGCACGAACGCAGGATTATTCCTACTGCCACGGTCCCTCCAGATGAAAATACGCCTATTATCCGGATGCACAAAAAAACGGGACTCGTCAGAAAACAGAATATTGCTCCATTCATTTCTCCTCCAGTTGACATGCTCGGTTACCCACTCCCTGCGGTCGCGACGATGCCTTGATGTTAATCTAACACATACCATCGGTCGGCGAGCATACAGGCCAAGTCAAATTTCATTCGCTGCCGCTGAAGCGACGTTTTTGACGTCGAACTCAAAATTTGCATACTCCACAGTTTGAACACCAGAAAAATTTGCATTTGTGATTCTCTTCTTCTATTTTCGGCAAAAAAAATTTCGTTTATATCTTTATTTTATATAAAACATCAAATATCCTTTAATTGTTTTGAGCTGTGTATTTAACCCAGGAGAACACGCGCTTACCTTGAGTAGAAATGGTTTTAACTTTGTCACCAATAAAATCAAATTATAACCATTAATTTTTTTATGCGGAGACAATCCTTACAAATTTTGAGAGAAAATAAGTTCAAGATTACTTTTAAAAGATAAGCGGTTACAATTACAAAAAAACATACGCACTACGGGTCAAAAAGACCCGGCGCTTGTACTCCCGGGTTAATGAAATGAATGTTTATCTTCAAATATAGAGATCAGTACTTTATATTGTTTCTGGTACTAAAACACTTCAAGTAGCCTTAATAATTTGATGCGTCCAATCCCTGTATTATTCTCTAAAGTCTGTATTTTGATTGTTTGGGGAAGAAGATATATTATAGAACGCAACAAAGCAAAAAACGTCCCACAGCTCTTAGAATGAGAAGAATTTTTTTTATACAAATGAATTTTTTGTTTACATTATTTTACTTGAATTGAGAAGCATTAGAAATGAGTGTCTCTTAAATCACGGTTTACTTTAATATAAGTTTTTCAAAGTAATAAAAGGACTGACTATTCGAAAACAAAGTTCCGATTGTGGTATGAAGTGAGTTTTGCTAGAACGGTAAACATATTTTCCATGTCGCGCAACCCCCAACCACTCCTCCATCAGAATACAAGCTTGATGTTTTATAAAATTGGGCAACAAATATCTCACTATTTAATTACGAATAATATGAATTTAAAGACAATATTTCTGGACTATTCACTATTTATTTTTTAATGTAAAAATAATATTCTCATGTTAGTAATATTTCATTGAAGTATTTCCAGTATAAAGAAAATGTGTATCCAATAATTATATTTTCCAAAACTGGAATGATATCCATCGAATGCATCATAAAGCAATTATTGAGCATCAATGTATGCAATATAGCAAATATTAATTTGACCATAAATTAGAAACGCAAGCACCATATATATATTTTTTAGTTTTTTTAAAACTTTTGACGTGCCTACCGTTTTCTGAAATAAATCTAATACATTCATTTAGATATTTGCTCTCTCTATAAATTCTTTTTACATAGTTCGATAACTTCGCACCCCCCCCCCCCCCCCGGTTAAAGTTATATTAAGGTGAGCAAAAAGTTCTGAGAAATTTTTAACCTAAAATTTACCAGAATCTGCATAGTGTTTAGGAGTATTAGTGGTATATATTTATAGGCGTTCAGGAATTTCGACCCCAAAATTCCTATTGAACAACATGATTTGCATGTGTTGATCCGGCGTTATTGGAGAAATGGTCTAACGATTCTTTTGAAAAAATGAAGATGAAGCATGTCAAGAGTTTTTCGATTGCAAGGAGCCACCATGGTAGTTCCAGGATATCCGAAATCTGGCTGAATGAGGGCGAAAAGTCGTGGACTATGATGGTCTCTATTTTCAAGAATAGTCCGTGTTGCTTTAGTTGTTAATTTTGTGCATAACAAAGCAACTTTCACAAATTTTCCAAAACTTTTTGCTCAATATATGAACCTAAAAATTGTAATTTTATAATATGTAATATATATACATTTAAAGACATACTGGCTGTATAATAGTTGTAAAGTTGTATTTAAACTTCATTATTTGAAAAGAATTACAGAGTTGCATATGATTGAAATTATCACGACTATTTAATACCTTTTTTTGAAAACATATATACTTTATATTTAAATTTATGTATTAAAAATTAATGCTACTGTTGTATAAGTTCCAAATTCTAACTTAGAAAAAAAGAAATTCTGGAAATATGTATTCATTTTAAAATTTTATATCTAGATTTCGAATATAAAAATCATGTTCGTAAAGTTTGAATTTCCGTACAAGATTTTCAAGTACATTAATTAATTTTTGTTTGATACACTATTAATAAACTAGAAAACCTGTATATTTTTACACTGTAAAGAATCATTATATATTTTTTAATTTATTTGTTAAACATTTCGGAATAATAATTAGTTTAAAAACAGCTACAGTAAGAAAAATACTTCAAAAATGTAGAACATGACTAAATTCCTCAATTTGCTGGTATTAAATTGAACTTTGATATTTACTTTGCGACAAAAAAGATAGCTTCATAAAACGACCACAAAGCATCGATCGTACGTATTTAATAAAATTTAACTACATACTTAAAATATGATGAGTTAAAAAAAGAAAATTATTATCTATTTTTGGAATTATCTAATAAATTTTTACACGATATATGTGTTACCATGAAATACCTCGCTGATGTATGCAATACTTTGGGGGATTTTACATCGTAAAATTATTAAAATGAATTATTGTTTTACAGAGAAAAAAAATTAATTGAATATAAAATGTTAAAATATATCTGAAACAAATTAATTCAATTCAGTATTTACAAGGAGATTAAATTTAGCAACAATTAGGGACAAAATTTAAAAAATATTATGTTAATGTAAATTTCTGAAATAGATGCTTTAAATTAATTTTATGTAGGGTAAATCCTCAGACAGAAAAATAACATTCAGTTTTAGCACCAGTGAAAGACCGCTTAATTTACAGAAAATATGCATAATTTTTATTATTTTTTTCTGAAAAAAAAATGAAGCTTGTTTTTGTAAAATCTACGAAATCCACTCTTTTTTACAGAAAATAACTGTTTTTCTTTAAAACAGATATTTTCTGTTTTTTTTTCAATAAAAATTACAGGTTTTTGTACAGTACATAGAAATAAAAGTATAAATGTATTTTGCCTATTTCTTCCTTGTATAAAATTGTTTTTTTTTTAAGAGTATGCATTCATTTTTAAAAAAAAAAAACACGAATTGGAATTACAAAATAATTCATTTGTTTATACAAAAGTGTGCGATTAATCATTTTAACAGAAAAACGTCACACGAACACACCGCTCAAGGGTATTTAAAATTAAGAAAATAAACCGGGTATTTTTTCACATCATCGCAGAAATTATAAAAAGCTGTCTACATTTCGTCACCTGATATTAAGAAAAATCTCTCTTTAATGACTTAAAATATTTTTAAGATACTGTGCTTATAGTATCAGAGTTTTTTAAAACTTAATTTTAACCATTTTCGAAAGGTACTGTCGAAAATGTGTGTAAATTAAAATAAAATATAGATGTCGCTCCAAGTTTTGGCACTTCCCATTTCAAGTAAAGTGAAACCACTTCTATATATATATATATTTTGTGTGAACCATCGTATGTGTATGAAAATGTAAGCTTAAAGAATGAAGCTTAAAAATAATATGTTCTATCTATAAAATGAAGGAGAGATCCTTAAAATATCTTGGAATGCGGTGTCAAAAATAAGAATAAAAAAGTGTTCACCATTTGATTGCAGCTTACTGGAAATAAAATATCATCAGAATATTTAATGTATCGGGCATTCGCTAATCCAGAAGGGATTACGAAATGGTGCATCGGCTGGGAAGAAGTAAGCTATTTGACTATTTTCAGTAAAAAACATTTATTCCTAAAGTAATGAAAAAAAACAATTTGATGATTCTTGAAAAAGGAAAATGTTTATTTTAATTTGAACAACTTGTTTGAACTGTTTATTTTGAACAATTCTGATTATTTATTTTAAAAGTGAAAGTAACGTATTGATTGTGATAAGAAAGAAATTTGTATGATTTAATGTTTAAATTGATTTTGAATAGTTCTTATTCTGATATTATTGATAATTAAACATGAATGATTTAGCAAAGCTTATAAAAGAAAGAGCTATTTTAAGAACAGCGGTAACTAAATATAAAAATAAAATCGAAAGTGAAAATTTGGAAAATTCTTCAGAAACCTCATTAGAGGAATTTATTTTGTATTTAAATAAAATGAGTAAAGAATTAAAACCTCTTGATAATGAAATAAAAAGTGCAATTAATGAAGAGAAAGACTTTGAGAATGAGATTCAAAGCGCTATTGAATATAATCAGAAAATAACAAACTGGATTAGTAAAATTAATGCGATAAGAAAAGTTAATAATTATTCTAAACAAAATACTCTTTCCAGTCCCGATAGTACACCTCAGAAGGTTATATCTAATAGTTCAAATGAAGCATTTGTAAATACGGGAAACAGTAATTTAAAATTTAATAATGTAACAGTAAAATTGCCTAAGATCGCGATTGCAAAATATTACGGCGATCAGTGTTTGTGGATGGAGTTTTGGAATCAGTTTCAAAGCTCGATTGGTAAAAACGAAACTTTGTCTAAAATAGATAAATTTTCATATTTAGACTCTTTTGGAAGGGATCGCGTTCAATGTTGTGAATGGTTTCGCTTTGTCAGAGGAAAATTATGAAAAAGCAATTAAGTTATTAGAACAAAGGTTTGGGAGGCAAGAATTAGTGGTTAAAGGGCATATGTCAAAGTTGTTAAATCTTAATCCCGTCAAGGATTCAAAAATATTTTTGAGTTGAGAAAATTGTATGGCATTGTAGAAATTCAAATTCGAAGTTTAGAATCGTTAAATGTAACGACGGAAATGTACGGTCATCTTTTATATCCCATTCTGATTAGATTAATTCCAGATGATCTCGCTCTAAATTTTGATAGAAAACGTTTGGAGAAATCAGATGAAAATGAACTTAATGTTTTGGAACTTTTGCGATATTTAAAAATCGAAATTGAGTGTCGGGAATCTTCCTTTATGCTAAGTCATTTTAAAGAAACTAAATGAAAGTATACAGCCCCCCCCCCCGAAAAGCAAAGTAATAGAAATTATTTCAAAGGTTCAAATTCTGCGAGCGCTTTGAATGCACAAATTCTATCCTGTATATTTTGTTCTGCTCCCCATGACTCATTCAAATGCTGTCTGCCCCCACAAGAAAAATTCAAGATATTGAAAAATTCTAATCGCTGTTTTAAATGCTTTAAATTTTTTCACGTCAGCAAAAAGTGTAGAAGTAAATTATCTTGCTTTAAGTATAAAAATCAATATCACCATGATTCTATTTGTACGAAAGACAGCAGAGGGTTAAATAGTTCTCGAGATGATAGAATAAGCAATACGCAACAAAATTCTGAGCCTCCTAATTCTGGATTTGAGGCGACAGTAAATGTAAACAATTCTAGTTCCGAAATTGTTAGTTCTGTTTCACATTGTAATAATAACATGACGTATTCTAAAAATGTTTATTTACAAACATGTAAGGTTATTGCAAGTTCTAATCAAAATTCAAAATTAACTAGAATACTTTTAGATAATGGAAGTCAGCGAACATTCGTTACTGTGAGTTTGGTTTAAGCTTTGAATTTAAAACCAAAATGTGAGGAGATTTTATCAGTGTATTCTTTCGGAATGCCGAGCGCAGTAGAAATGGTATATCCAATAATAGAAGTCGAAATTAAAAGCTTAGATCAATCTTTCAGAACTAAAGTACGAGCGCTTGTTGTTTCTAAAATATCAGGTGCCGAGATGTACGAACCATCTGCGCAAATTAGAGAATTTATGAGGGATAATAAAATGGAAATGGCGGATGCTTGTGTAGGAAAAGATTTAATAAATGTTGAAATATTAATTGGATCAGACCTATTTTGGGAATTTATCTTAAATGAACGAGTATCCATTAGTAAAGATTCAGGAGCTGTAAAAACAGTTTTTGGATGGGTAATTACGGGACAGGAATTAAGAAATGGAAACAGTTGTTCTCGAAATATTGCGGTAATGAAAAATGCAGTTGAAATAAATGATGTAAGAATATTTTGGGAAATTGATACTATTGGTATTTCGGACGAAAGTGACGAATTATCCCAAAAGGACAAACTGTTAATACAAGATTTTGGGAGGAAATTGCAATACAAAAATAACAGGTACATAACTAATCTGATTTGGGATTCGAGTCCACGTGAAATTAATAATAATTTTTGCAATGCTAAAAAGCGGTTCGATAATTTGAAAGAAAAATTGAATAAAAATAAAGCATTATGCGCTGAATATAAGAAAGTTATCGATGAGGAGCTCCGTGAAGGAATTGTAGAAGAATGTAAAAATGATGCGTTATTGTCTGGATACTATATGCCACATAAGGCTGTTTTAAGACCAGATAAAGGAACTACGCGCGTAAGGATGGTTTTTGATGCATCCTCAAAGGAACATCATTCTAAATCTTTAAATGATCTTTTAGTAGCAGGTCCAAATTTAAACGCTAATTTATTAGATATGATACTTAAATTCCGAACATATGAAGTTGCTTTTTCTTCCGACATTGAGAAAGTATACTTAATGATAGAAATAGCAAAGGAAGATAGAAAATACTTAAAATTTCTTTGGTTTAATAATGATGACTCTAAATATTTTAAGATAATGAATATTGACACGGTTACCATTTGGAATTCGGTGTAGCGCTTTTGTCTTAGCAGCCACAATTAAAGGACATGTTAAAAAATATAAAGAATTTTATCCTGAGGTTTTTGAGATGTTAAATAACTCTATGTATGTTGATGATCTGTATTCTGGAGTACGTACAGCGGAAAATGCTTATAAACTTTCTTCCAATGCTAGTATTGTACTTAAGGACGCTAGTATGAACTTGCGCAAATTTAATTCAAATTCTAAGGAATTAAAAGAATTGTGGAAACAAAACGGTTTGTTAGATAACCTATCTGAGCGATCTATGTTATTGGGACTGAAATGGGATACAAATAAAGACATTATAAGAATTGATTCATCAGAATTACAAGATATTTCAACCAACACTAATTTGGCCACTAAAAGATCAGTCCTGCGTACTGCAGCCAAAATCTATGATCCCGCTGAATATGTAGCCCCCTTTATAATCAGAATTAAGGTGTTAATGCAAAAAATATGGCTTAAAGGGCTGGAATGGGACGAAAAACTTCCTGCAGATCTAGATAGTGAATTTCAAAATTGGTTAGTGGAAGTTCAAGAGTTAAAAAACATATCAATAGATAGAAGATATTTTCTGGAAGGTGCAAATCCAACAGATGTAACTGTGCATATATTTTGCAATGCTAGTGATAAAGCATATGGAGCTGTTGCATACTTTAAATATATGAACAAAAACGGCGAAGCAAAACTTCTCTCATAATGTCAAAATTACGTGTTACTCCTCTTAAAAGTCTGACATTACCTCGTCTAGAGTTGATGGGAGCAGTTATAGCAGTGAAAATCTATAAGTGTTTGAATGAAGTATTTCATGACTATTGTGATAATGCGTTGTTTTGGCCAGACTCGAAGATTTTTTTAAGCTGGATCAAAAGTTCAGCAAAAGACTGGAAACCATTCGTATGTAATATAGTCATAGAAATACAAAAATTACCTGATCTGAAAAATTGGAATCATTGCGCAGGTAAAGATAACCCAGCCAACTTATTAACCAGGGGTTTAAAATTGAAATTTTTGAATGATAATCCATTATGGTGGTTTGGACCACCTTGGTTGCCAAATTCCTCAGAACGGCCTGTACAATCGAAAAGTGTTTCAGATAATGACAACGTATTAGAACGTAGGAAAAATATCCTAATTAATAACTGCATTACTGGAAATAATGAGTTGGTGAAACTTTTTGAGAATGTCAGTAGTATGCTAAAATTACTTCGAATAATTGCATGGGTTAAACGCTTTATAAGGAAAATAAGAAAATTACCTGTGGACAATGGTTCCTTATCTGCTGATGAAAACCAAGAAGCAGAAATAGTCTGCATTAAGGCAATCCAGAAACAGTTTTATAAATCAGATATAGACTCACTTAAATCAAAGAGTGAGCTTCAAAAACAGTCTAGCATACTATCGTTAGCACCGTATCTTGATGAGAATGATTTATTAAGAATAAAGGGAAGAATAAACGAGTGTAATTATACTTACAGAGAAAAGCATCCAATCCTGCTTCCAAAGAAATCGCGATTTACAGAATTGCTAATATTACACGAGCACAACAAAATGCTTCATGGTGGGGTTGCTGCTACACTATGTAAATTGCGGCAAAATTATTGGATTCCCAAGGGGAGGCAAACTGTAAAAAAGGCCATTAACAAATGCCTCGTGTGTAGAAAATATGCAGTGAAGCCAGCAAAACAAATGACGGCGCAACTTCCTAGAGATCGGATCTCAGAAACACCTGCATTTTCCGTTTCTGGCTGGATTTCACCGGTCCTGTTTATGTAAAAAATGGGGACAACACCGACAAGGCTTACATAGCCCTCTTCACTTGCGCTGTCACTCGTGCTGTCCACCTGGAACTAGTTTCAGATTTGTCAATTAACAAATTTATTTTGGCACTTAGGCGTTTCCTTAGCCGAAGAGGGAATTGCCGTATATTCTACTCTGACAATGCCAAAAAGTTTAAATGCGCTAATAAAGAAATTCAATATTTCTTTGACATAATTAAGCACCAAGATTTTCAAGATTTTATATCTTCTGAAAAAATAACATGGAAGTTCATAGTTGAACTTGCCCCATGGTGGGGAGGCTTTTATGAGCGACTCATGAAAAGCATTAAGGACCCTTTAAGAAAAATCTTAGGAAAAGCTTTACTAACTTTCGAAGAGCTTATGTCTGTGCTTGTTGAGGTAGAAAATGTCCTCAACCATAGGCCTCTGACGTACGTTTATGATGACTACGCTGAACCTGAACAACTAACACCTGCCCATTTCTTGCTCGCTGGACACAAAGTAAAATATCCTTTTAATTTTAACGAACTGTTCAATACCTCTGTAACTAGGACTAGTTTAATTAAAAGGAAAGTGTATCAAACAAAACATCTGAGCCAGATTTGAAAGAAATTGAAGACTGAGTATTTACTTGCAACAAAAAGTCTGCATTCCTTCGGAACTCCTAGAGCTGAAAACGACTTAAAAATTAATGACATTGTTTTAATTGAAGATGTAAGTAAGTCAAAATTTTTATGGAACTTAGGACGAATTATTGAGGTCAACAGAGGTCGTGATGGACTAGTCAGATCGTGTGTCGTCAAGACTAAAAGGAGAAAATTTAAGACTACCCATTCAACTTATATATCCTTTTGAAATTGCTGATTAATGATATAATTTGTAAATAAATTTTTCTGTGAATATAACATTTCAATTTAGTATTAGGTTTATGTAAATATGTAATTACCATTAATATCTTTTTTATTGCATTATATTTTTATTATAATTGCAATATTTATTTATACTGTAAATACTGATTTATTTATTATTACATTATTATTATTGCATCTATTATGTTATTCTATAAAAGTTCTTGCAAAAATCCTGGCCAGGTATGTTATGTTGTACATATTGGTAAGAAACATATATTTTCAAGTTATATTGTGAATGTTTATTTACTGATATTCTCATAGTTTCTTAAAGGTAAAAAATTGTATAAATTGTATATGTAACATAAGGTGATAATTGTGAAAATTATCAGGTGGGAGTGTCGAAAATGTGTGTAAATTAAAATAAAATATAGATGTCGCTCCAAGTTTTGGCACTTCCCATTTCTGAAGTGAAGTGAAATCACTTATCTATACTAATAAAATCCGTGCGCCTCTGTCTGCTTGAAGCCGATTACAGTTCTCAACGCGGGCGCGTTGGAAGTCGTGAGAGGTGTCTTTCGATTGGAAAAATTCAGGGGAAGTCATTTCGGGCATTTTCGAGACCGTGGGACCAAAATTAAAAAAGTTATGAATTAAAAACCCCTTGGGAATCGGAACGGAAAATATCTCAATTCCGAAACGGTGCTACGAAGCAGAACACTGCGCCACCTTGCGGTGAAGAACCTGAACTTTTCCCCTTTGGCTAAAAGAAGAAACAGCCGAAAACCGCTTTTTCTACCGGCGCTAATTGCGTTTTTTTTGCGCGTTTTTTCTTAAACCATCATGCAGACAGTTTTTAAAGTAGAAAAAAACTGATTACATATTCAGAATCTGCGTAAAAATCTGCTTCTGATGAACTAAAAAATACGAAAAAATGTCTTATGGGCGCGTAGTACCCATCGTGCAAAACCAAATATTTTTAACGGGACTATGGGCGCGAAGCGACCATAGCTCCGATCCACAATCTTTTTTTTTTCAAGTGCACGTGGCCCATAGTGAGAAATCACATATTTTTAACGGGACCATGGCTCTTTAATTTACTTTTTTTTGTGATTGAGGATTCGAACACCAAGACTTGCTTATTAAATGAATTTTTTTGCTTATTATATACTGCTTAATACCGAGGTTCGTTTGGAAAAAGTGGCCCAGCTAGCGGGCGTAGCTCGCTAGTCTATACTAATAAAATCCGTGCGCCTCTGTCTGCTTGAAGCCGATTACAGTTCGCAACGCGGGCGAGTTGGAAGTCGCGAGAGGTGTCTTTCGATTGGAAAAATTCCGGGGAAGTCATTTCGGGCATTTTCGAGACCGTGGGACCAAAATTAAAAAATTTATGAATTAAAAACCCCTTGGGAATCGGAACGAAAAATGTCTCAAATCCCAAACGGTGCTCAAACGAAGCTCTGAGGCAGAACACTGCGCCACCTTGCTGTGAAGGAAAAGAACTTTTCCCCTTTGGCTAAAAGAAGAAGCAGTCGAAAACCTCTTTTTCTCCCTTTTTTGCGCGTTTTTTTTTAAACCATCTTGCAGACAGTTTTTAAAGTAGAAAAAACTGATTACATATTCAGAATCTGCGTAAAAGTCTGCTTCTGATGAACCAAAAAATACGAGAAAATGTCTTATGGGCGCGCAGAGCCAACCGTACAAAACCAAATATTTTTAATGGGACGATGGCGACCATGGAGCGTAGAGCCCACTGTGCGAAATCACATATTTTTGAAGGGATAATGGGCGCATAACAACCATAGCTCTTTAATTTACTTTTTTTGTGCTTGAGGATTCGAACACCAAGACTTGCTTATTAAATGAATTTTTTTGTTTATTATATATTGCTTAATATCTAGGTTCGTTTGGAAAAACTGGCCCAGCTAGCGGGCGTAACTCGCTAGTATATATATATATTGTGTGAACCATCTTATGTGTATGAAAATGTAAGCTTAAAGAATGAAGCTTAAAAATAATATGTTCTATCTATAAAATGTAGGAGAGATCCTTAAAATATCTTGGAATGCGGTGTCAAAAATAAGAATAAAAAGTGTTCACCATTTGATTGCAGCTTACTGGAAATAAAATATCATCAGAATATTTAATGTATCGGGCATTCGCTAATCCAGAAAGGATTACGAAAGGTACTAATTCAGTTTGTCCCGGTGCTCTGACACTCGGAAATGAACTCGCATTTAATGAAATCATTACATGTATTTGATGCTTATTGCAGAATGTTTTAAATTAAAAATGAAGTAATGCAGTATATATAGTTATTTTATAGGGTCACACAGAATGATTCGGTTGCATTATGATCTACCCCAAAAATAATGCGGTCCATTTTATGCATATTATAAATGTTGTAACAGAATGAGAATAATAGGCATGAGTGAGAGAAATTACAATATGGCATTGAATATGTGGAATTTTTAGTTCGTATACAGTAATGCAGAAAATAATTCATTGCATAATGGTATGTGAATGAAAAATGGATTGTGTTGCATTTTAATGGTATTGTTATTCTTTAAAAATAATGAAATCCCTGAAGTACACAGAACGCATTTTCTATAGATTATACAGCTAATAACTTTTCTCATCCATTAACAGAAACGCAGAAAACCTTTCTCTTAGAGAACTGGCAACGATTGCCCCCCCCCCCCCCCAATTGCTGGAACTGCATTATCCGCTATGGTATGAATTATTAAACTTATCTGATTTTGAGTGCATTAGACAGTGTGGTTAAGTTCAATTTCAACACATTACTGGATAATGAGCATATGTTAAAAATGAATTTTTCCCGAATACTGTCATTTCCGGTATAATCTGCGTAATCTGTGAATCCGGGGATATAATCCGCGACTTAAACAATTATATACTATTTATGATTGTTGGATGTCATACTATTTTCTTTTTCGACCCAGAGTTATTTTTTATTACTATTTAACTTTTTAGATCTCTGTAAATAGTTCCTTCTATTAACACCTGGAATTTCTGGGACAGAAAAGAACTGTTTTATCAGTGGATTACATGCCAGAAATCGCGGTAGTATGTTTCTTTAAGTTTCTTAATTATCGATACGTTATGCATGTTTATTTTATTATCATTATTACCAAAATTTTGATTCAAGAGTATGCATTTAAAAGGCAGAGTTTAATCTTTGATGTGACATGGTGAGGGTCCAAGTTTGGACTCTTCGAATACGGTAAAAAATTTTGTATCGATACAGTATAATTAGTATGTAATTTATGTAAACATATATGTAATTCATTTAGTACATATGTAATATATAATAGTCATATGCGTAACACACTATTTTCAGCAATTCAATATAATTTTAGAACTTATTTTTAAGCAGGTACACAGTTATTTTAACTAACAGCATAAGAATCAAAGATTTAAATTCAAAAGTTAAAAAGTTAGTTGCTAAAAAATGATACATTTATACATTATTACGATAATTGAAAAATTATTATTTATAAAATAAAGCAGCATGTTATAATTTTATTCAACATATTTTTAATTTATGTCACCGTATTTTAATTCATTGTGAAGATTAACAGCTTGTTCATCTGAATAATAGTAAATAAATTTTTAAATTAGCATAAAAATTTCAATTGACATTTTATAGTTTTTTATCTATTTTATTTTTTACTTTTCAATAAATATATAAACAAGCTAATTTTGTTTTCATAATTAAACTGAGTTATATAAACACATTATAACAGTAGCGAAAGAATTGAATCGTTAAAAATAGTTATTAAATACACTTGTTCTAATCAAAAATCAAAATTCCCAGACTAAAATAAAATAATAATATAAAAACATATTTTTAATAAATCCCGATATATTTAAATTACTGCATAGATAAACAAACTGCAAATAATATTTTTTGACGTATTTTATTTCTCAGAAAATATTAAATATTCATTAAGATAATTGTAAACAATTTTAAATAGAAAAAAAAACTTGTATATACACCTATGTTTAATTTGTTTTTTCTACTTTGCAATATATATTTAACCCCTTTAAGGGCCGTGGTATATAATATATACCACTTAATTTTAATTACGAAATGCCACATAGACACCAGAATATTGAAATGAAATTTTTAATTCTATTAAGTATGTGAAGAAAAGTTGTAATTTAGTTCAAAAGAAATCTGTTTTTAAATTCTGGTGTAATTCAATCACTTCAGCATTTTAAAAAAACAAGTGCGCCCCTCAAAGGGTTAAACAAGCAAAAATTCGCAGTTAAAAATGCACATGCTACAAAACATACATTTATTTTACATTTTTCCCAAATTTAAATTGCAATGCGCATTTTTTCATTTGCGGTTCGAAAATAAGTGATGGAATTTTTCGTTTCGAATAAAGAGGCAAAGAGGAATTTGAACAGAAAAAGAAAATTACAAATCCTTTATGCTGAAGACTATGTTATTGAGTCGCTTTTTAAACATAGAATTTTATAAGATTATGAACTGTAGCGTAAACTTTTCGACTTATTTTTTCAAGACACCCTGAGTGTTGCACCTTATGGCGGTCATATATTTATATATTAACTATACTGTTTGATGCACAAACCTCCACCGTATTTGGTAAGTCCAATTTTAAAACCTCACCTTGTAAGAAAAATAAGCTCTTATACGTCAATATTAATTATTTCTCAGAGACGATGTTAACCACATCGCAAATAGGGCCGCCTTAAATTTACACACATATGTGGCTGAAAAAGAGTTTCAGTAAATTAAGTATTTTAATCTGAAAATTCAGACGAAATAGATGTTTATTTTGACACGTCTTACTATGAACATGGTATAACCTTTTGAGAGGCAAAATACTTCTATTCATAAAATGCTGAAATAATTGAATGACACCAGAATTTTAAAATATATTTATTTCAAAATAAATAAGTGCTTTTCTTTACGTACTTCAAAAAACTAAAATTTTAATTTCAAAATTCTGCTGTCAATGTGGCATTTCGCAATTAAAATTAAGTGGAATATATTTTATCCCACCGCCCTTTTTGGAGTTAAACTAAACACTAAATATTTGTCGATTATGACAGAAGACTCGTAATTTAAGATGGTACTGGATCATCTTAAGAGCTAACAGAATACGCATATTTGTGCATATTACCTATGTCTAGTCATCTGTAGCATTTTCATGAGATAACAACGGGAAGAATTACATTTTCTTTTATTAAAAGAAATTCGTTTTACTCAGATTATTTACTGAAGAAAAGAGAAAGTCATATTTAATTTTAATGTTTTATTCTTGTAGGTTTGTATCACATGAATATAAGTTAAATGGTATTAAAAATTGATCCCTTTTTTGTAGTTTATTCTAAACTTTTGATTTCCCAAGTGATTTTCTGTTATATGCCTTCTTTATGTTAACGGTATGAAATATAATAATTTTGACTACTACCGTAATTTCCTGCGGATAATCCGCTGATCAAACAATCATCTTTCGACCCAGAAATTTCATGAAATAAAACATATCTTTTTAGATCGCCGTAAATATTTACCTACAAATACAAAATAAAATTTCTGGGTCGAAAAAGACTTGTTTGATCCACGGATTATACATGAATTCTTTGTGCAGTCCTATATATGAGCTATTGAATTTATATATAATGATTAAAATGCAAACAAATTGGAAACTGTACGCTAAACAGGACAAATCGAATGAGGTTGATAAATGAGGTGAGGAACTGATCTTATAAATATCCGGAACAGATGCCGCACTGTTTTGTAAAAATGCCTGAATACAAAATTCTATAAAATGCAAATAATATGACTTCCATTTCAAATGTGACATAATCACCATGACAATCTCGAATCATTATCTATAATGGGATATCATTGAATTAATTACGCTTGATAGGATTCAATGAAATGAAAAAGACGTTTATTAATACATTTTTATGTTTTAATTCGATTTACAGAAAATATGAAAGGACTAAATAAATTCTGCAAGTAGTATATACGTTAAATTTGAAATCATTCTGCTGGATAGTTTTTGCGCAGTTAACTGCGGAAAAACGGACAGACAAACGGACGACTACATGTGCAACGCATTGAATGGCGCATTTTACCATAGAATATAATGGAATCGAATATAATTTGAGTGTCTCTTTAAATGACCAGCGAAAAATTTTTAACAAGTATATATATTTTAAATTTGAAACCATTCTGCTGAATAGTTTTTGCGTTGTTAAATGCGGACAAAAGCATTGAATCACGGACGAATAGACAAACTGATAGATCATATGACGACATAGGTGCTACGTCTTTATAAAATGGCGAAATTTCCTCATAGACCATAATGTAATGTAATAATTTTGATTTTCTCTGTAAATGAACAACGAAAGCCTTATACTTTATTTTCAGTACCGAGTGCGACTTACAAGATCTCAACAATATATATAAAATTCTCAGCAATTCAACTATATTAAAGTAAATTAGAAATTAGGCAGACAAACAGACGACAAACCAGACCGAAATCAAAAAAATTTTCAACTAAATTGGAAAGTGTTAAAATGCATAAAAATGCATTCTCAGACGTTTAAAAAATTGGCTTTCAACAATTCATATCAATAAACGGAAGCATATTCGGATTCTGTTGTACAGTCCTGTATGTTATCTAGTAATTTAAAAAACACGGCCCTATATCGATATAATTTATTTAAGATTGAAATACGCTTTAAACGACTAAAAGCACACTTCCAAAGATTACCATCCGCTGCCGGCTTTGAACGTACAGGGTTCGTACGGTTCCTGGAATTTCATATCCCGGAAATTCTTGTATACCAGTATTTTCTTAATGAAAATCCATCATTTAAATAAGACGAAGTTTCGCACTTTTGATCTACATTTATTTTTCTATAAAGAAATGCTGATATGTCATCTGGAGAATAACGGTACCCGTACGAACCATGACCTAATTCTTTGCGTGGCCCTATGTATCGTTTTATTGCTATTCTATTAAAATACTGTAGTATACTTAATGATGTTCAGCGTGAAAATGTCTTACTCCTTTACAAACCAATTTTTAAAAAATCCCTTAAATTTACGGTAAAAACTGCTGGCCTCAATGTTGCCAGCAGTTGATGTGAAGTAATTAAAAAGCTTTTATTTTAAATTTGTTTGAAATTGTACTGATTTACATCAATATTCTAAACTATTAATGTAAAATAAGTTAAAAAACAAAGCAAATAAAAAATTTTAATATTTAAATAAATTTTTTTTGTTTTTAATCTTTTTCTACTCCAGAATTTCAAAATATTGACTACAATCAGCACACTTCCGTAAAAGATTTAAATTTTTAGCTTTATAAAAATCGCATACGAAAACTGGGAGCACCAAAAAATCGGGCTGTATAGTGGTGGAGGAGCAGGACCAAGGCCAAATATTTTTCCAAGATCGTGATCAAAAAAGACTACCTATAATACTTCTGAAAAAATTAAGACTTTTAAAATGTCTAAAAAGACCACTCCGTTTCAGACCCTGTCTAAATTTCAAAAACTTCAATTTATGGTACATCAAATTTCTCAGTGATAGGTATTCTCGGGATCAATGCTCGCTTAATATATCTGTCATAAATGATGTTAGTCGGGAATAATTACACATCAAAAGCAAGTGAAACGGCGCAAAAGTTTCTGTTGCATCACTTTTACACATTCTAAATCTACCGCATGCTACCGAATATTTTATTACTTAACAAAATTTAATTGTAGCAATGAGCCACAAATTTGTAGAAAAGTTTTCATTGTTGTTATAAAAATCGTACACTATTTAACAAAACACTCTATTTTAACAAAAAAAGTACAATAAAATTACACAAAGTGTAATAAAAGAATTATAAATTTTAAGAAAAAATTTCTTTCGACAAAAAGGTAATATTAAAGTTCATTTCAGTACAAGAAATTATTAATGTCTGCTAGATGTTATCACATGAATGTTTGCAAAATAACTTAATCAGCTGAATTTTATCTTTATTTTGCTTGCTCTTTCAGAGCTATTGTGTTGCTCAAACGAATAAGGAAATTTTCATCATCACACTTTTAAAAAGACTGTAAAATTACTAAAATTTTCAAGGAAATTGGGATTTTAAGAATTTTTTTTATGTAACAGCAACAACAAAGTATTGTGTTACAGATACACGTTTGCTATATAAATGACAAAAATCTGTACGGTTACTACGCATATTTTAGGAAACTTGGATGTGAAGAGATTTTTTATGTAACTACAAACCGAATTACAGATAAAATACTACTACCGTAATTTCCTGCGTATAATCCGCGGATCAAACAATTCTTTTTCGACCCAGAAATTTTATTTTGTAATTGTAGGTAAATATTTACGGCGATCTAAAAAGCTATATTTTATTTAAAAAAATCTCTGGGTCGAAAAATGATTGTTGCATCCGCGGATTATACGCAGAAAATTACGATAAGATTACTGCACCTTTAACAGATTGTTTTTTGTTCTGCAGCTTTACAAAAACTAATTTCATAGAGTTACATACTTTTCTGTACAATGTACATATAAGTTTAGTAAGCATGCAAATTTCTTTAAATTTGCATCTTTAGAAATGCAGATTTTTTCCCTTTATTTTTTTTACAGGGAAGTGCATTTGATGTAGACAAATATAGATATGTCAGTTTTTATGCTTTACTTTAACCATAATAAAAATTTAAGCCAAGGGTTAAATAAAAATATACTTCAAAGCTATTTATGCATTCTGTTTTTATGGTGTCAAATTTCTATTTGAATTTCATTTCTGTTTCTTAAAAAGCTACGTATTTTTCAATTTCACAATGACAAATCTACTGTATGCGTTCAAATTTTCATTTTCATATTTTGCTTGAATCTTTAATGCTTTATTCAATTACATAAGCAAAAATTCTTCCATAGATTTACAAATACATTTGAAATTGGGAAAACAAGTTTTTCGATTTCTCAGTTTAATAGAGTAACGAATATTTTACATTTCTTCTTTGGTTAACAGAATTTCAATTCCAATTCTTAAAACTGTACAAATATATGTATAAAAATATATACATAAACATGCATCACGAATTAGCGCTGTCTAGAAAAAACATTAAATTGTTACTTTCCAATTTCAGCTGAGCATAAAACTTACATTTTCTACAAGTGATAAATTAGTGACATTTCTCACAATATCATAGCAAAGGAGAAAAATTCTCTCTAATTTCAACTGTGTAATTTATAAATGTTTCATGTTGCAGGGATTTCGGTTAGGTGAAATGATCCGTCCGCAAAAGGTCATCCCATGGAAGAAATTTATAAAGATACCTCGGTTACATTTCAATATTTTTAAATAATAAATATATAGATATATATATTCGATAGCCGAAATCAGTCTGTACAAAGGTTGTTTTTTACCTTTTCGAAAACTGTTTGCAGAATTTTTATGAAGTTGTTTTAACTTTCGAAATATGCTTGGTTGGTTGTATTGTATTTTCTGGCACAAGATCCCTTAATCGACATGCTGCGCCAATCAAGGACTTTTGAAATATGCTACGCAAATGAAATTGCCCCCATAAAAATTTCTGTAAATAAAATCAGTAAAATAAAAAAATGCATTCTTACAGATCGATCTCAGTTATCGAATGCAAAAAATCATTTAAAAATATTAAAAAGCATCCGCGATAGCTTTATATATTTATTGCTTAGGATTATTATTAGTGAATGGGTCTTTTTGCTAGACTGCAGTAGTCTTTTAAACCTATTAACCGCTTACTTGTTTTGCCCGCACGACGCGACGTATGGAGAATGCGCTTTTGCCAATCATGATTGGCCCTTCCCACGTACTGGCGTCCATACTCCAGATATAATTTATTATTCTCAACAGTAGAATTTTATTTACATTTCGCATTATTTATTCCGATTATTTTTCTCATTTAAATAAGCAAAAATGTCTGTTTTGAAAAACCGGGGATAAAAGATTAAAAATTCTGTAAAAGACATGAAAAAATAGACATTATTTGAATTTTTTTTTTCAAAAATATTGATCAGTTAAGTGGTTAAGATATTTATTATTTTGATTGTTTTGGAATATCAGATAAGTTTAAAAAAAAGTATTTTTCTATTACACCATGAAGAATCACATGTAAGTACATTAAAAAAACGCATTTTACTTTAGTGTTTTATATATTTAGATAAGCAAATTATTAAAAACAGTTTTATAAATGTATTTTATTATGAAAAGCAAGCTTCCAGATTTTTTTCCTTGCCGTAGGTTTTATCAAAATATGCCACAATTTCTTCAGGTTAAAACAAAATAACATTTTGGAAAGTGTGCTTGAAACGTTGCGAATGAAGTGCGTTGGAAAAGTAATTAAGTTTATAAATATTTAGATGTTGGTGCAATATCTGTTGCACTCTTACGTAAAAGACGCACAAATACAAAATTTATTGTCATTATATATATTAATTTCAGTAATAAGGAAATAATATGACTTCATCTTAAATAAGACGTAATCACCATGGCAACTTAGAAGCGTTACTAATTACCAATCATGGTATATTAACAAATTAATTGTGTATGATTGGACTGAATAAAGTGAAGAAAATATTTATTAATACTTTAAAAATATATGATTCTATTTCATAATTTTCGAAAGTATTCGACAAAATTCTACAAGAATTATATATATTAAAATTCAAAACATTTGGTTGGATAGTTTTTGCGTTGTTACATATGAATAGGCGGACAGACAGACGGATGGAAGAAATGATTACTGCGATGATGATATGTATTCATATAATTACAAAGGCATCTAATAACTTTCCAGGGCTATTAAAATATTGAATGATTCCTTTTACGGCGTAAAAATTTGATGACTGCTTACTAAAATTTACTTTTCTATAATAAATTGTATGTTCTGATAAAACGCATTTTACCTTATTGTTTTATTTAATTACATGTGACGCATTTTAATTGCCTTAGAAACTTTTCTTTAATAAATTTATAAATTTGTGTGATTGGGAAAAACTAAGTACTTGATTAATCCTAATGTCAGAGTTATCGAAATATGGAACAACTTCATGCGTTGAAATTTTTGTCTAATCTTATTGTAGCACTTATAAAAATGTGCCCCAATCTCATCTGAGATTAAAATAAAAACTTGCCAGAGCTATTAAATAAAGCTATTTCACGTATATAATTATGGTGTCTAAATATGATTTTCGTTTATTTAATCACGTGTAAATCACCGGTGTATGAGCTTATCAAACGCAATTTTAATTATTGTTTCGTTTAATTACATGAGATGCATTTTAATTACCTGAACAGTTTTCACTAAGAGTTACCGTGATTTTCGGCGTATAATCCGCGGATCAAACAATTCTTTTTCGACCCAGAAATTTTATTTTATATTTGAAGGGAAATATTTACGGCGATCTAAAAAGTTATATTTTATTTAATAAAATTTCTGGGTCGAAAAATGATTGTTTGATCAGTGGATTATACGCAGGAAATTACGGTATATAGATTTATTTTATTGGGAAGAAATAACTTGTAGAATTTTCCCTCTTGTTTAAGTTATCAAAATGGGGCACATTATAAATTGACAAAATGATAAATTAAACACTTATCGGATTGGGAAAAAACAAACATCTACATTTTTTCCTTTCCCTGTTAAAATTAAGAAAATGTGATAAATTATAAATTAATAAATTGATAAATTATAAATTAATAAATTGATAAATTATAAATTTATCTCATTTGGAAAAACCAAATTCTAGATATTTTTATCTTACTGTTGGAATTATCATAATGTGCCCCAGTTTCCTCTGTTGAAATTAAAATGAAAACTCATTAGAGTTATTAAAATATTCTATGTTTATTCTTATGGAATCAAAATTTCACTTTCGCTTTTTGAAATTCTCTTTTCTATACAATCATGGAGAATCAGGCATTAGTGTACATAAGATGGAATTTTAGTTTAGTGTACTGTTTAATTACATAAGCAAATTTTCATTAAAAATTTAAAATGCATTTTATTGAGAAAAACAAACTTGGAGTTTTTTTTAAACCGCTGCGTAGCAATTATTAAAGTGTGTCATCCACTAAGACTAAAATAAAATCTATTTAGAACTATTAAAATATGCTATGCTTAAGTTCATCAACAGAGATTACAATTAAAACTCTTCAGATCTGTTAAAAAAATCTTTTTTTATGCTTACGGCGTTAAAATTTGACTCCCATATATTAAGCACTTAAATGTCACGTCCGAGACTTTCATGGGCTGCAAGCTCCGCGGCTTTTATACAGAATTGTTTGATTCCCACCAATTTTATAAAATAGTGTAAATGTTTTTATTCTAGTATCGTTTTACTTGTTATTAAATAAGATGAATATTTCTCCTTCAAAAAAGAGGTGTGAATAACGAATTTGAAGTTTTAAACAGTAATTTAATCCGACCATTAAGGGATTAAAAGGTAATTTTTAATAATCATGCCTATGTGGTCATATAAGGCATTTTACTTTACTGTTTCAAAATTCTGATGCTTTAAGGGATTCAGAGTTTAAGTGTTTTCATACCAGAAATTTCGTAAAATAGTAGTCTCAATATTTGAAGAAAGATTTCCCCCCCCCCCCCCATTAAATAAGGCAAATATTACTTTACAAACATTCTGGTAACTTGTCCTTAAAGCATGCAAATCCTCAGTTTTGTTGAATTACATGAGACGCATTTTAATTCGTGATATTTAATAAGGCAAAGAATATTATTAGAATTAACTGTGAGAATCATAAATTTGTTGTGTAGCGCTTAGATACCGGGTTTAACTGGATAAGCCTATTTTCATTAAACATTTTACAAATGCATTTTATTGAGAAAAATGGACGAGGAAAGATATCGGACCTAGAGATCTAGGACTTTATAGCTGCAATTATAAAAATGTGCCATAAATTCATCAGCTGAGATTGAAATAAAAACTCTATTTAGCCGCTTCCCTGTTTTCCCTATACGTCACACGGGCATCAATATTCCAATCCATATTCCATAATTTATTATTGTCACCAATAAATTTTTTTGTAAATTTTCATTATTTAATCCGAGCATTTTTAATGATATAATTAAGCAAATATTTCTGTGTTGAAAAACCGGTGATGAAATATTAAAAAATTTGTAAAAAACATGACAAAAAAAAAAAAAAAAAAAATCATTATTAGAAAGTTTTTTTTTTTCAGGAATATTGAGAGTTAAGTGCTTAAAATATCCTATGTTCAACCTAATGGCGCCAGAATTTCATTTCCACTTCTTAAAATTTGCTTTTCTATTCCATAATGACAAATCACGCGTGTGCACTCAAAAGACACAACTAATTTGTCACCCTCCAATTTCTGCTGAGCATAAAATTTATCATCTCCGCAGGTATTAAGTTACGATTAAAATCTGAAGTAGACTATCCCGGCTATATAACGACGAGCTTTCGGCATCCTGGAACAAATTTAGCGTGTCAAATATCCAGCGGGCAACTGACTGAAACATGCAAGGCTTTATTTCCATTAAATATAGTAAATACGCTGTCGATTCATCCCTAAAGCCCGGAAAGACTGATCGAAGTTCATTAACCTTTGGTACTTTTCAAGGAATTTAGCGAATAAATTTATATTCGTGTCGAAAAGCATGCGAAACCATGGTCCTCATGCAGAATTTAAGTCATAAATTTACGCCTCGATGTGCAAAACTCCTGACTTATGCTACTAAATAACTAATAGCCTTTCGCTAGGGGAAAGAATTTCAAGGATTCAATTGTGTAATATCGGAAAACAAATCATTTGTTATTTTATGCTAGCATGGAAAAATGGGCCAATAAATACTTGTAAAGTGGGGAACACAGGAAGCATTAAATGTTACTACCTTGCAGTAACTTTAGTTTTGATAATTGTTATCTTTCAGAAAAATGTTTGGAATATGAACATCAATAAATTTGGTAAATACCTTAATATCTTATACCAGTGATGCACAACCTTTTTACCAGAAAATCGTTTGCCACCAGAATAATTGAAAAGCGGAGTTTCTTTTCTTTAATCTCAAAGTTTCTGTCATTACTATAAGGAAAATTATTCTGCATAAAAATAGTGGTATCATTTTGGCCCGCGGGCCAGAGGTTGTGCACCCCTGTCTTATACCAAACAATTTCGTTCTTAACTCTCTAATACGCACGATAAATTACGTTCTACAAATGTCGTAATTCAGAGAATCCCAATTCACACCACTATATTTTAATAATACATTTAACGTTATTTAATTACGGAGTGTTTGTTACTAAGTTAAGCAAATGTCGCTATTTTAAATTTCTGATACGAAAACAATGTTGCCAGGGGACTATGTTAAAAAAAAAAAAAAAAAAAAAAAAAAAAAAAAAAAAAAAACAGTTTTCTTTATTTTCATTACTTTTATGAAAGAGTAAAACTCACCTTTTTTAATCACATACTAATGAATGCATGAAACAAGGGGACTTTTATCATTTCAGAAAAATGGTGCCATGCAAGAAATCAGAATTTAAAAATGTATTCCGCTGGCAACACTGTTTTCATATTGGATAATTTGACAAATACTGACGATATAAATGTGGAAATTTCGAATTAAAAAATCTACTAAATTGGAAATACTTGTAGTATCACATGATATTTGGGTATTATAGGGTTAAAAAAATATTCGTGAAAAAACAACAACGTTTAAAGAGTTTGATAAGGTAATGATACATCAGCTGTTCCTGCTTAGATAAATGTCTGTAGAAAAAGGGCATTTTTAACCTTTTCAGTTTTAACCTTTTCCGCAAATTCTGTTAGTAAAATGAGAAATTATCGACTGCCACCGGAATTTACAAAGGATTTTTTTTAGAAATTAAGAATTCCTTAATTTAAGCTTTCATTCGAAAAGCGAAATTTTGTTTAAAATATTATTGATGCTGCTTGCAAATTTGGAAATAAAATTAGGTATCCCAGGGGGACTGGGCACAGTGTGCCGGAAAGGGTTAACCAAATGAACATCCATATTTCAAGTGGTATTTATTAATGCAGAAAATAAAAGATTTGTACATTTTGTAAAATAGGGAAAAGGAGCTGAGTTAATGACATGATTTTGTTTAACTTAAAAATTCAAGAAAATGGTAACAGGAAACGAGCTAAAAGCAAAGAAACTGAAATATTTCAACCCTTTGAGTCGCAAAAATTTCGATTCCAGAAAAATTGTTTAATATCTCAGTGGCGTAACCAAGGGAGGTTGCGCATAGACTCTGAATACCGGTAATCTTTGAAAGCTCTTTCGGCTTATCTAACCAAAAATTTTCAACTATGAAACAAAAAAAAAAAAAGCCTTATGAAAATATTGGTTATGAGCATTCACCTTGGTAATGCAAATGTGTGTGTAGAAAAGCACATAGCATTCGAAAAATCATTAAAAATTTTAATATATAAAAATAAGTAATTATTGACTGAAAGGTTTTCATATCTGCAATAAACAGATAAATTACACACGTTTTTAACCCTTTGAGGGGCAAAGCAATTCTATTCATATAATTCTGAAGTGAATGAATGACACCAGAACATAGAAACAAATTTATTTTAAAAGAGATAAATTCCTTTTTTTCATACTTGATTAAATTAAAATTTCCCTTTCAAAATTCTGGTGTCAATGTGGTATTTCGCAATAAAAATTTGCTGGTATATATTTTATACCACCGCCCTTCAAAGGGTTAAATATTTTCCATTTTCTGATATAAAACTGTTAAGCATACGGACATACTACTGTAAAAAATTCATTTTCGGTTTTCAGAATTTTGAGCGAGAAAATTTATGAAGTTCATTTTAGTAAAACTACTCAAATGTTAAACAAAGATTTCGCATGAAAAATTAACACTATCTTTTGAGAATTTTACAATTAATTTATATTAACTTCGGTATTCGCAGCAATACCGAGTACTGCAACAATATTTGAAATCTTTTTTTAAAGCCCATTGAATAAGTAAAAAATGGCATTTGGTATGTTGCAGACATGCAATGCATGAATACAAATGACTAATGGTACTGATCGGTTTTGTTATGAAGCAATAATCTTAACCCATTTAGCTTTTTTTTTTGATATTTTTAATGTTTTGTCACCGGTTTTTAAAAACAGAAATTTGCACCTCACTAAATCTAAAAACAGCTTTTATTAAATAAGGTAAATATTACAGTAAAATTTTACTGGTGAGGGAGTAAAAAAGGATTTTTAAGCCTTTTTGCGGCACTTATACGTGTCGTTCGTCCCCAAGGAGTTAAACAACATATAATCAGAAAATATATTGAAAATACTAGAATTTCTTTTATAGTTCACATTTTGTCAGTTTACCTAATTTAAAGATTGAATTAAACTAAGCAAAAAATTGCTAATAAGAATATAATATAGAAGAATATAATAAACATACGTTTATTTAGATCCACATACTTTTCATCTCCAAACAGCAACATATTTTCGCAATTTTTTTAAGAAAACACTTCTATCAAGAATAATCCGTTTTTGCAATGAAAAATATGTTGATCTAATTAACTTTTTGAGTGGCAAAGCACTTCTATTCATAAAATTCTGAAATGAATGAATGACACAAGAACATAAAAAAACCCATTTATTTCAAAATAGATAATGCTTTTCTTTGAGTACTTGATAAAATTAAAATTTTTATTTCAAAATTCTTGTATCAATGTGGCATTTCGCAATTAAAATTAAGTGGGATATATTTTATCCTACCGCCCTTCAAAGGGTTAAAGGTATTTTCATAACAACTAGCAATTTTTAGCTTAGATTCATTTATTATACAGGGTTTGTCCGGAAAGTAATAGGACTGAGTCGATTTAAAAAAATCTATTGAGCCAATCATTACAATTCTTTAAAAAACTTTCAAAATAGGCTTCTTCTGCATCGATGCAGCGCTGCCAGCGCGATTTCCAAGCATTGAAGGCGTCACGAAGACTTTCTCCGGAATAGCCTTGACAGCCGCCGTGCATGCTGCTTAGATTCCCTCTGTCTTTTCAAAATGCTTGCTTTTCATTGGCCTTTCCAGGCGAGGAAACAAAAAAAACCCGGGGGAGCCACATCTGGGCTGTAGGGCGGCAATGGAAGCGTTGGGATGCCGGCCTTGGTGAGGTAGCTGTTCACAAGAAAGGCGGTGTGAGCCGGGCCATCTTCGCGCACACCTTGCGCATGTTCAAATGCTCCCTCGCAATGTCATGAAAGACAGATTTTGGTAAATTTACCATCTGGGCAATTAAACGAATACTTAGTCGACGGTCTGAGTTCAAAACTTTGCACACACGAGTCACGTGGTCAGTGTTTGTCGAAGTCGAAGGCCTTCCAGCACGATTTTCATCGGCGACTCTTCTCGGCCATCCAAAAAGGCCTGATGCCACCGAAACACACCACTTCTTGCTAAAGCAACATCTGGGTAAGCCTGCTTGATCATATCAAACGTCTCTGTCGAGATTTACACCGAGTTGCACACAGAATTTAATCGCATACCTCTGCTCTAACGAACGCTGCATTTTCGGCTTGCACCATTCACAGAAACACGTCGCGCGAAAATGTCTTTCTTGACTCTCCAGGTGCTCGGAGACAAATGAACAGTCGCTCATTCATTAGCTAAGAGCGCTCTCTACCGAATCCAGTCGGTGAGCGCATACTCCGAAGTACAGTCGCTGCGGAAAAAAATCAGTCCTATTACTTTCCGGACAAACCCTGTAAGTAAATATTATACCGTAATTTCGGGTGTATAAGCCGCAGGCCAAACAATTCTTTTTCGACCCAGAATTTTTTAAGAAACAAATATAACTAGTTAGATCGCCTTAAATATTTGTCTTCAATCACTAAATAAGATTTCTGGGTCCAAAAAGAATTGTTTGATCCGCGGCTTATACACCCGAAATTACGGTACATCTTAAAGTTTTCGTGTTTGTGTGGCTGGGGAATACATAGCTATGTCTATTTTCTGATAAAAATGCTCAAGTAAATGTACAGAGAATGATGTTTTATGGTTGATTCCGCCCGAATTTCGTTTATTTTGATATCCTTAAAATTTATTTATTTTAATCTGAAGTATATTTGAAAACTCAATTCGTTGACTTTACAATAAATTTTACGCCTGTTGGAATACCATTTATGGTGATTGTAATATGGAAGACAAAACAACGGAACCCAGAAACATAAAAACCCATATTTTTCACAAAATAATTTATAATCTAGATGTTATACATTTTATTCAGGGTATAATTTTTCTTACTGTTTTAAAATAGACTTTTATTCTAGTTTTTCACACGTTCTATGAGTATAACAAATGCGTTTATTATGTCATTATTTATTATATATTTTATTTTTTATTTTTAAAAGAGTTTTGTTCTGACGCTTAAATATAATCTGAGAGGATTCTTTTCCTACATATGTTTAGATATAACAAATTCTGAAACTTTTGTTGAACTGCAAAATGCAGATCATTAGGCTATTGAAAATGTTCAATCAGATTTTTGTTAAAAGATGTAGTATATTCTCAGCAAAATCACAGAGGAAACCTTTATCGTATTTTAGAAAATAAAAGCTCTGGAGTTCAATTTATTTTAAATTTTCAGCATCTAGCAGTTTGAAAAAGCTTTCGGATACATTACTTGATTCACAAGAAAATAAGTAAATCATAAAAATAGAACAAATTGGCGAATGTATGAATACTTATCTGTAAAACTTCGCTAGTATTTTAATATATTGGGCTGTATAGGTTGTGCAGAAAAGGTTGAATCAAGTATTACTTTTCACTTCTTGGCAGTAAAGAGGTAAAGAGAATTGCAAATATGTTCATTAGATAGGTATAGATAGGTCGACAGTAATATTATTTTATTGAAAAAGATCCCCCCCCCCCCACACCACACACAAACTTTTGAATTTTAAGATGTTGCATTTTTAAAATTTTTATGCTTCCTTCCTAATTAAAATTATATAAAACTAGCAAAAGCCGTGCTTTGTTTGGATTCGCGAAGCATTATTTCATAAGATAAATATTTGAAAGGAATATTACTTTTTTATATTATTTTTGCATCTTTATTAAGCAAAAACGTTATCTCATGTTTTGGTGCATTTAAATTTTAGAAATGTAAATTCAGCCAAATAACTAAGAATTTCTTCGGAATTTTTTATTTATGATATAAGGCTGGTATAAATAAAAACATTTTCGAAGCAGAATTTTACAAAATATATTTTTTTAATTTTTAACTAAAAGTTTTAAGGATGTATTTACATTTTCCAATGGCCAGTAACGGCGTTCGTTCTGGCCAAGTGTTTTTTTTTCTCGACATTTTTAAATGACTAATACCTTCCAGAAATTATTTATAAACGTAGTTAATATATTTAATTTGGTTGAATTAAATTATTCTTCAATCAATTAAAATATTCTTAAATTATTTTTTAATCTTTCATTTCGAATACCAGACTTAAGAAACTTACCAAATTTAACAAAATATTCACTTTTAACCCGTCAGTAGTCGCGTGTCGGTCTTTTCGCCGCCCATATAACTTATCTTCTCCTAACTTATATCACATTACAAATACAACGGAGATCTACCATGTAGCTGACTTTGAAGCTTTCTCGACCACATTAGTGAAGTAACAGGACACTTGTGTTTTTCTTTCAGGTACATTTTTAGAAACAAATTTAAAATTGGCGAAAAAGTCTATGTGAAAATTACTAATGTCAGTTCTTGTTACTTTTTCCAATTACTCCAGATCTCATGAATAACATGCATAATTTAAGAAAACTGCAAATTTTTATCTTCGTTGTAATGTTATTTTCGTATATTAGGTGAAAAATATTTTTTATTTTACTTATTTGGTATGCGGGGGGCCAGCGGCGAAAAGACCGAGCGCGACCAATGACGTTGTAAAAAAAGTCGCGACTACTCGCGGGTTAAAACCAAATATAAAAATTAATTTTACTTGTTTACGATTCTTTTTGTTGCCACTTTACCAAAGTAAATACCTAAATAAATAAATCATAATGTAATTCTTTTAAAATCCGTAAGTATAAACTGCGTAAATAATTTTGGCAGAATAATGAAAATATATTTTATTTAATATATTAATCATGATTCTATCTATAATTACTAACCCCTTAGTTTATTTTCCTTCTTAAAATAAAAAGATACGGGTTCAATTTTTTATTTGCAAACGATTTTGGAGGAATAATAAAAATATATTTTATTTAATTAATTAATCATGATTCTATCTATAATTACTAACCCCATGGTTTATTTTCATTCTGAAAATAAAAAGATACGCGTTCAATTTTATATTTGCAAAAATGCACCCATAATAGAAAAACATGTAGAATAAATTAATTATTAAAATAATATTTTTTATAGGTTATTCTGTAAAAAAAAATAACATTCTGCAAATCTACATATCATAATTTAGTCTTGTGTTTAATTTCAAGTCAAAATACTGAATAGAATTTTTATAAAGTGTACGGCAAAGTGTAACTTGAGTGGCCTAGTAGAGGATTCGCTTCGCTCATCCTAATTATCAAAATTATAATGAAGGGTTTAAAGCTGACATTTACAACTTTAAAGTATTATTATGATGCATACTTCAAAAGCGAAATGTAACAGAGCATATTAAATGATTTTATAAGGGGTTACAGATTTACGATATCATAACAATTTAATTTTTAGTTTCGAAAAAAAAAAATGAAACACCATTCGTATTTTTTTAGATGTGTGTACCTAAAAATTTCCAGAATTTACCTAATGTACAAATTAATTCTTGAATGCGCCGGAAAAGGATCAGTTTTTACTTGGAAACGGTGATTAACGGTGATTTGAAAACTTAACTTTAAATATTATACCTCTCGATAATTCTGCAAATTCATCTTAAACGTTTAACGATAAATGATTGATATTATATAATTTCTTTAGTATAATTGTGTAAAATTCCATGGATTTTTTAAGACATGATTTTGTACAAAGACAGTCTACTAGAAATTATTTATAACTCATGTGTTTATTATATAGTAATACTGAAGTATTAGAATCCCAGGATCAATTTCATTATAGACGAAATCTTTCGGAAATCATCTTAAAATCAAAAACCTTTTAAAGAAATTGATCAAGCCATATCTATTTGAAACAGACATACTTATTACTTTAAATTATTTCAAATGTGTACAACTGCACTCCAGTTGCTAGCGTACTTGTCCCGTAGCACTATAATGGATCTTTCGATTCTAATCTCAGCAAATTTTACTTTTTTCCATTTTTATGCAATTGATGGATATTTTATCGATTACAACAGAAAAAAAACCACAGATATTTTTTAAATAACGGAAAAATACTGGATTCGCTACTGCCAGAAAATTTCCATTAATTAAGATATTTCTTCAGTCAGGCGAAAAGACCGATATTCTAATATCTATCCCATGGAAAAAAAAATTAAAGATATCCCGAGTGATTTAAATGTTTTAAATGATTATTTTTATTTGATTTGGCTAGCTGTGATCGGACTGGACAAAGGCGTTTTTTGCTATTTCGATTTTGTTCCCAGATATTTTCAATTAGGACACTTAGTTTCAGTACCGGTTTCGAAAGTGTAAGCATCCTACTTAAAAAAAAGTGAAAAGAAGATTAAAAAAATATAAAAAAGCTTGTGTCGTGATCGATCTTAGTTATCCAATACAAAAATAATCATTTAAAAATATAGAAATACAACCGAGATATCTTTGTTAATTTCTTCCATAGAATTGGCATTAGTGAATGCTTTTTTTTGCCTGACTGAAGTAGCCTCTTAAATAATGTATTTCTCAGAGTTTTTAATTTAAATTATTGCTAAAAGATTTCATTGGTCGTGTAGGCCAGTCAAATTGTCAGAAAAAAGGGCCGATAGATGCAAAAATTCTGCTAGAAGATTTTATGTTTTTAAAATGTTTATGGGGATGCTAGTAACAAGAATTAATAGTTTTCCAACAAAATATCACGAGGCAAAATTTTGTGGAGCCAAAAAACCACAAAATTTTCGGACTTTTTTCAGTTTTTTGTCTATAACTAAAAAAATATTAATTATTTGGGTACCATACTCAGTTACAAAAAGAAAGAAAATTAAATTCTCTACAAATTTCATATGAAAATTGTTTTTCTAAAGCCAATATTAAGCGCGCTACAGCTTTCTAAAAGTGACTCTTTTTTTCTAACTTTGTGGAAAAATTGCAAAAACGAAAATTTAGCACAATTTTTTATTATTTTTCCTCTTTAATGTAACTTATTTAACTTACAGGCATTTGCGTGATAACAATCATGATGAATTACAACGGTAACATTGTAAAAAAATTAAGAACATTGTAACTTTTTTTTTGTATTTAGAGCTTAAGTAAAGAACAATAAAATTAGGCATTTAACTGAATGTAAGTAAAAAATGTTTTCAGTATTTTGCCTGTAAATCGAAAATTACAAACTTTTTGCGTAACATACTTAATAATAAAAAGAAAGATCATTAAATTCTCTATGAATTTTTTTTATAAAAACGTTTTTCGAAACCCATTACTAAGCGCGCTATGGTTTTTTGAAAATGTGACTTTTTTGTTTTTAATTTTCAGAAAGTGACCTATTTTTCGCCTCCTATCTCAAAAATTTTTTTTCATCACCAACAATGAAAATTAAATAGACCTATTGATTGATGAAAAATGAAAGTTTTAAAAAAGGCAGCCAGAAGATGCACAAATTGTAAACACCCTACACTGTAAAAAAAAAAAAAAAAAAAAAAAAAAAAAAAAAAAAAAAAAAAAAAAAAAAAAAAATTCAAGAGGTTACTTAGAGGTTAAATTCAAGAGTCAAGGGTTTAGAAGTTACTTAATTCAATAGGTAGTAAATTTGTATTCCACAGAATTTTTTAGTAACCATTACAAACTTTTTTTTGCAAGTGAAACAAGCATTTCTTTTGTAAACTGAACAACAGAATTTTTTGTATAACTAACATAAAAATTTTTAGTATGACCCACCAAGCGAATTTTAGTAATAGCTCCAAAATTATTTTTAATAACCACCCAACAAACACATAACTGGTGGGCCACTAGAGGCGTCGTTAGCGGTGGCCCAAAGTGTTTGATAACGGCCCGCCATCTTTGGCCGTAACGGCTCCGTCAAAAAACTGTCACGCCGGCCAGAACGCGGCCGCAAGATCATGGCCATGAATACAAGAAGTTGCCCACAAATGTGCCATTAACGTTTTTATTAAAAATATCAGACAGCCACAAACTGGCCACAATTATTCTTTTAAAGGCCATTAAAAATAAAGGCTGGCCAGGAGATCCCCCTCACCCAGACATTTGTGTTTGTAAGAATTAATATTTAAACATGAATTCAAAATTTGTTCTATAAAAAATATTTGCTGGAAGATTATTTAAATGATAAACTGTCTTTGCATGTAAAACAAATATACTAATAATCTTTATGTACACTTTTCAAAAAAGTTATAAATTTACTTATCTTCAAAATTTTCAAAAATTTCCAAAGCATAAAAGTTGAAAATGATTTTATTTGTTTATTATTTAATTATATGCTTTAAAAATTTACATGTAATGCAATTAAAAATAATTTTTAAAGCATATAATTAAATAATAAACAAATAAATTCATTTTCAACTTATAAGTTTTGGAAATTTTTGAAAAATTTGAAGATAAGTAAATTTATAACTTTTTTGAAAAGTGTACCTAATGATTAATAATATATTGTTTTTTTATGCAAAAACACTTTATAATTTAAACAATCTTCCAACAAACATATTTTATGGAACAAATTTAGAATTTATGTTAGTGATGCATGTATTAAGTTAAATGCTTTATGTGTTTTTTTTTTTTTTATTGGTTTTTAGACTTAAGAGGCTACTTCAGCCAAGCGAAAAGACCCAATATATAATGCCGATCCTACAGAAGGAATTTATAAAGATATCTCGGTTGCATTCCAATACTTTTAAATTACTTATTTATTTTATTTTGTTTATTTATTATCTGTTGCATTAGATTGCTGAGATCGATTCGTAGACAATTTTTTTATTTTTTCGATTTTTATTGTAGATTTTTTCTGAGGATGCTTTCGCTTTCGTAACCGGTTCCGAAAATAAAAACATTCTCATTAAAAATATCTGCAAACAAAATAGAAAAAGTAAAAAACGGCCTTTGTACAGATTAATTTCAGCTATCTGATAGGAAAAATATCGTTTCAAAATATTAAAATGTAAAAGAGATATCTTTATTGATTTCTTCTATAGGATTAATGTTACCGAACGAATCGTTTTGCTTGACTGAAGTAGCCTGTTAATGGCTGTCACCAATATATTATATTTATTCATTAAAGAATTATTATGAAACCTGTCGAATATTTTTTGCATCATTTTAATATACAAAAGAATTTTCATTTAGA
Organism: Maratus speculifer; assembly: GCA_964019185.1. Classification (NCBI taxonomy): domain Eukaryota; kingdom Metazoa; phylum Arthropoda; class Arachnida; order Araneae; family Salticidae; genus Maratus; species Maratus speculifer. The sequence goes on from OZ025299.1 coordinate 273,397,909, forward strand.
TTTTATTCGAATAATTTAATATTCAAACATTATATATATATATATATATATATATATATATATATATATATATATATATATATATATATATATATATACACACACACATATATATATATACATAACAATAATATTTGCTATTTAAAAAATATATTATTTTAATTTTTTCATATTAGCTGAGAATTATTTACAGTAATTGAAAATGTATCAAAATTTTGAATGATCTGACAATTTTATTTAATTGTTTAATGAATGAAATATTTTCGATGAAAAATTGTTAATTTTTTTCGCTCAAAAGAAAAAAAAGAAAAAACCATCATTCACAGTCATGTTACTTACAACGTTAAAGAAGCTATTTTAAGAATCTAAAATTAAACCGATAGCTATTTTATCTAAAATAATTGAATAAACCTCTACAAAAAAGAATTTTTTTAAGTCAAAGAAACATCTATTAAATGGTATTTTTCACAATTTTATACAAGAGACATGAAATCACTCTTTCTCACTTCTAATATATGAAAAGAAAAATAAATTTTACCTTTAAGAATCAGTGTAAACTTTATTTAAACTAAACTATTTTATTTTTTGCAATATTTTTAATGACATGCACAGTAGAAAACAACAATTGTTATATGAAAATATGATTAACTTTCAAACTTTTAAAAAATTCTTAAAAGTATATAATTTTAAATTAGCTGCTTTTCCTAATTTATACAAAACTTTAAAATAACGAATAAGCGATGAATAGCGGAGTATAAAGTAAATATTATTTTATATTTGTTAAAATACAACTGCATTTTTAAAAACGTATGTCTTAAAATTGAATATGTTTCCTATCTTTCTATTAGGTTTCCTGAAACAATCAATCGTAATGTCGATGCAAAAAAAACTCAAGAGGTTATAATGAATTATAAATTAATAATTCTTCAATGAATAAGCATAATAAAACATACCTATATTGTGTTAAAATATCCAAATTGAAAGTAGCATTCGTTAAACACGCTTTCTTTCCCTTATGTGACGGTTTAACTGAAATGATCTGCTTATCAGCACACCGCCCAAAATTCTTGGAAAAATCCCCCTCCGTACTTGTTGACCTTGAAGGAGAGCATGTATTCTCCTAAGGCCCAAACAGATCTGACCACTTTTTGCGATTACTCGTCGGATCGTTTATTGTGGCGACATGGTGTTTTGATCTTTAATGAGTTTTGTTTGAAAGAGACGGTTATCCGACATATGAAAAACAATAGATGGCTTTATCTGTATTTTTTTTTTTAGTAAAAATATAATAAAGCAAATAAATACATATAAATGTTAGGAATTTAACAGATACAGGGAATTTTTTTTTCCCTTTTAAATCCCCCTCCCCCCGGGAATTTTATTTAAAATGCATATATATTTGAAATCATATTAAAAATTTACGTTTTAGAAAGAGTTTATATGCTCCCCCCTTTTTTTTCTTTTTTCTTTACTGACTAGCATTCAGCAAAAAATTCTTGTTGAAACAAATTAAATGCCATTTCATCCATTTTGTTTGCAACAAATACCTTTTTTATAGAATTAAAAAATATATACATAAAAAAATTCACATTTATCAGTAAATATCTTGTAAATATTTTGTATAATATGCATTTCCAATGAATGCATCTTACTGTATTTAAATCTTTGTATTGTTCCAATTTCTTAAAAATTTGTGTTCTGTTTATTTTGGCTATTAAAATCAATATAAATTGAATAATATATTCATTATTTCCAGTATGACCACTGAAATATATCCATGCAAAGCTATCCGCGCTTGCAGATGCAAATAAATCAAAATACATTCTTTCTTTTTTTTCTAATAACACCATTTTTCAAATTTTAGAATGATCTTTCCTAAAAAAAAAAAAAAAAAAAAATGTGAAACTAATTGTATTTCTAAGCCAACTTTAGAAATACAGAAATCGACAATTTTAGAAATATATTATGCATGTACGATTAAAAATTATTTTATGCATGTATGCTAAAGTTTTGCATGACTGAGTAATTGGGAGGAGGGGGGGGGGTGTGGACATGGACTGCTTTAGGGACAATCTAAAAACGTTTTTCTGTTTTAATATTTATTTTAAATTATTTTACTATATTTTAAATATTTATTCTTTTTTTTCCAACTTTTTTTTTATAAATAATGAATGCAACAGTATGCCGGTGAAGAAAAAACTTGGAATTCTATATACATTTTGAGCAAAATTTTTATTTTTTATATAAATATTTTCAAACTAAATAAAATATGTCATCTATTTTATTGTTTTAAATATAAATCTCGTAAATTATATCTCGTATATAAATCTCTTCTTATTAAAACTCAGATTTAAAGTAATTTTTGAAAGAAATAAAGACCAAAAATATATACATTTTCTCTCATAAAATAAAAATGCTGGTCAGTTTATATTAGCCCTCTGCTTTCTAGATGTTGGAGGGCCATTACTTTTTTGCCCGAAACCGACCATTAAGAGTTTACCGGCAAAGTAAATGCAACAATTCTGTCATCGCCGAGCCGTTAAAGGCTCGGCGATGACTGCCGCAATTAGCGGCGGCTCACTTGCGGTACAGCATTGTTTTTGTACAATTGGCCTTAACTCCTTTTGGCCGTGACGAAACCAGCTTAAGGCCTTAACTCGAGTGTTTGTGGGGCATTACGTGCGGCCGAAGGGCAGGAGCTTCCTTCGAGCTACATCCAGACTTCTGAAGCAAAAGATGTTCGGCAAAACCGCAATAGATGGCAGCACCAAACATTGCTACCTGCTCCGACAGGATTTTCATAATCCCTTAATAACCGAGTACTTACACTACATAAATTGGGGCGTATTTGGCCGTGGCCAGTATCGAATCCGGGACCTTTTAGCCTGGAGTCCGTTACTATAACCACTATGCTATCAAGGCCACGCCAAGTGCGTTTTAGTAATAGCTATTAAAAATATAAAACTATTAACTCTATTCGTTGCTAACTTTTTTCTAGTAATTCTTACAGATTTTCTTGTAACCGACTAAGATTACTAAAATTTTTTTAGTACTTACAAGGATCACTAAAGTTTTTTTAGTAGATCGACCCTTTTTTTACAGTGTATAAGAAAACAATTACAAAGGGAGGGAGGGCCGGGATAAAAAAAAGGGGAATGCAGATGGAAATTGTGGTCAGTGACGTTCCCGAGCCACTTTCGTTTAGATGCAAATGTTCTTTTTTAAAGACATACTCTTCTAATATGCTGCTAAAGTTTATTGCATCTCTTCTCGTGTAGTAATAAAAAATGAGTCAGCTCTAACCAAAATTGTGTTTCATTTGCCAAACGGCTTCAAATAGTGATATACGCGTTGTGTACCAGAAAGGACTTGCAAGCTCTTTGAACATAGCGTTTAGCGTCAAAGTGATATCCATCAAAAGTGATATTCATAATTTTTTTGAAAAGTACCAAGGAATTTAGAATACAGGCGAAAAATATATGAGAATGGGAGAATGATAGCAGCATATGTTCGTCGGGATGAAGATTCTACACGGAGTATTGTTTGTCTCTCAGATCAAGCATTTCTTTCAAGATTCAAGATAATTGCTTCTTATGTTACAAAGAATCCCCGGTGACATCAACGAAAAACAATAAAAAAAGCCCTACGCAAAGAGAAATTTGATTTACAAAGTAATGAAATTAGAAGCAAAAATTACATTTTTGAAAGCTGCTGAAAAACGCGGGGATCAAGGGTCCCAGAAAGTAATCGAGCGTATTCAGCACGAACCTAACTTGCAGATGCATGGTATTATAGTTTTTGTTGCGTAAAACTAGATCAATCTGTAACAAGTGGAGAGAAAAGAGGGCACCCGCATCATCCGTTGACGAAGCCTATGACCGAAACAAGAGCCGCTTTATTTCATTGCTTGAAACAAATTAAAAATTTCAAAACAATAATATCAAAGTACTAGAATTCAAGTTGAGCAGGTAAAAGAAGAAGCGGATGTAATGATAGTCCCCTCAGCCAATTCAAGAGCCGAATCTTTTGAAAGCGTCGTAATTGTCGGAAAGACATTGACCTTCTTGCGATTATGACGAGCTTAGGCTATCAGCACAGAAATCTGTTTTTCTAAAAGCCAGGAAAAGGTAACATCGAAACTAAGTGGTTTTCAACCATGTCGTTCATATACAATTCAACAATGTTCTTTTCACTCATGCAATCTGCGGATGCGATACAATTCCGCTCTTTTTGGGCAAAGAAAGTCAAAGTTTTAAGATACTTTGCAAAAACATAATCAGCTTGGAAAAATAGCCTGCATGTTCAATAAACCAGATTCTACCCGTCAAGAAATCATTAAGGCTTCTGACAAGATCATTATTGCACGATACAGTGGATGCAGAGATACCACTCAGAATTTGAACAGCTTGAGTTTCCAGTCATTTGCTAAACTGACACAAAAATGCAAAGTTCATTTTGCAAGACTACCACCAACATAAGAGGCTGCGCAGCATCATTTTCTCCGATGTTATCATCAGGTACAAGCTAGACTAAGAAACAACATCCCTCCTGAAGGATGTGGGTGAGCTCACAGGATATCTTTCAGCTAGTTCAAATGTGTCAAGACTTGGCACTTAAATCCTTGCTCCATGTTGTGTCATGTAGCTGTACAAAATGGTGCAGCAAAGCATGTTCTTTTCATAAATTAAGACTCAAATGCTCGGCAATTTGTAAAAAATGTAATGGGATCAACCATGAAAATGTCAACGACATTATTTATCCAGAAGAAGGGGATGTAAAATTGTCACCGTAAGTATTATTTATTAGGTATTTACATTGAGTTAAATACCTAATATTAATGTTCTCCACTAAAGCTCTAAATACAAAAAAAGTTATAATGTTCTTAAATTTTTTTACAATGTTACCGTTGTAATTCATCATGATTGTTATCATGCAAATGCCTGTAATTTAAATAAGTTACATTAAAGAGGATACTTTTTGAACCAAATTTCCGGACGTGATAGGCCAACAAGGATCGTTATGGGACAACAATTTTTTGTAAATTAAGATTTTTTTTTCTAATGAAGTTTTTAGTTTCGGATTGGGTTTATGTTCATGGAAGTTATTTTGTCCTGTTCGGATTCGGATATAGTTATTTGGAATAACTTTCTCCGTTTAGGAATTGACTCGGTTCAGATTTCAGGGTTTTTCAAATTGAATTTTTATGTTTGGCTCAAATAACATGGATATAGAAAATATTTTGTCGTAATTGGATCGGATTATGGTTCATTGGGATATTTTTGTCCTGTTAAAATTTGCATTGGGTCAGATTCCATTATTTTTTCATATTGAATTTTTAAGTTCGTTTCGGATTGCAATTTTGTCTGGAAGGGTTTCAATTACGTTTACGGTTAGCTTTAGGTTATATTTAATTTCCGGTTAGGTTACAGTTAGATCACGGTTAAGTTACAGTTAGGTTAAGGTTAAGTGGCAATTAGGTTATGGTTAGATTACGGATAAGGTTGTGATAAGATAAAGGCTAGAGGTTACATTTATGTTATGTTTAAGTTACGGTTAAGTCGCAGTTAGTTTACAGAAAAGTTATGGTTACGATAAAATTTGTTACGGTTAGGATTTTGACCACAGTGTGAGCATTATGCATGCTTTGACGAAAAGTACAGATTTTTTTTTTTTTTTTTTTTTTTTTTTTACAATGGCTCTGAAATTATAATATTATATACATTTAGATTACATTTTATACATAGGTGCCTACTTAACATTAATCTTCCGTTATACGTGTGTTAATTTGATCCTGGTTTAATGAATTTCGAACTAGAATTTTTGTTAAAGAAATGAAATTAAATGAGTGCTACTTAAAAAAAAAAAAACTGAAAGTAAATGAATAAAGATTCATGAAATAATTGTTTTGGTTCGAAATGAGGTTAACCAGGATCAAAGTAATCCAGGTATTCCAGAATATTAGTTGAAATTTGACAGCTATTTATAATATTATATACTTTTAGCTAATCATTCAAGTATCGATTTCATTCACGGGGCAGGCGGATTAGAGACTGATATATTTAGTTTGAAATTCAAAATATTTCACTTGATATTTCTATGTGAAAAAAGTAATTACCGTAATTTCGGGTGTATAAGCCGCGGATCAAACAATTCTTTTTGGACCCAGAAATCTTATTTAGCGATTGAAGACAAATATTTACGGCGATCTAACTAGTTATATTTGTTTCTTAAAAAATTCTGGGTCAAAAAAGAATTGTTTGAGCTGCGGCTTATACACCCGAAATTACGGTAGTTACATAACTTTGCAGTGATTTTTACGGATAAATATCAACAGTTTAACACGAAAATAACGCAATCGCTGCACACACATTCCCTCTCGCGTTTCCCATTGCAGTCATTTTGAGAATTTTTACAGATAAATATAAGTTTTTTTTATTTTTATTTTAAACCAATTTCTCACACAGTCAGTGGCCACGTATTTCAGACACTGTATTTCCATATATTTCGAGTTAAAGAGAAAATCATACAAATTTCAAGCTCGTTTAATATTATTTTTACGGATCCGGGCAACGCCGGGCGGGTCAGCTAATATTAAATAAATACATTGCAATCACATTCCGAGCTATTCCGAGAGATATGAAAAAACAAACAACCAACTAAATGAATTAAAGCTGTCGCTAAAAATAACATGATTTTTTTTACTAAAAATAAAATTGCATATAACTTTTACATGACAAATAAATAAATCATTTTGAATTTAAATTCCAAAAATAATTATATTTAGAAAAATATTATATCAATATTAATATGTTAAATTTATTTTGATTAAAATGTATTTTAAAATCAAAGTTTGGGAATTAAATATTGTTAAATGAAATTTCATTTAAAAATAACAATTTAATTATGTATACGCATTTCAAAATTGCTTTATTCGATTAGTAATTAAGGATTAAATATTTGGTATTTGCTTGGATTTTTTTCAATTTGAAAATGACTGTAAATTTAACAGAACGTATTTTCAATTATGTTACATTAACAATTAATTTTTCATAAAAATTCTTTGTCTAATATATTCACTCACATATATCATATTTAAAATTATTCTACATATCAACATTTATAGAAACAATATGCATTTTGAAAAATGAAATTACTGATTATGATTTTGTTTAATAGCGTTATATATCTTGCTAAATTTTGAAAGTGTAAAATTTTAATTTAATATTCTTTAATCATAATTTGTTATTAAATGTAAACAAATCATGAATTATCTGCATGTAGCTTGAGCATTAAATTCCCTAGCATAACATGAAACATTCGGGCTTACAGGATTACAGACCATAAAGCAAGGGCTGTATTATAAATACCTGTCCTTGATAAGAAAAATACATTTCATGTCATAAATGTATTTTATTATTTGCTAGTTCAATGGGTTTTGTAGTGTAAGTCACATTATCTTATAATTGCTATGCTTGTTTGCCACCATTATTTTCGAAAAGTCTGCTTGGCCTTATTCAATTAATGAGAACGTGCCGATAAAATAAATCACATTTTTTCGTACTAAAATACTGGTAGCCAAAAATCGTAGCCTGTGACTTACACTACAAGTACTCATGGAAATAGCCTATTCAATAAAATCTCCTTTTAGTTCAATTCATTCAGCCCAATTTTTTTCTATTATATTTATCTCACCTAAAATATACGATTTCTCCAACCCTTCAAAGTAGGCATTTATTTCAGCAATAGCCTCATCGTTAGCAGTGTTGCCAGTGGGCTACTTTTTTAAAATTCAGATTTCTTGATTGGCACCACTTTTTTTAAGCGGTAAAATTTCATTTGTTTTCTCCTTTATTAATATATCATTAAATTAGGCGTATTTAACTATTTCAAAAAAGTGGTGCCAATTAAGAATATGAATTTAAAAAAGTAGCCCATCTGGCAACACTGATCGTTAGAGACACTTTTTTCCACCGAGCTTTTTTTTAAATTTGGAAACATAAAATAGTGTCCAAATGCAAAATACTGCTAATATAGTGCAAGCAGACGCAGTTCATATTCGTTCATATTCGTAGAATTTTGACATGGCGATGACATAGGTGTGCACGCGTGCATTGTCTTAATGAAAGACAATTTTTTATTCGCCAGATGCGTACGTTTGTCTTTCACAAATCCGTTTAACACAAGAACGGCGGCAAAATTTTACCTACTGGAACGGCGGAAGGGGTCAATTTGACCCCTCGATGAAACTACTGAAATAACAATGCTAAAACAATTTTAAATGGCATACATTGCGACAAATATGTAATTTCCCTGTATTTCATAATTTATAGTTAATATTACTCGATATTTTATTTAATTTTTAAAGTAGTGTGTATGTAACGGCTGCAAGGCGATCAATTTGGTACATACTAAACTACTCAAAAAACTCATTAATTTGACATAAAAAATGGTTTAAAATAAATGTTTTCAAAAATTAAAACCAATGTTAACTAAAATAAAACACAATTTATAAAATAATAATTTTTTTAAAATCTACTTACTCGCCGAATGAACCACACTCTGAATCCAATAAATGAGAAACGTATTTATTCTGTTGTTTCCTTTATTTCATTATAAATGTAGCTGAATGATTTATATCTAAAGCATTTCGTTTGAATTTTTTTAATGCTTAACATAGTCCCGTACATGTATTAGACATTAATGCAATTGATACAAAAATAATTTTTAACAATTTTTCCAGTGCATTTTCCGCACACAACTTTGGAACACGATGCACAAAATTCTTGAGATTTGATTCCATTGCATTTCTGTACTTGACACTTTTTTCTCTTTATATCCACTTTATTTTCGTTTGTTTTTTCTGAAGATTCAGGAAGGATCTTTGGGAGTTTTGAAGCCATAAGAACCATTCTTAATTCCTCTCCTAATTTCAATAGAAAATCTCTTCTACTGATGGGCTTGCCTGTTACACTTTTATAAATTATCCAGGCGTTCAAAGCTGCATGATCCAAAATATTGAAAAAGATATGTACAGGCCATCGTCTAGAAGCAGATTTAACGGAGTATTTTCGGCACATCTGATCACGAATATCCACACCACACTTTGTTGCGTTGTAATAATCTATTGAATCTGGCAACTTTTTCAGGCTGTCCTCAGTTTTTACAGTAGAATGTAATGAGCTCAATAGAAAAACACTTTTGTTTCGTTTGGCTTGATAGATGGTAAGTGTCATATTATCATGTTCCACTATCTTCGATGAATAAAGAGTACTGCGCATATTTTTCAAAGCTATAGGAATTTCTCTTCTGTTCTTTTTCATTGTGCCAACCAAAGTTGTATTTTTAGATTTTAGCATTTCAGCTAATTTGATGCTAGTAAAGTAATTATCTGTCGTAATATTCCTCCCTTTGTTTAGATGGGGATCTGTTAATTTCATGACAACATTTTCAGATAAACGTAATTGAGGATTTGCTGTTTCATCTTTTCCTAGATAAGGAATTGAAGTGAAAAAACTTCTTTAAACACCATAAAATAAGTTAACTGCGCAAGGCCTTTCAAAAGAACTTAGTCTTTCTTCGTCAGGCGCAAAAAAGACATGCATCTACTATGACTACTGTCGTGCCGCTACATTCATAGTAGACGCACGTCTTTTTTGCGCCTGACGAAGAAAGACTAAGTTCTTTCGAAAGGCCTTGCGCAGTTAACTTATTTTATGGCGTTTAAAGAAGTTTTTTCACTTCAATTGTGTATAACACCAGCTTCAATTTTATACTAGATAAGGAAATCCATTCAAGAGGTATTTAGTATCAACGTCAACAGATAACCAAAATTTTATTACAAATTTATCAGGTTTATTTGGCATATATTGCGTAAATTTACATCTAGCTTTAGATGGGAACAATTGTTCATCAACTGTAATATTTTGTCCTTGTCGGTAGCATGTTTTGCAATTTTCAATAAATTTATTCCACATTTCAGATGCAAGAGAAAATTTATCAGTCTGTAATCGGCTAGATCTTGTTGTTTTTTCGTCAAACCTCAAAAATCTTTTTATTTCTTTGAACCTATCTCTTGAGATAGTTTCTTTGCAAAATGGTATGCCCCATGCTTCAGACCACGATGAATATAAATCTAAACCCTTTGCTCCTGTTGCTCCACGAATATATAATATAGCAACAAAAGCCTCTAACTCAGCTAGAGATAAACTCCAGTCGTTATTTCCACGTTGTCGATGAGCTTCTGATTCTGTACATTTCTTTATATGCAACAAGATAGCATCGTCAATGAAAAGCTTGAAAGCACTAGACACTTTGTCCTCAAAAACACGAGTCTTTGCAAAAGATGTTGGTCCCGCCGTTTCTTTTAGAACATTATAAGCAGGAACACGGCCGCAAGCTGAATTTTTAGAATTTATTTCATTCCAGATAGTGTTATCAGGGGCAGTGAAAACAGTTTTGATAATACCTTGATCCGCTTTTTTTCGTTTATTTCTGCTTAGCTGTTCTTCGTTCACATCACTGTCCTCGGATTCACTAATAGTTTGTGTCTGAAATTCATCTTCAGATTCTACAGAAAAATTATCATTTTCACCTCCGTCAGACTCATTTTCAGAGAGCTCCTGCAACAATTTTTTAATTTCTTCATTAGTAAGACCTCTTTTTCGCTTATAAGACATATTTTGTAAAATTTGAAAATAAGATGGAAAAAAGTCAGAATATCAGCAAACGACAGAGTTTATGTTTCAGCGTATCATTCACAGAATAAAGGTAAGGCGATAATGAATGTGACGGCAGAATTTTCCAGCCAAACTGTCACTGGTATTCGCGCGTTCCACACAGGGACCTGGATTCATTTCATCGGCGTCATCTATGTTTCTTTTATTGCGAGAACGAAAACAGACAGGTGCAAAGAAAGGGATTATGGCCAAAAAATTGACACCCTTTTGTCGATGAAAGCGAGAAGATATACTTTCAATTGCCTGCCTTAGGAACAATGGAATTCGTAGTCAAATCATAAAATCCCTCCCCTACGGTTACCACCTGCTGCGAGTAATCTGAACTAACAAAAGTAACAAATGCGAAAAGACATTTGTCTATTTGTGAAAAGAAATGTAAGTATGAAAAACCCTGCACCTGCTTTTTTTTTTTTTTTTTTTTTTGAAATATTTTCTTCAAAATAATGGAAAAAAGCTAACAAAGGAAAACAACTATCTTAGAAATAACAATATAGTGTGACCACCCTGGTTTGTATTTCTCTGGGAGACAGTATAAATGCATCCGAAAAAAAGCTTATCACTGAATTTTTCTCATGGTTTCATAATGCTTCGCGTACAAAGACTATTTTACCAAAGGGGTCAAAATGACCCCCGTCCGCCGTTCTAGGAATACATGCAAATATTTCAAAAACTAACAAATCTAGAATGCTGATTTTTTAAAAAGAAATATATGTTATCTATTTAGGAAAAGTAAAAAAATTTCAAACGATTTCTTCCAACCAAACAAAAGTGATCCCAGGACGAAAGTGCTCAGGTGTCAAAATGACCCCTACCGCCGTTCTAGTGTTAAAGGATCCAGTAAGTTGACATGATGTTCTCCATTGATATTTTTGTCTTTTTCAAGGTAAACAACGAGGATTATGCTGAATCCTTCCCAAAACACTGTAGCCATGACTTTCTTTGCAGATAATTATAATATGTAGATAATATTTGCAAATAAAGTTTTAGCTCTTTTTGGCGAAGGTTGCCCATGAAAAATTCACTGTATGAACTGTTCTTTAGTTTCTGGTATACATTGATGAATCCATGTCATCTTCGTCATAAAATCAATTGGATTTCACTATAAATTCTCCAAACATTCATTTGAAATTAACGCAAGATTCTGTTTAATGTCAAAAGGAAGCATCTGCGGCACCCATTTTGGGGAAAACTTTTCCATATCCAAATGAGTTTTTAAAATATTTTACACCCATACAATTGAAATGACTGTAGTCTCAGCAATCTCAAGCAGTTTCACTCTCTTATCGTATCACAATATCGTGGATTTTTTTAATCAGTTTTCATGTCGTAACCTCAATTGAACGACCTGGACGTTCTTCATTAAAAATGCTTGCACGGCTGCGTTTGAATTCAGCTGTCCAATATTTTACGGTTGATAACGTGCAGAGTTCCTAAAAAATTTTTTACGGTCCCCTTTAATCTCATAAATTGTTTTCTTTTTAAAAAACAGGTTTTTTAATCACTGCTCAATATTCAGTTTTTCCATTGATGACATATCACTAAAGTTGCTCTATTCAAATAGCTTCCATTCACAAACTAAACCATTAAATGAATTGAAAAATTGCCATGTTTGATGCGAAAGGTCAATTTTATGAAATAAATCATTATTTTTTAAATTCTAGTAGCACCACCTCAAGCCGAGGCCAGACATTTATAATACTATCCTTGTATTTGCTTTACTAAAATTTGTATTGGAATTTCTGGATAAGGAAATTCTTAGATACCAGTATTTTGTTGTAGAAGCTTTCGCTTTAAATAAGGCGAAATTTTATGCGTTTGGAATAGTTTTTTATTTCTAATAAAAATATGGCTGGTGTTTTACCAGAAAAAAAAAAAACGAGATGAAAATTATTTTGTATTGAAACACTAATGTAATTTTTTATATCATTTATTATATTTATATTGCTCACGAACAACATGAAAAATTATATAAAAAATATGTAATTTTAATAATTTTTCAGATTAATTTTTGACAGAATTATTTTTTTCTTTTGCAATTGTAGCTTTACCAACATCCTTGAATGAGAGATGTTAAAGGGGGCTCAGGGGTTGAAAACTTTTCAAAAAATCGATTTTTTTATGATCTAGTTTGATTATTCAATTAATTCTTAACACAATGCAAAAAACCGCATAAAGATATTTGTATTTTTAAAGGAGTTATAAGCATTTATGTATCAATACTTTCATAGCCGCACCCATATAATTTCAACTTTAACTCGCGTTTTTTCAAAACTTGATTTTTGACGAATAATACCAAGACTTAAAAAACTATTTGATGGAATGACTTAATTTTTTTGCATGCATATAACATCCTTATCTATAGAATGAATTAATATAGTTTAGATAGTTTAATATTTTGAGTATTTTTAATGAAAAAAAGTTGTATTTTTTAGGAGTTTTTTAAATTTTCATATTTGAGAGTTTTTTTTAATAATGTTGTTTTTGACTGATAGTTATATCCTTAATTCATTCTATAAAGTTTCCGGATCATTTTTAAGCAAAAATTAGGTTCTTATGTCAATTCAACATTAAGATATCTTGGTGTTAGTGATATAACAATTTTTTTTTCGAAAATTGTGTTACATATATTTTGCTATATTTCTTATTATATTACATTGAAGTGCTTCATTTTATAATTTTATAAGACTACAAAAATACCTTTAAAATATCAGAAAGTTTAAATTAATTACATTGAATACTTCTGATTTTATATGGACTGAAAGCGAGGGCTCTGTTTGCATGTTTTTCTGTGTCGATCAGCCCCTGATCCTCCTTAAGCTGGAAAAAGGGCAGAAACAAAGTGTTTCGTCAGATGAACAAAACTCTAAAAATGTCATGCACCTTAGCGAGCACAGAGTATGGACAGAGCCTCAACTCGGCTTGAAAAGAACGCTCTCAGTGGATCACTTAAAAATTAAACCATCGCGTTGGCGATTTTTATCCTCGTGATTTCTGTTTAACTGTAACCATATTCTCGCTTGGCACTTCTTGCTGAATGCTGATTTGATTATCTTTGCACACGTGCTTATGCTATTTGATCTTAGATGTCCGCGCTTATATTGATTCGTAATTATTACTGTTATTGTTCTTGAATTTTCAAGTTAAGATTATTAGGTCTTTATGTTAAAAAGAGACACATGTATTGTTTGCAAGACGAATACGTCAAAGTTATTTCATATTAAAATAATTCTTTCATAAATTTCAAAATAAGAAGCAGCAAGCCGTCGCTGCATTTTTTTCTTTTTTCCCTTATCATTTGTCGCCAAGGAAGCGATATATCGCCAAATTAGCAACCTCTCTTATGTTATGATCGTAGTTTCAGAGTCATCCGCTCGTATCGCTACTGTCTATGCGAAATCCCATGTTAAACGAGTTGCCATTACAGTATATGAAAGTTGATTCTCTGTTCCGTACTCTGTGTTAGCGAGAAACAATTTCAATTACAGCATAAGAATTGACAAAAGGATAAAATAAATTATTCCGGTGTCTGTTTTAAATTTTAAGTTTGTGTAGTAATGTCATTTAACCCTTTGAGCTCTGATGGTAGAATTTTCTACCACATAATTTTAATTCCGAAATATCACAATGGCACCAGAAAATTGGACCAAATTTATTTGAAAAAAGTTTAGTGCAGTTTTTCGTGTTTATGGCTAACCGGTTTTTTCTTTGCAAAATACTGGTGCCAATGTGACATTTGGAATTTTGAAGAAATTTACACCTCAGAGCTCAAAGAGTTAATCATTTATGCAGTCCATCATCAAGCACATTAGTCGTTCGGCCAGTTCGAGCTTTCAAAATTTCCCCCAAAAGACGACAAAGGCCAAGAAACAAACAGTGCTATTACTGTCTATTATGCGGGAGAAAACACTGTATAAAATTGGCAAAATCAGCTCACAATGCAATATCTCATACAAAAAATACAACAATTGCAGAGTAATAAAATGAAAATGTAGAAGAATCTTATAAAGGATTTCTTTAATTTGAGACCGAGCCTCCATCTCTAAGCGTGTAAGAGGAATAAATAAATATTAAATTTATCTTAAGTTACTATCAATGAACTTATGCGTATTCTACACAAGAACAATATTTAAAAGAACTTGGTAACTTATTTAATGAGGTGAAAGATTAAAGTATTGAATTTTTAGACAGACAATTAGTTAAATTCAGTAGTGTAACTAGTCTGGGTGCCCAGAGTAAGTAACATTGCAAGGTTTTTTTTCTCCTTGATTTATAGCAAAAAAATTTCTCGTTAGATAAAGTGAACAGAACTCTAAAAAATCACCGCTATTCAGAGTACTTGAACACCCATCCTGGTTACGCCACTAAAACTGCGTACTTTTTACATAGTCAATTAAAAAGATTTCAAATTTTAATTATTAATTAGAAAAAAACTCTTAATTATATATAAAATGAACGAAATACGCCAAAAAGACCTGTAAAAATGCCAAAAGACAATATTCAATTTTCTACATATCTATGGTTATTTCAGGTAATCAAAGTGGATGAACAACAGCGAACAGAGGCTAGATTTTACTTAAACCAATCAAGACAGCAAGATTTATGTTTCAGTTCCGTTTGAATTTATTGTATTTTAATTAAAGTGCATGGTGTTTTCTGTAGGCAGTCAATATGCAATTGAAGTAAAAAGACTTAAAGACACAGTCAAATGTGAATGGACGTTTTTTAAACAGAGGAAATATGACATTTTGTCCTTTGTAAATTTATTGTAATATAAGTACAGGGTGTTTCACAAAGGACCCCTAAATTTAAAAATCTATAACTCGGAAACGGTGATAGATAGAAACATAAAACCAGTAGTGTGTTTATTAAAAGAATCATAAGAATGTTATACATAAATCAGAAAATTTAGTTAAAAATAACGCTCATAGATTGGGCTGGGAGCGATAGGCGGTCTGTTGAGACTGATACTAACCTCTCTTAGCACTTATACGATTTAAGAAGTTTTATGCGGAGTGGGTCTTCTTCGAAAATGCACTTTTGCTTTTACGACTCGATTTTGAATTCAATCCATATAATTTTGATTTTGTTGCGTCAGCGCAATAATAGACAAAAACAGTGTTTTCATAGGAAAGTCTCCTTTAAAATTGAAACAACAACGTATATAAAAGACGGTATTTCGAATGTTGTTTTTCTCGCATTTCAGTTTTAAAGCAGAAGAAGCAGAAGTCGTTCCTATGGAAACACTAGTTTTGCTTATTATTGTGCTGATGCCAACTAATTCAAAATTATATGGAGTGAATTCAAAATCGGATCGTAAAAGCAAAAGTGCATTTTCGAACAAGACGCACTCTGCATTAAACTCCTTAATTAGAATCAGTGCTAAGTGATGTCCATATCAGCTTCAATAGAGCGTCAATCGCTCTCAGCGCCATCTATGAGCGCTATTTTTAACTAAATTTTTTGATTTATGTATAAGTTTCTTACGATTTTTTTAATAAACACACCACTGGTTTCATGCTTCTATCACCGTTTCCGAGTTATAGATTTTTAAAGGTAGGGCTCCTTTGTGAAACACCCTGTATGTAGCGTATGAAAATGTATATGTATATATAACTAATACTTTATAATACACTTAATTTAGTTGCTAAAAGATAGAAATTAAATTTTTTAAACAGTACTCGACTGATTGCATGTTTCGACACTATCCATGGTATTTTAAAAACAAATATGTAAAAGTATTCTAAAATTGCATGATCCATGAAATACCATCATTCAATTCTCCACTGATTCATTAATATTATGCACGTTATTATTATTATTGTTTTATTATTTGAATGTTTGTTTTATTTCCGTAAGCATGGAGTATCTCGAGCTATTATTTTGGTAAGTTTTATGGGGGCTGAATCATTACATATCGAATTTTTGCTTGATACAATCTATATGGCTTCTCTTCTAAGGAAAGGTAGTATAGACTGGAGGGAAAAATCATCATACTTTCTTTTCCATCCAAAGAAATTTCAATGAAAATAGGATAAGTTTTCCCTCGGGTCTGTGCTATCCATCAATTATAAAAGAAACCACATAGATTGTAACACGCAGAAATTCATATTTAATGATCAGCAACAGTTAACGTACTAAAATTATGGCTCAAGCTACTCTAGGATTACGAAATTAAAAGACAAAGATAAATTAAGAAAAATAAAAAATAACGTGCATAACATGCATGGATGCAGGAGAGTTTGAATTATGGCGTTTCATAGACCACAGAGTATGAGAATATTTTCATGTGTTTTTTATACGTAATTTCATTTTCATAATTTGGACTTTTTTTTTATTTTTACTGTGTTTTTATATTTAATACAAAAGAGCAATATAGAAAAAAATATGTAAACCTAACCTAAGACAGCTTTATAGATATTTCTGAAATAAGAAATTTAGTAAAAATCCATTTGGAATGCTGCATTTAACAGATTATTTTGACAGTAAATGTTAGTTAATTGAAGGACGAAATACTTAAAAATCAACAAATTTTATCTAAGGTTAAATCCCTAAAAAGAAAATATTTTCTTGACCCACCCTTATTTAATCTGCTATAAATCTATGTATAAAACTCATATAGATACGAATCGATTCGGAATAATGTTTAATATTGAAAAATGTGGATGGATTAAGGTGTTTAAATACAACTATATATTAAAATTCCAACTGATATTTAAAGTTTTATGAAATAAGCATTCCTTCAAGAGTGCATTTTTCATTATATCTTTCATTATTTGACTAATTTTCATCAGGATAAAAATATAAAATTTTATTCAACTGAAGATGTTGCTTGAATCTAATTATTAACTGTGCAATTTTAACATTTCCATGCGAATGTCTTAGATTTTAAGTATTTTTAAATGTTCATTTATGTCTTTTTCATTTTATGAGTTAAAAGTTGTTTATTGCATAATTTTTTCATTTCTTAATTTCTTCTATTCGTGTTTCAATTTAGCAACATGTTACATTAATTTTTTTTCTCATCCCCTATAAAAATTATAAATGCATAATTTTTTTAACATTGACACCTTAATATCTCTTCTATTTAAAATTTTAATATTCTATATTGAAATTTTCTTTTTTATGCTTAATTTGTATTAAAATAAATAAATAAAATTATTTTTTGACTTGCAAACACTGCGTGCAACATTTCTCAAAAACTAATAAAGCAATTTGAATGAAACTTGGTAAACCAGATTTGCATTTTAATGTAAAGAATAATTTATACTTCAAATTTAGTATTATAATTGAATTAATATTTAAAATTGACAATTTTTCAATAATTTTTTTCAACATTATATAATTTAAAGTTTCAAGTAAATAAATAAATTGCCTTCCAACGAAGCGCCGGTTCAAGATGATTAGTTTAACATCATTATTAATAGGCATGGGGCTTTTGAACTAAAAGTTTTGCTTCAGTCCTGCACGCAGTGGATGCAAAAGGAAAAACGATTTAAAATTTTTTTAATCAAAATTAAACATAAAAAAGTATAATAAAAATTCAGTGTAGAATTTTGAATATATATATATATAATTTTTTTAGGAGATATGAAGTTACCTATAATAGAAATATTAAGCATTTATGTTTTATAGGGTCTGTGAAAAAATTTATGTGTGACATGTTGCTAAATTGTAACGCAATATAAAAAGAAAGACTCTTAAGATCCTTTAACTATCGCTGCACAGATTTTAAGAAAATTAGTAACTTTCCTCGAAAGACCAAAGGCAGTCCCTCCTAAAGATTGCGGACTTATGTGGACATTGCTTATTGGACTGCCAACAGTTCCTCTACGGCAGCTCGAATTCACGAGACCGACTACACCGTTCCCTCACTTGAAATTACCTCTAACTCGAGGATACATTAGGTTGCGAATACTGAAGTGCTCTTATCCCCATGCAGTGGGCCGCTACACGGATACCGTTCCCAGCTTCGGATATAGCAACGCAGGGAGGTGTGGAACTCTCCTTACAGAACACAATAGGGGACCTCCCACACGCTTATTAGTAGATGGGAAATTATATATAGATTCCTGCTCCTCCAATCATCTGGCAGAAAGTTCTAACTACGTATACACACGTTGCACTGGTTTTTGACAAGATTTTTGTTTAAGATAAAGATCAAGGTTTTCGTTCGAACGCTGCTAGTTTAATTAGCGAGAAAATGACCCCGTTCCCTGCGGTCGACGTGGAAGGTGAACGGGCTTCCCTTCTATCAGAGGTAGTGTGCCGAGCGATCACAAGTACCACATTCGTATCACTCAAGACCACCAACAAAGGCAATCCTTCCTTCCTGGCCGGACTTTGGGAATACGCAACTACTCAAGCTGCAGTAGAATCGGAGTATGAGCAGCCTGGCGGGAAATTTGCCATGTGATGTCCAAAGCCTCTCCCGGGTACCCGGATATCCCGCATATCGTGTCGACCCTATGAAGTCTCGCCTTTCTCGAGAACGTAAGCTCTTACCGCTGTTTTTTGTCTCGGAAAATTATTTTCAATATGATCGGATGTCACAAGTTCGTGTTTGCTAGGAGTCACCGATCTATTCGAAACTTGGCTCTAACAAGAAAGGTCTCCATTGGGGGCATACTCAGAATTTTTTGAAAAAAATACGAATTAAACTACTCATGTAGGTAATAAAGAATCAGTGAAAATTAGCGGCGGAATTACATTATTAGATATGTAAAAAAATAAAATAGTTTGGAATAATTGGCCTGAAAAGCTGAAAGCGACGCGGGATTTGGCGAGCAGTGCATTTCCTCGCCAAAAGCAGACGATTTTAACGAATCTGAAAATTGATTTTAATTGACTTCACTGTCAAAAATCTGCAGCATTTACTGCAACGTCACTCCACTACTTTTATAGAACATCTCTCTTCTGACCAATGAGAATGCTCTATAGCACGGTGAATTGACCGTCTCATGCACTGTTAAAAATCTGCTGCATTTTGTTGCAACGCACTCCACTGCTTGTATATAATATCTCTATTCCAACCAATGAGAAAGCTCCATCTCACGGCCAAGTAACCGTTTTCTATACAAGCAAGGGAGTGCGTTGCAACAAAATACAGGAGATTTTTAACAGTGTATTTTTCAATTTGGAACAATTTTAATGAATTTAAATTGCGTTTTAAATGATAAAATATATTAATTTCATTTTTTTATAAGTATATATAAACGTATATGACAAAATTACACTTAAAGTAAAGTAAAAATGCAAAACTAAAATTACTTAAACTAAACTTATTTAAATAAATCGAACATAGAAAGTTTTTTCTTTAAAAAGTATTCGAAGCGTAAAAGCGTATTTTTCAAAATTTCGTTTTTCGCCAACCGGAGATAAATCGCCAAATAAACGAAATTTTTATTATTTTTTTACGGACGTTATAAGGAGGTTCCGCCGAAATTTTTTTATAAACATATATAACTATATGAGAAGAACATTCTGTAATTTTTTCAGATTTTTCTGAGTATGCCCGTATGGAGACCTTCCTTGTAAGATCGACAGACGAAAAAACGCTTATCATCTTGACAAAAGAAAAACACGGCTTTAGTCACATTTTCACCATAACACATTGCTTCATTATTGTTGGTCGCCATCTTGCAGGCTGAGATTAGTATGTATCTGGCCCTCATAATGTTGCATATTGCTGCCTATTCTGCCTGACTTCCAGTCATCTTCTCCAGTAGAGGGCGCGGATATGGAATCACTCGGAAGAGAAGCTCAGCAAGAAGTGGAGCATAAAAAATTGTTATTGAGACAGTTTTTTTAGAAATCATGATTGTGAATCATTCGAATACTCGCGTCACGTCCCAAAACTCAAAACAGTTTTAAAAGGAAATTATTCTAAATTGCATTTTGTTCTTATTTTATTAACTAAAATTTGGAAAAAAAAATTCTTATTTGGAATAAAATATGGTTTATTGAAGGTTTAAAAACATTTTAGATTTCGACATGTTTTTGACTTACGCACTTTTGAATTCGACACATACATTAGTTAAATAATTAGGAACTTTCTGCTATTTTAAATAGTCACTGCAATACTTTAAACAGTTAAATAAAACTTATATATTTTATTTCAAATGTATATTTATCTATCCTAAATCAGCCGAAATGCCGGCTTTGCCCTTATGTCAAAAATTTGAGCAACTTTTTTACATTAATAAACATATCCGTAACGGTGTAAACAGTATTTTGAACCATGTAGTTACACCAGTAGTAGTAACGTTAGTTCTGTGGAAATTTTATAATCGAATTTAAAAAATCTCTGCTTTAATTACAAACATCTTGGCACATATAGCAATAATTTTATTATGTATAATATTAATAGTCAAAGCCACGTCGTTTAAACTCAAATAAATCAAACATTATTTGTAACCTGTTTTACATTTGGTTTAATTGTAAATAACAGATATTCCCCTGGCTATTTTAAATAATTAATCATATGAAAACCATTTTTGTTCTGTTCTCTCATTCTAAGTTATCTTAATTTTCTATCACTTAAGCAACAATGAATCTGAGTTAGATGATTTCTGTTCTGCTATTTGAGAATTCCCGCTCTGCGTTGCTGTCAAGGAAAATGTCTCATTTGTCGTTAATTTCTTCGTTCTACATAAGGTTTTTTGCAAGAAGAAAGATTGTTAAAAGAAGTACAGGGTGAGTAATTTTCGTGAGAATTAGGTTATATGAAGATAAGTGTGTTGCGATTTGTTTTAGTCCAACAATATATAGGATTAAAGATACTATGATATCATTTTGAAAAGATATATTTCAAAGTAAATTTAGCATTTTCTTGTGGAGACAGGATGTACAACATGTATATAGCTATGGTCAAGATATAAAATAAGTTGGAAATTATAGGTTAAACATGGTAAACGAGGAACGTTCGTACTATAACTACCTTTATAAACATTCAGATCTCAATGAAATAGATATTACACCCTTATGCATGAATACGAAATTTGATACGATTATATATATATTAAATTCAATAATACTGAAATAATATGACTTCATCTTAAATAGGATGCAGTTACCATGGAAAACCTAGAATAATTACCTATCATAGAATATAAATGAATTCATTACGTATGATACGATTTAATAGGACGAAGAAAAGTTTTATTAATTTCTTTTAAAGTTCATATTCGATCTTCACAAAATTTGAAAGACAAGACAAAAATCTGCAAAACATGCATATTTAATTTCAAACTATTCCACAGTGGCGCAAAAGCTAAAAAAACTGGCCAAAAGTCGAAAATGAACATCCAATTTAGGGAATTTTGATTACATAGTTGGCTAGAATAATATTTAGATTGTGAGAATCTGGATTTAAAAAAAAAAGAGTTTTTATTTGCCCTGACAATCTGCATTATTTCAAAATTGATGCTTGAAAGAGCACACTATATGGCCAAAAATGACTGGCCACTTGCAATTTTAGACATTTTGTTAAATATATAGAAAAATACATGAGGAGTTATTCTGAAACTCTAAGTGTCTAAAAGTAATAGTACAGGTCACACAATTCTGAGAAGATTTTTTCCCCCGAAGCTCTATAGGGGATCGTCAAAAAATTGAAAAAGAACGAATATCTTTTGGATAACCCTGTCAAAACTAATGTAGAAAAAGCGCTCAAACGGTAGATTATGATTAAATGTGGTTTATTGTAATATACTGTGTTTATTTTTAAGTGGATAGCATGTAAACTGGCAGAGAAATTAAGGTTTTTATAAAAACAGTCCAAAGTTTTTTGATTATAATTTGCAGAGTTCTTAATCTATATTAATAAAATAACAAATCGCTCTGTCTGTGTGTGTGTGTGTGTCTGCGATGGCTAGCAAAATCTACGGGACTTACGAGGCTCAAAATTTTTATGAGAATAGCCCAATATCTCTCCTAATGCACCTGAAGCTCAGAATTTTAATATTTTGATTAATATCAGATAGAGTAATTACAAAGTGGAACTCACTATCATCAAAACTATGTCTTTTTTTTCCCTTTCTTCTCTACGCTAATTTTCGGTTGGTTGCTTCATACAGAGTCGCTTATAAAAAACATGTTTCTTTCTTGCGCTTGCTTTCGTTTGGTCGGTTGTATAAAACATTTACAAAAATAATTTAAAAAACCGAGATAGAAAAAATAAACGAATTTGAGTACTTAATCTTTCAAAAGTGACTGTTTTTTCACCTAAACTTTAAAGTTTAGCACGGATTTGAAATACTTGCTTTGAAAACGTAGTTAATAATAATGAAAGTTTAAGAGAATGAATTAGTTCAAATGACGTCAGAACCTAACAACGAACTTCACAACCTGGAATTCATGTTGTTCGTATTCGGAATTCATGTTGTTCGGAAAAAAACAGTTTTTTTCTTTAACTCTGATTGGCTGAGCAATAATACATGCGTAATTGAAACTGATCTATTTAAATAGCAAGACATATGGTTTTTAAATATTAAGTAAAATATTAGAAAAAATCTTACTGGCTCTTTTACCACTAAAAATAAAAATTGGGCAAAAATAATTCCTTACATTCAAATGCTTTCTGTTGCTGTTACGAGTAGCAATATTTTAAATATAATTTACATTCTCATTTTCGATAATATTGATGACATAATTTCTTTTAGTATCAGAAGTGTTTTTTAGCACTTTTCAACAAAGTTTAAAAGTACTTATGCATTCGGTTTGTCTGTCCGCCTCTCCACACTCTAATTTTTGTAAATATACTCGGATTTTTATGCAATTGACAAATCATATTTAGGGTTATGAAACTGCATATGAAGTACGTACGAATATTGGTTCATTTACAGAGACACTCAAAAGAAATAGATTACATTATGGTATATGTGGAAAAATTGTTTGGAGAATATTTTAACGCTATTTCAAATGTACTGAAACGGATATAAATTCCCTGCTTTCACTACTATTAAATTAGAGAAATCATAGCAATTTTTTATAATTTACAGGGACACACAAAAGAAATCAGCTACAGCACTGTTTTTGCGTAATAATTGCTGGGGAGTATGTTTTAAAATTCGATATGCACTTTTAAATTTACTTAGTTTTTTGCATACTACTCTTTATATATAATTTCTACATCTTATATATAAGGCTGCACAAAATTATTCGCATACTATTCTTCTTATTGGAGGAAATTGCTGAAGGGAAATTTTCTGTAATATATGTACTACTTAAATTAATTAATTTTTGAAATACATGTTGTTAATATGTACAAATCTCTTCTATATCATATACAGAGTTGCTACAAAATTCGGATAATTTTCCAAAAGTAAATGGAAACAGCTGACAAATGCTATGTGTATTAAATAAATTGTAAACGGAAAATAAATTATTTTTTTATGTTTCTAAAGATAAAGAAATATTGGGTGACTTAGAAGCGGTAATAGAAGATTTTTACTTCCTGATTATAATAAATTTTCGTAGTTTAAGAAACATTTGTCTTTTTAGCATTTACCGAGAAAGTTGAAAAGTACTTATGCATTAGGTTTGACTGTCCTCGCTCTAAATCCTGTAAATATACTCGGATTTTCATGCAAGCAATTGACAAAGCTTATTTAGGGTCACCAAAGCATGCTTGGTATTCCATATGAAGCATGTATGACAAATAATTCATTTACAGGGATATTCAAAAGAGTTCGATTAGGGTATATTGAGAAAAATCGTTTGGGGAGCATTTTAATGACATTACGATATTTCTAATGTATTCAAACTAATATAAATCAATGAATTTAACCACGGTTACGTTAAAACAGAGCATTTATCGCATTTTTTAATTAATTTAAAGGGACACACGAAAGAAATGTTTACAGTACTCTTTTTCCTTAATAATTGATGGAGAGTGCGTTTTAAAATTCGGTATGCGCCTCTAAATGAAATTAGCTTTTTCCATATTATCCTTTCCATATAAATTCTATACATTATATACAGAGCAGCACAAAAATATTTGCATACCATTCTCCTTATTAGAGGATATTGCTGAAGGGGAATTTTCAACTGAAATATGTGTGTATATCTTAAATGAATTAAATTTTTGAATGCATGTTATTAATAGATATCAATCTATGAGTCATATACAAGGCTGCTAAAAATTTCGGATCATTTTCCGAATGTAGATGGGAACAGCTGAAATTCTGTTTTGAAATGCTTAATATATTTTCATAAGGTGAAATGAGATGTAATATTTTAATTTTTTAAACGGTGCAGTTTTTTTAAATTATTCTGAATATGTTGGATAGTGTTTCATAATCTGTGCTTGATGCATTATTTTTTATTTTTAAAGATATTTTTAACCACATTTTATCATTGCTCTATTTTTTTTCTTTTTAAATACTAAAAATTTTTCCGAGTTTAACGCACACCTGCTATACAGTGCTACAGGTAGTGGGAATTTGTGTAGGATATTATTACAGAACATATTTCATCCTTAATTTATAAGAGGTGGTTATTTCCAAACAATAATTTTACTAAATTTCTTAAATTCTTATTGGATTTTCTCCCCCTCTCGACTAATATATCTATACGAATAAGTTTAATACTGGAGTTTCCTTCGGATATATGTTTGTTAAGGTATTGATGAGCTACTGGAGGTGAAAAGTAGAACTAATATATTTTACAGAGCATATTTCACAGCTTACATTCTACTTGATAAATTATGCAGTAACTAACCGTGTAGGAGGTTGTTATTGATTAATATTGGTGTCTTAATTGAGTGGTGGTTATCATTATTTCAGAATAGAAATTTCAATAAATTTCTTAAATTGCTATTTGTATCCCCATCCTTTTGGGTAAAATATCTACGAAAAGAATTATAATCGGAGTATCGTTCGGATTTAGGTTTGTTTACGAAAAAATGCTCATTCTGGTGATGTAAAGTGAAACTTTAACATTCTGCAAATCGTGCATTGCACGCCTATTCTATCCAACCGCAAGTGGTGGTGATCCGTGTCGGATTTTCGTACAAAACATACTGCGCCCCGTAGCGGTGAAAAGTGGATCTGGAATACTTTGTAGCACGTACGCGGTTAAAATTGTTAGTTTATAGTTATTATTATTTTAGAATTTGGCTACGATTAGATAACGGTTAGGTTACATTTGGGTTACAGTTAGGTTGCATTTAGGTTGCAATTATATTATGGTTAGTCTTAGGTTAGATTTAAATTCCGGTTACATTATAGTTAGGTTATAATTGAGTTACAGTTAGTTTAAGGTAAATTGCAGTTAGGTTACTATCAGATTACGGATATGTTATGATAAGGTGACGATTAGGTTACATTTAGGTTCCCATCTATATCCCATCTATATATTTAAGTTAGTGTTAGGTTCAGGTTAAGTTGCAGTAAGGTTACAGATAGGTTACGATTATAGTAAAATTAAGTTACGGTTAGGATTTTATCCACAGGATGAACATTACACATGTTTTGATTAAAGTATATTTAATTTTGTACTATGGTTCTGAAACTACATTACTATGTACTAACCATTTACCTAATCATTGCTTATCGATTTTAATCATGGTATAGTCGGATCCAGGAGTGTATATTTTTTTTTAAATTAAAATATTTCACTTAGGATTTCGATGTGAAAAAAATAAAAAGTTACGTGACTGAAAAGTGATATTTACGGATAAAAATCAACATTATCACGCAAAAATAAAGCAATTGTTAGAGAAGTATTTCGTCCCTCGTTTCACATTGAAGTCATTTTGAATATTTGATACTCTAAAAATTAGTTGTTTATTTTTTTTGACAGATTTTTTTCACAGTCAGTAGTCACGCATTTCGAGTTACAGATAAAATCACAAATTTCAGGTTCGTTTAATATTATTACTACGGACCGGGCAACGCCGGGCGGGTCAGCTAGTATGAAATAACGCTCTTTTCTGAAAATATGACTAACAATGTTTTACACATTAGCCTATCATCAGAATTAAAAATTAATAAAAATTGTATGAAAAATGAGCAGTTTTAGTAAAAAAAGTTATTTGAGCGTGCGTCAACGATATCAAAATTTCATTTTCATATAATGTTAGATAAATGTATAGAACAACTTCTGTAACTGTTTCAAAAACATAGGTTGAAAATGCTGAAAATGATCGTCTATAGAATCAACTCAAAATCCGTTATTCCACAAATGAAGCAAAAAAAATCAGGTTTTATCCAAGTAGAGAAAGAAGTGCCATATTGTACATTCTATATTGACATTCATCAATGGATATGTGGATATAAGCCCTCATCTTTTTGTCTCACTTGTTTCTTAGTTGAAAGTTCACTATTTTTAACACATTGACTGCCACGGCAATTTTCAAAAATCTGCCTAAAATGACAATTTTATTTAATCACATTATATTATTAAAAATTGCCATCAGTATTTTTCTAATATAAATACTAAAGTTGATTTCTTTTGTAAATGTTGTTAAAGGATGTGTCAAGCATTTCTGTTTTTTTTTAAAGTGGTGCAGTTTAGAAAAAATAGAATTAACACACTGACTGCCGACGACAAGGTAACTCGTAGTTGGCTTCCTAGAAGAAACGCAACCTACGAGTTATCTCGTAGTCGCCAGTCAACGTGCTAAGGATATGATATTGACTCTTGTTTCCATGGTTACTGTGGGTCAATAATTTACTCTTGAATAATACCAGTAATCTAACTTATATAAAATCTCAAAAATGTATATAAAATGTATATATACTTATATAAAATCTCTCATCTTTCAAAAATGTTAAAACAGCCAATTTATCTGTAAAAAATACTGTTACCTTCTTGAAAATACTTCTTGGGCTTTTATTTTGCGACCAGTCTACACGCAATAGTGATAGATAAAAAACACACTTGAAAATTAATTCAAAAACCATAAAACCCGTAAATTGAAATAAGTTTTTAAATAAATTGAGTTTTTAAGCACATTTTTTTTAATTCGGTGATTGCAAAAATTTAAATTGCGTTATATTTAGAAGTTTAAAAAAGGGCAGCTCTGACGGCAAAAGCGAAACTTATATGCCACGTGTTGCCACGATCGATATGGTACTATTACTTAGGAATTACTTAGGGATATACACCGTCAGTATTACTTAGATATATGTTCTTTTCTGTATTTTCTTTATTTAAAAGCTTCAATCAGCCGAGATTTATCGAGTTATCTACTACCAGGTTCAACAAATCAGCCAACATAAAAATTAATTTGTGAATAAGTAAAAGAAATAAGGCTTTATGGAGCAACAAAAGGTAATACAGTTTCCAGCCCGGATATAAGAGCTTGCTATAAATTCGTGCATGCTTGGTTTTATGGGAGCCCGCACAATTTAGTTTTGCCATGAACTCTCTCTCCCCTGCTCAATCGATTATAGAAAGTACGTAAGCTGTCACAAAGAAACAGAGCCTTTGTTTTTATTTAAAACGATTTTATTTATATTGAAGATTATTATGTGCTTCTTTTTATGCTATGGATAATTAAAAGAAGAAAATAGTACACATTCTCAAATGACGTTTTTTAAAATTAAATATTAATGAAAGCAAATGTGCTATTTGTATAGAAATAGGGTAAAAAATGCAGTATAATGCTAGAAACAGAACAATGTATTATCATTATACTTTATTAGTCGTGTTTTATCTAATATTGCCCGTAATTGGAAAAAAAAATATTATACATTATTAAATAGTTGTTGAAAATATTTTCAATAGAAAGCCAATATTTCTGAAAGAGTAACATTTTATTCGAAACATTTTTGATTTAAGGCCAACCAGTATTTATTAAAAATTAATATTTCTTTAAATCTATTTCATAACTTTGAATTTTATTTATAAAATTTCAAATCTGTTCCTTATTATACGCTATCATCCAATGTCAAATCCGAATTATTACTAATGTATAGTAAATGATATTCTGGCCTTAGAAATTAAGTACGTGTATTTCAATATCTAATATTGAAGTCAGAAAAATATCTAACTTAAATAAACTATATATTATTCTTTAAAATACTTCCCAACTCAATAATAAAATTTTAGAAAAAACCTGGATACCTGAGTATAAACAACCATAATTCAGAATTGTGATCTAAGTCTGCTCAAATTTTCGACAGGTTTTACAAAAGCCTCGTAGAAACTTGACAATTTTTTGTTGCACAAAGTAATCACTTACCCTTTACATGCTTTTCCAATACTGATTAAAAAACTGATTTATGCTGAATATTCGTTTGTCGAATAATTAAATCGCACCCCTAGATATTACATGAATAAACCACGAAATGTTACTGTACCCATGATTGTATAAGAATAGGACTATTATTTATACAGGGTTTTTACAAATTGCCCTGGATTTTTTTATGCGTACTATGGACTTCGTATGTATATTTGCTTCTATGAATGCGTAGACGCTTTAAAATAGTATAATGGTGAGCAACAAGATCTTAGCCTATTGTAGCACAGATGACTTGGAAACGCGCTTAACCGCTTCTTGTTCACTTCGCACAATACCAGTAGCGGCTGGTCAGGGGGAGGGTGCTGCATGAATTTATACACAACACTAAAATTGTATGGTTATTTCAGTTTTATTTAATTAACAAAATTTGCCGAATAATTAATATGAAAGATTCTGTTAAATTTTAGTGGTGTGAAAAATCAGATGCAGCACTCCCTGATGAGCCGCTACTGCGCAATACTATCTGTTATTAGAAGTCTGACTGAATGATATTTCATTTTTTACTGAAACAATTTGCTTGAATTTCAGGGCCATGATTTTAACAGGAAATACATTCTTAATGTAACTTATCATAACGTACAGTAGCTTGTTAACCCATTCGTGCCCAGCATCTTTTGCGTAAAATTTATTTGGTTGGCACCACTATTTTTAGAAGATTTAAATTTAGTTCATTAATCACGAAAATTCATAATTTAAATAAAATAATTATTGCTTTTCTTTTTTACCGGTGTCAAAAACAGTGCTGAATGCACCTTTTGAAGCGTCCCTAAAAAGAGACGCTAGGCACTAATAGGTTAATTCCATCTGCATAAAATTTAGCCTCCGCTTTATTCAATATTAGGATCTGTTAATTCTATCTCAAATCAATCTTTCAAAATAGAAATTTTGAACACACATTTTGGTAACATATGTAGAAAAAAATACTATAAACTTATTCTTTAAAAGTAATGGTGCAAATTGAATATAAAAATAGTCATTTGTGGTAGCCAATGGCAATTATTTTTGTATTCTCTTGGTAGCATTATTAAAAAAAAAAACGTTTTTTGTATGTTTTACTTAGATATTTTATTAAAATACGTGTTAAAAAACTCTGATTTGAAAGCGTTGTGCAAGATAGAATTAAAAAATATGAGTTTTGAATAGGTCGGTGGGGAAATTTTATGCAGATGGAATTAACAAGCTACTGTACGTTATGACACATGCATTAATTTATACAACGTTTATGTTGAGAAGTAGTTGCATAATCTGCTTTTCAAATGTGAGTAATAAATAATTTTACCTTTCCTTTCTTTTTTCTTTAATTCATAAACAAATCATACTAAAAATAATCTCTAGCACAAACTACGTGCATACTTTATAAGCACTAAGTATTTTTTCGATCCACGTATCAATAAATTAGTTGGAGAAATTTCAAATTACTTATATTTAAAATAAGTTATAAATATGTTATTGAAACTTTTAGTAGTTCAAATGAAATAAAAGGATCATTAGATTTTCATTTTTAATCTATCTTTAAAGTTAATTAACTAATAAGCTCAAACTTTTATTCTTTGTGTTTATTTTTCCTTTATAAAATTACTCTAAAATAAAACTCTCCTAAAGTTTGAAAATTTAGTTCTTGTTCATATTTTCCAGTAAATTTGCCCAAAGTTTATGATAAATTATAAATATTCCAATATAACATTGTAAAACATCATGGATAATTAACTTTTGAGTATATTAGTGAAATAAAACTTCTAAACATGCCAAAAGTTTGTCAAAATATGAAGAATTACCATGCAGAACTTCAGCGTAAATCGAATGCTAGCACTAAAAAAGAAGTCATTTTGATGAAGTATGTTAAGCTCTGTAAACTATCCCATTTGATCGTAACTGCATTTAACAGCACGCAAAGATACGAAGTCTCTTCACGGAATCTTCCAAAATCTCCACTTTAATAATGTGCACTTAATGCGAAAATGTGGCATTTCTTCTGCTAGTGTGAATTAATGATCTCAAGTTTCACACGTGTTACTGAGTTTCGTGTTAGATTTTGACAGGTATATAAATCAATCTGAAAGATTAACCTTCAAAAAAGAATTAGTGCAAATGACCTACAATTAGCCACAAAAGATAGAGAAAAGGAAGAAAAGAATTGAAATTCATCTAAGCGATTCATGTCTTTCCCTTCTGCATGATTTAATATTTCATTATAAAGTCTTGTCTGCATATATGTCTTTCCTCTAACTCAATTTAAGAAATATTTTGTAAAAAAAACTAATGGGAAAGTAATATAAATGCATAAAACGAAAGAGAATATTTGTGCAAACATGTAAAAACATTATTGATTATAGTGTTCCCACTGTTTGATATTTTACAATTATCACTTTAGAATACTTTTAATTTAACTGAAAAATGACAAAGAAAAATTTAAATCTTCATTTTTTAATTGTGCATGATTATTTCATTTATTCATATTTAAATTTTCACTTTATGTATCCCCAGGCATGTTCAAAAAACTGTAGAATATTTTATAATAATAAACACTTGCGCTTTTCGTAAAATAAGGAATCAACTACAACTTTTATGATTTACAGTTTTAAACACATGTTGCTTTCTACATATTTTTTTTTTAAATTGTAAACCTGCTTAAATCAAAAACCTGCAGCGTAAACACAAGTATCTGAAATTAAAAAAAAGTAATGTTTTATAATTAATTGCATAATTATATATAGTGTAAAATTATACATCTATACTAATAAAATCCGTGCGCCTCTGTCTGTCTGCTTGAAGCCGATTACAGTTCGCAACGCGGGCGAGTTGGAAGTCGCGAGAGGTGTCTTTCGATTGGAAATATTCCGGGGAAGTCATTTCGGGCATTTTCGAGATCGTGGGACCAAAATTAAAAAAGTTATGAATTAAAAACCCCTTGGGAATCGGAACGAAAAATGTCCCAAATCCCAAACGGAGCTCAAACGGAGCTCCGAGGCAGAACACTGCGCTACCTTGCGGTGAAGAACCTGAACTTTTCCCCTTTGACTAAAAGAAGAAACAGCCGAAAATCGCTTTTTCTACCGGCGCTAATTGCGTTTTTTTTCCGCGTTTTTTCTTAAACCATCATGCAGATAGTTTTTAAAGTAGAAAAAAACTGATTATATATTCAGAATCTGCGTAAAAATCTGCTTCTTATGAACTAAAAAGTACGGAAAAATGTCTTAAGGGAGCGTAGTGCCCACCGTGCAAAACCAAATATTTTTAACGGGACTATGGGCGCGAAGCGACCATAGTTCCAATCCACAATCTTTTTTTTTTTCAAGTGCACGTGGCCCACAGTGCGAAATCACATATTTTT
Organism: Maratus speculifer; assembly: GCA_964019185.1. NCBI lineage: Eukaryota > Metazoa > Arthropoda > Arachnida > Araneae > Salticidae > Maratus > Maratus speculifer. The sequence goes on from OZ025299.1 coordinate 273,430,223, forward strand.
AACGGGACCATGGCTCTTTAATTTACTTTTTTTTGTGCTTGAGGATTCGAAAACCAAGACTTGCTTATTAAATGAAATTTTTTGCTTATTATATACTGCTTAATACCGAGGTTCGTTTGGAAAAAGTGGCCCAGCTAGCGGGCGTAGCTCGCTAGTCTATACTAATAAAATCCGTGCGCCTCTGTCTGCTTGAAGCCGATTACAGTTCGCAACGCGGGCGAGTTGGAAGTCGCGAGAGGTGTCTTTCGATTGGAAATATTCCGGGGAAGTCATTTCGGGCATTTTCGAGACCGTGGGACCAAAATTAAAAAAGTTATGAATTAAAAACCCCTTGGAAATCGGAACGAAAAATTTCTCAAATCCCAAACGGCGCTCAAACGGAGCTCCGAGGCAGAACACTGAGCTACCTTGCGGTGAAGAACCTGAACTTTTCCCCTTTGGCTAAAAGAAGAAACAGCCGAAAACCGCTTTTTCTACCGGCGCTAATTGCGTTTTTTTGCGCGTTTTTTCTTAAACCATCATGCAGACAGTTTTTAAAGTAGAAAAAAACTGATTACATATTCAGAATCTGCGTAAAAATCTGCTTCTGATGAACTAAAAAATACGGAAAAATGTCTTAAGGGGGCGTAGTTCCCACCGTGCAAAACCAAATATTCTTAACGGGACTATGGGCGCGAAGCGACCATAGTTCCGATCCACAATCTTTTTTTTTCAAGTGCACGTGGCCCACAGTGCGAAATCACATATTTTTAACGGGACCATGGCTCTTTAATTTACTTTTTTTGTGCTTGAGGATTCGAACACCAAGACTTGCTTATTTAATGAATTTTTTTGCTTATTTTATACTGCTTAATACCGAGGTTCGTTTGGAAAAAGTGGCCCAGCTAGCGGGCGTAGCTCGCTAGTCTATACTAATAAAATCCGTGCGCCTCTGTCTGTCTGTCTGCTTGAAGCCGATTACAGTTCGCAACGCGGGCGAGTTGGAAGTCGCGAGAGGTGTCTTTCGATTCGAAAAATTCCGGGGAAGTCATTTCGGGCATTTACGAGACCGTAGGACCAAAATTAAAAAAGTTATGAATTAAAAACCCCTTGGGAATCGGAACGAAAAATGTCTCAAATCCCAAACGGCGCTCAAACGGAGCTCTGAGGCAGAACTCTGCGCCACCTTGCGGTGAAGGAAAAGAACTTTTCCCCTTTGGCTAAAAGAAGAAGCAGTCGAAAACCTCTTTTTCTTCCTTTTTTGCGCGTTTTTTCTTAAACCATCATGCAGACAGTTTTTAAAGTAGAAAAAAACTGATTACATATTCAGAATCTGCGTAAAAGTCTGCTTCTGATGAACCAAAAAATACGAGAAAATGTCTTATGGGCGCGCAGAGCCAACCGTACAAATCCAAATATTTTTAATGGGACGATGGCGACCATGGAGCGTAGAGCCCACTGTGCGAAATCACATATTTTTAACGGGATAATGGGCGCATAACAACCATAGCTCTTTAATCTACTTTTTTTGTGCTTGAGGATTCGAACTCCAAGACTTGCTTATTAAATGAATTTTTTTGCTTATTATATACTGCTTAATATCGTGGTTCGTTTGAAAAAAGTGGCCCAGCTAGCGGGCGTAGCTCGCTAGTCTATACTAATAAAATCCGTGCGCCTCTGTCTGTCTGTCTGCTTAAAGCCGATTACAGTTCGCAACGCGGGCGAGTTGGAAGTCGCGAAAGGTGTCTTTCGATTAGAAAAATTCCGGGGAAGTCATTTCGGGCATTTTCGAGACCGTGGGACGAAAATTAAAAAAGTTATGAATTAAAACCCCCTTGGGAATCGGAACGAAAAATGTCTCAATTCCCAAGCGGAGCTCCGAAGCAGAACACTGCGCCACCTTGCGGTGAAGGACATGAACTTTTCCCCTTTGGCTAAAAGAAGAAACAGCCGAAAACCTCTTTTTCTACCGGCGCTAATTGCGTTTTTTCCCGCATAAATTTTTTTGACTTGCCGTAGAATATTTACCGTAGTTTTCGCTAAAATATTGAACTTAGAAATAAAATAGGACTATCGAAACTTTTTTTTGCGCGTTTTTTCTTAAACCATGATGCAGACAGTTTTTAAAGTAGAAAAAAAACTGATTACATATTCAGAATCTGCGTAAAAGTCTGCTTCTGATGAACCGAAAAATACGAGAAAATGTCTTATGGGCGCGCAGCGCCAACCATGCAAAACCAAATATTTTTAACGGGACGATGGCGACCATGGCGCGTAGCACAGGTGGGCGGTAAGCCGGTGGGCGCATAGCGCCCACTGTGCGAAATCAGATATTTTTAACGGGATAATGGGCGCATAACAACCATAGCTCTTTTATTTATACATCTAATTTACTTTTTTTGTGCTTGAGGATTCGAACACCAAGACTTGCTTATTAAATGAATTTTTTTGCTTATTATATACTGCTTAATATCGAGGTTCGTTCGGAAAAAGTGGCCCAGCTTGCGGGCGTAGCTCGCTAGTTTATATTATAAAATGGGTAATGCACGTTCGATTAAACAAGAATAGACGAAAAAGGTAAGAGAAATGGACATTTTTTATACATTCATATTTTCTCTTTCTGCCAACATTAGTATTTCATTATAAAAAGTTTATCTTCGTCAATTATTATTTTTTCTGTTCAATTCAAGATTTAAATAAAATTAATGGAAACAAAAATAGCACAATTTGTTGGCCTATTATTGGCAATTTATGTAAACCATTGGGAAAAGTCTGCGTGGAAAAAGTAAGATCGGCACACTTTTGAGAAATAATAGATGAAAAGAGGCTTTAAATTTGAGGTTATACAGTATCCGTAAGCATAAAGGGTTTCATGTGATTTGAGGAGTTCAAGAACCAGAAATTTCGTAATGTTCTGGTCGCTTGACTTGAAATAGTTTTTTTAAATAATTATTAAATAACGCAAATAATATTTCACAAAAATTCTGGTAACAGGTCCTTGAAAGTACTTGAAGCATACGAACACTGGTAGGAGCAGCAAAATGTTCCGGGCAGAAAAAAAAATGTTAGATAGTTGGGGGTTGTTGAAACAAATGTTAGCTGTTGGGACGTTCTTGACAAATGGGTAAATTGCTAATGATACGGCAAGGCAAACATTTCTTACTGTGCTAAAGGAGAACGATAATTATTGCCAATAACTAGCTGGCTTCGCCCGCTAGCGGACCCCTTTCTATTTTAATGTCGAAACGGACGAATGTCGAAGTGATAGAACCTCAAACCGGTCCCGCCTGCCAACGGCAGCGTATAGCAGGCGTGCTACGCAAGCGCTGCTGGATGTGCCCCTCCTTTTCGAACGAAGCTTCAACTGTGTCCCCGCTGCCTACGGCAGCGTATAGCAGTCCTCCTGCACCCGTAGTGCCGGATGTGCCTCTCCTGTTCGAACGAAATTCGAACCGAGTCGCCGCTGCCTTCGGCAGTTTTTAGCACGTGTACAGCGCACGCACTGCCGAATGTGCCCCTCCGGTTTGAACAAAATTTACACCCATATGTTACTCGTGATGGAACCGCTTTAAAACTCTATTGTAAGATTTTTGCAAAAATTATTATTCGTAAATAGTGACATTTAAAGCAGATTAAAAAAAATATATATATATAATGTGTCGTAAACTATCAAAAAATTTCATATCGATCAACCAAGAATTCATGTTGTAATTTGTGATGTTATTCGCACCCCTCCCCTCCCCCCTAATAAGTGACTTTTATCATAAATTTATATCATGTGTCATAAACTATTATACTGTTTCAAACAGTTTCGGCAAAAAATTAACATTTTTGCATAAATTACTATTAGATAATAATGGTATTCGACGCGGTATACTTTTCCTTAGATATATATCGTTATCTTATATTACGTATCTAAAAGTCTCAAACAGCTGGCACAATAATGGTAACATTTAATTACCAGCTAAAACCTTATGTAACGCTGAGTTTAAAAAAAAACGAACTCATTCTTCCTTTTTCCCTCCACCATACTAAATTTCAAGTGCCATGCTTTATTTAAGATTTTTTTTATGTTTAAAAGGGAAGGGGTATTTAGTTTTTTTTTAATATGGAAAGATTTCAAGTGAAATGATGTGCACAAAAACCAATATCTTTTACGAATAAAACACAGATATTTTCATAAAACCGAAAGTTTTTGTCCGATTGAAAAAATTGAGACACTTCTCGAATTTTGTTCGAAAATGAGAGGCAGATCCGGCGGTGCAGCAGAGGGGTAATGGTTCGATTTCCGTTCGAAAAGGAGGAAAACATCCGTCAGCGCGTGCATAGCACGGTTCGAGGACACGGGACACGATTCGAGGTTCCTTCCCTTCGGGTACGGATGCCTACGGCAGCGTATAGCAGGCGTGCTGTGCACACACTGAATGTTTGATCCTCCTTTTCGAACGAACCTCGAAGCAAATGGAACTTGAACCTTATCCCCGCTGCCTAAGACAGCCCGGTAGCAGATAAAGCCAGTTAGTTTTAACAAATTTGTTATATTAGTTCTAAATTCCAACATGAGGGGGCGCACTGCGTTCTTAACAAAACTGTATCTGAATGAAATTCCGTTAAAGAATCAATCAGTAGATATGTTACTTGAGGTAAGGGGCGCTTTAAAGAAGATATAATTTTAAATTAATACATTAAATTTAAGGTATTTGCAAAAATTTTTATTCGTAAATAGTGGTATTTAACGCGTAGTATTTTTTCAAAGTTTTGTATCATGCGTCATAAGCTTTTTTGAAATTTTAAATAAATCAACCTAGAATTTCTGTTTTATTTCCTCATTTTGTTTCTACCTCTCTCCCCCCCCCCCCTTCCGAAATGTGACCTTTTTAAATAAATATATATCATGTGTCATAAAGTATCTTAAAAATTAATACATTTCTAGAAAGAATTTAAGACTTTTACAAAAATTTCTGTTTGAAAATAGTGGTATTCGAAGGTGTATTCTTTTTCGTAAATATTTATCATCATGTTTTATTATGTATGTAAAAGTTACAATCAGTTCGCATATTAATGGTAATATTGAATTAGCAGCCGAAACGGTAAGAAGCGCTGAAAAAAAAAAAAATCTAGTGCCTCTCTTACTCCCCTTCCCATCTTTAATTTCAAGTGCCATGCATTATCTAAGCTTTTCCTTATGTTTAAAAGGGATGGGATATTTAGTTTTTCTAATATGAACAATTTCGCGGGAAGTGCTGTGTGCAAAAACTAATATCTGTTACGAATTAAAAACGGATATATTCTTAAAACCGAAGGTTTTTATCCTATTGAAAAATTAGAGACATGTTCTTAAACAAAATGAAAATTTACATCAAATTCCTAAAAAATCCGAACTCAAAAATCGATATTTTAAAAAATTTGATTCCCATATAAATATTCTGAGTTCTTTTTTAACCTCACCAGTGCACCTGTTTTATCCAATGATATTAAAATTGAAGCGGCAAGGAAAAAAAAAAAAAGATTTGTATAAAAATCCATAATTTTGGTTCTAATTGGGCTACGGATACGCTTTTTAAAAAATATGAAAGTAGATTTTTTTCTACATCTAGTAGTAAAAGTTTCAAATTTCTGCAACGCCTCGAGAAAAAAAAAATTACAGACCTTTGAAAATTTTCCTAGTTACAGATGTCAAGTGATACAGCAGGTGCGAAAAATAATATCAAGTTCTCTAAGACATGCGTCTCCGTAGAAATTGAAAAAAATGAATTTTTAATCGATTTTTAAGGATATTTCGAGAAAGAAATGGGGATGAAAAATTAAATTTTAGAATTTCGGAGAGCTCTTTCACTTTCAAATTCTCTCGTGCAAGTAACGTGTTCGTTGCTTTTTAACCCCTTGAAGGGCACCGGTATATTATATATACCACTTAATTTTAATTCCGTTAAGCCACATTGGCACCGGGATTTTAGTATTAAGTTTTGTTTTTTACAATGTACGTGAAAAACAGCTTTTACTTGATATCATATAAATTTGTTTATGAATCCCGGTGTCAATCAATCATTTCAACATTTTAGGAACAGAAGGGCTTTGCCCCTCAAAGGGTTAATTACGAAACATATCGCCGTTTAAATATTTGCCTAGTACATAAATTCCGTTAAATTGACACCTGTGTTTGATTGAATTAAGCGGCAATTCATTTAAAACGAGGTTTTTAATTAATTTCGTCGCTAATTACTGTTGGGTTTTTTTCGAGACATCCATTTTCGGGTGCACCGAAAAAATAGCTTTTTTTTAAAAAAAAAATGTATTTCATTTGTTAATGCTTTAAATAAGATAAAGGTTTTTGAGGTTTCAAGGGGGTTTTGCGCATAGACAGGCAAACAGGCAGACGTTTAGAACTATTAACCCGGGAGAACGCGCGCTTAAAAGGGTATGAATGATTTAAACTTTGACACCAATAAAATCAAACTAAAGCAGCCTCTTTAGCTAAACGGAGACAATTCTTACAAAATTCGTGATAAAGTAAGTGGAAGATTACTTTAAAAAAATTAGTGGTTGCAATTGTAAAAACCGTACGCACTCCGGGTCTTTTAGGCCCTGCGCGCGTCCTCCCGGGTTAATCGAATTGATATTTCAGTGTTGGTCCATCCATTTTGTGCAAATTAGGGATATTAATTGTAATATTAAAACGATGGAAAAATGTTTATTTTTATGTAAAAAATTTAGACATAATTATTAGTTTATGTTTCCCCAACATTTAATATATATATATACAGGGTGGTCATAAAAAAAAACTTTGCCGATACATAGAGCTCTAGCGGTCAGTCCGTTCAACTGATCGAGGTGAAATTTCAGATATAGCTATTCAGAGGTATGAGCTCGAGATTCTGTGAACGGAAACAAAATGGAGCTCACGGTTACGGTTCTAGTTACAAAAACTCGAAATTTTCCAATGGCAACATCATCATTTTTCATCCTAAAATGCTCAGCGCATGCGAAAAGCCTAAAGAGCATTGGAACGGTATTGTTATTGCAATAAACGGACGCGTTATGCTCGCACAAAATCAGCTCTACGAACGGCCCCCCCCCCCCCAAAAAAAAAAACAACAAAAAAAAAAACACGACCAAGGCGCACAAAGAAAATTTGAATATGACAGAGACACAATACCAATCACGGAACATCGTTTGCCAAATTTTCAGCGTAGAAAACGGATAAAAAGTAGGGTGAGAATGTTAGTTCTTCAGTCGTAGCTTGCAGATGCCAACAAAATGACTACATTCATGGTGAGTTGTTAAAACTATTATCAAAACGAGATGAATGCTGAGAAACCTGGCGCGTTTACCGTCGAAACCATCGCCAAATACGTGGCCTATGCATTTCTCAAGCTCTTCGTGATTTAGTAATGAAATTCGAAGAAATTGGCTGCACCTGTGATAGTCTGTGATCCGGACGACCAACTGTTCCTGAGGATACTGGTATGAAAGTGCATCACATAGTGACCAGAGGACGCATGCAAACTACAAAAGTAGCATCTCGTGTATTTGATATACCAAAATCAATGGTCTTAAAGTTACTGCGCTCTGTAATCCGCAAGTTTCTTTACTGGTACCAGCGCGCTCAGAAGTTGGAAGTGAGAGACTATCAACAACATATAGACTTTGTTAATGAATGTCTTATCCAATATGATGGGGATAACGATCGACCTCTTCGCATATTATGAACAGACGAGGCACATTCCACCTTAACTGGTAACGTCAATCTCTTCCGCAATTCCCCAACCCCGCTCCTATGGATTTCAGGTTCTGGGGATATCTAAAATCTAGATTGTACATGTGCAATCCGCAAACTTTGCCGGATTTGATAGATTCTATCAAACGTGAAATTGCAAACATCCCTCATGCGATGTAACGTTCGGTTGTATTGTCCACAATCGCCACCATGCAATGTGTAATTGCCTGTGATGGCACTCATGTGGAAAATGTGTAATCAAAATAAAAGTTCTCTCTGATCTGTGTTGTAATCAGAGATTAGTATACTAATTCTGTGTCATATGCAAATTTACTACTTGCTTCCCAATCGTGTTTTTTATGGAGAGGAAGGGGGATTCGCAGAACAGTTTTTTTGCTTGCATAACGTGTCCGTTTTTTGATATACACGTACGGTTCTAACGCTCTTTAGGGTTTGCGCATGCGCTGAGCTTTTTGCGATAAAAAATGGGTGTTGCCATTGGAAAATTTCGAGTTTCTGCAACTATAGCCGTAACCATGAGCGTCATTTTGTTGTCGTTCAAAGAATCTCGAGCTCATACCTCTGAATAGCTATATCTGAAATTTCACCTCAATCGGTTGAACGGACTGGCCCCTAGAGCTCCATATACCGGCAAAGTTTTTTTATGACCTCCCTGTATATTTTAGGCCTAGGTTCAAAAGTTTGCCGTGGAAGCAACTGAATCAAGAACGTTTAACAGTGTAATATCCAAAGAACAGAATTTGTGGAAAGTATCTTTAGAGATTTTCTTTAGAAATCTACCTTACCGTTATTTTGAGTATTTGTTTTAGATTTTTCAACGCTAATGTAATCCTTTGGTGCCTTTTTTTCACGGAGAAAATTTTAACTATGCACATCGCTTTAATTTTTTCAAAATTTAAATGGGAAAATTAATTTAGATTTTTTTTTTTTTTTTTTTTTTTGTTAATAGTAAATGATTATCCACCTCTTAAATTATCATATTATGGATTCTAAGACTTGATGTTGCTAAAGCTGATGAATAAATTATATTAAATTGCTGCTACACATGTTGTAAAATTAGCAACCACGTATACATTTTATGATATAGGGATATGATGTTGCGAAATTAACTACATAAATTAAAAAAAATTAGCTTACAGGGTACTTCTTAATGTAAGCAATCTCGTACATATTTTTTGTCGATTTCGTTTTGAAATTGATTATTCACAATTTATTTTTTTAAGATTTAATTCTTCTTAAATAAAAACAAACCCTAGCAGCATGCTACACAATTATTCGAAAGATATAAAATGAGAAAAATTGTTTCTAAAATAATTACATATTTATCATATAAATTGTGACACTATTTATTTCGCATACACACTGGGGACTGGAGTTTTGCATTTCATGCTATAAACTATGTTTTATAAATGCACAGGTTGATTATAATTAAAGTTTAAGTTTCAAAACGCTCTAAAAACGAGCCACTAATTATAATGACGTATAATCAGTGTCGTACAATCGTACAATCGTATAATTGACGCCCCACTTATTTTTAATTATGTTTTTAGTATTTTGTAGAATTATAAAATATACAAATATGATGTTCCTACAATATAAATATCCCTATCTCCCTCCCTCAGCTCCAAGAAAGTTGAAAAGATGCAAAGGTATAGTAATCATCCTTTTAAAAATATTTTTGTTTTGTTTAACCAATAATGCTTTTGGAACAAGATAAAGTAATGTATCTGTAACTTATTTTAAACAGTATTACAACTAACTGACTTATTAAAAGATTTTTAATAGTTATTTTAATGGTACTTATAAGACCCGTCGGTAGATAAAGGGTTAAAAAGGGAGTTTTTAAAAATCAAACTTTTAAAAAAAGTAACAATATGGTAGAAAGATTTCTTTTAGAAGCTGTAAAATATTATGATTGTTACTTTCTTCAATCTTCAATAGAAGAAAGTATTGTAATGGAATTTTTTTTTTCGATTTCAGATTTTCGACGGATTTACACTTTTTAGGGGTCGGAGATTCTAAAAAACATGTTTTTACAAAATGTCTGTCTGTCTGGTGTCTGTCTTACTGTTTGCCTGTCTGTCTGTGTGTCCGTATGTCGCCATTCTACCATCAAAAAATGTATGAAGATATGCATAGAATTGAACCAAATTTTTTGTGAATGTTTTTGGCTGTGACAAGCAGGTCCTCCTCCATTTTTTAAATATTACGCCGAAAGGGGCGCTGCAATAGTGACTTTTGTGTCATTTTAAATGTTGTACCGAATAAAAATGTATGAAGTTATAATCGAATTGAACCGAATTTTTTGTGTAAGTGTATGGCTATGTCTAGTTGGTCCTCCTTGAATTTGAAAAAACTCTGCCGGATGGGTGAGCTGAAATAGCGATTTTTGTATCATTTTCAATGTTGTACCACCTAAAAGTGTGTAAAAGTTATGGATGGAATTGAACCAATTTTTTGTGAAAGTGTATGGCTATGTCTAGTTGGTGCTCCTTGAATTTGAAAAAAACTTTGCCGGAAGGGGGAGCTGAAATAGCGATTTTTGTGCCATTTTCAATATTGTACCACCTAAAAGTGTATGAAGTTATGAATAGAATCAAACTAAATTTTTTGTGGAAGGGTATCGCTATGGCTAGTTTATCCTCCCTCAATTTCAAAAAAATCCACTGGAAGGGGGCGCAGTAACAGCGATTTTTGTATCATTTTCAATATTGTACCACCAAAAAGGGTATGAAGTTGCGCATAGAATTGAACCAAATTTTTTGTGAAAGTGTATAGCTATAGCTAATTGGTCTGCCTGAATTTTAAAAAATCCGCTGGAAGGTGGTGCTATAATCACGATATCTGTGCCATTTTCATTATTTTACCATAAAAAATGTGTGAAGTTATCCATAGAACGGAACTAACATTTTATTTTATGATTATTTTTGGGTATGGTAAGTAGGTCCTTCCTGAATTTGAAAAAATCTGCCTCTCATTCTATTGTCCATCGGCTAGTGCAGAGACGGAAACTCGTTTTTACTCCCATTAATTGACTGAAGCAGAAATTTAAGATGGAAATCAAAATCGGTATAATATTGAATTAAAATTATTAAAGCATTAACACGTGTAACTGTTTTTTAAAATATTAAAATGTACGTATGAGATAGAAGAAAATTTTGGGATTGGCACATAAAACTAGATTTATTTTTATACATCTTATCGTTCTGTATTCATTACATCAAACTGTTCTAGGTTTAAATAAAAATTATAAATTAGAATTGAAGATTTTTAATGTTAATTCTAAATAATTTTGTAATTTGTGTCTCTTTGAATTACCACAATAGGCATCATCTTTTATTATATTTATGTGAAACTTACTGAATAAAATATGACAATTTAATATCAAACATTTTTCAAAATTAAGAAATTACCTAAATGTTTTATGATATTCCGATACGTTGCTACGAAATTTATTGAATAAGTTAAAAAAATTATTTGTAGCGCATTTCATAAAATAAACAATAACTACATGCTTTATGATATCGATTCAGTATATAAATTCTTGTTGTTGCTTTTTAATCAGTTTAAAAAAATATTTTTCCCTTAATTAATTTCAAAATTCTTGCTGTAGCCTGCTAATAGTTCAGTTTTTAAATTAGAATTGCAAATCGTGTATCAGAAAAATGTAATTTTCGAAAGTAGTAATATTATTAAAATAATTAAAATTTCTTAAATAATTTACTATTTATCATAAAAAGAGTGAAATTATATGAATATCATACAGGGATGTAGTGGAGGGTATACTCGGGTATACGCCGCATTGCCTCTGGATTTTTTAAAGAACATCGTATACTCTCTGTTGTCCAAGAAAACTATAGTATGCACACTTTAGAGTATACAGATACACTCTGCCCTTGACCGTATATCCTCTGCTTAGAGCGTATACTCTCTGTTGTTTTTACGATTACACCAATGATATCATATAAAGTATGTATTTCAACTAAAATTAAACACAATGAATAGAGCAAGACAAAGAAATAATAAAATTTATCTAAAAGATGCGTATGTTCCTATTCTGAAATTTTTAATATTTCTTTATAAAATACTATTCTACTTTATGATTTACATTATTATTTCAAATCAAGGGACAGTTTTTAAAATTCTAAGAAGGAAGAAATTAAATAATAGATCTGAAAAAAAAATAGTTTACGAAAACATTGAAATATATTTACTATTTATAATTTTTTAAATCTTTACTGATTTATATTCATTACATTAATGTGATCTGTAATGATCTTTAAAAATTCTGTATCAAATAAGCAAATAAGTATCAGTATTTGAATTTTACTTAATGACAGTAAATAATAATGTAAGTTATATTTACAAAAATTATCACAATATGAATTCTTATCAATTATTTTAGGAAAATATCTGGTAAATTTCAATAATTAGCTCTCGCATAATTTTGAAAATAAGAAATTATAAGCACGCTTAAATTATCTAACAGAGTGAAAACATCTCTCAGCCGAAAATAATACTTAAGACCTCTGACTTTAATTTCAACTACTCTGTCTATTGAGAAACCTGGGCTCACAACGGAAGATGCATTTCGCTGAGATAAATTTAATATCATCTCGCCGACCATCTATGCTTAAAATAATATACCGGACGTAATAGAACTCCAATTACGATCTATACGTAGATACCCTTTGTTAAAGAACATTATCTACATACATCATAGGAACACGTTCACTTAGTTGGGAAAGTTAAGCTCATATGATATCTTTCACAATAAGTATGACTCAATTAAAAATATTAAAATGTAAAATATTACTCGATTATTTTGTTTGGTTTTGGTTTATTATATGTCGGTGAACTATTAACGCTAGGGATATATGCCCAAAGGGGGGTGAGATGCCTTCTATGGGGGCCTTTCTAAAGGAACCTAACCCGTATTTACGCAAGGAAATCCAAGGTTCGAAGAAAACCACGGAAAATCCGAAAGATTAGGTCGACGGGCGCGATTGGGCTTAAACCCAGCACCTCCCATCTACCAGCTTCCACTCTAAATCTTCTGGTTGGGCCGTTTTTTGAGGGGGTGGGCAGGAAAGAAGACAATATATTTGTTTCTTCTAAAAATGAAGAAAATGAATTTCATGCAAACAGCTACACAATTTGCCCAGTTCTTAGTCAAACAACTAACTTTCTGCTTAGGATCTGAACAGGTATCCAAAAACTGCAGAAGAAAACAGTCAATGAATAGAGCGGGTTGACGAACAGATCCTAACAAAGTGCTTCTAGAATTTTTCTTAGTTTTTAAGACATCTGGTATCACGAGACAGGCGTACTTAACTATCAACTGTTCTAACCGCGGCAAGAAAACAATTAGAGAACGTTACAAGCAACGATTAATCAATCTGAACAAAGCATTGATACAAAACCGTGTAGAATATGCCGGAAAACATGACAAGTTTTTTTTTTCATACATGACAATATTCATAAACAAAGTGCAAAATCATTTATGAAATTTTCAGAAGCATTTCGATTGGATATAAAGTCCCGTCCTCTCTATTCTCCAGACTTAACTTCATTGTATTCCAATTTATTTCTATTCACACAGGCAAAAAATTTCAAAGATTTTTTTCTTCTGGCAGAAATCGAAACATAATTTTATCATATGAGGTTTTTAAAGCATACATTCAGAAATTCAGACAGTTTTACTTAGTTTTTAAAAAATAACTAATGAAAGAAAAAAAAACGCTGACTATTATATTTAAAATTTATAGAGTTTGCATAGATCTAGAATTAAATAAACTTTTCTCATAAATTTCACAATATATTATAACTTTTTAGAAAATATATGCTCATGTCTGTTATCATTTATATCTCTACTTTTCCACGGATGTCTTCCGTCACGCGTTTAAAGCTTTTTATTTCTTTCAAAATACAAAATTCCTCCCACGTTTTTTTTTGTAACGAGAGAATGAAACATATATTTAAAGATGAATTTAAATTCTACATTTTATGTTTAATTTTTCAAAAGATAAACTAACGCTTTTGAAAGTTGCTGCAATAAAATTGTGCAATATCTTTTATTCAAAACTAAATTTAGTAATTACTTTATTAAAATGCAGTTTCATAACTAAGTCATTCACTAAACTTAGTCACATATCACAATTGCGAATTGAAAAATTTTCTGCAATTTAAACACTCATTTAAAAACAGCGTAAAATATTGCATCTGATTTAGATAGTTATTTCAAGAACGCGCTAATTAGAGAGAGTATTTCGAAGAACGAGAAATATATTTCAAAAAGTAATTTAATTAATATGACTAGAGGATAAGGCAAACACTTTTCATTTTCTTAATTTATAGTAGTATGTTAACTGAGTTGCGACATGAACTAAAAATGCTGAAAAAACGTGCAAACAGAAGAAATGAAAGTATATGCTGAACATAAAATAAATTCCTCTATATTTAAAACAAAACTAAAAATTTGGTACTTTATGCAAAATAGTAATATTTGTTGTATAAGGTCTAGGGAATATAACAGCAAATAGGTGGGAAATATTATACTGGTCTACGTTGTTTTTGGAACAGTTAGTAAGTGTTTTATAAAGCATTTTTGTGACGAAAAAAATGTAATAAAGAAATGTTCTATTGCATCACATTTTCTATTCATATAACTTTAAACATCAATATTATGACATTTTCTGTAGACAGTAGAAACGATCTGCTACCTTACAAAACAAATATTAGTTCCTGCGGATTTGTTTTGAAATCACAATCTGTATCGGCCCAGCTTATACCATCGTCGAGTGTGTGTGTTGGGGGAAGGGAGGAGAAATACGTGTTAAAATCTGCGAATTCAATTATTATTATATGCATAACCAAATTTTTTCATGTTTACTTAAATTAAGTTTTTATCATTTCGCATAACAATTGACTTCGTCAATTTACACATTTTTTACTTTTCCAACAATTTGCAAAATTGCATAAAAAAGTTGTGAAGGATAATCGGGCTTCATTTTCAGATTCAGTAACGGGAAAGTATATAAATCAGTAACTGTGATTTTTATTTCAAAAATTATTTTTAATTTGTAGGCTATAAAAAGACCTATATATCTAAGTTGAGGGGGGAGTTAATCCCCATTCTCTCCTTATACTTATCCAATGAACTCACAAGACTAATCAGGGAAGCGCCTTATCAGAATAAAACTATATTCAAAACTTGAAGCAAATCTGGATATTTTTATTGTTAGTTATCGCGTCATGTATGTATGCACATACATACATGCTGAATCTACGGGAACATTAGCTCCCATGCTTGTAGCCTGCGAACTAAAAAGCAAAGAATTATCCCCGGGATTTACACAAAGTAATATATATAAGGCAGAATATAAAATATTGTCAATTATTATAAAGGGTTTTTATAGCTCTTGATTCGGTACCATTTTTAGATTTTCGTACTTAAAAAGTAGAAACGACAAACGTTATAACGTCACTCCTGAGTCTGCCCGCCAGTCTGTCAGCCATTTTATTCGTAAACTATGGAACGTGGAAAGTTCAAACTGGCTAAAGTAATAAATACTACTGACCTCCTTATTTAGAGATTTTTAAACATTTACAAATGTATGAAGGACAAATATAGAGGGCATTATTGAAATATTTGGAAAAAATTCTTTCTATATCGTGTTAGATATCGTATGAAAACTTTTGAAATGGCGAACTTACAAATATTTTTTTTTTAATTTTAGGTTTTATGTTATCAGACATATTGTTGAAAATATGGCTCAATTTTCTATTTCTAATTTCACTGAAACTAAAATTAGGAAAAACTTAGAGGTAGTAGAGGTTAATTTAAACTTTGCTAGAAAACTATAGGGATTACTATAGTACACAGCTTTATGAAAAAATCGCCTTTTTTCATTACACATAAATTTCGATTTGAGGCCGTTCAGTGAAAGAGTCGAGAGGTACTGGAGGTACCCGTCGTCGTAGAAGTATATAAAAATATTTTTGATAATTATCCAGAAAAATGTCGGTAATTAACTGAGATATAGAGTTTGTATGCTTCAGAGATTTTTTCGGGAGAAATATCAGCATTTTTTCTTCCAAAATAAATGTAAGTTAAACGCGCGAAATTTAGCCTTAAATAAATACTCTTACCTTAAATAAAAACTCTTACCTGGGAAAATTCCAGGAGGCGTACGAACCCTGTGAGATATGAATCTTTAAAACCACAGCCGGGTTTGGACATACAGAAATACTTGGGCGTAGCGTCATCGACTTTCAGAACTTAGATAATAACTTTTAATGATATGCGATGTCCAGTAGAAGTATAAGCGCAATAAACGGATAACTACTAAAACCAGACTAATATAATTATAATTAGTCACAAAATTATTATGGGAATCGCAAATAGTGCGCATTGTGTGACTCTCTTAATGCGCCAGCCGTGTCTTAAAAATTAATTAAAAACCTATCAGTGTTGTCAGATGGGCTACTTTTTTTTTAATCCAGATTCTTGATTGGCACCACTTTTTACAAATGATAAAATGTGCCTTATTCTATGATATGATAATTAAGACGAAAAAAAAAGTAAATTATTTGTTTAAAAAAAGTGGTGACATTCAAGAAATCTGAATTTAAAAAAAGTAGCCCACTGGCAACACTGAAACCTATAAGGAAAACGCAGAGCGAAAATGATGGCGTTGCAGCAATGCGACCAGCTTTCGAAGGGATTCAGCACTTTGCAAACTTTCAACCAGTTTTCTTGTTTTAGGTACACTGTAAAAAGTATAATATATATTACTACGCTTAAATTATGTTTATGAAATGCGAGATAAGAATAAATATGCACTACTTTTATTGACAGAAACCAAGAAAGTTTATCATAAAGTGATTGGGATAAGATTAAAAAAATAGAGTTATACAGAATAGCAATATTTCGATTCCTATCTCTGAATTTTCATGGTATATCAATTTAAACTTTTCAAGTATAAACAGCTATACCGAACCATACAATATACAACTTTTCACAAAGTCTTATTATTCTTTTAGCAACAGTTTTTTGTATAATACAGTTACAAATTAATTTATTTATTGTGCGGAACTCTTTGTAGACGAGTAATATTAACAGTTGGTTGTTTATTTTCGAAAGTGGTTCGTTATATATAAAATCACTTAACATGTGTTTTATAATTTTTAGTGGTAAAAGGGTGAGCGAAATTGGATTCATGTTTGATCTAAGAGAAGGTTTTAAGTTGAAGATCAGTTTGAAAAAAACTCAGTTTTTCGTACACTTAGCAATTTTCATAAAAATTGTATGAATGCAGAATTTGTGAATACCCTATCAAGATGTTTTTTAGAACTATATAAATGTCTCAAACTATTTATAAGTTTAAAAAGTTGTTACATTTAATTCAATCACCTGATAGAAACAGTGTTGCCAGTGGGCTACTTTTTTTAAATTCAGATTTCTTGAATGTCACCACTTTTTTTAAACAAATAATTTACTTTTTCTTTTCGTCTTAATTATCATATCATAGAATAAGGCACATTTTATCATTTGTAAAAAGTGGAGCCAATCAAGAATCTGGATTAAAAAAAAAGTAGCCCATCTGACAACACTGGATAGAAATATTCTAATATGAATCATTTAATTGCATAAATTTTCGATTTCGAAATAAAAATTCTTAAGTCAGATGTTATCTTTTTCCAAACACTCTCGTAAAATTAGCAGAGTGAAAAATTAAATGACATATTTTAACTTAGAAAAAGAATAATATTTAACTTAATCAAATTGAATTAATAAATCTGCTTAACGAAATGAACTTATTTCAAATAATTCTTTAGGAACTTCGAAAACTTTCCTTTTCTTTTTGGTCTGTATAATGTTTTCAAGCCTTTTAAATAGCAAGTTCAATTCTGAATTACGCGATTGTAAAGAAAATCAGTTTGAGATTGAAGCTAAGTGTACGTTCTCACTGTTGAAATTCAAACTCATTCAACTTAAGTTCTGTCTATGTATTCATGCATTTGAAAAGAGACTTTTTGAAAGTTTTATTCAAACAAACTCGAACAAAGAATTTATTTTGTCCGAATGAATGTTAGAACTGTAAGTAAAATTAGGAATATTTTTTTAATTACATTGCTTATTGAATCAAAAACTGATAAAATATTACTAAAGTTGGCAGTAAAATATCATTAAAGTAAAATATTTCTACAATTACTGGAAAATATTACTAAAGTTGACATCTAGATTCCTTTAGCTGTAAATTTCTGAAGGGATTATTGTATTTCAATAAAAAAATAATCTTATATTTCACAATTCAAAGCACGGCTACAGCCAATCTTGTCAATTTGATGTCACCCTACCCTTACAAACCATCTATGTTTCACTTCCACGATGGTTACCTAGAATGAGACCTCTTTAATGTGTCCCGATATAAAATTTAGGTGAACATCATTTAATAGCTCTATTGTGACCAATTTTTTAATGTTTTGCAATTAATATAAAAAAAAAACGAAACATATCGATGTCACTGAGTTTTGAATGTAATTCACAGATTAGATCTTGTTGCGATAATTACGAATTATAGTTATACATTAGTCACAGTGAAATTGCATGTATATTTTATTATCAGTGTGCTTTACAGAAAATCGACTGATCTTTGTAAGTATTTTTCTTTAATAATTACAGTGGAACAAACCTGCGCCTGAAATTTATAGGTCTTTTTTTATAAATCTTGATATATGACAACGATTTTTCATGTTCTAAATATGCTTATTAAGAAATCACTTATTAACAAACTTCGTAACATTTTATTTGTAAGCTTAATTTGAAGAATTTTAAGTCTAAATTTAGCTACAACCACACTGTGTTTTAAAGGCAGTGTGTTGGCCCTAAATATTCAGAATTTTTTTTTTCTGTAAATTAGAAATATCGTAATGAATTAGTAAAACACTGAAGGTATGTTATTCTATATTTTAGAGTGAATTCAATCTTTCAAGCGTTGGAAAAACTGCAATTTTTTCAATCTGCCATTTTTATGTTTTAGTCTGTCTTTTTTATGTATTTTCTAATCCCCTTATCAAATGCATAACGTTCTTTTTGTAGATCAAAAACAGAATTCAATTAGTTTTCATCTATTTGAGCTCACTGGGTATTTAAAGCAATATTCATTAGTAAGTGGTCTCAAGATTTTCAGATATCCTTTTGTAATTATGAAATGGAAAAATCCTTTGAAATTAAAGCAACATTAAATTTTAGAGGGAAAATATAACATATAAATCTCTATTAAGAAAAACCTTTTATTTACTAAAATAAAATTCACTAAACACTTTTCCAAAACTAGTTTTCACAAATTATACGAAAAAAAGAAAACAGTCACAGATTAAAATTGTTACTTATTAGTTAATATGATGTTTAAGCTTCATTGAGTTTTCTTTAAATTAATACAAAATAAGTTAATTATTATATTGTATTTAAAAAACAAGACAATGTAACTTTTTTTTTTTTTTTTTTTTTTTTTTTTTTGTAATTCGATGTCAGGAAAATTTACCTTTATACATACAAATATTCTTCATTTTTAAACAAATAAATTCCATATGTCTACAAAGCATGCTACTCTTTGCATGCATACGGATAGTCTCTATAATTACCAAAGTTCGATTTTATTTTTAAAATGGAAAACCGAAAATTCAAGAAATTAAATTTCTAATTTATTTAAATACAAAATAATAATAACAATAATACTTTCGAATTGAATAAGGCAGCGATTTTCTCATTCATTCATCAACACACAACAACATTCATTCATTCTCATTCATTTAAACTTATTCGTTTTTTATTTTGATGAGCAGTAAAAATACATTCGAAAGCGAACTATATTCTACACATTCAAAAAAAATATCTATATATATATAAAATAGTGCAATCAAGTGAAAGAAATCGATTTCATTCAAAAAAGCAAACATTTTTTTCTCGAATCTAATTTAAAATATAACATTCATACTTAACATCTAACAGTAAAAGAAGGGGGGAGGATTGTACTTTACCGTTGGTTAATGAGAATGCTGTTGTTAATCTTTCAAATGCTGAACTTACTGTTAACGATATCTATTACCTTAAATTAAATAATAATTTTGCACTTGCTAGTAAACCATCTTTTCCCTATATTATTGCTCCTATCGAAAGAGCGTTCAAATTTAGTACTTTAAATCCATCTCAAAAAGGATTCAATCAGACATCTTATTGCCAATAATGTGAACTTCAATAATAACCTCCCTAAGTCTAACGTCAGTAAAGCTGCATCCCGTTGTATAAGAAATCTGAAATCTAATGCAGACATAGTTATCAGTAAAGCCCATAAAGGCGGACAAATTGTTGTTATAAATAAATCTGACTACCTTCCAAAACCCAGGAACTAATAGATGAAGGCCCTTACAAAAAGATCAATTCTAATCCTTCTCAAAAAGAACTGAAAGCTATTGAATCTACTATTGAAAACTCCCCCTTTATTTCCAATAATACCAAATTTTCTATCATTCTTTCTGCCTCACATTGCGCAAGATTTTATACTCTCCCAAAAGTACACAAACAAGGCATTCCATTCAGACCGATTGTTTCTAACATCGGTACCGCTTCCTATAAATTAGCAAAATATCTTACCTCTATTTTCTCCCCTCTACTCTCTAACAATATTCATACTTGCAGGAACTCTTATGAGTTCGTCAATAAACTTCGTAATTTCAATAGCGCACAAAATACTAAAATGGTTTCTTTTGATGTTAAATCCTTATTTACCAATGTTCCAGTTCAAGGTGCTCTAAAGTGTCTTGAATCGCGTTTGCGGGAATTTCATTACACAAACTTCGAAATTGATGAACTGATTCACCTTACTAGCATTTGTCTCTCGCAAAACACATTTATTTTCAATGGTAACTTTTATCGAATGACTGATGGTTTATCCATGGGCTCCCCCCCTCAGTCCTTTCCTTAGCGACTTTTATATGCATTATTTCGAATTAAAACTATTCAAAAAACTTACTTTTCCATTTTATATCCGCTACGTAGATGACTGTTTTGCGTTGCTGGACTCTGATATACTTGATCTTACTAATATTCTTACAGTTATGAACTCAATAGATGACCATATTCAATTTACCTACGAATTTGAGAATAACAATCAATTACCTTTCCTGGATGTTTTGGTTTCCCTCGAAAATAACTTTTTTCACACAACTGTCTATCGTAAACCATCCGCTATATCTTTGCCCCCCCCCATCGCCTTTCATTTCACCCCCCTAATCAGAAATTAGCTGCCTTTAACACTTATGTACACCGGGCCTTAAATATTTGCTCCTCCGATAGTTTACTTAAAGCAGAATTAAAACATATCAAATCCATTGCCATTGATCGGGGTTTCCCAATCAAAATCGTTGATTCCATTCATATTAAATTAAGAAAACGTACTCCTTCGAACTTCAACTCAGACCGCAATGTTAATTTAATTATTCTTCCATATTTTCCAAAAATCAGTCGAATCAAAATTTCCAAAATTTTGTCAAAATTTGACTTTAAAATAACCTTTACTCCTTTCAATAAAATTAAATTCTCTAATCTCAAAGATCTAATATATGATTTATCACATTGGGGTTTTTATAAGATTTCTTGCGAATGCGATAAAATGTACATCGGTCAGACGAAGTGTACCTTGAAAAAGCGTGTGGGAGAGCACAGTGCTAACGTTAAAAATTGTGAAATAAAACGTTCCGCTATCGCCAACTATTGCTGGTCCAATAGTCATAATTTTTAAATTTTCCGAAGCCTCAATAATACAATATTGTTCATCTGTTTATGATTTAGACTTTTGGGAAGCTTATCATATATGGAAAAACTCTAGTAATTTAGTTAATGACATGTCCAGTACTCCAAGATTTTCTGATGTCTGGTTTCCATTCCTGTAATTTCACTCCCCCTCCCCCCCTCCTGTTCTCTTTGATTTGGACTCGTCCAGTGAGATGGGACATATGATTGGTCTCCTTTGGGTGCGCGTGCCAGTTTATTTTTACGTTTGCTTTCCGACGTTTCTTAGCCAGTTCGCCTTAGCGGCGAGCTCAGATACACGGCTTATTTTATTTTACGATGTGACTTTCTTTTACGTTTTACACTTTTTAGCACTGATGATGGGACTTTGGAAGTCCCGAAACAGCTGTATGCTTTTAACATCTTTTATTTTATAATATTTGTGCTCTTTAACGTTGTTTATTTATTTAGTTATCTAACAATAAAGTTATGTCTCAAAGAAAATATGCATAATATATTATAATTTTATCTTCTATTATTCTATAATCATGTAATAGGTTAAAAAACCAACAATTATTTAATAACGATGAAATGTACCTGAAATTAAATTAAAATTTCCGAGCTTTCTGAACGAAATATTTAGCAAGTCTTATCAATATCCCATTTTAAGAAAATCCGCATTTTCATTTTAAACTTTCAATCTATTAAGTTCTCGCAGGCTTAGTGGATAAGATGCTTGATTCTAAACCTTCTGAATAGCAAATTTAATTTTGCATTATGCGATTGAAAAAGAAAAAAAGAAATTGCACGTGAAGCATAGCAAATGAGGTCCGCTCCTATTATAACGAAGTTTTAAAAATATTCAGAACTTGCTGTTATAGTCTAAGGTAAATCGGATACAGCATAGTGGTCGAAATCTTTTGTGTGTTCTTGTAATTACTGTCTGATTTCTATTACCTAGGAAATAAATTGGATTGAATTTCAGCAACGTATTTCATAAAATGTGAAATAGTTTAATGTAATTAAAACACGCCCAAATAATGTATCCCCATAAACAATTGTGTACTGGAATACTTTTGTGTGGCCCTGTAAATTAAATATTATTTTCATCATAGATTGTACGGAATGTATATTTTAGTATACATTTCACAGATTTATGTCAATTCTATTATATTCGAAAAAGTGTAACATCAATAAAATGTACTTGAATCTTCTTTTCCTATTGACCGTAATGTAATGCAATACTTTTGCTTGTCCCTGTAATTAAATAATTTATCCGATTCATAAAATTTGAAATGAGTCGTTAAGTGATTAAGTAATAATTATATATCTTAACTATCTAACGATTCAGTTTGGTAGTTTATGCGTTTTTATATGCGGACAAACGGATAGACGGACGGATTGAACAACAACTACTGGTGCGAAGTATTTACAAAAATGCGAACGCACCTAAAAAAAGTCTGATATTGAAGCTAAGTGTGCGTTCTTACTATTGGAATTTAAAGTTATTTAATGTAAATAATGTATATTTATCGATGCATTAAAGAAAAAGAATATTTGAAAAAGTTCAGATGCTCGTTTTCAGTCATCCCAGGTTCAAATCTAATGCAATTTACGGAAAAACGTGATTCGTATTTTTCAAAAACTCTGCTTTTAGATCACGAAAATTTTCTAACCTAGTATGGAAAAAAGGAAAGAAAAGTTCTTCAAATGTCGAATATACACCGGTAACAGTGCTGCGGTGAATAATTCTGTTAATTGAACAAATAATTTCTGCGGGTATATGTAATAAGTTCATATTGTAGTGTAATGTAAAAAAAGAAAAAAATAATACATTCATATTAACTTTTTAAAAATCCAACCTAATATAAGACAACAATTATTTTCCGTTATTCAAATATATTGCTTTAGAGTGTTTAATAACTGGAAATTTTTTCCACCTTAAAGAAAACTGTACAAACATAATTGTAAATAGGAACGTCGAAATAATTGCATCACGTATCCGTTGGAATTATCAGTCAAAAAAGCGTATTCAATAAGATTTCATTATGAAAGATTCATTTATCAATCCTAAAAGCATGAGAATGTAATTATAATAATAGCTTTAACGAAGAATAATTTGAGGCAAATATGCTTTCATTATGTCATTAATTTGGCGGCAACAGTGGAATATAAGTATCGTAGTCGTAATAAATTTTCATATTTTTCATTTTAAAAAAAATCTACGACCAAAAGCCTGAAATATTGGAACATTTCCCTTTATAATATGACATTGTTAAAGAATGAAAATTACTTAAAAATAACATCTATTTCTAATTGTTTTTTTTAGTGAATCGTCGGCACTATGTTTGAAGTAACATAAATATGAAAACAATTATCCGTCACTGGCACACTATGCCCAGTCTGGGATACCTAATTTTAATTCCAAACTTGCAGACGGCACCAGTAATATTTTAATAAAATTTTGCTTTTACAGTGAAAGCTTCAATTAATGGGGTTCTTAATTATTCAAAAAGTTGTTTCTAAATTCCGGTGTCAAACGTTAATTTCTCATATTACTGGCATAGTTTGCCCGTTCCGGAAAGGGTTAAGGCTTGTGTCTGTCCTCAAATGACTTATTTTGCGAAAATTTTCAATTTCTTTTTTATTATTTTAAATAAAAAAAAACATTTACAATTCCAAAAATAGTTTACTTTTGTTTCAGCAACAATAAGAAGAAAACCTCTAACTGAAAATATAAATACGGAATGAATTTTCTAAGTTTCTGAAAGTGACTATCTACAGAAAGGTAAACAATCTCTTAACTGGTTTGCCCGAACGCCGTTCAGACAAGATGAATGTGCTTATTTCATCATTTAAAACTTTTTGACACCACTATTATTTTTAAGGAAATTTTCATATTATTGAAATGCCGAAATATTTAGACTAAATTTTATGAATATTTTATTTAAATAATAGTGGTATGAGTCCGCTATTTTCAATTTACTGAACGGAAAAGAATTAACCAGTTGAGGGGTTAATACATGAATTTATAACATATAAGATAAACGCCTATCCAGAGTGGATGCCCAAAATCAGTAACATTGTAATAATCTTCTTCTACTTGATCCATGGCAGAAAATTTTCTGGTTGGATCAAATCTCACATATTAATTCACACGGTATTTTTAAAGAAGGCGTGAAATTTGTCCGAGACAAGCCCCACCAATCCCACCGAAATATGATTTTGCACTGTTTTTAATATGATGCACCATACGTAGAAAGTTGAAATTGATAGTGAATATGCATCATATCTCATAGTATTTCATGCAAAAAAATTAAGGTGGTCACTCAGAAATTTCAGTTTTTTAAAAATTAAAATGTACATTTAAAAACAGGAAAAATGTTAGAAAACTTGTTCTTTTGTTTAAAAAAATCTCAAAAATATTTCAAACATTCGTATGGTGGTTTTTTACATCCCTTATATTTTTCGATGAAATCTAATTAGTAGTTTCGTCACAATGCGCTCTTTTCCAAAACAGGCATTTAGGGCCATTACCCCCCATGGTCTTGAGATACAAACTTAAAACTGGGGAGAAATGAATTTCTTTTTATCTGCTATCGATCCATGTAGGACTTGATGTGGTTGACTCAAGGGCATATTTTACTAAGAAACAATTTGTACGTAATTCAGGTGTCATTCAGTCATTTCAACAATTTTGCAATGGAAATGCTTTACGACGGTAAGGGTGCCAGTATGGAGAACCCAAATAAAATAGTTATTTATTTATTACTGTAAATTTAGGGTGAGCATAAATTATTAAGCGCATTTCAAATTTCTATAAAACAAATAAATTTAGCAAGTGTTGTTAAATGCAAAAGCGATTTAAACAGTTTGTTTTTCAGCCACAAGTTTATTTCCAGCAAGATTGTGCACCAGCACTTTGGATACCAATGTTAAAGGCTACCTAGCTGTAGGAAACAATTTTAACACGATGATCTAGTAGAGGTGGATCAATTTTTTGGCCTTATATCAACCGACATAACACCCCTAGATTTCTGTTCTTTGGGGATCTCCCAAAGACCGGGTGTATGCAACAAATGTTTACGATGTTGATGATTTAAAATGACGAATCACTGAGGTTATTGGAGGAATATCGGGTGAGATGCTCCGCAATGTTTGGCATGAAATTGACAGCAGACATCATATTTTATGTGCGACAGACAGAGCTCATATACAAATTCTTGAAGGTGTAATATAAAACTGTTTCAAATATGCTTTTAAATAAAATATTAACCGCTTCTCTGTTTTAATTGTATGTCGTACGGGCAAGAAGAATTTTCTCGAATCATCACTTAAAGCTTTTTGATACCACTAATTTTTTCAATTCAATTTCATACTACTAAATGGCAGAAATGTTTAAATTAAATATTCGGAATATTTTAGCTTAAAAAGGTGGTGTTAATCCATATTTTTGATTTATTGTAAAAGATAAAGTTAGTAAAGTGGTTAACCTTTGAGCTCTGATGGTACCACATAATTTGGTGACTAATGGTGATTTTGGTGAGTTTTGGTAATTAATGTCTACCACATAATTTTAATTGCGAAATGTCACAATGGCACCAGAGAATTCGACCAAATTTACTTGAAAAAGTTTTAATGCATTTTTTCGTGTATATCGTTAAGCCGTTTTTTACTTTGCAAAATACAGGTGCCAGTGTGACATTTGGAATTTTGAAGACATTTACCCGCCAGAGCTCAAAGGGTTGAACAAGTTAGTGCAATAATTTGTTTTTGTTTTACAGAACTTTTAAATGCGCTGATTACTTTATGCTCACTCTATGTATCTCGTCAGCATATTATCTCGTTTATTTTGATTGTTTGGTTTATGCAGCGTATTTGAAACAAAAATATTTGGCTTATTTAATCAAATTTTAAATAAGACTGTAATTACTATATAAACAATATGGCCAAACAGTATGAAAAAAATATAATCCGATAAGCAACACTTCGATTAATAAAGGTTATACATCTTTAGGTAGTCCTTTTTTCTAAATTCAGAATCTTTTTTTTCTAATTAATGTCCATAAACTGTAAATACTTAATAGTAGGAAGGTAATTTTTGCACATTAAATAATTTAAAGAAACAATAAATATAAATGAAAACACATTTAAAACGAATTTCAATTTTTAAGAGTCTATAAACGCTAAAATATTAAAGCAATTTTATATGGAATGTTTATAATTGTTTTTACTGGTAAATATATTTTTTTAATAAGTATAAACAATCAAATCATTCTCGAATACCTCTTTTCTTAAAATTAGTATGCATGCATTTATGAAGATTTCGATTAAGTTAATTTTTATTTAAATTTCCGGAAATATTGTTACTTAGTTCTTTTATTTGTGCTCTTTTTTTAGACACAATTTTGCATTGTTACTTAAAATTTATTATTCTAAAGAGATTTAGTTTTATACATAAAACCTTAAACTACTGAGTTAAGTTCGAAAAGAAGTAAACAAAAGAAGTTCTGCTTTTCTGTTTAAAAAGTGTTCGAAAGAAGATGCTAAATTAAAAAAAAAAAATACAAATTAACAAAGCATTTTACTTTAAAGAACAATACAAAACAAATATGCAAAAATTGGTGCATCACAGATTTTTACTACTGGCTATCAGCTGTTCTGGAAGCCGAAAACAAATTTTTAAAAAGAATATAATAACTTCGAAATTTCTCTTAGTTATGTGCGTTTTAAATCAATTGCACACTTGAAATTATAAAAAAATCACCGAAACATTCGTATATCTTTGTGTAATTATTATGACAACGAATGAAAAAAAATCTTTTGAATTAATTCGTGTTAAAATAAAATCGTTAAATTTAATACACTGTATCCGGCAAATTTAAATATTTTATTAGAAAAATTTTAATTTTAATCTTACGAGTACACACATACATAAATATACATATATTTGGTTCTACAAATTACATTTGCATTCGTTTTATTTATTTATTTATTTATTTAGATTTCCTCGTTTCACTATTTTTTATTATTATTCAATTCAATTCTAATTCTTCGTTTTGGTTTATTGTTTTATTGATAAGATCCATTGGTGAATCTTGTCTGCTTTTAATGGTATTATATATATATATACCGTAATTTCGGGTTTATAAGCCGCAGATCAAACAATTCTTTTTCAACCCAGAATTTTTTAAGAAATAAATATAACTAGTTAGATCGCCGTAAATATTTGTTTTCAATCACTAGATAAGATTTCTGGGTCCAAAAAGAATAGTTTGATCCGCGGCTTATATACACGAAATTACGGTATATATATATATATATATATATATATATATATATCAGGGCTCGAAAAATATACATGCCCGACATCAGTGTTCCTATACAGTCTACGTTTTAAAAATCAGACTGACACCACTTTTTTCAAATGGTGAAATTCGGTTTACTTAGATGTATATTACTTAAGAAGAATTTTATTCTTTAATAAAAGTGGTGCCAATCAAAGAAAAAAAAGCAGCCGTCTGGAAAATTTATGTCGGGCATGTAGATTTTTCAATCTCTGATATATATATATATATATATATATATATATATATATATATATATATATATATATATATATATATAGGGAGAGAGAGTTAATGGACTGATATCCAATAATTTAAGTTAATACATGAAAGTTTACTACCGTTGCCCACGACCATAAATATATCAATGTTTGTACACAACATAATTGATCTTATTTAATTACAGAAAATTTGACTTTAAATAAGTTGAAGATTCCTTCTGGATGATATGGGGTCAAATGGCTTTATCTTCCACAGTCCTGAGAGAAATTTTACGTGGCAATACAAAAACCAGTTTAAAATTATTATAAAACATTCCCAAATATGCATCAATCTATATATCGATGCTTCTAATATGCACATATTTATTTAAAAAGTCCAGATGCAATTTAGTAATTCTAGAAGCATTTAAATTAATTTAAAATGTGTTTTTGAGTGTCGCCTCCACGCGACATCAGGATCGGGGAGGTTAAGCAGAGCTGCCAAGGCTTCGGGCTTTTTGGATACCAGTATTTTAATGTAGAAAATATTACTTTATTTATTTGAAGTATTTAGGAGGATTAAAAAGAATAACATATTCTTATAACATTATAACATTAAGATAATAGTGGTGTACCTAAATCCGGAGACATCAAAGCCACAGTCGTAGAGGATCATGCCTCAATTGTGTCACATTGTAAGAGGAATAAAGATGTCCTCAATGTGGAAATCAATGTGGCAAAGGGAAGGACTTGGGAAATACGTTTCGATAACACATACAAAATTAAGAAAATATCTCAGAATTCATTTTTTGAAAGTAACATATAACCATGTTTATAAAACTATGATTTTCCTCGCTATCAGTATTAACCCTTTCAGGGGCAGAAGAATTCTGCTTGTAAAATGATGAAATAAATGACTGACACTAGGATATTCTGATGAATTTCTCAGAAAATATAAACCCAATATTTTGCACTGTCATTACAAAAGCAAAATTTTATTAAAATATTCTTGGTGCTGATGTCAGTTTTGGAATTAAAATTAGGTGGCTAGAAGGTTTAGCCACCGCCATTAAAAGGGTTAATCACTTAACGGATCAATATTTTTGAAAACAAAACTTTCAAACATTGTCTATTTTTTCATGTCTTTTTGCAGATTTTTTAGCCTTTTATCACCGGTTTTCCAAAACAGAAAATTTTGCGTACCTCGAACAGAAAAATGCTT
The DNA here is from genome assembly GCA_964019185.1 of Maratus speculifer. NCBI lineage: Eukaryota > Metazoa > Arthropoda > Arachnida > Araneae > Salticidae > Maratus > Maratus speculifer. The sequence continues at coordinate 273,459,504 of OZ025299.1, forward strand.
GGATTAAATAGTACAAAATTTACAATAACATTATACTGGTAAGAGTAATAGATTATGATTTGAGTATGGATGCCCTTACCACGTACGGTCAAATCATAATTGGTAAAAACACGTTGCCCGAACGACGTACTGGAAGCAGTTAATTCCATTACAAATAATACCACGCATGTAATACATATAGTGCGCGAATGGTTTCAATTTTTCAATACCAGAATACTTTAGTTGTAATATTCATATTGCCTTTTTGTAGATATGTTAGATTTCACGAATGAAAGTGTTGTGCATTGACATTCATACTTGAATCATAATTTTTTAATTTTTACCAGTAAAATTTTATTGTAAGTTTTGCATTATTCAATTCGAATATTTTTTTTTTCTGATTCAACTAGGCAAAAACTTCTGTTTTGAAAAACCGGTGGTAAACGATTAAAAATTCTGTAAAAGACATGAAAAAAATAGACATTCTTTGAAAGTTTTTTCAAAAATGTTTTTCAGTTAAGTGGTTAAATCACTTTATTTATAATAAATTATATTGTGTATTTTCATGTTTCAATATTTCTGAATTCAGTTATATAAAATTCAAAACAAAACTTAAATAACCAAGGTATTTTATATTTTCAAAACATTTCTTTCTCAAATAATTTGAATTAAAAGTCTTTTTCAACAGTATAAAATTAAAACAAATTTTTCTGCTAAAAATTATTTTATTAACACTAGAACCTCGGGGACGGATCATTTTGCCCGTATCATATGAAAAGATGTCGATTAGAACCAGAAAACTCCTAACAAAATAAGCTAAATACATGCTGATCAAAAATATTTTTACTAAAGAACTGAAACAGTTTTAAATGAAAATTCCGGTCAGAAATATTTTTATAAAACTTGAATGAATTTTCCGCGGTTCTAGTGTTAAGCTAAGTGCTGTTGGGAAATGTTCTGTGTCATAAACAATTCTATTTGACTCCCTACTGCTTCGAATTAGTTTATCTGTATTATAAACATAGCGATGCATATTTTCTATTTAGAAAGAAATCTCATACGTTAAAAAGTGTATTTACAGAAGTATAAGGAAAACAAAATGCACTAGAATTACGTTGCTAATACAATCATTTTAAAGTATTGTACTAAATATAACTTCAATGGCAAAACAAACTCGGTAAGTTTTTAGAGTTTTGCTGAATTGTATTTTTCATGTAATTGTGAAATTCTATGGACTGTTTGGCTTACGTCTACAAGATAAAGTATTTGTTTTAAAATGCATAAAACGAAATAGATTTTTAAAGTTCTCATAAATATTTACACTTTCTCGATTTTGATTATTTGAATAAAAATTATAATCAGTGGAACATTTTCAGCGTCACACATCCATATCTAAATAAATATTTGATTTAAAAACTATAATGCGTTAACAATAAAACTAAACATGGTAAATTTCTCTGGAATTCTTAAAAATATCTAAAGTAAAAGGAACCCTTTTATCTTTTTTCTTCTCTTTTCAAATATTTTCTAAAACAGTCGGCACAAATATCATTGCAAGTGAGAAAGATCATTTATTTTATCTAGGAGCAGTCGCAACAAAAATAAAATTAATTCTGCTAAATTCTATTTTATTATTAGACTGCGCTGTACTTTACAAAGTTCTTTAAATAATATTAATTTACTGAATAGTTGAAATGACAGGAAACGTTGAAATAAGTTGTATGCTGTGAAAAGCTTTATTTTAAGAAGCTTTCTTGGAAATATATGTTCAGTTGCGACAAAATTATTTTTTGAAGAGACAACTACTTCATTTTGCTTCTGAAAATAAAGCAAATGATGGTATTTTTGAATAAATTAAAAAACAACCGATGCTGTTTAAAGGCAGTTCTAAAGTAATAAAAATAATAACTTTAAAATTAACAACGAGAAATTTACGAAAAATTTTTGAGATTCACTTTTAAACATTGATACTTCAAGCATAATACTTATAGATATGATATATTGAAATGATTTGTAATATAAGTGTTTTTTTTTTCATTTTCAGATGAATAAATTATAAATTTATTTGTAAGCGATTTTTGTCACAGGACGGCAGCTATATTTTTTGTGCTATCGCGTACAGGTATTTAGTTTAAAAAGCCAATTTTCACACACTTTTCCTGAAAATTCTTCTGAAAAAAGGAAAAACATTTCGTTTACATAGATTTATATTAAGATCACCTGCCAATCTGATAAGTGTGCAAAGAGAAATGAATTTAAAAACTGTGTCGAAAGAATATTTTAAAATATTTGGATTTCTATGCATATAGTTGTATCAATTCTATGACTCAACTTGAAATTGTCAGAGAAAATATTAAGATATTTTGCTTTGAATATTAGGAAAACCGGATGAAAAGATAAAATTTTAAATAGTTATTACAGGAAATGTTGGTATCATCAATTCGTTTTGGGACACCAAATAACATATGGGTATGAAATATGGTACACAGATTTTTTTAAAGAGAATTGGTAGCATTATATTTATAATATTTCTGGCAACATGGAAAAACTATTTCTAACCATTTTAACCCCTTGCGGCGCGGTGGTTTCATTGCTATACCACTTAATTTTAATTCCCAAACGCCAATTGGCACCGAAATTTTGTTTAAAAAAATTACGGTTTATTAAATGCGTGAAATATCGCGTTTTCTTATTTAAAAATAAAGTTGTTTTTCAATTCCGGTGTCAGTCATTAATTTCAACACTTAATCAATGATATTGCCCTGCGCCGAAAAGGGTTAAAAACTTGTTTGGAAGGATTTATTGGTACTTCAAATGGTTCTTCAATTGGTAAATGCCTTTTAATCCATTTTATATGTTTCATATTACGTTATTTAATTATTGTAATCGAATTATAATTTTGAAATTATTTTGACTGGACATTTTGTAAACATTAGCCCAAAAAATGTCATTATCATCTTGATATGGTTTATGCAAGAATGAAACTGCGTGCATGGTGATTGTGAAATTTAAGGCAATTTCGGCCTAAACAATCTTTTTTGGTTTCACACATATTTCCATTTTTTTTTTGGGCGTCAGTGAGTTGTATCGCACCATTAAATTTTATTAGTTTTCTTCGCTTAAATATTATTAGCATCCACACTCAGAAATGAATTCTGAGATTTTACAAAAAATTTCTTCATTTTTTGACGAAACCGGGGGAAATGCTCGGAGTAAATATTTTGTCGTTCTGAGTAAATTTGTTTCTCAGCTTGTTTGACCACAGAAATTTGTCAAAAATGCTTATCCGTAAAGCTCGATAAGGTGGCTAGTAATGCCAACTTTTGAACACTTAAAAAATTCTGTATTTATCAGCAGGGAAAAAAACACGGCCTTCACAGGGATTCGATCTCATAAACTGCTGTGTGAGAGACCGTCGCTCTAATTGTTACACAAAGTGTCCTTGAGCGGAAGTGATTTTAAATGTATGTAGAGGATTTTACTGTGCGTTTATATTTTTATAAGGTCGATTATAAATTTTTCCATGTAGTTTTAATTCTTGCAAATTTTAATTATTAAGGCTAATTTAATAATTTCGTTTTCCTATGATTAAAAATAGTAATTATAATATGGCTTGAATAATATAATTTATTAGAGAAATCTTCTTTGCTTAATGAATGATTAAGTTATGGTGTGGTTAATTTGTTTTTAAGAAATAACGAATTTTGAAGTGCATATTGGGGAAATTTTTATCACTCTAATTAGATGGTTAAGATTTTAACACTTTACTGTTTATAGAGCGGAGAGGGATCAATTATGTATATTTTCTATTTAATTTATGTAATAATATATGTCTTCAATGAAAATAAGATCCTGGAGTTTTGAAGGTTTACTCGCTATTTATTTATTTATTTATTTATTTTAATATATTTGTAGAACACAGGAAATTTATTCCTTGAGATGTAAGCAATAATGAACAATGCAAATACATAAATAAATAAAAGTATTAAGAAACATTTCTAAAAATTTTAACAAGTCAAAAAGAAAAAATAGAAAAAAGAAACTAATGCAGAAAAAATGGTTAAATATATTTCCGTATTTTCTGAAAAAACGTAAAAAGTGCGATTTTTAAAATAAATTGTGACAAGAATAACATATACAGCATATTATCTGTTTCCTAAAATCGCAGGTTTTGAGGAGGTACAGAAGGGTCCTCTCGGCAAACAGCTATCCCAGCTAATTTCCTTAAAATGCAATTAAGTCTGTCTGCGAGTGAAGAAAGAATTTCGTCAAATATTTGAGAGTTTGCGTTTCGTTAAAAATCACGTGATTTATATACGAAATTACTGTCAAAAACGACTCAATACAGCTCAAGGATTGCGGAATCGTCAAAATTGTGAGTTTTATTTCTGACAGTTTCTAAAACACAAATTAGACGAAATGTTAAATGAAAAATAACGAATCAAATTTAGTGATGAGAGGCTCTCTGCTAGTGCTTAGATTTTTATTCACATGTATATATATATATATCAATATTTGAACGCTGGAATGTTTATGGTTCTTGGGGTCACGTGAGGTGATAGTACAACAAAGATTCTCGGCATTGGTTTCCTGTGAACGGCTGAAGTAGTTAGTCTTTAGTTTTTTAGTTTTCGCAATGAAAGCTACCTAAAAACAAATTGATAATTGCAAGTAATAAAAAATGAAAAAAGGAAGTCAATTATACGGTAGTCTCATGTGAAACTAGATAAGTGTACAAAATCATGATGTTTTAACACAGTCGCTGCCGCTCACGTGAAAGCGCGTGATATGGCGCCAACATTAAGGGGGCACTCACTCGTCGGCGCGAGAAAATCTTTTACAGATTCTTTGTTATAAAAAGATATCCGCTTCTGTGAAAACCCCACTTCTACAGTGCGGCATTAACTGTCATCACATCTGCACGTAAGCGTCAGCGATCGTGTTAAGCATAAAAAATAAATCAATTCAAATTTATTCCGGGTTCGTACATGTCCTGAAATTTAAAGATCAGGAAATTTTTCGGCACCAGTATTTTCTTATAGAAAATCTGTTCTTAAATAAGTGAAATTTTGCGCGCTTAACCTAGATTTATTTTTCTATAAAAAAAACATCGATTTTAACACTAGAACCGCGGCGACGGGTCATTTTGACTTGTATCGTATGGAGAAACGTCGATTTGAAACAGAAAACGCTTAATAAAATAAGCTAAATATACGCTGAGCAAAATATTTTCAATAAATAACTTAAATAGTTTTAAATGAAAATTCCGGTGAGAAATATTTTTATAAATCTTTAATGAATTTTCCCGCGGTTCTAGTGTTAATATGAAATATTCCCTGAAGCGTAAGATCCTTCTTTGATGTAAATCTTTCAAAAAATCTTATTAAAAGATTTTTTCCAGTAGTAAATTATTTAGTTCTCTGAATATCTTATATAGCCAATTTATTGCTCTTAAACCAGTGTTCGCACGTTTCTACCCCTTCATTTTAAGAATATTCTCGAAGTGTTTCACAGTAGAAAAATTAGTGTAAAACCGGTGAATGAAAGTGGGCATTGCGAATGTTATGGTTTAAAAATTAAATGTAAATTTTCTTATTTTAAATAGTGGTGCCAGAGTCCTTGGAAATTCCAATGAGTGTGCGAACCTTGTTTTAACCCTGGAGGACGGGCGCAGGGCCTAAAAGACCCGGAGTGCGTATGGTTTTTACAATTATAACCACTAATTTTTAAAAAGTAATTTTCAACTTATTTTATCGCAAAGTTTGTACGAATTGTCTCCGTCTCAATAAAGTGACTCCTATAATTTGATTTTACTGGTGGCAAAGTTAAAACCATTCGTACCCTGGATAAGCGCGCGTTCTCCCGGGATAAATTAATTTGAAAAAATAAATAAAATGTGAGATTTTATGACCAGAGTATAAATAATTTTTCAAACTTGCTTAAACTATTCTTTCTATTTTTAAAACTAGGCGTTTTAAGATTTCAATTTTATATTATTTTCATTACGATTGCTTATAACCTAACAAAACTGAATAATTATTAAAATTTAAATTTATACCAAGGTATCAAAAGTTTTATTTAAATATGGATACTTAAGTCCGAAAATAAATGAAGTGCATAATTATTTGAACAAACCTTTAAAGAACTTATTAAGAAGAAAACGTTTAGCACTTGCATTATTTTGATTTGCAAACTCATTGCTTCTTTACAGTTATTCGTTTTAGCTTTCAAACAACTTTTATATCGGTAAACTTTGATGTGAATTAAAGTCTTGTAAAATTTTGCATCGTTTAGCTTTCTTCAACTTCCCAAAATTTTTTGAATTTTAAAAGGTTTGGAACCTTATGAATATTCATCTGCAGTATAATAAATTATCACTCAGAACAAATATTAATACAAATTAATTGAAATGAACTTCCAAACATGTCAAAAGTTCGTCAGTGTTTGAAGAATTACCATTCAGGTTCTCCGCATTTATAATATAGAATATCATAAAAGAAATATTTGATGAAGCGTCTAGAGTTCTTTCAACAAGTAAATTTGATCATAACTCAGTAACAACACGCAATATGTTAAAGGATACCAAGTCTTTAACTGTATATTTAAAATTATCCGTATTTATGTTGTGTACTAAACTTTTTGAACACACACACTTTCTGCTGTCGGCGTAAATTTATGATTGAATGTATCTTATGTTATGTAAACTTTTGTATTTAATTTTTCCTCGAATATAAACGTAACTAAGAAATTCATCTTCGGCCAAAAGTAATATTAAATGAGTTCATTACTTACTGGTTCATAGAAGAGGATGATAAATGAAAATTATACCGGATTTTTGTCTTTTCCCAGGGCGCATGTTTTGATTTATTAAGTTTAAATAAAAGCATTCTTTTTGAAATACCACTGTACAATGACTAATAAAACTTTTTTTTATATTTTATGCGAACATCCGTGATTTTAAATAAGTCACATGTATTGTTACATGGTAATCAACATAAAATATACAATGCATGAAGGCAATTATTTTACATATAATTAATTTGAAACTTTATTAACCCCTTAAGCTCTGCTGGTAGAATGTTCCACCACATAATTTTAATTCCAAAATGTCACAATGACACCAGAAAATTCGACCAAAATTACTTCAAAGAGGTTTAATGCATTTTTTCGTGTTTATCATTAACCGGTTTTTTCTTTGCAAAATACTGGTGCCAATGTGACATTTGGCATTTTGAAGAAATTTACACCCCAGAGCTCAAAGGGTTAAAGTTGTTTTTACTATTATATTACTGTAATAGGTTGTGTATCTTAAACATTATAAAATAAAATATATAAATACATTTTGAACATTAAAATGCAAATACATTTTTAAATATTTTTATCAAGATTAAGAATATATGACCAATGTAGCATTTTTCATTTCAACACCATGCTACATCGCAATCTAAAATAAGCGACTTATTTTTATTTAACCCTTTCCGGCACACTGTGCCCGGTCTGGGATACCTAATTTTAATTCAAAACTTGCAAACGGCACCAATAATATTTTAGTAAAATTTTGCTTTTACAATAAAAGCTTAAATTAATGAATTCAAAATATGTAAAAAATTCGTTTGTAAATTCCGGTGTCAGTCGATAATTTCTCATTTTACCAGCGAATTTTGCCCGTGCCGGAAAGGGTTAAAGTGGGGAATATCCGGTATAATGCTTAATTGGTGTTTTTTAAATACTGCTCAAATACGTGTAGCAGTGTTTTAACATCGTGATACATTGGTTACATATCTTAATGTTTTTTAAAAGATGTGACCGACTTCTTTTTATTTAGAGTGGGAACTATCTGGCGTGCCCCGAATTTTTAAAATATTACTCAAATAAAAGAGTAGTTTAGTAGTATTTCATTGAGTAGAATTCCGTTTTTTTTTTTTTTCAGGTGAAATATCAATATTTTTTAAAAGAAAAAAAAACTAGTTCAAACGAGCGAAATTTCGCTTTGTTCAAGGAGAGATTTTCTGTAAATAAATATCTATATTGAAGCTCTAGGACCTGTACGTATTTTGATTTAGCGTTTTTGAACATTTACATTGATTTTAATCTTTCCGGTATGGTAGATCAATTTCTGTCCCATTCAATTGAAACATCGGCATCATAATTTAGAAACAAAATTTTGCCTTTTTAATGCAAGACAAGACAAGCTTTAAATTATTTTCATAAACTTGCTTTCGCAAATCCTGGTGTAAACCGATTATTTCAATATTTCAGTAACAGAAATTCTTTGTGCCGGAAAGAATTAAAGAAAGTCAGTATTTCATTTTTCAAAAAATTACGAGATTATCATTTTTGAATATTTTGGGAAAAATAATTTTAGACATATGCGCACTATAAAAAATTGTGAAAACTGTGGGGTCATCCAAATTTTATGTAGATAATTCTTAATTATCTGTAATTTAGTTCTATTCTGAATGGTCATGTAACATTTATCAAATGCTTTACAAAAACTGTTAAGTGACGGCTAGTATCAGGGATTTTATAAAAATGTGTAGTATATTTTTAGGTAAAAAAATTAATAATAAAAATATATGAACATTTTTTTGTCATATTTATTTATTTACTTGTAAATCAGTAGGATAAAACATTAAGACATCAATATTTATTTTTTCAGTCAAGCTGCTGTTTCTTTTATGCACGATCTTCCGAAGCATTTCATAAAATTGATGGAGTTTTCAATTATAAAAATTTACTTTTAAACGAAAAATGTGAAAAAATACAAATTGTTTGTTGTATTTTTACATATATCATGACATTTATTTATTTATTTATAACTTTTTTTATATGGACGTACTTTTTGGAAATATGATGCTGGGTGATAGGAAACAACAGACAAAATTTTAAAGCGTCTTAGAGGGAACCTAAACAAGCAATATTCGTCGTATAATGTGTCTGGAATTGCGCGCTTAAACACTGGCGAAAAAGAATATGTTAAAAATGCAATGGCAGGGAGCGTTTAGCACTAATAGATAACTTTTATGTGCTTTATTTCAGAAAACCCGTTTTAAAACAAAAATTGTTCATTTGGATATTTATTTTTTCCATTTATTCAAATTCTTAACCCTCTGAGGATATGGGGGTTTCCCAACTTTTTATAAAAAGAATTATCAATCTGAAAGTAATCATATTTTTCTTTCATTTTTTCGTACTAAAGCACTTTTAATAATATTGCATTTTAATTATTACTTTAATATAATCTTGTTAACCTTCCCCGACGTGGTCCCAAGTCGGAGTCATGTAATATTAATTCTAAAAGTACCATCGGCATCAAAATTTTTTAATAAAATTTTGTTTCAACAATGAAAGTCTAATGCCACAATGCAAGTTTAAAGTAACAAGCTTTCAATTTCTAAAAAAGTCGTTTGTAAATTACGGTGTCACAATATCATTTCATTATTTTCAGAACAGGATTTTTCTGTGCTGGAAAGTGTTAACATTTTTTGTCAGTGTTCCAGTACATAGAAAACCCACGTGTTTACGAAATGCTACAATGACACCAGAATTATGGTACAGATATTTTCTTTTTATTATGTTTTGTGAAAAATAGCATTTTCTTACTTTCAAATAAAGTTGTACGTAAATTCCGGTGTCATTCAGTCATTTCAAATATTTGTAATGGAAGTGCCTTACGCTAAAGCGAGTTAAAATTATTTTTATCCAAAGCCAATTAATTTGATTTTAATAAACGTTTAAATACGAGGGGACCAATAAGAGTAATAAAATTGAATAAGAAATCTGGTATTGAAAAAATAATTATTATATTTTTCACGTTTTACCATAAAAAATTGTATTCTTGGGTAAACATTTTTTATAAAATCATTTAATAATATGCCAAAAAGCATAAAATATTCGAATATTAAAAATAATTTAAAGGGTATCAAATATCAAATTCCTTTAATATTTTTTACATATTAAGATTTAAAATTTGTTAAAATTAAAAATTTATCATTCATAGTATAATGTATAATGTTTATTGAATAAAATATAATAATCACTACTCTGTAATTATTGTTTTGAATTACTTATCTACTATAAACATATGTACATCTACAAACACTTGAAAAACGCATCCTGAAAAAAGAAATTGAAAAACAAATGCGTTTAATTAAAATAAAACAAGGACAAAAACAAAAACTGTACATGCAAAACCAAATAAGATGTGCATAATCTTTTAATTTCTCAGTCTGAGTGAAATAAATGACTTTGAAAATAATCAGATAAAGAGCTAAAACAAATATTGAATTTTATTAATTGTTCTTTTGTACTGCATTCTAAAATCTCAATTCAGGTCCTTCCATTTAAATTTATGTTGAATAAATAGTGCAATCGTATAAATCATACATCAAAATATTTGTAAGTAAAAAATGAAATAATTTTACCAAGCACCGGAATGCTCTGATTTTTGAAAGTTTCTCTTGGAACATATTCTTCCTTCATTTTTCAACAACTTTAAAATACAGGGTGATTATAATTAAAATCCGAGTTTCAAAACGCTCTAAAAAGCGAACCACTCGTTAGAATGGCGTCAAAATTTAACAGCGTATTATTGAAGATGGGGGAAAGAACATGAACGAAAAACAATTCCAAATTTTAGCGACAGATGGCGCTGTAAGCGTCAGAATTTCGACTACAAAAGACAAATCGTAAAACAACGGCTAAGGCGTAAGTTACACGATATAAACCAACTGTATTGTTCAGTGTGCATGACTGTACGCGTGTGATACTGTTAGTTACGTACGCCCGTCCACCACGGCCATGTTGTACCACATCGGATGGGAAAAATCGGTTTTTACTTGTCCTGAGGCCAAAAACTGCATAAAAAGCATCCATCCAATCGGTTTTTAAGTTTAGCGAGACTGGCGCAAAACATGTTCAATATGCTGTCCGCCGTTCTGGGCAACAAGATTAAATCGGGAAACAGCATGTTCCACAACCGATCGACGTGTATCCGGGGTCAAGTTCAGAATGTGTGGCGCAATGCGTGTCTTTCATTCAGCTACGTTGGCAATCGGAGTACTGAACACAATATCTTTCAGGTAACCCCACAGCCAGAAATCACACGGATTAAGATCAGGTGATCGGGCCGGTCAGGCTGTAGGGAAATGACGACTGATAATTCTAGCATTTCCGAAATGCCGCCTCAACAACTGCTTCACTCGATTTGCAATGTGCGGAGGAGCGCCATCTTGAATAAAAATGATACTATCCAGACATTCACGCTGTTGCAGAGCTGGTATGACGCCATTACGCAAAAGAGACTCATACAGGGTTCGCACAGCTCTACCACTAAAATTTTACAGTATTTTCAATGTATTTCACTGTAGAAAAATAGTTCGTAAATTGCAAATCGAGGAGGTGGTTGCGAATTCTGTTTCTTAAAAATTAAATATAAGTTTTCTTATCATTAATAGTGGTGCCGGAGTCCTTACAAAATATAAGGAGCGTGCGAACCCTGTCATAGCGCTGACCATTGACGGTAACGGTAACAGGGCCTAAAGCACCCGTCTCCTCGAAAAAATACGGCCCTATGATAAATGATGCCGTAAATCCGCACCACACAGTGACCTTTGCAGGATGAAGTGGTACTGGGTTCGATGCGAGTGGATTTTCTGTTGCCCATATTCGGCAATTCTGTGTATTGACATATACCGTCAGGTGGAAATGGGCTTCGTCTCTCCACAGAATTTTCCACGGCCAATCATTGACCACTTCCATGCGAGCGAGAAATTCCAAAGCAAACCACTCTCTTGCTGGCAGGTCAGAAGGGAACAACTCCTGCACATGGCAAACTTTAGACGGATAGCATTGCAGGATGTTTCGTAGAATGTTATGTACCGTGCTCACAGGCCTGTTCAATGTTCGGGCAATTCTCCGTGCTCTGCATGGTTGCTCACCACCGCTAGACTCTTCCTGAACTGCTGTGGCCACTTCTTCAATTACCGCCGAATCACATCTTTTCCTTCCTCTACCAGACTGATCGGTCCAGCGCCTTTTTTCACACCCTTGAGAGTCCTGAACTTCTGCCGAGCCACTGGTGCTGAATCACCGCTCTTGTAATAAAGCTTTACAAGCAGAGCACGAACCTTCATTGAGACACTCATGGCCAACGTCTGAGAAGCGAAATAAGGAAACGCCGTTTACCCAACGCTTTTATAACACCTGAAATTGTCATGCGCATGCCAGGTATTTTAATTTACATATACTGACGCTTACGGCGCCATCTGTCACTCAAATTTGGAACTTTTTTTTGGTTCATGTTGTTTCCCCCTTCTTCAATAATACGCTGTTAAATTTTGACGCCATTCTAACGAGTGGTTCGCTTTTTAGAGCGTTTTGAAACTCGGAATTTAATTATAATCACCCTGTATTTTGTGTAGCTCTTTATATAAATAATCCTACCTTGTAGCAGAGACATTTATTTTATCTCAGAAAATATACAACGAAAGGAAAATTAATTCTATTTATTTTCTCATTTCTTTTGTACTATATTGCAGAAAACCGACTTTTAAGTGTTACCTGTTAAGAAAATATATTCGAAGATTTGAAATATTAAAATGGATAGATTCATGTTTTAATAAATTACAACATATCAAGAATATGTCTTTAACATTAGAAATACCACAAGTCGTCATTCTGAGGCTAAAATAGGAACATGTTTCGGTTAAAAGCAGAAATTTTATTATGAAATAAGTTTAAATTAAACAAAGAAGAAAAATGTTAAACAATAAACTCAAATTTTTTGTATCAAAATTCTGGTGTGAAATATATTCACAAAAGTTGACACAAATTTCCGGTAGTTCTAGTTTTAACGCTTTCACTCCCAGTGAGTCCAAATGGCTTCATAACATTGCTTAATTTTTTCTATATTTAATTCGGATATTCCAAATTTACACCAGAAAATTAAAATAGAAATACTTGTTTTACTTAATAATAAATATTCCATATTTTATGAAAATCGAAATTTATCACTGAAATATTCTAGTGTCAATTCAGATATTTTGAAATACAGAATTTCTAGAATGTATTCAACCATGGGAATAAAAAGTTTTAGAGCAGTTAAATTATATGTACTACAAAAAAATTTCACGGGAAACCATATATGAATTTAATTTATTTTAATAATTTAATTGAATTTTAAAGATCTAAAAACCTGTAAAACATGCAAAAATTATGTGCATTTACGAACTGCACTAAAGTATGCATTCTATAAAATATGCTGTGAAAAAAATAATTATTATTAATTTGCAGGGCCACACAAAAGAATTCATTACATAATAGTAAAAGGAGGAGTTGTGCGAGACATATTTAAATTATAGTAAACTCTTTTATGAATAATAAAACTCATATACTTCACCGAGGCTTAAAATATGTCATACGATATAGTCATGCATAACACGAAGTATATAGCGTTTACAGGGACATGCAAAATATTTCCAATAGTATATTATTTCGAAAGTACTGTATATGTATCCGATGATGGCTGCTGGATGGATGAAATGTATTTTAATTATGTTATGAGCTTTTAAGTTTCACTAAATCTATGCATATTATACGGTGTCTATAAATGTTATAGTTGTTATACAGGGCTCACAAAAAGCTCGCAAATGTTACTAAATACCATTAACGCCCGAATTATTTTCTTCGCTAAAATTTAAGTTTTGTATTTCCCACCACTTTTAAAATCAAATTAACTTCTATCTATATTTATCGAAGATTCTGTCTAGTGAAAGAAGGTATATATTTATCGTCCTTTTTACTGGGGGGAAAACCGCATTCTTGCTGTTTTTGTAACCGTCCTCAAACGAGGACGCTGGGCGTTAATGGGTTAAAGGTGATTTTTAAATAAGTTATAATTTTTTTTTTCTGATCTGCATTCAATTTACTACGAAATGTTTGTAGAATATAAAGAAAATGATATACAAGACAACGCAAAGAATTGGATACATGGACGACAATGAATGATAATTTCTGAGAATGTGATTTCAGTAGTTTTATTAGTGTTTTCGTTGAAATTTTTAGTTAGATACTGGCTTGTAACAAAGGTACTAGGTAAGCTACAGTGCAGAACAAAACTATTCAAGTATGTTTTCATCTATTAGAATAAATTACTGAAAAAGAAATTTCAACCTGCTAGGCATTTTCTTGCTGAGCTAAATTTCCTCATTATATACTATATATATGAATTGATAGATCAAATACATGGCTTTTCAAAAGTATTGTAATATATATTTGGCTATAGACATTAATCTTACTTGTCTAAATATTGAAGTTTTGTTAAAGATTTCAGGAAGTGTTGGAAAATATTTCATAATCTATGCTTAACACATGATTTTTCTTATTTGTTTCCTTTTATTACCGGGAAGATCCGAAATTTCGTTAACTTAAAAGCATCATAACTCGGTTAGTTTTGGTTGTTTAAGAATGAATGTTTACTTTTCAGAGTATAAAAGTTAAATTTCGTATTTTAATACGAAATGCATACAGCACCTCCAAAAATAGATACCATATCTAAAATTAATAAATGATTTGAATATTTTTTGTCATTGTAAGTAAGTTTTTTTCAGCAGCAACTTAGCAAAATTCTAAAAAATTAAATTTCGTATTTTAATATTCATATAGCTCCTTCAAAAAATAATAGTATATCTAAAATTCGTAAATGATTTGAATACTTTTTGTAATTAGAAGTAGGTTTCTCTCAACAGCAGCTAGGAAATTTTCCAAAAGTAAAATTTCCTGTTTTAATATGCATACTGCCACTTCAAAAATTAATAATATAACTAATATTCGGAAATGATTTGATAACTTCTAGTAATTGGAAATAAGTTTTTACCAGCAGCAGCTTTAAAAAAAATCCAAAAAATTAATTTTCGTACTTTAATATTTACGCAGCTCTTCCAAAAAAATGAATACCATATAAAAAATTTGTAAATGATTTGAATACTTTCTGTAAATAGAAGTAAGTCTCTTTCAGCAGCCAGCTTAGGAAAATTCCATGTAACATCTATTTACAATCACTTGGTATTAACTGATTTTAAAAGACGGCGCAACCAAAAATGAAAACTTAATATTTATAATAAATTCATTGAACGGGATTGAAATGCACAGACACATAGACTCAACCTTATTTACAAAATTTTATCATAAAAGCCTAGAGGTACCGCAACATTTCAAATCAAAAATTTCCTCAAATAATATAAGATTTTTTAAACTACAGTAAGAACATTCAATCATAAATAATAATAAACATTTAATTAACGCGTTTAAACTTTTTAAATTTCCGTAAAATGAGCTCCCTTTTGTCGACCAGCCAGATTTTCATCTGTCTTCGGTTTACAAAACTTTCTTGAGACTAATAACATAGAACGCGCAGTTACTGGTTTTAATTTACTGATTATTTTACTATTTTAACCACTTATTTGATCAATATTTTTGAATAATGCCTGTTTTTTTAATGACTTTTACACAATTTTAATCTTCTATCATCGGTTTTTCAAAACAGAAGTTTTTGCCTTATTGAATCAAAAAGGTGTTCGGATTAAATAAGGCAAAATTGACAGTAAAAATTAACTGGTGAGAATAATAAATGTTGCCTGGAACATGGATACCCCTACGTGATACGGGTAAATCATGATTGGAAAAAGCAAGTTGACCGTATGATGTACGAGTCAAATCCGGGAAGTGGTTAATCAGTCTACAGGCGCTCTCTGTTAGCAGAAAATCATAATAAAACGATTTTAAAACAGAAAACACACATTTTTAAAGAAGTTAATGTGGGTACCAAACGGCAACGCTGGGAAAATTTGAAATAATGTCCGAAGGACTAGTATTGACGTTTGAGTATAAACTCGTGAAGTAAGTAGCAATATTTTTGTTTGAGAATATGGAAGTACAGTATTCCCACGGGTTTCCATGCAGGCTACCAGAACTGTCATTGCGGAAGAGTCGAATTACACTAAACCACTACGCCACATAATCAAATTGAACTATTTTCCAACAAAGTTGGAAAGTGATTTTGCTTTCGGTTTGTCAGGCCATATGTCCGCGCTTCAATTCTCGTTATTATACTCGGATTTCCATGAAATTTTTGGACGTTATTGATGTTTACTCAAACACGAACCCAATTGAAAAGGAAGTTTCTAGCATGATTAGTTTATTCATTGGAACAGTCAAAATATTTCCGTTACATTACGGCCTATGGGGAAAAATCGATTTAACCCATTAGTGCCTAGCGTCCCTTTTTAGGGACGGTGATAAAAAAGGCAATAAAGCACTATTCACACCAGTAAATAGAGAGATAAACCAGCACTATTTTTCCCGAGACAAATTCCTCAATAAACTAAGATAAAAATTATTCAATTTTTAAAAGTGGTGGGAAACCCAAAATTTCATTTTTAATGGAGAAAATAATTTGGGCATTAATGGGGTAAAGGAATTTTAACACTAGAACCGCGGGAAAATTCATTCAAGTTTTATAAAAATATTTCTGACCGGAATTTTCATTTAAAACTGTTTCAGTTCTTTAGTAAAAATATTTTTGCTCAGCATGTATTTAGCTTATTTTGTTAGGAGTTTTCTGGTTCTAATCGACATCTTTTCATATGATACGGGTCAAAATGACCCGTCGCCGCGGTTCTAGTGTTAAAGATGTTACACCCTGTCAAATATATTCAAATTTATATGCATCTAGAAAGCCCACTAAAATATGCATTCTGTAAATATGCAGTGAAAAGAATAGTTATTATTCATTTATAGAGCCACACAAAAGAATTTCATTACATAATATTAAAGGGGGATTGTTTGCGACATACTTTAATTATGGTAAACGATTTCATGTGTAATCTAATTGAACACATAATACGAAGTGCTGATAGAATGGATGAAATGCATTTTTAATTGTGACATGCGCTTTTAAGTTTCACTAAATGTATTTGCATGATATGGTGTGTATAAATGCTAATAGTTACACAATTTATATGTATAGAATTACACAAAAGAGCTCGGAAATGTTACTGAATATGAACTTAATTTATTTAAAGGTGGTTTTTAAATAGGTTATGCATTTTTAGATTGAACTGCATTCAGTTTACTAAGAAATGTTTGTAGAATATAGATAATATGTTATACAGGGTCACACAAAGAGTTGGATACAGGATCACTTATGGATGATTATTTCTGGAAAAGCGATTTAAGTAGCTTAAAAAGTATTTTTTTAACTAAATTTTAGCAAAATGCTTTCGTATAATATAAGTACTAGGTAAACTACAGGGATGAACAAAAGTATCCAAGCATGTTCCCATATATTAGCATAAATTTCTGAAAGAAAATCTTTAAACAGTTAGTCGTTTTATTCCTAAACTGAATTTCTCCATTATATAGTATATATATAAACCGATATATAAAATACAGGACTGTTAAAAAATATTGGAATCCATATTTGGCTATAGACAGTAACACTTTATTTCCCTGGATAATAAAGTTTTGTTAAATATTTCAGGAAGTGTTGGAAATTGTTTCATAATCTATGTTTAACGCATGATTTTTCTTGTTTTTCAACGAGTCAATTTACCCAAGAGTAAGATAGCATATATTTATATCACTTTTCCAAAACTAAACTGTACTTTCAGTAACAAAATTTGGCCTCTCAATTTTTTTTTAACTTTGTTGTGGATGCCCTACTGTTCAATATTTCCTGAGATTTAGCGCAAAGTAATAATGTTTGTTTATAATGCACGTTTGTAGCAGTATTCTACGGATTATATTTCTTTTATCTGCCAATATATTAAACTAACAAGGATTACTCACGTTACTGTGCATAGGAATTGAAATGCATATGAGTGACATACAAGCTCTCAAGTACAGCACATCCAAAAAATGAAAATCATTTGAATCAACCTAGCACATTATTATTTTTTTAATTTTTATCAGTCCATTCATCGTATAACATTTTAACAAAGTGGTTAAATTTGTATTCCAACTATACAGTGATCTAACATTAACACTAGAAAGCCCGGAAATTTTACTCAAATTTTATAATAATATTTCACACAAGAATTTTTATTCAAAATTGCTGTATTGATTTATTTAACGTAAATTTCCGTTGTTTAAATTTAACTTATTTCAAGAAAAAAATTGACCAGAATTGACTTTAAATACATTATAACAAATAATTTAATGAGTAAAAGTTATTTTTGATTTATAAATTAAAATAAATCACAAATATTACGTAAAACAGTAAGATGTTTTAACGCAGCAATGCACATGTTTCAAACTTATTTTAATACACTATAAAACTTTTATCCAGCTTGAAACTACAAATAAAACAAAACTGTTATACAAGGAATTTTAATTAGTATTTTTAAAAATGTAAAGTACTAAGAAAATGTGCTGTCTTTAAATTTCAAGCTTTCTTTAAGATTATGCTTCTAGGTTAATTAGATTCAATTGAAATTGTTCTCTATTGTTTCAAATGATATTCATAAACACGGGAAACACAAGCTTTCAAATAATTTCATTCGTAAATGACTTCTCCAAAATTTCCTTAGAAGTTAATTATGAAAGGATAAGGAAATTAAGTTGATAAAATACGTAAGTCTGCATTCTCATATGCAATGGCAAAGACGAAAATCCACTTTTAGTAGTTATTGTTCAATTTCTAAATATTCATAATATAGCATACTTATCAAATTGCATGACGCTAGTCATTTCAAGGATTTACCATAATGACATTACATAGATTTACCGAAATTTCCCCCATTTTTTTACAGAGAATATCAAAGAAATTTGTAATGTTTGCGACTAATATTTGACATTCTCTAATTTTTAGAGTTTCGAATCTTAACCCCTTAATTCTCACTCTCTGTATCACTCTCTGCTCATATCACTGGCTAAGGCAGGAGAGGCAAGATTTTTGTCAAAAATTCATTTGTCACCGTTTTTTAAGAATTATAATTTTGTTCTTTTAAGATTGAAGAACTTCAGTCATTAAACGATGTTCGCAACAAATTAATGTATATACAGGGTGTTAATAAACTCATGGTACAAACTTGAAGGATAAGTAGAGCACACAGTAACAATAAGTTTTTGTATAAGAATGTATGGGACCAAATGATGCATTAAGGTAAATACACCAGGGGGGCATTTAGGCCCCTTTTTAATGTTCAAAATTACTCATTCATACCAGAAATATTGAATGACAAGAAAAGGGTAGCATAAAAATTTTATGGTATGAATAAAAAATTTGGTTGGTTGGTTGGTTGATTTTTGACGTCCGATTATCTACTCTAGGGATATAGGACCAGAAGGGGAGTGCCCTTCGTGGGGGTCTTTCTAAGGGAACCTAACCCGTATTTACGCAAGGTTCGAAGAAAACCACGAAAACTCCGAACGGTTAGGCCGACAGCCGCGATTGGGTTCGAACCCAGCACCTGCCGTCTACCAGTTGAGAGGTCCGAACCTCTCGGCCACTGGTGGGGCATAAGAAATTTGGAAAATTAAGAAAGGGGCCTAATTGCCCCTTTGTGTTTTTACCGTAATGTGTTGCTTGGTCCCATAAATTCCTATACAATAAGTGGTTGTTGCTGTGTGCTCTACCTGCCCTTGAAGTTTGTACCATGAGTTTAGAAACACCCTGTATATGTATATATACATATATATATATATTATATATATATATATATATACATATATATTAATTAATGATATTTTGCTTGTTTTGTGGATTTTAGTATACTCCGCATTACAGCTTTTTAACACCTGGAATTTTTTCAAATGCTTAGTTTTATTTAACATAAAATATTCCATTTCAAATATTGTATAACAGCATCATTTCTTTCTAAGTAGACTTTTTATAAGTTAAATGTAATATTTCCGCTACCTGCATGATCACTGCTTGACAGGTTCAGTCAATTTTGCTGTTGGAAATGAACAGGTAAAATTATGATCGGCTTGCGTTTTATCTCATGCGCTGGCCTACCACACCATGGAAATGCACAAACATTTATAGTATTATTTGTGTAACACTTACGCTAGGTGGCGTTGCGAATATTGAAGACATTGAGTATTTCTGAATTTATCGTTTGGCATTATTCTGGTTATTCGGAATCGAATTCCGAAAATTTTATTCATTTATTATCCACAATAACATACGTTGTGGTTGCGATCAAGAACAATAACAACAATTAGCAATAAAATAAATGTGTAAAACAACAAATAAATTCTTAATTTTACGGACTTTTTTTTTCTAAGTTACAAATGACTTCGTTTTTCCATAATGCACACATTTAAAAATCATCGTATAAAATGTATATGATTTCTTTACGGCCGGCGCTAAAGACTCAATCCGCAAATCACAAAATAAATTAACTTAAAAAGTTTAATAGGAACAGCTGATCTGTGAACAACCATAGCATGCACTGAAGGCACCAATGCTCTTCCGATCACAAAACCCAGGATGCATCGAATGCGCTTAGTAATTGGGCAGGTCAGTTGTACGTTGGCAAAATATATTCGACTATTTTTATATAAACTCTGTAGCTATTTCTGTAGCTTTCGGCTAATTTAGCTTATGAAAAAACAGGCCCTTCTTCTATAGGATTCTATAAAATTTTTCCTGTAGATTTTTTATAAAATTCCTTAAGAAATTTTTGTAAGGATTTTGGGTGGGTGTTTGCTCATAGCAAAAAAAGCTGTATGATGGTTTACCACTTATAAACACGGCTGGATAAATGACTGGATTACAGTGCTGGCCCAACAAAGGAATGTCATACCTATGCTGACCTGCTGTTGACCATCACTGTTGGGACATCAGCATTCCGCAATGATACTTTTGAATTGGTTTAAGTAATAGCACCATTACACATTACTACTGTTGACAGTTCTGGCTGCCATCATTTTATCTATTTGTTGGTGCACTGTTTCTTTCTTTGCTGGGTAGCTATCATCTAATTTAATAATATGTTCTAACGGCAAAAGTGTGCTAAAGGTTAACCCCTTGAGCACTGATGGTTGAATATTCTAACACTTAATTTTAATTCCAAAATGTCACAATGACACCAGAATATTCGACCAAATTTATTTGAAAATGGTTCAATGCATTTTTTTTTTTTTTCGTGTATATCGCTAACGGATTTTTTTTCTTTGCAAAATACTGGTACCAGTGTGACATTTGGAATTTTTAAGAAATTTACCCATCAGAGCTCAAAAGGTTAATCCTTTACCCCCTGTTGTTGAATTTGTAGCGACATCACCTTTTCTTGCAATTTTCTTTCTGTGCACCATTAATAAAGCCAGCGTGACGATTTTCAAGCTCAATAAAGCACTATTTTTATACGATTAACTTTGTAAAATTTATTTCCGGAATTTTTTGA
Organism: Maratus speculifer; assembly: GCA_964019185.1. Lineage (NCBI taxonomy): Eukaryota > Metazoa > Arthropoda > Arachnida > Araneae > Salticidae > Maratus > Maratus speculifer. The sequence continues at coordinate 273,480,893 of OZ025299.1, forward strand.
TTAAATAAAACGAAACAAAACTGTAAGAAAAAAGTGGTATCCGGTGTCTGAAAACCCCCAACCTGGCTACGCCACTGATAAAAGGGGGGGGGGAATACCTTATTTAACCCTTAAATGCATAGGATAGAAAGCGTTCCAAAAAATGCGCAGTTCAAAGAATCAGAATTCATACCAGAAAAATCTAAATAGTAAATTTTTCTTTATTTAATTACGAATGGTCTGCCATTAAGTTAAGTGAAAATTGCTCTTTTAACCCCTTAACGCGCAGTGTTGCCGGATCGGCAACACCTAAAGTTCCCCCTGTTTAGAGATACAAAAACTCCGTGAATATTTCAAAAACTACTCTAATGGCTACTTTAAATCTTTCTTATGATTTCTAGATAGCAGCACGACAGAGATCAAACTCTACTGTTTTTAAATAATAGGTAAAATGTTTTACTGTAATAGGTGCTTAACAGCAATGCTCTTCTCACTGCGCTTATCAATGCTTTACTTATGGGAGGTTACCACTTCAACAACAGCTGTATAATTAAAATGGTTAGTGCAATCTTTACAAAACAATACCTGTGTACTACTCTAGGCCTAAATAGATTGCCTAATTTTTTTCTTCTTTAAATTCAAACTTTAAAGAGCAGTGCGCCGGAAAGGGTTAAATTTCTGGTGAGAATACGGAACATGTGAATAAAACCCCCAATAAATCAGAAACACTTATGGTATCAAAAATGATACAATATGCATTTAAGGGTTAATTAGCGCATGTTTGAAAGTGCGTGCTTTAAGGAAATTTCTTTTAAAAAGGTGGTGCCGACCGAATAAAATTTGTATAGAAAACGCCGGAATCCAAAGGGTTATAATTCCGTGTAGTATGTTTGAAGTTTATAAAGCCTTAATTGAAGCATGGACGTGGAAAAGGTACCAAGTCAAGAAAAATCGACTTTGAGATTTATTATAAAATTAAATACTTTATAATAAGTATGTTGATTTAAAAAAAAAGTTGCAAAGCTGAGATATCAATATATGTATCTCATATGCCTAATTTTTATAAATAAAACTTTGTAATTTAGCAGTTTAAACCGTTTTTTGTTTCCCCTGTAAAATTAGGTATTCTTTTCTTACAACTTTTTCCGTGTCAACGCCTCAATTCCAAACTTCTATCTTTTTTTTTATTTTTTTTAATGCCTAATAAATGTTGCATATAAAATATTACTATAAAAATATTTCGTGTTGCTAAATAAACTTAGATTATGCTAGTAGGGCTTTCAAAATATCATTTCAGTTTTCTGCATGTTAACTTATAAAATGCAAAAATAAAAAATGATTTTAAAGTTATATTTTTGTATTTATTTAAGGAGGACGTGTGTGAAATTTTTTGAAGCATCATGACCAGGCGCACTTCATTAAAATGTGCTTAATCGACATTCAATAACTGGTCATCGAATCTCATTATCACTGTCGTAAAGTTAACTCGGGTGTGAATTTATTTGCATAGTATATAAATTTGGAATTACTGGGGAAATGGCTTGGAATCATTTTAAATTTGTAAAATTTCTTTATTATTATCAGACTTTTGCGATTTCCTTTACATTGTAGAATAAAAACTTGATTTTAAATTTTATGCTTTGTGTATTTTGTAAAGTAGTTGACTAAATATTATGAGCAAATTAATAAATTATTTTATCGATTAAGTTATTTTATAGAAAAGAAAAAACAGCTGACTTTTAATTATGCAGAAATAAAATTATAAAATCGTAAAAAGTAAGTTATTAAATAATATATTTGATACTATATTGATACAAAATTTTGCAGTAATTCTTAACAAGAAAGATTCAATTGCAACGAAATTAAAGTTATAATTGAACAACACATGTATTATAACAACTAAAAATAAAATGGAACTGACATACCCTTAAAATAGTGAAGCTTCAAATCTAAATGGTTTCAAATTGCCTCAATATTTTTTGGGCAATCTTTCACCAGTAAATTTAAATAGAAATTTTCTTCTTGTTTCAATGCCTTAACAAGGTAGTATTTCAGTCTTATTAAACTCCTAAGTCCTGATGTCGCCTGTAGTAAACACTAAATAACACACTTTAAATTAATTTAAATGCTTCTAGAATTGTTAAAATTACTTCTTGACTATTTTTATGATTTCCGTGCATATCATAAGAAAATATACATAGATTGCTACATCTTTGAAGATATTGTATAGCAATTTGAAATTGGTTTTTGTGGTTCCTCGTAATATACGCCTCAGGACTGTGGAGGGTAATAGCCAAAAGCAGATATTTATTGTTACTGTTTGAAAATTACTTCTGCGGTAGTCAGACCGTGCGTTTCCGCCATATTGTGATAACATAAATAACCTGTCACTAACATCTAAAGAGGTTACAAGTCCCGGGCCAAATACTACCAGTAAAAACATATGGAAAATTTTAATGTATTTCTGGAAGAAAGTTAGAGACTTTATGGTATTATGCCAGATATTTGGACAGACCAAAAATCTGACATACCACAACAATGTCTTAAATCTGTTTGCATTATTTTAGTTTTTCTCCGTGCGTAGATGACAATATATGCAAACTTTTGATTCATTTTAATTTTACTTCATCAAAAATTATTCTTTGATATTCACTGGATAACGGTAGTGCATCATTGCACTCACATCTTTGGTCAGAGCTCGAGAAATTGTCTCTCGCGCAGGAAGCATTTATTTCTGAACATTTAGTTATTTCACCAACATATTTTCCTGAAGACGGATGCAGAAAACCGGTCGAAACGTTGATTTTATATTTTATTTTACTTTTAATTATACAAGTTCATATTAACCCTTGGCAGTCCGTTGTCTCCACTGCGGAGACATCATCTTTCCTTCCAAATTTTGTTTTTGGCACCAGTATTAAAGCAAAATAAAATTTTCCTTATTTAATGAAACAATTTTTGAAATTGTCTGCTTTACGGAAAGCTATTTTACAAAAGTGGTGCTAATCGAATAAAAATTGTATAAGAGGCACGGAGTCCGAAAGGTTAAAGTTCTTGTTTTTGTGTACCAATCAGCAAGATTATGTGTTTTAAACAAATACTTTCTTAATAGTTATATTTTATGGTGCATTTGTCCAGTATTTATTTATGAATAAGTTTTCACCAGTGTACTATAGTATTACAGGTAACTTACAATATAATTCGAATTCTTCAAGATATGACTGGACCATCAAATGCAATTCTAAATATACTTACATAAATTATCATTTAAATTTTTTTAATTAGAAGATAAAATATATTAATAAGTTTTGATTCCGTATATTATGCTGTTAAAAACAACATGTTAAATATGCTCTTAAAATATATTTTGAATTCTGAAAGATATGGTTCGTCGTTCAAATCTGATGCAAAATTTACTTACATAATTTGACATTAAAATTTATTTCTGTAAAATTAGAATGTAAAGTAAAAAAAAAAAAAGTTTAATTCAATATATTCAATACTTCTGAAATAATATTTTATATACCGTAAAGTACCAAAAGGGAGCCCATTCAAAATGTACACCCCTCTATATTTTGAAAGCTGTGTAAATTCTAGGACATTTATAAATTTCAAATATATCCCGACATCCTCTTAATTTTACTTGTCAATTTAATAATGTTTCAATTATAGACATCCCTTAAAATTATAAGAATGTTCTGTATACTAAAGGGGACTTACTTTTGGTGTTTTATGTAAGTCATAAAATGTATTTCGCACTCTACAAGATTTATTGAATGCAATGCAAAATTTACTTACAAAATTTTAAACTAAAAACATATTTATTTTAAATTATAATCAATTTTTAAGTAGTTCTTTAGCATATTATACTGACAAAATTCATATTTTAAATATAATGTAAAAATATATTTTGTATCCTACAAAAACTTTCTAATTTACGAAAACAGTGAAACATTTTCTTACACAAATTTAATTGGTATTTAAAATTTATTTCTGTAAAATTAACAGAAAAGAATAAGTTTCATTTAGTATATGACACTTTGGAAAAGATATTTTAAATATTATCTTAAAATATATTTTACATCCTAAAAATCTTCTTAATTAATAAAAACAGTGCAAGTTCTACTCACAAAAATGGACATTTAAATTTTTTTAATAAAAAAAACACAATAAAATAAAATAATAAGTTCAGAATATTATACTAAAAATTAATAAGAAATAAAAAAAAATATTTTAAATATTATCGTAAAATATATTTTATATCCTACAAATCTTCCTAATGAACAAATACACCGCAAATTCTTCTTACATAAATTGACATTTAAAATATATTTCTTTAAAATGAAAAAAATAAAATATAAGGATTTTCAATCAGTATATTAACCCATTAGTGCCTAGCGTCCCTTTTTAGGTACGCTTCAAAAGGTGCATGTAGCACTGTTTTTGACACCGGTAAAAAAGAACAGCAATTTTTATTTTATTTAATTGAAACATTTTCGTAATTAATGAACTAAACTTAATTCTTTTAAAAATAGTGGTGCCAACCGAATAAAATTTGCGCAAAAGGTGGTGGGCGCGAATGGGTTAAACTGTAAAAAATAATATTTTAAATATTATCTCAAAATATATTTCACATTCCAGAAAAACCTCCTAATTAACGAATACAACACAATGTTTTCTTACATAAATTGACATTTAAAATATTTTTCTTTAAATATAAAATAAAACAATAAGTTTCATTCAGTATATTACACTGCAAAAAATGATATTTTAAATATTATCTTAATATGTATTTTACATCCTTCGAAAACATCCTAATTAACAAAACCAACGCAACATTTTTTAAATAAGTAGACATTTAAAATATATATTAAAAAAAAAAAAAAGAAAAGAAAAGAATAAATTCCATTCAGCATATTGTACTGCAAAAAATGAAATTTTAAGTATCATCTTAAAATATATTTCACGTCCTACAAAACGTCTGAATTAACGAATACAACGCACCATTTCTTACATAAATTGCATTTAAAATATATACCTTTAAAACAGGAAAGAAAAGAAAAAGATAAGCTGCATTCAGTATATTATACCAAAAAAAAAAAAAAAAAATTAATTATTATCTTAAAATATATTTTGCATCCTACAAATTTTCCTAATTAAATAATACAGCGAAATTTTTCTTACATAAATTGACATTTAAAATATATTTCTTTAATATATATATAATAAAATAAAAGAATAAGTTTCATTCAGTATATTATACCGCAAAAATAATGTTTTGAATATAATCTTCAAATATATTTCGCATTCTACTGGATATGACTGGGCCATCATGGCATAACTCTGAGTGCATTTGACATGTTGGATGAGCTGTTCACCTTCTGTTTATAATAGAATGAATTGTGAAGCGGAGTCCTTCAATTACAGAGATTGTGCGTTCTTCCAGTTTTCGGAGCACTTCAATTTCCTTGATATCCGGTGCAAAGACAGCACTGAAGATGTCTTAGCCAGCCAGCCAAAGAAAATTGGTTCTCTATATGATCAGGAAACGAAGAGGTCGGAAAAAAACGATGAGATCGGAAAAAAATATGAAAGAAGAATTTCGAGAGCAGTTATTTGAAGGCAAATACAAGTTAAGTAGGTTTTTAATGTACAAAAGTAAGAGTAATGTATATAGTAATGTACAAAAGTAAGTATAGGATTTATGTTTTAAAGTTCGCGTTTTTTTATTGAAAGAAAAAATATGTGCGATTTCATGTTAAAAATTTTGATTCTTACACAAATTGACATTTAAAATCTATTGCTTTAACATTAAAAAAAAAAAAAAAAAAAAGAATGATTTTTATTTTGTATATCATGCTGCAAAAAATATATTTTAAATATTATCATTAAATATATTTCACGTCCTACAAGAACTTACTAATTAATTAATACAACAAAACATTTTACATAATTTGACATTGAAAATATGTTTCTTTAAAATTTAAAATAAAGTAAAAGAATAAGTTTCATTCAAAAGATATACAACAAAAATGATATTCTAAATATTATCTTAAAATATAATACACATCCTACAAAAACTTCCTAATTAACGAGTACAATACAAAACCTTCTTACATAAATTAACATAATTTTTTATTTTTTTTGTTAATATAAAATAAAAGAATAAGTTTCATTCAGTATATTCAGGGCTCACATATAGTCCGTCAACTGAACATCAATATTTTCTTACAAAGATTTACCTTTTATATTTTTCTAGCAAATTGCGCAGAAATCACCTTCAAAAGTCAGTTTTAGTGCAAATTCTGTAGAAACCTACTAATAAATGTTTTGTTAAAAATATTGGTGTTCAGTTCGCGGGACATACGGGACATACAACATTTTAAATTGACATTTAAAATGTATTTCTTTTTAATATATATATATATATATATATATAATAAAATAAAAGAATAAGTTTCATTCAGTATATTATACCGTCAAAATAATATTTTAAATATAATCTTCAAATATATTTCGCATTCTACAAGATATGACTGGCCCATCATGGCATAACTCCGAGTGCATTTGACATGGTGGATGAGCTGTTCACCTTCTGTTTATAATAGAATGAATTGTGAAGCGGAGTCCTTCAATTACAGTGATTGTGCGTTCTTCCAGTTTTCGAAGCACTTCAATTTCCTTGATATCTGGTGCAAAGACAGCACTGAAGATGTCTTAGCCAGCCAGCCAAAGAAAATTGGTTCTCTATATGATCAGGAAACGAAGAGGTCGGGTAAAAGAAAAAACGATGAAATTGGAAAATTATGAAAGAAGAATTTCGAGGCAGTTATCTGAAGGCAAATACAAGTTAAGTAGGTTTTTAATGTATAAAAGTAAGAGTATCGGATTCATCTTTTAAAGTTCGTGTTTTTTTTATTAAAGGAAAAATAAGTGTAATTTTATATTGAAATTTTGATTTGAATTGATTATTAGATTTCATTTTGCAAAAAGTTTAACACAGCAGTTTATTTTTTATTTTTTTACTAGTGTTCGTCCGAGGCCGTTGATTCAAAAATGTGTTTTTCACATAAATTTGGAAAAAATTCTAAAAAATGACAATATGGAGGCGTTTAGATGAGCAATGTTCGGCCAGTTTATGTTCTAATAAACACACTATTAGTATTTACAATTCTTCTGGGTAAACCAGGCTTTGCGGTTAATACACCATATCAAAGTTAATATTTCTTAATAATACAAAATTTTGCCAAATATGCAATAAAAGTGCATAATTAAAAATGTCTGCTGCAACTACTGAAGTAATACTAATAATTAATAATTATTACTATTTTTTATACCACTTTCAAATTGTATTTTTTTCCTCCCTACCCCCCTTCCTCCCGAAAAAAGAAAGATTGTCATTTTTTTCCTTTCATTGACATACTTCTGTTTTAGCTGTCAAGCAAACGAATCGACCAATTTTTCCGTTTATTATAATCATTTGAAATTTGAACCCTTTAAACACAGTTCAGTTTGTGCTACTTAACCACTCCCAACCATTCAGATTTTGAACTCAAAATGTAAGTTTAAGTCTAAGCTTACAAAAACATTTAATCAGGTGCAAAAAATAACGGCAAAAAATAGTTGTTCATTACTCCAAATTCTAAAGTGCCCTCTATCGGCATTTTTTGAAATTTATCTTTATAATTTATTTTCAATAAAGTATCCACATGAAGAATAGTTTTATTGAAAACCGCAAATCAATCGACCAATTTTTCCGTTTTTTATAATCATTTGAAATTTGAACCTTCTGAACAGAATTCAGTTTGTGCTATTGAACCACTCCCAACTTCTCAGATTTTGAGCTCAAAATTTAAGATTAAGTCTAAATAAAGTTTAAGTCTTATGAAACCATTTAATGATATGCAAAAAATAGTTGTTCTTTACTCCAAAGTCTAAAGCGTCCTCTATCGGCATTTTTCGAAATTTATCTTTATAATTCATTTGCAAGAAAATACCGACGTAAATAATAGTTTTAGTGAAAACCGCAAATCAATCGACCAATTTTTTCCGTTTTTTATGTTTATTTGAAATTTTGGACCCTAAACTTTAATGGCGGCTACCTCCTTTGGAAACCGTTGGGGACCCTTAGTTTCCTATTTACTATTACTCGCCTTGGTGTGTTACATCACGCCCCAGCGTATGTACCATGAGTTTAGGGACACCCTGTATATATGAAAGTACAAAAAAGACGGTTTTTAAAGAAAGCTTAAATTTAAAATTAAAATTCAAAAATTTGAAGTCCCATCTACTATATTTATATCTTATTCTGAAAGCTATATTGCTCTTGAAAACTTTCTTCATCAGCCCATCATGTATTATATTATCAGACTTCATTTTCGGATGGTTCCATAGGTGTCAACCTGACATAGATTATCCGTAATACGTGCGTTAATTTGACCCTAGTTTAATGAGTTTCGAACCAGAAATTTTTCAAAGAAATGAAATTAAGTAAGTTTCACCAACAATCTTGAAATTAAATAAATAAATATTCATGAAATATATTTTCTGGTTTGAAATGACGTTAACTTGGATCAAACTAATCCAGGTATTACGGAAGGTTAGTTGAACGTTGGCAGCTATGAGGTTCTTAAGATTAAAATTACTTGTCTAAGCGGTTTTGCGGATATTTATTTCTTGATATGTCACAGATTCCGGGAAATTGTATGAGTCTTGCACATTTCAATGAAAATCTAACGACTAATTAAAGAAATGTTTCTCGGAAATGAACAACTATTCTGGCAACTGTAAAATATGGCAAGTTTTTTTTTAGCTTCTAGTGCTCAGAAAAGATCTAGTCTCAGAAAAAGAGATATTTTGCATTTTGTGTAACCTGCAGAATGTATGGCGATGTAACTACTGTGAATCGACGTAAATGGCTTGCGGGATTTCCGACTGGACTCGGGGATCAAGCTGTAAGATGAATCGGTGAAATAAATGAGTTTGATCCACCAAGTAATACGGCAGTCAAACTATTATCTACAATTTATGTTAACTCCAAGTCATCCTTATATATAGAGGGTGTTTCTAAATTCATGGTACAAATTTTAAGGGGTGATAGTACACATCAATACAAACAATATTAAATGGGAAACTAAGGGTCCCAAACGTCTTCCGAAGGAGATAGGCGCCATTAAAGTTTTGGGTCCAAAAATTCAAATGATTATAAAAAACAGAGAAATTTGTCGATTCGCTTATGGTTTTCACTAAAACTATTCTTTATGTCAGTATTGTCTTGAAAATAAATTATAAAGATAAATTAAAAAAGTGGCGAAAGAGGGCTCTTTAGACTTTGGAGAAAGGAACAACTATTTTTTGCCGTTATTTTTTGCATCTCATAAATTTTTTTAGAAGCTTAGACATAAACTTAAATTTTGAGATGAAAATCTAAATCGTACGGAGTGGTTAAGTAGCGCAAACTGAACTGTGTTCAATGGGGGTTCGGAGGTTCAAATTTCAAACGATTATAAAAAACGAAAAAATTGGTCAGTTTTCGCTAAAACTATTCTTTGTGTCAATGTTTCCTTGAATATAAATATTAAAGATAAATTTCAAAATTTTCCGTTAGAGGGCGCCTTAAACTTTAGAGTAACCAACAACTATTTATAACCGTTATTTTTTGTATCTATTTAAATGCTTGCAAAAACTTAGACTTAAATTTTGAATCAAATTCTAAATCGATGGGAAGGGTTAAGATGCGCAAACTGAACTGTGTTCAGGAGTTGAAATGTTACCCTCCCCACCCCTCGAACAGATGCAGATTTTGAGCTCAAAATTTGAGTTTGAACTTTTACAAGCATTTAATTAGATACAAAAAATAACGGTTAAATATAATTTGGTTGGTTACTTTAATGTTTAAAGTGCTCTCTGATGGAATTTTTTGAAAGATATCTTTAAAATTTATTTTCAAGGAAATATTGACATAAAGAATAGTTTTAGCGAAAACCGACCAATTTTTCCGTTTTTTATAATCATTTGAAGTTTGAACCTCCCCATCCCCATTGAACACAGATCAGTTTGCGCTACTTAACCACTCCTAACGATTCAGATTATCATCTCAAAATTTAAGTTTATATCTAAGCTTCTAAAAAAATTATGAGATGCAAAAAATAACGGTAAAAAATAGATGTACGTTTCTCCAAAGTCTAAAGCGCCTTTTATTGGCATTTTTTGAATTTTATCTTTATAATTTATTTTCAAGATAATATAGACATAAAGAATAATTTTACTGAAAATCGCAAATCAATTGACGAATTTTTCCGTTTTTTATAACCATTTGAAATTTGAACCTCTCCCCACAGTTTAGTTTGCGCTACTTAACCACTCTCAACGATTTAGATTTTGAGCTCAAAATTTAAGTTTATGTCTAAGCTTCTTAAAAATTTAAAGAATAGTTTTAATGAAAAATGCAAACGAATCGACCATTTTTTCTGTTTTTTTATAATCATTTGAATTTTTGGACCCTAAACTTTAATGGCCCCTATGTCCTTCGGAAGACGTTTGGGACCCTTAGTTTCCTATTTAATATTGTTTGTCTTGATGTGTACTATCACCCTTTAAAGTTTGTACCATGAATTTAAAACACCCTTTGTATTTTAAATATAGTAATGCTCGTCTGGTTTTAAAGTATGGCGAGCTAGAGAGAAATATTAGAAAGAGATCCCTAAAATTAACTATTCTTCCGGGCTCGTAAGCATAAAAAATTTCAGAAGATTTGAAGTATATAACCCGAAATTTCGTAAAGTACCAGTCGAAAATTTATTTTCATTAGATCAGGCAAATATTACTTTAAAAATAATCTGGTAAAAAGAAGGAAAAAAACCTTGAAACGCACGAACCTTGTATATCATTCAAAATTTCCCATTTCTTCGTGTAATTTTGGCAGAATTTTCGAGATATTAAAGTTCACTTTAATGGCTTCACTGAATTGTCCGAACGTCATACGGGCAAAGTGTTTTTGCCAATCATGACTTCCCCGTACCACGTATGGGCATCTATATTCCAATCGTAATTTATAATTTTCAACAGTAAATTTCTATTGTAAATTTTGTATTATTTAATTCGAGCATTTTTGGTGATTCAATTTGGAAAATATTTCTGTTTTACAAACCGGTGATAAAAGATTAAAAGTGCAGTAAAAGGCATGTAAAAATAAGCATTATTTGATTTTTTTTTTTTTTTTGAAAAATATTTATCAGTTAAATGGTTAATTAAAAAATCTGAAACTCGATATATATTTTTCATTTTTTTTTTTCAAAATGAGATGTAACGAGTCATTTTTTAATTAAAATACTTTTCCTTATTAAGAGAAATTTTATAAGTCGAACGCTTATTTTTTGATAAATTGGTGTTTATTTCATTAATTATTTTTGAAAGATTTATGTGGAAAGTACGAGTATAGGAAATATTTTTATTGTTTTTAAAGTATAAAAGTGTTACATTGAATCAAACATTTACATACTCTTTAAAAATATTGAAATGTTCATTTTAAAGAAGCATTTATTATTTGTATTCTTTAGAAAATATTTAAATTTTTACAGAAAATCTCGGAAGGTGCCCTAAAGCAGTTACTTGAAAGCAAATACAAGATAAGTATGTTTTTTAATGTGCTGAGTAAATATTTAACACACTCGTTAAATAAGATTAAATTGTTCATTCTAAGAAAACCTTAAGTTTTTCAGATCTTTAAAAATTTATTTAATTTCTGAAAAAAATTGGTTCCTAAAATTGTCATTTGAGAAGAAATGAAGTGCAAATTGGCCTTTAGTGTACAAAAGTAAGAGCATAGATTTCGCTACATTATTTTTCTTTTAAAAAGTACATAAATTAGCTTGCTTTCTATAAATTTAAAATTATGATTTTAAACAAGTGTAAGACGTTATTTAGGAAGGAATAGATTTTTTAATTTCTTAAAATGTGTTTAAATTTTGTAAGTTGAATAATATACGGCCATAGAACTGTTGTTTCACAAATGTACCGTAATTTCGGGTGTATAAGCCGCGGATCAAACAATTCTTTTTGGACCCAGAAATCTTATTTAGTGATTGAAGACAAATATTTACGGCGATCTAACTAGTTATATTTGTTTCTTAAAAAATTCTGGGTCGAAAAAGAATTGTTTGATCTGCGGCTTATACACCCGAAATTACGGTAAATGAATTGGATTTATAATCTAAAAAAGTAACAGTGTCAAATTTATTTTTTAAATGTTTTTCTTTTTTTATTACTTATTGCAGCGAGTGGTCAGGGAAAATCAGAATCAGAAAAAGAGGTAACTACCAGTACTTTTTTATAAAAAATGCTTCAAATAACATAATAAGATTAAAGAAGGTGAACAGCATGACCGTGTTTGGATTGTTGTAAGAAATCTGGACTGTTGTAGGACTTACAACAAACTAAATCAAGCTAAAAACTCAGGCTAAAAGATAGTTGTCAGTCTATTGATTCCAAATTAACAGATTCTCGTAACGATGGCAGGACCATCGAATTTATTTTTAGCTTGTTATCAGTCCAAATGTAGCCTGCTTTTAGCTTGAAAAAACGGTCACACTGAAGGTGAATTTCTCTTTAACAAAGCATTGATATTTAACACTTTTTTGACTGTGTTTTTTCCTGACTACTCACCACCCTGTTACTATATTAAGTTGAATGATTGACCTCGTTTTCCTCTTAAGAAATTCCAAATGGATTTTTAAAATTACAAATAGTAATTTTTATTATATATAAGAATACTTATTTCTTGATTAAATAATTAAAATTCCATCATTCGAAATTTTCGGTATAATCTCGAAATTCTATACTATGAAAGAGTTGAGCCCTGCTTCAAAATTCATCTGTTATCATATAATCCCACCGCTGCCAACTTCTAAGCTTTTTTGTTTGCACTAAATTAAAAAAATGTCCTTATTTAATTGACGCATTTTTTATTTAAAAAGAGCAATAACATCTGTTACATTTTAATGTTACAAACAAACTGTAAAATGCAGCAGTCGTATACTGCATCAATATTTAATATGTCATTTCATGTAAAATTAAAACATTTATTTAAAAAAAGAGAAAATCATTTTGTTTTTCCCGTTATTTAAAAAAATATTTAAAATAGTTAGGGAGAAATGGAAAGATTTTTAAAGCAATTAAAAAAATACAAAAACATGTTAAGTGGATTTTTAATTTTCTGAAGTGCACGTATTCTATTTATATTTTCTAATTTCTGTTGCTCCTTTTCAGAGAAAAATTCATTCTATATCTTATATTATAAAGAGAGTTACGTATTGATTTAAATAAGATCAAGATGTTGATATGAATTTCGTATAAGTTTCTAAGTGTGTTATAAATTTATTTAAATTATAAAAGAGTAACTAAAAAGCATGCTAGAGCAGTTATGTTAATGCAAATATAAGTGAAAGAAATGTTTACTGTGGATAAATAAAGACAATATAAATTACATTATAAAAAATCCTCTGTCAAAATATACATATATTCTTTTACAGTGAATAACAACTTTTTAACTTATTATTTTAAACAAGATTAAAGCATTCTTTGAAAAGGTATTTAGTTTAAGTCCTTTAAAACCTATTTAAATTACGACAGAATTGCTGCGAAAGATTCTGCAGTATTTATTTAAATACAAATAAAATTTAAGCAGATTTTGTGCACAAAAGTAAGAAAACCTAATTGTCTTTATTCTTTTTCTTTCTTTCTTTATTTTTGAATACATATAACCTTACATTAACCCGTTGAAGGGCGGTGGAATAAAATATATCCCAATTATTCTTTATTGTGAAATGCCACATTGACACCAGAATTTTGGAATGAAAATTTATATTTTGCCAAGTAAGTGAAGAAAAGCTTAATCTTTTTGATGAAATATCTCTTTTTAAATTCTGGCGTCATTCAATAATTTCGGCATTTTAAGAAGTGAAGTACTTTGCCTCTGAAAAGGTTAACCCCTTGAGCACTGATGGTAGAATTTTCTACCACATAATTTTAATTCCGAAATGTCACAATAGCACCAGAAAATTCGACCAAATTCATTCGAAAACGGTTTAATGCTCCCCCCCCCCCCCATGTTTATAGTTAACTGATTTTTTTCTTTCCAAAATACTGATGCCAATGTGACATTTGGAATTTTGAAATTATTTAAACCCCAGAGCTCAAAGGGTTAAGAGGCTGCTAAATGATGAAACGAGTTCCAACAGCTAGCTGAAATATTTCAAAATAAATTAATCCTCTCATGCATAAATTATTTTTCATTATTCACGAAAAATGTATATATATATATTTTATAAATGGGAACTCATTATATAATAATGTTATCATTGCGCTGCGTAGTAGCTGTTATCTGTCCCAAATCCGATCTCTATAAATGAATGCTTAAAATCTTTTTGCTTAATAATACAATAATTATCCGTCCTCGTATGAGGCCCGTGTGCATGAGAGGGTTAAATTAAGCAATAATAATAATAATTATAATTTATGTTTTATTTGTGATTTTATAATTTATTTATGTTTTCTGCATGTGTACACTAAGTTATCTTATGTATGTAAGATATCATCATCATCATCATCATCCGTTTTCGATCCACTGCTGGATGTAGGTCTCCACCAGATTATCCCAATGTTTCCTGTCTAGTGCTTTCGTAATCCAGGTTACACCAGTGTATTTGGTGTATTTGGTGTATTTTTGTCGGCCGATTATCTACGCTATGGGATATAGGCCCTATGGGGTGGGTTGCCCTCCGTGGGGGTCTTTCTAAGGGAACCTAACCCGTATTTACGCAAGGTTCGAAGAAAACCACGGAAAACTTCGAACGGTTAGGCCGACGGTCGCGATTGGGTTCGAACCCAGCACCTACCGTCTACCAGTTTGGAGGTCAGAACCTCGCGGCCACTGGTGGTGCGTTTACACCAGTGACTTTCTGATTTCGTCACTCCCTCTTACTTGGGGATGTCTTTTTGTTCGTTTAATATTTCTGTGATATCACTATAAAATTTTGTGCTCCACCTGTTGTCTTGTCATCTTGCAATGTGCCCATCCCATTCCGTACAAATGCTTGGAAATTACATGGCGTCTATTCACCTTGTAATCACGTAACCGCAAAGAATTTCGAAGTGGTTATTTATACGTAAATGCATGTTAAATATTTTTTAATGTAAAATACTAAGTGGTATTTTGAAAAAAAATAGTAACATTTTTAGTGCTTTAAAGATTTATTTAATTTTGAAAGAAAAAATGGGAAGCGTTATTGAGAAATTATTTAACGGTAAAAAAAGAAAAAAACTTTAAATAGCAGGGTTCGCACAGCTCTACCACTAAATTTTCAGAGTATTTTGAAGGTATTTCACAGAAGACAAATACTGTGAAAAACTGCGAATCGAGGAGATGGTTGCGAATTCTGTTTCTTAAAAATTAAATATAAGTTTTCTTATCATTAATATTGGTGCCAGAGTCCTTATAAAATATAAGGAGTGTGCGAACCCTGAATAGGGAAACAAAACAGCATAAAATTTACATTTTCAAAATTCTCTTTTTTACTGTTAAAAAATATGTTTTATTTATCATATAATAAAGTTTTCATGTATCAATTTTAACAAGATTAAATCGTTAACTTTTGGGAAGTATTTAGTTTTTAAAACACGTGTAATTACAAGAATATTTATTAAATAAATAGGTTTCAGTATTCGTAAGTGTAAAAAAAGCATAGAGTTCACGTATTAAATGTTTTCTTAGGAATTTTGACAGGTATATATAATATATACCTGTATATATACTATTGTGTATATATAATATTAATAATATTTCAATATCCGTACATTAAATAGAATTTGTGGAAAAAAGATAATTAATATAAACTTTTAAAAATTGCAAGGCTCATTCAAAAAAGAGTAATAAAATAAACTTAATTAATATGTTTTAATTCAAGTATGTGAAGCTTTGTTTGATATAACTTCCTCAAATTCTATATCCTATAATTAAAAAAAAAGATACATTTAAAAAAACATACATATTGAATGTGCTGTATACAATATGGATGATAAGCTACAAAGTTTTTTATTATTTTTTTTTCATTTTTAACATTGGTTTTAACATTTTTTACAACCTCCCATACATTTATGTGTGAAAATTAATTAATTACATCAGATATGAAATAGAAAATTGTTCAAATACAAGAGTGTGTACCCGTTTTGTATTTTTTGCACTTATCAGGCGTTATTTTTCATGAAGCCTTATAAAAAGAAGCATTTTAATTTCTTTATATATATTAATTATATATATTGTTTCTTTATATATATAATCTCTTTATATTTATTTCTATATCATTGAAAATCAAATTTTCTATATCAAGATAAAGAGTGCAATAATTAAATAAAAAAATAATTACATTAATAAGCACATTTCGTTGTTTAAATTCCAATTTGCTCTTCAGGTAATGCCCCGAAAAGTGTTAAAAGGTAATAAATTTGGATAAACAAAATTCACGTATCTTAAGAGCTTCCTTAACAAAAGCCCATATATCTCTGATTTAACCAAATTACAGGAACACGCAACCATAGAACCGCGAACATAATGCACATTGTTATGGCTTGCCTGAGAAAGAGGTTAATTACTGTCACGCAAAATGCATTTACTTTAATATTTAT
The DNA here is from genome assembly GCA_964019185.1 of Maratus speculifer. NCBI lineage: Eukaryota > Metazoa > Arthropoda > Arachnida > Araneae > Salticidae > Maratus > Maratus speculifer. The sequence continues at coordinate 273,497,552 of OZ025299.1, forward strand.
GTATAAGTTTATTAGCCGACATACTACGAATCCACAGCTGAGCATTGAAATCGTTAGAATTTTCCTCAGCACTAAGCATTTTGGTACTGAATAGGCATATTATTTCATATTTTAAAATATTTAATGTAAAAGAAATAATCATTTTCATACCTTCGGCAAGGAGTGCTTTATTATTTGAATTTTCAGAAATGAAGACAAATTATTCAAATGTATGGCCGACCGAAATAATCATTTATAATTATGTGCGCAGTGTTATAAATGGTAGTCACTGCATGAGATGAGTTCCATATATACATTAAGCTTAAAATAATTTGTAAATTTATTATACTGAATTTTATGCCATATTTCATAATAATAATACACGTGTTTAGGAAAACTCGGAATTCGTTAGTATAAATAAAAAGACATTATGTGGTTGGGAGGTTAATACTGGTTAATGTTCACTTTTCTCCACTTCTTTTATAAGTTTTCTATTACAATAATTTAAATTAAAAGTCAATAAATTTTCCTTTTATTTGCTATCATACTTTAATCACACAGCTATATTAACTATTAATGTTATTACGTTGCATATTTTGAGAAAATTTAATAAGCGATTTATCTATATATTCTACTCTTGCTATTTATAAAACACGAAAAGTGCAGGATGATTTACCCGGGAGGACGCGCGCTTACCCAGGGTATGAATGGTTTTAACTTTGTCACCAATAAAATCAAATTATAAACGTCACTTTATTTAGACGAAGACAATCCTTATAATATTTTCGATAAAATAAGTTGAAGATTACTTTAACCCATTCGTGCCCAGCATTTTTTGCGTAAATTTTATTTGGTTGGCACCACCATTTTTAGAAGATTTATTTTATTCATTAATCACGAAAATGCATCATTTAAATAAAATAATTATTGCTTTTCTTTTTTACCGGTGTCAAAAACAGTGCTGAATGCACCTTTTGAAGCGTCCCTAAAAAGGGACGCTAGGCACTAATGGGTTAAAAAAATTAGTGGTTACAATTGTAAAAACCAATCGCACCCTCGGTCTTTTAGGCGCTGCGCGCGTCCTCCCGGGTTAAAAATCGTCAGGTGAAATGCAGGTTTGCCATGCTACAGGTAATTTTCCAGGCAAAATATAAGTATTTTTTTATAAAAAATTATATTTATACTATATGCGCAAGAAATTTCGCCTTATTTAAAGAAAGATTGTCTGTAAGAAAATACTGGTGCCGAACAATTTATTGATCTGGAAATTCCCTGAAGTATAACAACCAAGATGCAATAATTAGAGAAGTCCAATAGCATAGAAATTAGCTAAGTTCCATTTGTTACTGACAGTTAGAACTGTAGTGAGTTAAAGATGCTTCCGGTCGCAATTAACCCACCATCAGAAGAGTGGGTTTGTAGTCCAACTGAAACCTATGCACTTCAAGACGAAACCCGAAATGAAAGAAAATTAATTCTTAATTTAATGCAATTTGAATAATTAATACTTCTACTATCAATTCTGTCTATTATGTAAACAAGTAAGAAAAATCATGCGTTAAGCATAGATTATGAAGCACTTTCCAACGCTTCATGAAATCTTTAAAAAAACTTCGTTATTTAGGTAAATAAGGATATAAAGCCAAATATGTATTCCGGTACTATTGAACAGCTCTGTATTTGATCTGTCAGCTGATATACATACTATATAATAGGAAAATTAATTTAGCAAGAAATGTCTAGTAGCTTGAAATTTATCTTTCAGCAATTTATACTAGTAGACGGAAACATACTTGAATACTTTGTTCAACCTTGTAGTTTTCCTGGTACCTTTATTACACACCAGCGTTAAGATAAAATTTATTTTAAACTAAAACACTCTTAAAACAACAGAAATCACTTCTCATAAATTATAATTCATAGGTTCCATGTACCCAATTCTTTGCGTGGCCCTGTATATCATTTTATCTATATTCTGCAAACATTTCTTAGTAAAATTATTTCATAATTTTTTTAATAATCAACTTTTAGTAATTTATGCTCATATTCAGTAACGTTGGCGATCTCTTTTGGGTAACCCTGTATATTAACTATAGCATTTATACACACCATATAATATGCATAAATTTTGTGAAACTTATACGCGCATATCGTAATTAAAATGCATTTCATCCATCCATCAGCTATCATCGGATACATATACAGTACTTCGGAAAAAATGTACTATTTGAAATATTTTGTGTGTCCCTGTAAATACTATGTACTTTATATTAGGGAAGGTAGTATCGTATAATTTATACTAAGCCTCATTGACATACATCAGTTTTATTATAAATGAAACAGTTTAATATATTTAAAATGTGTCATGCACAATTCCCCCTGTTACCATTATCTAATGGAATTCTTTTGTGTGGTCCTGTAAATGAATAATCGCTACATTTTCACCTTATATTTTACAGAATTCATATTTTAATGCACCTCGTAAAAGCATATAAATTCTAATATGTTTGACAGGGTATAACATCTTTAAAATTCCTTTGAAACGATTTTTCACCCTACGCCGTAATGTAATGGAAAACTTTTGATTATCTCAGTAGATAAACTATTCATGGTAGAAACTTCATTTTCAATAGGGTTCGTGCTAGGTTAAATGTCTATAACGTCCTAAAATTTCATGGGAATCCGAGTGTATTTGCGTGAGTTAATGCGCGGCCAGACGGACAGACAAACCGAATGCATAAGCACTTTTTAACTTTGTTGGAAAGTGCTAAAAATGGACATTTATGTAACAATGTGTATTCGATATAGTTTATTCTTCTGAAAGTATGTTGTGGACCACTATTGCCAGTTGGTTTATATTTTTTTATTGAGACTGATAATTATCGAGTAATTTGAAAAATAGTATCAGCCCAACTGGCTATATTAGGAAATATATAAATATATACAGGGTTGTTATAATTAAAGTTCTCCTATTCAGAAGGCTCTAGAGCCGGTTCTATGGCTCCAAACGAATCAGAATTTCACTAGTACGTAGTTAAAGACATGCGCTCTGCGAAAATCGAAAAAAAAATAGTTAAAATTTTTGTCAGTAGGTAGCGCTGCGCCAATATTTAAGCCAATATTTGCAGATTCCCTTATTTTTTGGGGATTTTTGAAAGATTCTATATTTAAAAACAGATGTCAGACAATCTCTGTTCTGAAACACAGCATTACTCTTCACATTCGCTCAATCTTACAGGACAGTTTACGCAATACTGTAGAAAGCACAATTCTGAGAATAAAATGCATTATTAAAAATGGCGGAGGATTCATTGAGAATGCATCATGTTATTCTTCGTTATTTCCTTACTGTCGAGCGACATGTTTTATTTTTATTGATGCAGATTACATCACATGAAATGATATTCATTTTTCTGTAGTGTTTGGAGTCATAGGTCAGGCTCTAGAGTTGTCTGATTAGGTGAACTTAATTATAACAATTCGCAGCTCGTTGAAGTTTGTTGAAATTTTTAAATTTGTGTGTTTCGTCTGGATTGACTGATATTGATACAATGAATCTGCAAACATCGCCTAAAATATTGGCGCAGCGCCACCTAGTGATAAAAGTTTGACTAATTTTTTTTCGATTTTCGCAGAGCGCATCTCTTTAACTACGTACTAGGGAAATTTTGTTTCGTTTGGAGCAATAGAACCGGCTCCAGAGCCTTCTGAATAGGCGAACTTTAATTATAACAACCCTGTAGATATATATATATATAGCTCAAACACTAACTTATCCTACCTGCGGGGTTTTTCGGTAATCACTAGGATTTTTTCATAAAAAAAGTAAAACATAGTTATGGAAAAAGAAGCATACATACAAAAATTATTGTTTGGGCATACATGATAAGCACAACATATACAGGATGAGTCATAAATATCGAAACAATAGGCTATCTCCTTAAATATTGCCCCCAGATCCATACTTTCAATTTCAAAGTTTCATAAAAAAGGTGAATTTTTTTATAAGATAAGTTGCAACTCCATGAGGGGTCTATTTTTAAAATTACGAAAATTAGATCTTTATACGGCCCCCAGAGAATAAAACATCCGATTCGAAAAAATTTCCTCATTCATTCCTAAATTGAACAAAAAAAAAAAAAAAAAAAAAAAAAAAAAAAAAAAAATCAACTCGATATCTACAAATATCCGAAAGATATTAAAATCCAAAATTTTCCAAAATTCGTGACTTACACCACTTAAGCATACCTCTGAGCACAGTGGTATCAGCTCATTTGAAATACAATTTAGGGATTGACCATAAATTTACGCATTATTAAATGTCGTTCAAAGACAATACTTTAACTTTTAGATATAAAATAAAAGCGTATAGGTTTTTGCTTTAAACGTCCTTGAAATATGCTAGATGTCTGCAATATCTCGAGCTTGGCGCCAGCCTCGTAACTGGCACGACCCATTGACCGGACCGTCTTATTAAACATTTATTAAAAGTGTTATTAAATTAAGTGATATTAATTAAACTCTCATTAAAAGTGACTTAAAAACTTATTGCCGCAGGCAATAAGTTTAGTAAAAATAGTAATAGCGATAATGATACTTCTACTAAGGGAATGATTGGAAATATAAGTTAATAAATTACACAAAATTATTTTCAAAAGTCTACTTTTTACTATTACTATTCAGCTTCAACATTTATGATGGTTTTAAACCTATTTTTACTTTCTTATATCTTTACAAGAAGAAAGTATTGGATTCGTGAAATTTTTGAATTCCGGTTTTAGACGATTCACACGTTTTAATGTTCAGAGATAACGAAAAATATATTTTTACAAAATGCCTGTCTTTGAGTCACTGCTACTGTATCTCTGTATATGACATAAATTTTCTGAGCGCTCTATTTCAAGAATTAATCAAGTGAATTTAATAAAAAATTATATTTACTTAGTCCTTGATATAAATTGGCGCTGATTAGTTTTTCACTTAACGGGTGGCCCCACTGTACACAGGCCCGTAGCCAGGATTTCCTTTCGGGAGGGGCTGAATCTTGACATTTTTTCTGTTCCTACAAAAGTAATTTGCATAATTTACAGCAAAAAATTTAAATAAACCTAAAATGTGTTTGTGCATAGGACACTTGATAACCATGTAAAATATTGTTACTTCATATTTATTTATTTTTTTAATTTTGTTGCAGTTTTCGGCATTTAAAAGCACTTCCAGTTTCCAAACCGGTTCGGAAATCGAATAGATTTTAGAAAAAAAATTCCGCGAAACCTAAAAAGCATAAAATTTGAGATGAGCTTCAAGTATCCTATGAAAAAAAGTTAAAAAATAATAAAATGCAAACAAGTAACTTGAATTGATTTAAAACACAGGATTAATACTAGCGTGGAAGAATCTGTCATTGCGAGTGCGAGGTCTTGAAACTATTGATCCAAATAAAAATAATTTCTTTCGTATTTTTTTTCTAAAGAAAAATTAATTACTACAATCATATTTAATCATGAAAATCATCTTTGTATTTTACATTACCTGATTATAATATTTAGAAATGCAGTACTCTTGGTACAATAAATTTACTAATGCAACGGAAGCAATCATCGTAATTTCTTCTTAGCCATCGTGCTGCTTAACTTATCAAAATGTACTGGAATGTCCCAATGAATGGAAATCATTGCAAAGCGACTCAGTCTCTCATCGACCATAATGATTTGAGGCAAAGATTTAATTATTTTCATTGCCAAAAAAGATCTTTCAGCACTGACTGTTGTTACTGGGTTTTCAACCAAGACTGTGAACAAATATTTGATACTATTGTAATACGTCACATTACGCAGTACTAAAACTTTTAGGACCTCTGTGTTGGTGTCAACAATTTGTTTGCAGCCTAATTCATTTCCAGCTTTCACTTGCTACACTGACACTTTATCATGAAAGTTTCCAATAAGACTTTCTACTAGGAGAATAAAGACAGTGATATTGTAATACTCTTCGACATATGTATTCTGAGGATTGTATGTGTTGTCTGTCTAAATATTAGCCTTGAGATCTTTATTTCAGTTTGGAAGATGTCTTCCAGAAGTTTTGATGCACAATAAAATATCTCACAAAAGATTTCTACAGCATTTTTCGCCATATTTATGTAAAACAATTAGGACATTTTTAACATAAGTTACAGCCGATATCATGTCACGAAATTTTTCTTAAAGAACTCACTATGACTTTGTCAGACAGAAAACTTTCTCACAAATAGGCTTATGGGAAAATCATTCTTCCCCTGACAGCTAGAAAAGAACCAGCTTCCAAAGAAATCTTCCATGCGTTTTCAAAATAATTTCTGAGATAATGCAAATGTATGTAACTCATTAAAATTTAATATGCTTTCATGCCTCTCGATAAATTTTGTATCGCAAATGCGGAGAAGTCATTTTCTTTCGTTTAATTGGGTATACTATGCAATTGCTTATTGAAGCAATAAATTTGCCTTTAGGTGATTTTTAAAAACTTGTGTCACTACTTTAACAAGCCCATGATATTTTCGGATTATGGGAATCAGCATGCTGTTGGCCAAAGCAAGATTTAACATATGACTTTCAAAATGAACGTATCTAATTTTTGGGTTACTCTGAAAAATTTTAGAATGGACCCCGCTAACATGACTAGACTTATTAACTTCTTCACCATACGCCTTTGTGACACATTTATGTATGTCAAGGCAAAATTCATCACAATGTTGTAATATTACTTTTCTTGAATTTTTGGCAGAGAAGACGTTTATTGGAATAAAACCTAAAAGAATTTTTTGAATTATTGGGTTTTGTGAATTTTTTCATAGTCCTCATATTCAACACAAAGGTCAAGCTGTTCTGTGCTTGAGTTTCATCAGCAATTAAGCTACACGTTTTGTTTGTACTAAGAAAACAGATCACGTTACTTATTTTGATAATAAATGCTTCAGTTTTATCCGAGGATATTTGAGTGATTTTATTCTAAATGTCTTTGGTAAAGTAAATACATTTCTATGGATATTTATAATATTGCGTTTCAATTCATTCTCTCCATACTTTACTCAAAACTTAAAAGCTAACAGTCTTTTTTATATTGATTTCTCTAACGTTAGAGGATCATCATCGTGGTAATCTCAAAGTGGCGTATTTTTCTCTGCACAAAATAAGATTGTTTCAAGTATTGGTTCAAGAGCTGCTCTGATTTCTTCTTTTCCTGAAGGTCTTTGAAAACTCAACAATAAAATATTAATTTGCTGTTCCTAACGAAATTTTACTTTTGTTTGCTAAAATAACATACGGTTTGTAATAATCGAATTGCATATGTTATAAGAATTGCATAAGAAAACACATTTAGCCTTTTTTCAATTTTTGAAACGTGTAGAAACTAGTCTTCCTGATTTTTTGTGTGCTTTCTGTTCCTATTTTTTCGTGAAAAAACAAAAAAAAAACAAAGTCAATAAATGGGTTTTGAAATATGTAAGAAAAATAAATATTATTTCTGGATCTTTCTTCCATTTTTCTTATTCTTGTTTCTTTCCTACATATATTGTAAAACTATATGGCTATTTGGAAAGTAAAATTGAACAAGAAATGTTTATCTTCGTGGCATCATCTAAGTCATCTCTAGTTAAATTGCATAGCAATATCGAATCTAGTTGCTTGCCATACTGTAGACTCATATCGAATACTTGACGAATCCCCACCAAAGTGAATTTTTTTCAAATGCTAACATCCAAACAATTCTAAATTTTAATTGCCAAACAAGATTTGCTTCTAGAAAGAGTTTATATTATTGGAATCGGCTTTACGTAAGTCATTTCAAAATTTAGTGCCCCCATGGAGCTGTTTTGGGATTTTGCATTTGAAAAAAAGTACACGTCTGAAAAAATATTTTTGCCATTTCATATCATATTTTCTAGTTACTTAAAAGACTCCATTAAAATTTTTCTTTCTATCTTATCTAGCCATTTGACAAAATACTGTATTTTCCGTCATTAAACTTCGTCATTAAAGCTCAAAAAATTTTTTTAGATCCAGAAATTGTATTTGATGAAATTCGTTTTTTTTAATCTCAGAATACACTTCACTTCAAACACCAAATTAAATTTTTGGCTGTAAATTGAGCCAATAATTCGTCCCAAGACACAATTCAAAATGTCTCTATACTGACTTTACAAATAGCACCCCTTAGCCCATCAGCACACCCGTCTACATCTGTAGATTGGCTTCACAATGTAGTTTGTGTAAATTTTATCCAAATACGTGTGCTGACGGAATATAAAACCCTCTCTGGTGGTAGGTTAGATGTGCCAGTAATGGACCACCTTCCAGTAATGGGCCACCTCGCACTTTTTGGTTTATAAAAAAATAATAAATAATAGTTAAGCTTTTATTATTTTTTTCTGAATTCCACTTTGCATGCATTATAAGCTGGATTAATTTCTTACACTTTTCGTCAAAATAATTAGAAAGCAGAAAATAAAGTTTCACAGTTTTTCTGTTTTTCACTGAAAATCTTAATGAACATGCTAAGAGCTGACTTTACTTACTTAGTTTATATCTTTTTTATTTTTCCGTAAAAATTGAATGCTTTTGTTTGGTTAGCAATATAAAACATTGAATTTAATATACCAATGGCCATTTACAAAATTTTATTTATTTTTAAGATTTTAGGAGGGGTGTCCATTACTGGATTGCTTATTTCTTGATTTTCCAGTAATGGACCACCCAAGTGACCAATACAAAAAGTGTAATTTCAGTAGAGATAAAATTTTTTGATATAACTGAAAAGCTAAATAATCAAATTTAATACTTAAATTTTGCCTATTAGAATTTAATAAAGGCAATTTCTTTATAAATAGTTGTTTTTAAAAAGTCATTCAAAATTGATACAAAAAACAAGCAGAACATTTGACAAAATCTAGATATGCCATTACAAGAGAAGTTGTTTTAAGGGGTATTCGAAAAAACGCTTTTCCATCTTCAACAGCTCGAAATTTTCCGATACAATTTCAGACATATTTTTAAAAGTAGAAACATGAAACTTGATGATAGGATTCTTGAAGGGACGTTTGAGGTGCCGTGTGATGTCTTTTTTACGCTCAATTCATTAGAATTTGAGTTATAAACAATTATCTTCTCAGCATGACCCCTTTTTTCGTTCTCAGATCCCCCGCTTGGGAAAAATCGGTTCGAAATGCCGTTTTCGATTGCATTTTTTGCAATATTTTCTGCATTTATCAAAGAATCGGCAATTACGGCACCTTGTGTACTTTCCAAATAAGAGATTTTGAAAGTTTGGTGTATTTGAGAGCAATAATGAGTTCAAAAATAAATCGGAAAATAAGCAGTTTGAATCGAAATACACCCTTAAGTTGGTTCAGAAATGTAAAACCATATTTAGAAGAAGATATTATTAATATTTTCCTCCGAATTCTAAAGCATACAGAGAGAATTTTCAATAAGGTTAAAAGAAGGTTTCTTTTGTGCACTTAAAACAAGGAAATTTTTGGGACCAAAATCAGTTAAAGATGTGCATTATGTAGTACCAAATAACGAAAAAGAACAGATCACTGTTATGGGGTGTTTTTCAGCAAATAATGAGATTGTTCCATTTGTGATAATATATCCATATAAGCATCTCTGAAGGGAATTGTGGAATCAATCTGTGCCAAATTGATGGGCTATATGAACTCTTTGTGTTCCTATAAACATACAGGAAGTAATTTTCATTACACCTCAGCAACGTATTTCATATTCATAAAATGTGGCACAGTTTAATATAATTAAAACATGTCCCAAACAATATTTTCCTGTATAGCATTATGTAGTGGAATACTTTTGTGTGGCCCTGTAATTTGATAATAAATATTCTTTGTATCTCAGATTGTACAGAACATATACCGGGTGATCCAGAAGTTTCGGGAGTTTTGAAAAGTTAATAATTAGGAAACTATGTATAATACAAAGGTTCTGTTTTCAGATATATGTTCAGAAACATGTGGGATTTTGGTTTACAATGAATTTTTTTTAAATATATATAGTTACTATTTTTAGCAACAGGTGGCGCTGTTGTATAAGACTGAATGTACCTATACCATGCGTTATATAGACACATGAGTTCATTGCGAAACTTCTCTTCTATGATAGTGATGAGATTTCGTTTTAAGGGTGGTTTATGTTCAAACATTTTTTGTAAGGTTAATGAAATTGCATTGTAAGGGAAATTTGATACAAAATTTCATGAGCAACTGCAGTGTTTAGACATTGTCTAGACTATGTTTAGACACATCTTTGCATGTGGCGTTGTTTTCATATCGTACAATACGTCAAGTTAAAACTGCAAAAGAATCGATGGCCATTGCAAATGTGAAATGCTATGGTAAGCATGGTTTGAGAAAAAGGCTCATTGGAAGATCGTAATAGAAACAAGAGATCCAAATGTCTGTTACAAGCGTAAATCGTAATGTAAAAATTCTTATACAATTATAGGATTCTATGCCAATACTCTGTAGAAATCACCAGTTCATGGTGAGTGCAGTAAACTTGTTATATCACGATGAACTGAAATTTCTTTCCGCTCTGAGGATACTGTGCACGCTGTTTTGCATTGGCTCATGGCGGTACTTATAAGCCATGAGCGTCATGATTAAACTTTGTAACCCTTGGACACTAATTCGTTATTTTAAATGAGCTGTATCACACTATAAAAACAATACTATCAATTTTAGCGCCACCTGCTGTCAAAAATTGCAACTAACATAATATGTTTTTTTTTCATCGAAAAAACAAATCCCACAAGTTTCTCAGCATTTCTGTGAAAACCGCATACTTCTATTGTTTATGGTTTTCTAATTATTAGCATTTCAAAAGTCCCGGGACTTCTGGATCACCCGGTATTTTAGTATATATATACGTCAGGTAGGTTCATGTCAATTTTATTATGTTCTTATGAGTGTAACACCATTAAAATGCATTTGCAACTTTTTCCCCCATTGACTGTAATGCAACGGAATACTTTTGATAGTCCCTGTAATTGATCTCGGCATCTGATTATCATAAGATCTGAAATGACTCGACAAAATTATGTAATAATTATATGTTTTAAATTTCAAACGATTAAAATGCATTTGAAACTTTTTTTCCCCATTAACCGTAATGTAACGGAATCCTTTTGATTTTCCCTGTAATTGATCTATTCATCCGATTTTCATAAAATTTCAAAGGAATTGGCAAAATTATGTAATAATTATGTATTTCAAATTACAAACGATTCGTTTGGAGAGTTTTTACGTTGTTATATGCGGACAGACAGACAGACTGACAGACAGACAGACTGACAGACAGACGGGAGGACTGAACGACAACAATAGGTGCCACGTATTTACATAATTACGTACGCACCTAAAAACAATTATCTGTAATTTTTTGTAGGGTGGCCCATTACTGGAACATAGGCGGTCCATTACTGGAACATAGGTGGTCCATTACTGGGCTTTTGGGTGTTTAGACATATTTCTATTATTTAAAATTAAATTTTTATTTCTATTGGGAAATGTAACTATGGGATTAGTTAAATATTGTTGAAAGATTAATATTATATGAAAAAAATTAGAATACAATAATTATAACTATTAATAAAAAATTATTTTTCAGAGAAATTCCTTATGGTGGTCCATTACTGGCACATCTACCCTACTATGAAAAACTTTTAAAAAAAACCCTACATAGAGGTATCCATCTCTGAAGTTGATAGTTCTACAAAATACTAAGAAAATTAACCAGACAAAGCACAGTTACTTTAAGCACATTTTCTTATTATTAAAGATTCACATGCAAATAATTCGCAGAAAAGTTGTTCAGTGAACAGATTGGGGGATGCTACTGTGGCATTTTTTGAAGGTTTTTCAATACCATATGTCGTTTTTCTTGGCATCATTATTTTTCGAAAATACATTCTAATAGTTTCTTTTTAAATAAAAGCGTTTTACAGTTATAACATCATTATCAAAGATACTTTAATTAAAATTATATATATTTTTTTCACATGATTTTACATTATAGGCGGCTATTAAATTTTTTGGCTCCCTTCTGTGCAAAACATGTTAGCACTGACCGCTCTAAGTTTCGTTTATATGCATGAAGATAGAGAAAATTAAAGAAGATCATAACATGCAAGTAATTGTTTTATATCTGTCTCCTAAAGTTAATAGGCCATATGTGTATTACGCTAATTTTTCTTAGTCAAATTAATGATACGAAATAACACTTAATCGAATTTTACTGCGCATAAAGATAGTTAAAATTTTGTATAAAAATATTTATATTTTTTGTTGTAAATATCTATTTAAAAATATATATCGAAATGACCGATATAATGAAGGATTACTGTAACTGTAATTGAATAAATGGATATTTTTACAGGTAAAATATAATTGATTTTAATGTAATGGAAGATAAAATAAACAAAATTTATTTTATTATCATAGAGATAATTTTGTAAAGTGTATTCAAACTTTCGGGAGGGGCTTCAGCCCCCTTAGCCCCCTCCCTGGCTACGTGCCTGACTGTACAGGCTTTTGTGCGATTTCCGCAATAGTTGTATCTCTAGAATTACACGCCTTGTGTCTCCCGTAATTAGAAGCACCTTTTACGCATCGTGCAATAGCGATTTTAACAAGAAAAATGTGAAATTGACAGGGCCAAAACAATGAAAAAAAACCTGAAGTCGACGTGATAAAGAAATGAGGTTTAAATCAACTGGCGCATTTAAACAGTAATTAAAGAAGGTGAGAATGGCGAAACTTAAACAAAATCTGAAATCGAAACTATACAGACCGGAGTTAATCACCTACAAACTTTTAAAAAGGATTTAAACGTTAGGAGTTCATCTTTGTTTAAAACTGAATGCAATTTTCTTCATCAAATGTTTTTATTTCAGCATTTCTCATTTTTAAACTGACATAAGTCAATAACCGTCGGTTACGGTAACAGTCCAGCGAGTTCAATAATTATTCAACATCTCAAAAAAAAAAAAAAAAAAAAAAAAAAAAAAAAAAAAAATCCTAACACGAGGAAAGATTTCTCCTCAGAAAATTTACTTTTAAAAATATGATTTGTATACAAAAAATTGCATCTTTTTCTATATTGCTATTTTAAATACTTTTATTTAAAATAAACAAATAAATATTATTTAAAATACTGAATCAAAATTGAAAATTAGACATTTTCATTTAAACAAAAGAAAAAAATTCAACGCGACAGATAATATTTTGAGTTATAACAATTTTAATTCACTCCAAATTTTCTGAAAAAAAAATATTTTATTAAGAAGTCTTATGATGTTCTAATGCTTACAAATTATATGGTTAACAATCACAAAACATTCTAATTTCTTACTCTATAAATAAAAGAATAAAATATATGTTTGCTGGACACATTACAGCAACATTGTTTCTTCAATTACACGCATTTCAATTTGTGTCTGATCCCTTGAAATCTCACGATTTATTAAAATTCTCATAACTCTCTGAGTTTTAAAGATATCGAGATGATTTTTTTTGTTCAATTCAGGAATGGATAAGGAAATTTCTAATTGGAAGTTTTATCCTCTGGGGGCCGTATAAAAATTTATTTTTCGTATTTTTAAAAATAGACCCCCCCCATGGAGTTACAACTTATCTTATGAAAAAATTCACTTTTTTATGAAACTTTGCAATTGAAAGTATGAGTCTAGGGGCAATATTTAAGGAGATAGCCTATTCTTTCGATTTTTATGACTAACCCTGTATAAAAACGGTTTAAAAAACAATTTGAAGTCAGTTAAAAATCTATAATTAATCACAGGGGTATTAAACAATTTACTTAAAAACATTTTTATAACTATGCACAAAGGATAAAGCAGGTTTCATAAGCCACATTTCTGTTCTTCAGTGTATAAATTAAACAAACTACATTCATCATAATAATAAAAACAGCGATTAAAGACATTTTCTGAAATAGCTGTTAAATTATTTTGAAAATATGAAGCAGTTTCGTATTATTTTTATTCCTAATATTTTTCATATTTAGATGAAACTATTTTCCTCGCCTTAAATTACCATTTACATTTAATATTTTGATTATATTCAATCGTACCACAATTAAAAAAAAATCCTTTTAGATGTCTCTTTAAAAATCTCATGTCATGAGAATGAAAAATATTATTTTTCAAAAAGTGGTACGAATAGCATGAACTACTGAGACATACATATACCACTATTAGAAAATACCGATTTTCAAATTTTTTGCTTAAATTATGCTTTATCATCCCTAGTCCCTTCTGATGAAATTCCGTAGAGATCCCAGTAGTATAAATACAGTATAAAACAATTCTATTACATCGTTGTTCCTTTAAATGGCACAATCCACTTCACTTAACCCTTTGCACTCATATGTAGAGTATGACTTGACACCATCTGTCTTTGCAAAATTTGATTTTGGCATCAGTAAAAAAGAAGCATTGTTTAATTGAAGCAATTTTCGATATTGTTTAAGTGAAAATAATTTCTTTTGAAAAGGTAGTTCTGACGGAATAAAATTTGTGTAAGATTTGCCGCAGGCGGAAAGTTAAATATCATTTTTCACAGCTTGTGTTTTTTCAATGAATAAGTCAGGGTTGCAACGCTTCAGAGAATTCACAGACCAAGACATGTAATTTATTATAGAAAATCTCTCTTTAAATAAGGCGAAATTTGCTTAACCCCTTGAGAGGCAAAGCACTTCTGCTACTAAAATGTTAAAATGATTGATTGACACCGGTATTTATAAACAATTTCATATGAAACAAAGTAAAAGATTTTCTTCGAGTATATCATATGAAACAAAAGTTGATTCTTAAATTTAGGTGTCAATGTGGCATTTGGAAATTAAAATTAAATGGTATATAACATATACCGTGCCCTTCAAGGGGTTAAAATGTAATTTAAATATTATTACAAATTCTTTTCTATAGAAATACATATTTAATCCAGTAAAACATACATTCATACTCATGACAAAAATTAGTATTTTAACCCATTCGTGCCCAGCATCCTTTGCGTAAATTTTATTTGGTTGGCACCACTATTTTTAGAAGATTTAAGTTTAGTTCATTAATCACGAAAATGCATCATTTAAATAAAATAATTATTGCTCTTCTTTTTTACCGGTGTCAAAAACTGTGCTGAATGCACCTTTTGAAGCGTCCCTAGAAAGGGACGCTTAGGCACTAATGGGTTAAATGTTTCTTTTTTAAAACTAGATAGTTGTTACTTTTCCTATATTGCATCAAAATTTGTCTACGTAAAACTGTAATGCATGTGTCCGTCTTGTGTATTGACATCACTAACAGTACAATGGCGTACGAACACTGAAAGTAACCAATCACCAAGTAATTATTCTTTTAAAATGTTATTTGAAATTCAAAAAGGTTTCCGTAAAACTATATATTTAATCCAGTAAAGCATACCTACATGCTCATGACATGACAAATTACAGCATTTAAAAATCAATTTTATAAACGGATATAGGTATTAGTTTTTCTATCTCTCATCAGAATTTGCGTTTATAACTCTATACTAGCATTCCTGGAACGCCAAGAGATTAATTACAAGAAACAACGGTCTCATTTTCCTGCTCTCAATTATTTAAAATTTGTATAGCATTAAAAGCTGCGAAAGCGGTTGTGCTGCTCTAGATTGCAGTATTTAATTGTGCTATCAATGAATCCCGCTGCTCCCTTTCTGTCACGTGTCCCAGTCTCTAGTGTCGTTAATTTCTTGGTTCAGTGAGAAGGGAATTTGAGATTTTAATTACAAGTTCATGAGAGATGGCAGTTGCTGAATGTAGTGAGGAATATAATGCTCAACAACTTTTTAAATGATTAGCACTTAATTCTTAAATAAAAAAATGCCTTGTGAACGAACATATGACATAGTCTTTTTTCAATTTCAAAAATGAAAAAAAAATATTTATTGTGAAGTTTCAAAAATTGCAGAATTGAAGTTGGTCAAGAGAGTACATAAATATTTACTTGACCGTAATTCATGATTTATTAGGATCAAGTGAATTTCTTACATAAAGCTTCAAACATTATAATTATGTGAAAAATCACGATAGAAACTTTAGACATTTCCAAACTACGATTTATTTACGAATAAACTTACGTATGCAGTAGCAAAATTGTAAGCTGTTTCAAATTAAAAAATATAATACCATCAATAAATATTTATTTCTAGCATGTAAAATATTTTGAGGTTCATTAAATCATTTCAAAAATATAACATCCGTGTAATGTTTGTAGAAATGATAAATGTGTGTTTATATAAATTATTGGAAGGTACATCCATTTAAATGTATTGGCCGTATTTTTAAAATTAAAATAATTAGTATTGACCCAGAAATAATGTATTAAAAATACATATATTTATGGAATGATTTTTAAGTAAAGTTAAAAGTTTCTAGTCCTCCTCTCCCGCTCCCCAGAAAGATACAGACGTAAAATGATTTAAAATCTGAAAAAAAATAAGATTTTTTCCGCCTATTTCAGGGTTCGCACAGCTGTACCGCTAAAATTTTACAGTATCTTCAATGTATTTCACTGCAGAAAATCAGTGCGCAAATTGCATATCGAGGAGGTGGCTGCGAATTATGTTTCTAAAAAATTGAATATAAATTTTCTTATCATTAATAGTGGTGCCGGAGTCCTTACAAAATATAAGGAGTGTGCGAATTCATATGAGTATTTCTACTCATATGAATTCATATCCTAAGATTCATACATACCTTTAACCCAAATTTTTATGTGTATGAAAATAAAGAATCCTTTATAAATTTTATATATAGCAATGGCGCAGCCTAGGTGGGGGGTTTTCAAGCTGAAAATACCACTATTTTTATACGGATAACTTCGTGAAATTTGCTTGCAGATTTCTTTTGATTTAAATAATATGAGAGAAAACTGTAAGAAAAATGTGATATTTAGTGCCTCAAAACCCCCAGCCTGACCACCACTGTGTATAGGTAAGTTTGAAATATAAAAATACCAATACTTGAGAGTTAATATGAATAGAATAAGCAAGGTTCGTATGGGTCCTGGAATTTACAGGCTAAGAAATTCTCCGGTACCAGTATCCATCAGCAAGGTTCGTATGGGTCCTTGAATTTACAGGCTAATAAATTCTCCGGTACTAGTATCCATACGAACCCTGATATGTATGATGATAAAAGTGATATCTCAAACATGCGTATATGACGTTTGAAACTAATTTTATGTTTAAGAACAAAAAAAAGTAAGAAAAATTATGTGTTAAGCATAGATTATGAAACACTTTTCAACATTTCCTGAAATCTCTAAAATTTTATTACACAACATTATCTAGTTAGTAATCTGGTGGGAGTTTTTTAAGCTAAGTTATTAATTCGTAAAGTTAAGTTTTTTAAAATTATTTTTGGTGCTGACACCTGTCAGAGATTTATAAAGCATATTTTACGTGTAAAAATAGAAAACGAACGAAGTATTGGGCCCCTCGGAATGCTATGTCTGCTACGTAAAATTAAGCGGAACTTAATTGATACCAAAAAAATCGTTTCCTTTTCTAATTTTTATAAATAATGGGCAAAATTTTCCGGTACGATTTAATTTTCCGAACGGACATGACTTTGCGAATGACCAAATACTACCTTAGTAATATAGGACGTTTTTTTCCAAATGGATGGATTTAACCCGCGAGGACGCGCGCAGGGCCTAAAAGGCCCGGAGTGCGTATGATTTTTACAATTGTAACCACTAATTTTTTAAAAGTAATCTTCAACTTATTTTATCGTAAAATTTGTAATAATTGTCTCCGTCTTTATAAAGTGACTGTTATAATTTGATTTTATTGGTGAGAAAGTTTAAACCATTCATACCCTGGTAAGCGCGCGTTCTCCCGGGTTAAAGTCGCTTATCTGTAGTAATACTGACTCAATTAAAGCATACTATACAGCGCTTGAAAGATAATAGTCTCTAGAAAATTTCAGATATAAAGGTAGCGTCATCTGTTTAATCAGTCAAACGTTACTGCGTTTCAAAATGGAGATTCCAGAAGATTATTTTCGTCACATTTTGCTTTTTTACTTCCGAAAAGGGAAAAATGCGACGCAGAATCATCGAAAATTTTGTGGTGTTTATGGTGACCAGTGCTTAAGTAAACGTCAAAAACAGAATTGGTTTGCTTGTTTTTGCTCCGGAAATTTAGATGCTAAAGATGAACCTCGCCCTGGCCAGCCAATCGTTGAAAAAGTCGATGAAATTAAAAAAAAACATCGACGTAGACCGACATATTTCTTCCCGCGACATTGTTATGGAACTAAAAATTGACCACAAAACAGTTTTCAACCATTTACATAAGATTGGATACCAAAAGAAACTCGATACTTGAGTTCCCCGTGAACTTACTGTGAAAAATTTAATGGACAGTTTCCATTTGTGAATTGCTACTGAGACAGAATCAAATCGAACCATGAATGATTACGGGAGATGAAAAGTGAATCATGTACAACAATATGCGAAAAAGATCGTGGTCATAGCCCGGATAAGCTTCACAAACGATGACAAAGCCCGGATTAACGCCAAGGAATGTAATGTTGAGTATTTGGTGAGATTGGAAAGGGAATGTCCATTATGAAAAGTTCAAACCTGGCCAAACCATTAATTCAACTATTTACTGTGAACAATTAATGCGATTAAAACAACCCCGCTAAAATTGATCAATAGGAAAGGCGTTGTCTTCCATCACGACAACGCTAAAACAAACACATCTTTAGTCCTGGGCAATTTTTCGCTCAGTTGGAAATATTCAAATTCGTATGATAACTTTACCAATCAGTTAGATTGTGTTAAAATAATAGTACATTTTTAGTCACTCAGCAAAAACTGTGATGGCTTGGATGAACGGTTTTGATGCACCGACTGTATAGTACGGACCAGGCCCTGACTGTTTACCATTTGTTACACTCTCTACAGAACTGTCTTAATGGTGCTAAGCTGGTTTCAAAAGAGGCTTGTAAAAATCACCTTGTTCAGTTTTTCTTCCAGAAATCTGAGAAGTTATACAGTGATGGAATTACGGTTTTACCAGAAAAAATAACAAAATGTCATTGAAAAAAACTGCACATGCATTGTTAAATAGTTTTCTAAATTTATAAAAATAAATCCATTTTGAAAAATATGAAAAAAAAGCGAAATTGCTTTTTCCCCAATCCAATATATAGAAATGAAAATAAATATAATAATAATGATAAATAAATATATTAATAATACATTAAAATAAAAAGGCCCAAATAACACTTATTTCAGGAACGCGCAGAATAAATGCATCTGTTTCCCAAATTATATATATATATATAAATATTTAGAAAAATGACAAGCTTGTTAAAATAGTTGATTATTAGCCGCTTAACCCTTTAATGGGCAAGCAATAATGTATCTGTACTATTGAATTCTCACGGGAAATATCGAAAAATTTTGTTTTAGAGTAAGAAAGGGCAATTTTTCAACATTTTACAGCTAAAATTTAAAAAATAAATAAAATTTTGTTAAATGTCGATAGAGGGCGCTTCAGACTTTGGAGTAACGAACAACTATTTTTTACCGTTATTTTTTGCATTTCATTAAATTTTTTTAGAAGCTTAGACAATTTTGTGCTGAAAATCTGAATCGTTGGGAGTGGTTAAACAGTGCAAACTGAACTGTGGGGGGGGGGGGGGGGGTTCAAATTCCAAATGGTTATTAAAAACGGAAAAATTGGTCAATTGATTTGCAATTTTCACTAAAATTATTCTTTATGTCAGTATTATCTTGAAAATCTATATATATAAAAGGAATTCTGAGGATAATTGAGGCACAGATAGGCTCTCATCCTCTATACCTTTTATTTATAGAGATTTTACACAGCTTAGGTAAACGCAGAAGAAATATAAAACAGATAATGTATTTATCACAAAAAATCGTCTGCTAAGAAAATCTTTTTTCATTTTGAACTCTATAAATAAAAGGAATAAAGCAGAAGAAATATAAAACAGATAATGTATTTATCACAAAAAATCGTCTGCTAAGAAAATCTTTTTTCATTTTGAACTTCTATAAATAAAAGGACAGATAGGCTCTCAAACAGTGAATCGTCGAATATAATTGAAGAACAAATGGAAGAACAAATGGAAGAACAAATGGAAGAACAAATGGAAGAACAGATGGAAGAACAGAAAGAAGAACAGATGGAAGAACAAATGGAAGACCTCTTCATTAACAATAAAAAAAGATATGCAAACGAAACCCCAGAACACCGAGAAGAAAGACTGGCGAAGAAAAGAGAGCAGAATAGAAAAAGAAGAGAAAATGAGACTGAAGAAAAGAGAAGAGAAAGATTAAGTAAGCAAAGATTAATAAATCGAAAGATTCTCAGCGATGAGACTGAAGAAAAGAGAAGAGAAAGATTAAGTAAGCAAAGATTAATAAATCGAAAGATTCTCAGCGAAGAATCAGAAGAAAAGCGTCGAGAGCGATTGTCCAGAAATGATGAGTATAAGAAAAGAAAATTATATGAAGAGAACGAAGAACAGAGACTTCACAGATTGAATGAAAAGAAATGTTATGATTACAACAGAAAATACATCGTCGTTGGATCTTGTTACAACAGAGCCTTCTTGCTATTTTTTGATGAACCCGGGCAACGCCGGGCAGAACAGCTAGTAAATTATAAAGATAAAATTCAAAAACTGCCGATACTGGGCGCTTTAGACTTTGGAGTAACGTACAACTATTTTTTACCGTTATTTTTTGCATCTCGTGAATTCTTTTAGAAGCTTAGACATAAACTTAAATTTTGAGATCAAAATCTGAATCGTTGGGAGTGGTTAAGTAGCTCAAACTGAACTGTGTTTAATGGGGGTGGGGAGGTTCAAATTTCAAATGATTATAAAAAACGGAAAAATTGGTCGATTCGTTTGCCGTTTTCGCTAAAACTATTCTTTATGTCAATATTTACTTGAAAATAAATTTTAAAGATTAATTTCAAAAAATACCGTTAGAGGGCGCCTTAAACTTTAGAGTAACCAACAACTATTTTTAACCGTTATTTTTTTGTATCTAATTAAATGCTTGTAAATGTTCAAAGTTAAATTTTGAGCTCAAAATCTTTATCGTTGTGAGTAATTAAGTAGCGGAAAATTGAAATGTGTTCGAGGGGTGGGGAGGGTAACATTTCAACTCCTGAACACATTTCAGTTTGTGCTTCTTAACCTCTCCCATCGATTTAAAATTTGAGCTCAAAATTTAAATATAAGCATTTGCAAGCATTTAATTAGATACAAAAAATAACGGATAAAAATAGTTGTTGGTTACTCTAAATTTTAAGGCGCCCTCTAACGGTATTTTTTGAAATTAATCTTTAAAATTTATTTTCAAGGAAATATTGACATAAAGAATAGTTTTAGCGAAAACGGCAAACGAATCGACCAATTTTTCCGTTTGTTAAAATCATTTGAAATTTGAACCTTCCCACCCCCATTGAACACAGATCAGTTTGCGCTACTTCACCACTCCCAACGATTCAGATTTTTATCTCAAAATTTAAGTTTATGTCTAAGCTTCTAAAAAAAATTATGAGATGCAAAAAATAACGGTAAAAAATAGTTGTACTTTACTTCAAAGTCTAAAGCGTCCTCTATCGGCATTTTTTGAATTTTATTTTTTTAATTTATTTTCACAATAATACTAACATAAAGAATACTTTTGGTGAAAATTACAAATCAATTGACCAATTTTTCCTTTTTTTATAATCATTTGAAATTTGAACCTCCCCCTACAGTTCAGTTTGCGCTACTTAACCATTCCCCGAGATTTAGATTTTGAGCTCAAAACTCAAGTTTATGTCTAAGCTTCTAAAAAAATTATGAGATGCAAAAAATAACGGTAAAAAATAGTTGTCGGTTACTCCAAAGTCTAAAGCGCCCTCTATCGACAATTTTTGAAATTTATCTTTATTATTTATTTTCAAGACAATACTGACATAAAGAATAATTTTAGTGAAAACCGCAAACGAATCGACCAATTTTTCTGTTTTTTATAATCATTTGAATTTTTGGACCCTAAACTTTAATGGCGCCTATCTTCTTCGGAAGTCGTTTGGGACCCTTAGTTTCCTATTTAATATTGTTTGTCTTGATGTGTACTATCACCCCTTAAAGTTTGTACCATGAATTTAGAAACACCCTGTATATTTACACGAAAAAGTACTTGAAATACGAGAAATATCGCCTCATGTGAAGAGAGATTTTCTGTGAGAAAATACTGATACGACAGTATTTCCTGGCTTTTAAATTCCGTACGTATCCTGTCATAGTTCAGTTTTAATCCATAGGTGCCAACCTGACACCGATTATCCGTAATACATGCGTTAATTTGACCCTGGTTTAATGAGTTTCGAACCAGAATTTTTTCAAAGAAATGAAATTAAGTATGTTCCAGTAACAATCCTGAAATTAAATAAATAAAGATTCATGAAATATATTTTATGGTTTGAAATGACGTTAACCTGGATCAAACTAATCCAGGTATTACGGAAGATTAGTTGAAAGTTTGCAGCTATGTTAATCCCTTCAAGGGTTGTGTATCATTTTTGGACCACCTAATTTTGATTCGTAAATGTCATATTGACACCAGAATATTGGAATGAAAATTCTCCTTAGGGGCTGTACAAATATAATGTTATCATTTTTTTGGAGGGGGGGGGGGTATCTTTTAATATCGATATCATTTTTTAAACATTTATTTTATTCAATTTTCAAAATAGTACGTTATCGTTTTTTAATCTGTTAACTACTTTTATGGAAATACAAAGTTTTTATTAATATCCCTAAATTATTATAAAATTATTTAATTGTAAAATATGGAATACCCCCACATTTGCCTTTTTTCTTCTTCTTCATATGTGCATGCATATACAATCACTGTTCGAGAAACCATATGTGAAGTATATTTGAAATAAAGCTTGCGTTTACTAATAAATAATAGAGAAAGAGAAAGAATGTTACCCATTTGCTTTGTTGATAAGAATTTCTATCTCTCTACCCCTTTCCATCATTCTGGGCAAGTGCATCAAGACATTACTACTATCGAATGCATTATCTAAAAAAAGCTATTATAAAATACTTTTAAATAATAAGAATTTCTACTAAGCGGTATATGATATAAAGTGCTATTTAATTAACTTATCTTCATTAAAATGAATAAAGTATGCGAAAAATAAATGTAACCAGTTTTATATATCACTAAAAACAAAACAGATAATTTCTAAAAATGATTAAAAAAAATAGACATTGATAACAATATAACTATCGAGGGTGGGAGGGGGAGTTCCAGATTTGACACCGCATGATATTGGAAGGTGAGGAGACGTCCGAAATTACCAAAAAACTTGATAACGTTATAAATGCATAGCCCCTTATATTAAGAATATGAATCAATGTTTTGATTATTACTTACCCATCATACGTAGTATAGGGTAAATCTTGCAATCGTTTTGAAAATCGAAAAAATTTTTTTGACGGATTTACACGTTTTAGATAGTGGAGATTCCGAAAAACATATTTTTAGAAAAAAAAAATTTGCCGTCCGTCTGTCTGTCTGTGTCTGTCTGTGTCTGTCTGTCAGTCTGTCTGTCTGTAAACGCTCTATCTCCCGAACAAATTGAGATAGAGACTTGAAATTTTGTATGTAGTTAGCATGTAAGAATGGAACGAACCTTATTTAATATCAGCAACCTCGATTATCCGGAACTATTTTTTTCGGACTCTCGAAAAATTCGTTCTGATGAAAGGTATATAAAAATTTTCGAATTTTTTTGTTCTAAGGAATGGACGTAAAAGGCAATAAAATAACACACATTTTGCATATAGAACGAAGTCGATCGGATTATTAGTTGCCGAGATATTAGTAATCTTGTTTTCCACATTCTTCGATTTTTCATGACCCTGTATTTCATTCAAATTTCAATTCAGAAGTATATTTTAATTGGAAATGAGACGCTTAATCCGACGCAGTTAATTGTTAGTTAATAGAATTATTATTTTTGGAGTTATAAGGATGTTTCTTTTACGCAGTTCGGTACTACTTGAGTAGGTTGGCGTTTTATATAATTTGTCGAAATTGGTACATCAGCGGTTCTTTAATAGAGCATTACTATGTATAGTAACAATATTTAAATTTTGTTTATGAATTGCAATGCATTGTATAAATAGTTTCACATGTTTTATTTTCATATACATATCCATGATGGGTAAGTATTACGGTGGCCCCCAACGACTAGTTTTGAAATAGATTTGTTTGTAAATTTCGGTGTCAATTACTCTTTTCGCCATTTTACGAACACAAATATCTTGCCCCTGAGAAGGTTAAAGTACAATTTTTATTTCTAAAGTAAAACAAAAGTTAAAAATTTAATCCTTTCATTATTGTCTTAAATTTACAGTCACATAGTAAATATTTCGATATTCTCAGACACATAACAAAATATCACTTTTACACTATTAAAATTTCTTAATATTATTAAAGTGATAGATAAACAAACTTAAAAAAATTATGAAAATATTGTATTTAGAACTATTTTGTTCGCTGAAAGAAGTGATAATGGAAGTGTAAAGAGTATGATATAGCAGTTTTTTAAGGTGTGGAATAAAACACGTTAAGAATGTGAATGCCCAATCTGTCTCCACCTATTCTCGAAGGAAATCTAAATCATTACTATGATAAACTACCTGATTTTGAAGTATAAAAGATTAATAGATTTTCAACCAAAAAGTAAAATAATCTTATCTTGTATTCTGTTCTCAGAGCGGTATTTTTAATTTTGAAAAGAAGCAATAAAAGGATTTTTTTTTGTTGTTTTGATCAATTTATTAAATCCTTTCATATTTGTTTGAAGTCCACAATATTAAAAGGATAATGTGGTCTAAATATCTAAAAATGTTTTACGTTGATTTACAGATATGACGTTAATACATACAAACATGCAATTTCCAAAAAGTAAAACAGAAGTTTCCAAGTTTGAGTGTTAATAATGTGCATTTCAGTTTCCATCACTTAGTCCAAGTTGTCTAAAATTTTAATTAACACTAGAACGCCAGGAAGGAGTAGATTTGATTCCGACCGTGCGATTACATTTCAACGCGAGCCAGAAAATTTTCTAGAAATAAGTAAACTTTGAACCAGACAGATTTACGTGAAGTAAATAAATTAAATAATTTTGAATAAAAATTCTGGTTTGAAATATTATTATGGAGCTTGAGTAAACTTTCTGGGCATTCTAGTGTTAAAAATTTGGGTTCAAAATTTTTGAAATTACATTTTTTATGCTTACACAATATTTATCTATCTCAGTACAGTATAAACAATTTTGTCAAACACTTAAAAGTTTTTGCAAAAAAATTTTTATTCATTACGAGGTGTACATAAATTCCAAAAACCATATACAGGATTATACAAAAGAGTTTGTAAGCATTACTAAGAAAGAGTGTAAATTATTTAAAGGTGTTTTCTTTCAATTTAAGTTATCAGTTTTCAGGATCAACTGCATTAAGTATACTTAGAGACATTTGTAGCATATAAATAAAATAATAGACACATTAAAAATGGATAAAGGGCCACCTGTAGTTATTAATTTCTAGAAGCATGATTTCAGCAGTTTACACGTGTTTTGCCTAAATTAAATTTCATCTTATTATGTGGAAGTTATAAATATCTTCAGTTAATATGCATATCTGTATAAAAGTATTCAAGTACGTTACCGTCTGTTGATCGAAATTTCGACAAGTGAATTTTTCATTGTATTATGCATTTTCAAACTAAACTAAATTTTATCATATTGTATATACACATTTATAATCATGTAACGATATACAATTAATAATTGGAGTTTTTCCGTCTCTATGTGCATTTATTTTTCCAATATTGCTTTCAAATGCACTGTACGTTTCTTAAAATGTATTTTTAGGTACCTTCTTAAATTTCTTAAATGAAAATTTTTATTAACCGCTTTCCTGATTTGCACTACTTCATACGGGAAACGTGTTCTTGATAATCATGATTTGCCAGTACCAAGTACGGGAACAGAAATTGCAATCATGACTTATTGCTCTCACCAGTAAAATTTTATTGTGAATTTTGAATTATTTAATCTGAGCTTTTTTCTTATTCAGTTAGGCAAAAATTTCTATTTTGAAAAACCGGTATAAAAAATTAAAAATTATGTTTAATGCATGAAAAAGGAATAGGCATTATTTGAAAGTTTATTTCAAAACTATTGATGAGTTAAGCAGCTAAGTATATTGGAAGTGCTGGAAAGTGTTTCATAATCGGTGCTTGACGCATGATTTGTTTTCCTTGTTTACAGTAAAACTGTATTTTTACATTGTGTGCATTTGAAAAAATCTTCGGTCTACTCTAAAATGTGAAGAGTGTTGAAACATAAATTCATTAAATATGTATTTAAAATGTTGTTACTGTAAACATTACCCGAATTATTAAAATAAACTGGATAATCTAACAGCGTTTATATATTCCTTCTGGGTCGAATTGTAACTCACTGTGTAGTACCTTGTAAAAGATTCATTGTGCATCTTCCATTATTATTATGTTCCTGACAATATTAGATTTTAGACAAAGAATGATTTATTCATGCATTTCAGTAAAAAAATTACTTTTTCATGAATTCATCATTTCAATATTAATTCTGTGTGCTAACTAGAAGTATCATAATCCTTAAAAAAGTAGTAGAAAATATACGTTCCAGTTAATCTTAATTCCCACCAGGTAAAATCGTACCAGAAATTTTAAAAAAATTGCTCTTAAATTGAAAGTGTAGAGATTGAGGTTATTGTTTTTAAAACATTTTGTTCAAAAATTCTGTGGAAATCAACTACTTCAACATTTAAAAAACATCATTATTTTGCTGAGAATTAACACTAGAACTACCGTATGCCGTCATTTTGATGGCTACCATATGAATATGTTCTGTTCAAACCAGAAATTTGATAATGAAATAAGTTAAAAAGAAACAAAGTAGAAACACGCTAAATAATAAAGTCAAACTATTCTTAATCAATATTCTGGTGTTAAATACATTTATAAAACTTAACTTAAATACCCAGCAGTTTTAGTGTTAAATTAATTATTAAATTAAAACTGAATTTCGGCATTCTTACCCAATGGTTATTTTATAAAGAAGTGGCAAAGGGAAATCACGGCACGCTTTGAACTACAGGTTACTCTAAAACTTTCTTTCACTCTTCATATCTAATTATGTGATAGGCCTTTTTCATACGAATTTTACTTCAAACATGGAAGGTTTTCAGTAGATATACTAAGATAAGTTTATGTCAAGGCCTTTGTATACTAGACCTAAGAATTGACAGAAAAATGCCTGCTGCCGAAGACAGATATTTACAGCTTGTGTGTGTGGTTTAATAAATGTTGAGTAATTTTTTTTTTAAAGTTTTCCCGAGTTTTTTTTTCTGACATTAATCAAGTCAAAAAAATCTTTTAGAAAATACGGGTGTCTAAATTAAGGGGACAGTACACACGTTTAAAATAATCAGTCCTCAACAGCCGCCGTTTTTGTGTCACCGCTTTGTATCGCATCACAATTAATGAAAAGAAACTGAAATAGCTTTAAACTAATGAAACTTCAACAGTAAACATTTCGAAAGGCTCATTACCTATGGAAAAATCATACACAAGTAAATTTAAATAGGCAGTTTCTCCTTATTCAAACACATTATTAATGCAAAATTTCAGTCATAAATAATGGTAGAAATATATATTAAATTTTATTGGTGAAATATTAATCCAGTAATAGTTAAGTCCTGCGTTTTCGCCATGTTGGGAGAACCTGGACCCCCCCCCCCCCTGTCAGTGTTCGGTGAAAGACGTTGTAATACTTTGGCAAACTGACACGAGTAAAAACAGATAAATTTTGACCACATTTACCGTAATTTCGGGTGTATAAGCCACGGATCAAACAATTCTTTTTCGACCCAGAAACTTTTTTAAACGAAATGCAGCTTATTAGATCGCCGTAAATATTTGTCTTCAATCACTAAATAAGATTTCTGGGTCCAAAAAGAATTGTATGATCCGCGGCTTATACACCCGAAATTACGGTATATGAATATATCTACAACAATAATGAGCTTAAATAAGACAAAATTTTCTGTTCTAATTTACTGCGGGGAGTATGTTCCCGACGCTAATCAGGGACTTTATATCAATTACAGAAAAGCAGCCGCGTACCGTCTTGTGACAATCACCTCAGTTACTTTATTCGCAACTGGTAGATAGTTCACTATATCTGTTGCTTTTTCTATTTGTAATTTCACTGTATATATGTGCAGGGTTACCACAAGCAACAAAAGATGTTTGTTCCATTTGAAACTGTTTGTAATGCATTTTTCAGATTTGAGTATTTATCATGTACTTCAACAAAAACTGTAAAAGTAATCTTATACAGACATTTTTTTTAATAGCGGCACAAGAAGCACATAACAGGGTTCGTACGGATACCGCTATTTTCCAGGTAAAATACCAGCATATTTTTATTAAAAAAATAATCTAGTTCATATGCGCGAAATTTTGCTTTATTTAAAAAGATATTTTCTATAAAAATAAATGCTGGTACCAAAGAATTTTCTGATCTTGAAATTCAAGGACCCGTACGAACGCTGTATAAATTCAACTGCGGCTGCAATGTATGAGGCATTATATGAAATGAGATGATTATAAGCAATGATGTCAAATATCCGGCATTTTTAATACCAATATTTTTTTAGAGAAGATGCTGTTCTTTTAAATCACCGAATTGTTACAATTAAACAAGACAATATTTTCTGTATTAAAATACTGACATCCAAAAAGTTGGAGATTTGTCATCTCTGTTATAAGAAAAAAATGAGAATAAATAAACTTTGTGGTATAACCAAATTAAGGAATTTCCTTATAGTGATGTACTAGAATTTGTATTTTGCTGCATTCAAAAGTTTTAAATATGTAATTCTGTGTAAAAAAATAATCAAAAATTTCACTTAACACTAGTTTTGACTATTTAAGCAAAGAATACACGTCTCTAACTGGCTCGCTTTTTGAAAACCTGTATTCTTTTTAAAATATAATTTCGTGGTAAGTTTCTGCAACAATTCCTAGAAAAACACTCATCCTAGCATGTTTCTGCCAAAATTATATATATATTCAAAATAAAAGTGGAATTCAAAATGTCGACCAAGGGCAAGCTCTAAGAATTGATATATATGATCAATGTATCAAATTTAAATCCAATAGACATAGGTAAATGAAGAAGCGCCCTCTTAAAAATAGCGTAGAAAATTGGGGACTAAGATATATTAGAATTACTGTTTGTTATTTTTCATTATCTTAAAAAAATTATTAAACAATAATCATGAATTATTTACTGCAATTCTATTACAATTTTGACTTGTCTTTCCTGGTGCAATTTATACTCGTAGTTAACAATTGGCTTTTGGAAGCTTAAAAATCCCAGGAGCTAAAGAAACTTCTGATGATGAAAACCGTTTTAACATTTTGAGTTTCAGTTTTCATTGGCCAACTTGATTTTCAAATGCCACAATGACACCAGAATTTTGGTATAAAAATTTTCCGTTTATAATGCAAGGGAAAAATTGAGTTTTCTTTTTTTTACATACAATAATACATATGTAAGTAAATTTCGGTATCATTCAGTCATTTCACCATTTTCGCAACGAAAGTGTCCTGCGCAAGAAAGGATTAAGCGTCGCGTTCTATACGTATAAGCTACTTTTATAATATTTTAAATTGTTTGATTACCACTACTTTTTTTAATTCCAAATATTCATCTTATTTAAGGACAGATAAAATGACGCGTAAATAAAACAAATTACACAATTAAACATTCTAAATTTCTAAAAAAGTAGACTACACCGCCTATAAAAATCACGGGCTGGAAAATTAAGGGTTTAAATTTAGTTTACATACATGTCTAGTCGACATTCATCAGGGCAGCGCCATAAGAAGTGCAGTATTGCTTATTCAGTATTGCATAGTGAAGTATATGTACGGACTTGTGAGGGCAGTCACATGGATGCTGAGTGCGAAGGTTAAAACTTTATCCGTGAAGTTATTTAACGTAAATCAGGAATGAGCGATCATTCCTTGATGAAATATATGACTCTCAACCGTAAACTAATTGCAGGGGACGCAACGTTCCTAAAGTTTTCGCACTTTTCTACCAGTATTTTAAATCAAAAATCTTCATCTCGGATTCTTATAGCAGCTGCAATTAAATTCTACGATAAATATTGTCGTTTTAAAATTTGTGCTAGGAAAGTGTGAAAATTTTAGGGACACTGCGACCCATACAATTGTGGATTAAAAGCGCATGTTCTTATAGTCGTCTCATCGAAAGTTTCCAGTGCCATCTGTCGGATACCTTTTTGTTACTTTTTATTGCTGTCTTAAAAAAATTTCTTGACCAATAGATGCTAACCCTTCAAACCGTTTTTTATTTCTGTTATTTTACCGGCTATTATGAATTTTTTATTTTATTTGTGGACTTCTTACCAACCCAGTATCTTTATATATAAGGATATTTTTCCTTGCGTTCACTTCTGCTCCACGTTTGTTGTGTCCACGTTTGTTGTGTCCACGTTTGTTTGCCGCCGATGGGGTATATGTGAACAATACTTTAATTTAAAAAACTATTAAAAAAAGTAAAAAACTATAAAGGTGAATTAAAAAAATACTGTGTATAAAAACAGTTCTCTTTACTATGTTGAGTTGTTTTTGTTTATGGAAATTAACCCAATTATGAGAAAAAGCTATATTTATGTGAATTGTTCACATGTGCTCCCTTTTCCCAAATGTTTTAAAATTAATTTTTGGAAAAAAATGAATTGTAAAAATAAATATTTTAACTGAAATCGATTTCTAGAAATTTCAAATATGCGAAAATTAAAAATCATTCCGATAAGTATTTTCTCAGTTATATTTAAAAAACAACCCATTTTTCACTCTGATTTGTAAAGATTGAAACTGAATTTTAACATTAGGAGTTCCAAATTTTAATCTATGATAATAACTAAACTATTTGACGAAATGAGTTCCTATTTAGCATCCGAAGGTAAAATTTACCAAAAATTCCAAGTATGAGTGCAACTTTAGACAGTACCTACTGTTGAAATTTTAAATTTGTCAAAATCGTTTTTATGTACTGTATGTATCGTATGTATAGTATTTGTATCGTATTTGTATCGTATTAGTATCGTACCCTATAAATGACATGCAAAAAATTGCTTTAATTAGTAGATTTTTTTATCGATTGTTATCTGTCATATTTTTAGACGATGATTTGCAAAAACAGTTAGTAAAAGGAAATGTTTTACGACTGTGCATGATTGTGATGCTCCAATTTTGGGAATTTTTTGAACACTTGTTTTTAAAGAAGAATTGAGTAAAAAAGAAGAAATTGAGTAAAACTTACATTGAATGACGCATTGTGTGCAATTGTTGAAGAAACCTATCACGAAAGTGGAACTATTTATGAAGAAGAACTGACATATCATTAAAATAGTGAAGCTGTAACTGGTCAACTATAACCGGTTTCGCTGGGTTTGATTATCGCCGGGGTAAAATTCCACAAGTAAAATTAAGTAGAAATTTTCTGCTTATTTAAACGCCTTATTCATACAAAATTTCTGTCATGAATATCAGCAAAAACAAATATCCATCTTTAATGGTGGAAGATTATTTCGGCGGCAGTAAGTCCCTGCGTTTCCGCTACATGGTCACAACCTAGACAACCACATCTTAGTGTTAGTGAAAAATATTGTGATATTTTCGCAAGCTTCGCCATTCAAAACAAATAGAAAATTCAACCACATTTATGAGAGAAAATTCGTTAGTAAAAGCCGCTTATGAAGAAAAAAATTCTATTTAAAATTTTCTGTTCAAAGTTTGATCCGTCCGTCGCCATAAGCTGTTGATCCGATGTAAGAAATCTGCAGCCATCTTGTGCCTTCTCAGTTACTTCACTCGCAACTCATAAACGATACATTATATGTCTTCTCTTTATTCATAACTCCATTACCCCGAATTAAATTTTTTTAAATAATGTTTTTGTAAATATGGAACAGAGGTAACCCTATATTTGGATTATAACAACATTTGTAACATTGTTTTATTTTAGAGGCTATTAGAAAAAGAAATTTAAAGTGGTTTAAATTGAAATACAAATACTTATTACAGATTATACTTGTTATATATACAGTGAAATGGTTTACAAAAAAATCAACTTAATCATGATTTTTTATAAACTCATTCACAAATTCGACCCATAAACTAAACTTCTATTACACTCTATTAATCCTGTTTCTGTTTAAATGAGATACTAGTGTAAATGCATAAACATAATTATATTCTACCTACAAAATGAATATTTTTTTCTTGTTTAGCAAAGACAATCATTAGCTATCACGCATACATGCATAACTGCTTTATAGTAAAATAAATAAGATTCTCAAAGTTTAATTAATGCTACGAAAATCCGGTGAACGCTTCGCGAGACTTAGCAAAGTCAGAAAGAAAAAACATATTTCTCTCCTTAAAGTGCATAACATTTTTAATACGAATTCTTACATGACAGAAATCTGATCAAACAAATTTAAGCTCAAGTGCATTTGACAGCTAAGTAGAATCGAGACTCTTCCCAGATATTGAAGATAGGCTTATGTCGAGCCTCCATTACACTGATTGTACGTTTTCCTGCTTTACTAAGTGGCCTAGATTTCACCAAGACTTGCTCAAAGATATCAGAGAATAAGGCTTATGCAGTGAAGCAGAGAAAATTGGTTCCGTCTCTGATCAACGGAAGAAGAAAGGGGAAAAGGTAAAAGAAAGGAAAATTCTAAGGAAAATTTTCTGAATCGAATAATAGGGAGTAGAATTGCATTAGATAATTCATTTCTTTCCGTTAAGATAGGCTTTTCATTTGGAAAAGATTTTGCATTGTTTGAAAGTACTAATAAAACCCTTTAATGTATTAGTCATATTTAAGTTAGAGTAACAAAGAAAAATATTTGATATTTTTTCTCAAGAACTCTTTCTAATTTGAAGTCCTAAATGTTATTATTTTTTTTAATTTGTGGTTAATATTTGTGTATTCAAGCTCATCCATCAATAAAATGTTTTGATTTATTTAAATAAGTTTTAAAATTTAGAGACATATTATTTATTTGAATTTCGTAAAATGTAACAAACCTTAAGACAAATACAATTTAGCATTGAAAGACCTCCAATAAAACCCCTATAATTCATTAGTCACATTTAAAGTAGAGGCTAGTTCTATAGGTTTTTGTAGTGTAAGTTACATAGTCAAAGGTGCCAACCTGGCATTAACCTTTTGTAATGCGTGCGTTAATTTGAACCTGGTATAATGAATTAAAAAAAAATGAATTTAATTATCTATTACTGAGATAACTAAAATTAAGTAAATAAAGATTCATGAAATAAATTTTCTGGTGCGAAATTAGGTTAACCTGGATCAAACTAATCCAGGAATTACGGAAGATTAGGTGAAAGTAGCAGCTATGCATAGCTAATAACTAGTAGCTTGTTAACCACCATTATTTTCGAAACGTTTTTCTCTATTCATTTAATGAGATATTTCCGATGAAATAAGTCAAATTTTTTTGTGTTTCTAAAATGTTTGTAGCCAAACATTGTGCATGTTACTTACTCTGCAAGTTGTCATGGAAACATCCTGAAGCAAGGTTCTTAATCGGTTATTTTTTAATATAAGTTTTTCATAGAATATACCTCTTTTTAGAATTCTTGTACAAATTTTGCATAAGCGTATCCTGACTTTTATTTATACTGTAAAAATTGTAGAAACCTACCATAAATTATTCATCGATACTTCAAAAGCCAGTGTGATCACTGTTTGAGTAAAAAAGAAATATCTCAGGAATTTCCGTCAGATTTTCAGTTTTATTCCGTAAATGTAGGCATCTAAAATTGCTCCTGATCTTACTATTTTGAAAATTATCAGATAATAAAATACATTTCGCTTACTATACACTCTTCCTTAATTTAAATATGATTATAAAACGAGGCAAATTATTCATTTTCATATGTTTACTTTCTATGACCGCTAACTATTTTTATGTTAGAACGTACCACAATTTCTTTGCGTAAAACCTCGTATAAATGATAGGCACTGTCTGTGAACCAAAAAGTTGTGCCAGTTGAATGGGAAAAGGAAAAACTGGGACACCATATGTCCCAACCCCGTAGAAAAAGTATTAAAATGTAACAATAATTTAAATTATTTAAATGACAATATATACGAAATAAAACAAGATTATAAAAAAGAAATTTCAATTTAATCAAAACTTGCTTCCCTCTTTCACACACTTTCAAGACACTTTCTCGGAACGCCCTTCCAATTACATTTAATTTAAATTTACAATAATGTCATTTATTTTAATATGATTTATGATGTTTTAAAATCAAAAGTTAATCACATGCAATCACTACGAAACCCAGAAAAGATTTTTGGACCTCAGACTGACACCTCTATTGGCAGTACGCATATAGACGCACGGGTACCAGGGGCCCAAGCCCTGGGCACAAAACTTCTGAAGGCCACGAAACTTTTCAAATTTTTATCTAAATTTCCATTAAAAGATAAATAATTAAGAAAAACTGTGATATTTAAGATATTAATACAATGAAATAACAAAAAATATATCTCAATATATGGTTAAAAACCAATTTCAATAAGCAATAGAAAAACATTTTATTTTTATTTCTTAATCCAATTTTCTATTTTTCAGAAAACTCAGTCTTTTGAATTGACACTTTTCGAGTAAGTGTGTAGCGTGTTAAAAAAAATCTAATATCAGTGAAATAACCAATCTTAGGGGGCACAAAAAATTGAAAATGCTCTGGGCACAAAAAGTTGATAGTTGGGCCCTGCATATAAGTGTGTTATAAAGTTAAAATGTGTAAAATATCTGAAAGTTAAACTCTCTGTTTAAGACATGCATCTGAATTTCAGACATTTGTGTTTACAGTGTAAACGAAAAATATAAATCAAGTTCAAACGCACAAAATTTCACCTTATTTAAATAGGAATTTTAGAAAAAAAAATACTGGTATCAAAGATTTTCATGATCTGGAAATTTCAGGGCCCGTATATCCAGAGATACAGGAAATTTTAATTGTTTTAGCACCAGAAATTTCTTAAAGTATTGGTCTCTAAGTTGGAAGGAGGATTCGATTGTAATGGAGGCTCGACATAAGCCTATCGTCAATTTATTTTCTATAAATAAGACAAATACCACTTTACAAAAGTTCTGACGAACAATGCTTAAATATTCTTGAAACTTAACGAACTCTGTTGTACAGTTATTTTCAGAAACATAAAAAATAGATTTTCGCTTTATAAAGAATCATTTCAGAGAGAAAAATTAATTTGCTTACTGCAGCTTTCAGAAGCCTTCCAATTTTTTTAAATGGCTGCATTAATCTATCATCTCAAACTGGTATCATCAGGAAATATTTTTTCAACGGTTCGTATAGATTCTCAAGTAAAAATTTCAGCTTTCACAAATATATGAGTTATCAGTGTAATTTGAAGATTACTTTACAAGTCTGCCAAATTCATCTACGCAGCCGAAAATGTTTACAACATAATAACAATTTACATCATCCGAAAAACTTAAAATTCTCTTAAAAAAGGATTAGTGCACTGTAAAACTTCGTCAGTATATTTTCGGTAATTACAGGCTGAAAAAAAGATTTTTCTTTTAGAAATGCTTCTTTAAGTATGTAAAATCCATCAGTTTTCATAGTTTCATAAGATAAAGACAAGTGTTTCGAAATCACCGATCAAAATATTATTTTATATTTATTTAAAATACCTTGCTAGATGAAGAAACATATATTGTTACTTTACAGAATGTAACACATCGATATTACAAGAATAAATTGGCAAATTTTATCATAGAAAAAAGATATATTAAAAAAAGCACTAGCGCAAACCGCATTTTATAAATAACAAACATTATATACGTATTTATTTGGATTTCTCCAGTTACGAGAATGTTATATGATATGTGTCTCACCTGCTTCACTTCCACAATTGAAATATTACATGAAATTTCGCCAACTAAATCCAATGTTAACATTTCGCGCTACTCAAACATATACATATGTAACGACTATAATAAATGTGCTTCAGAGTAAAGAGTATAGTATACGGGATTAAACTGCAAATTATACGAGAATTTAGTTAAACAAAGTTCAAATGGAAGTATAATAAAAGGTTGAAAGCACAAATTGTTAACTACAAATTAATTACGCATAAATTTAACTTGAATGTTTAAGATATTTGCTTGTAAAAATGTGCTATGTAACTTAAAATAATTTATCATTTCTTGTGATTGCTTATCGTTTTAAAACTAGTAAGATTGTAAATATACGAACACATTTCGGCGTATATCAGCCGATAGCAATGGTTCATTAATATATTTTTACTAGTAAGAGTAGATGAATATTAATACTTTAAAACTAAAAATATATTTCATTGAGAGCTTTTGCTTTTATGGGGGGTACGGGACACAAAAATCTTCAAATTCTAAAAAAATAAATAAATAAATAAATAAATAAATAAAACTAGCAATCATTTGTTTTTTGTTTTTTCTGCTTAAAATCACGTTTCTATCTTAACTGGGATAGGATATGAATAATGTTGCAAATAAGTTATGCGATAGCCAGTACTCTTCTACTTGTATCCTTACCAGTAAACGCAAGACAAAATCATGACGCGGACGGTGGTTTTGTGGTTTTAACTGCTGAATGAAATGCATATTGGAAGGGAAAGGCTTTAGAATTTTGCATTAACCGCATCACTGATTTTTCACGTACATACTACGGGAAACATGTTTTTGCCAATCCTGATTTGCACGTCCCCCGTACGGGCAACTATATTCCAATCATGATTTATTATTTTTACTTGTAAATTTTTATTGTAAATATTTTGTTATTTAATCCGAGCATTTTTCGGAATTAATTAAAAAATTTCTGCCTTAGAAAACGGCGACAAAAGATTAAAAATTCCGAAAATAGAAATGAAAAAAATGGCATTATTTGACAGTGTTTTTCAAAAATATTGATCAGTTAAGTGGTTAAATCATGCGAAAGGTTACAAACAGAATATCCAGTGTTTGTTCTGCTGACAAACCACTGAATTATTAGAAACTTTACACCATTTAAATAACTTGCAGATGCTTCAGGTGTTGGAATTCCGAATTTCTCTACGATTCCTATCTCAGTTGTATTTCATCCTGTTCTTGGTGCAATATCAAGAGAATCGGTTTCTTCAAGCTTATCAATCACGCATTTAATTATATTATTAACATGTGTCCTCTCCTTAAATTTTTCATTCACCGAGAAGCACGGAGTGGTGCCGAAGTCATCGCATTCTGATAAAAGTGTTTTACGGTCAATGCGCATTCATTCTTCTTCAGCGGCATGTTCATTTGGGAGAAATGATTTCTTTGAACCATACGTATCTCAACCCATTAGTACCTAGCGTCCCTTTTTAGGGACGCTTCAAAAGTTGCATGTAGCACTGTTTTTGACACCGGTAAAAAAGAACAACAATCTTTATTTTATTTAATTTTAACATTTTCGTAATTAATGAACTAAACTTAATTCTTTTAAAAATAGTGGTGCCAACCGAATAAAATTTGCGCAAATGGTCGTGGGCACAAATGGGTTAATAGAGAAATTACATTATCTTCCCTTTTGCATATGGTTTTAGTAGTACAGTGCCATCTTTAAGTGAAATTCTTAGCTTTTTCTTTTGCAAAAACCTAAGATACACAGAGGCAGAACCAGAGTGAATTCCTAATCTAGAAATGTAAGGTTTTCTTTTCCTTCATTCATGGTTAGATAAGGCAAAACAGTGGCGCCACCAATCTGAGTGCCCAGGTGCTATGAATACTGTTAATATTTTAAATGTCTGTTAACTTTATGCAATTAGAAAATCTTTTGCAGTGAATCAAAGTGAAAAAAAAACTTAAAATATTACTACTTTGGAGCACCCACCCTGGCTACGCCACTGCCACATGGTATACATAACATATATTTCAAGTTGCATTCTGATTCGACAAACAGGATCGGAGTCATGAACCTCTGAATACCACCAGTTTATTTTTAACCATCCTGTATAATAAAAACGGCTTGAATTTTCGAGACATAAATACTATCATTCCATTGAAAATTCAGCATTAAATTATTTTGTACTATAATAAATCATACTACGAGGTTACTATAAAAGAACCCTTCACTTTCAAAACCCGATTTATTCAAAGGTGTCATGTTTACAAATATGGTTGATGTATGAAAATAACCCCAAAATATCTAAGTTTTATACTTACTCAACAAATGTTCTATGCGTTTCTTCGTTGACACCCGAGCCGCGTATAGGCGATAGTGCAATTGAATTAAGACAATTTATAGCGTGATACAAGGCAGTTCTTTTCCTTACTGCCTTGTAAAAGAATGTTGCACTGTATGACAAAAATTTTGCCTATTCTAGGACGCAGAAATTCTTTTCTTGCTTTGCCTCCATTTCCACTGAACTCGTTACACATACTGAAATAGCATTGCTACGCCACCTGGTTTACAAATTTGGATATTTTCTGATTATTTTCACATATTAATAATATCTGTAACCATAATATACTTTAATACATCGGGTTTTGAATGTGAATGAGTCTTTTATATTAACCTGTATATGGCAAAAATGTCCTCTACACGTTTGTCACAAAAATATTCGAATGTATATATAATATTGGCGTTTTGAAAAAAAATTGAACTTTACGTAAAAATTTTTTGACGTACTTGAAAGCTTGGTTAGGAAGCAATATTAAACAACGATGAGAAAATGGGTTTTATTTGCAATATGTTTAAATAATACTTTTAAATTCTCTTGGAAACTTGGTTACGGAGAAGCATTAAATAACCTTCAGAAAACTGAGCTTATTTGTTAATAGGTCATAAAATAGCAAATTTCAGATATTTTCACGAATTTCACTTTTTTGAAAGGTTATAAAAAAAAATTGTGATGAAAAATATCATTTGAGAAATAAAAAGTATTTTAATCATTTGAGAAATAAAAAGTATCCATTGAACACAATTCGAAATTTCAAGAGGTAAATTTATTTTCTATAAGATAATAAAAGAAGGACGAACTTAAATAATAAAATATTTTTATGTAATTATATGTCATTCTTTGGCGTATGTAAGGCTAGAATAATGACATTTAGCATAATGACAATTTCATTCTGAAACATTTTTTACGCTCTTGTTTTTGTTTAGGTCCAATAATTTAATTAGGATTAAGAAAACATGTTTTCAATATAGTGATTCAAATCCCACGTAATGTCCAGTTTTATTCGTTAATTTAAGGAAGCCAGAAAAAAGCCTACTCAAATAACAAAAGCCTACTCAATTTTTCAAAGACTTTAATCTCATTATTTTCAAAGGAATATCTAAAATATCTTGCTAGCAGGTATGATGTTACTACTTCTGACTTGAACTTTGCCGAAAATAAAAAGAAATACTCTGCAGCGACTTATTTCTACCTGACAAAGAGCGAAAATGCAGGCCAGGAAAATGACATTCATTTTCAGTGACAACTATATTTTAATTATGAAAAAATACTTGTAAAATACAGAATTTGTTACCTTCCTCATATATTTATTTTATGAGGTATGTGTATTAATTACAATTAAAACATAATTAAAAAACTAGAATACGATATTTATACTGAGTTATACTGTGTAGCAGAATGCCCTCCTATATTTTGCCCACATCACAGTGTGATATGCCAGAAAAATGACAATCAGAAACTCTAAATCTTCTAATTGCTTTCTTTATGTTATTAGAAATGTAACGTTGAAAATACTTCTAAAGATATTTCTTATTAGAATGTATCAAAAGAAATTGCTTTATATAACATTTAATAGGAATTTTATTGTGCAGAATGCAATTTCTGTACTTTTATATATTCAACCATGGGCACGTTATATGAAAAAAATCATAAGAATATGATAATCAATTAAAAAATTGCAAAAATCTTCATTTATTTACCTACCTGTATCCTTCACACTAAAAAAAAATATATATTTTAAAAACGAGAGTTAGGTAAATAATGAATAATTGGAATGCCATGAAATAATTTTTTCAGGGTAAGTCAATATTTACTTTTATGTAGGGGCATTATCATGTCCAATATAATAAAAGCTCATATATTAGCTAAAGTTTAAGTTCGGAACAAACCGTAGAAAAACATTTAAGAAATAATACTGACAACGAAATCGTAGTGGATTAAGGGATCGATTACAAAATATTGAAAGTTTGAAGAATGCAAGTCATGTGGCGTCATCAGTTACTGTACCAGAAATAATTTGAAAAAGTAACAAAAATGGGACACTCAGGGATTCCAAATGGTCCGCGAACTGAACATCAATATTTTCTTAGAAAGATTATCCTTTTATATTTTTCTTGCAAATTGCGTTGAAAACGCCTTCGGAGGTTAATTTTAGCACAAATGCTGCAGAAACCTACTATGAAGTTTTCTGTTAAACACTATTGGTATTCAGTTCGCGGACCATTTGGGAGCTCTGGACACTGCAATGGAAAAAAATAATTTGTGTTGTAATTTTGTATTCATAACGTTTAATAATTTAACAGATAAGTCATTTCTAAACCTCTCATGTGAGCATACTTAAAAAATAAAATAAAATTATACTGTCCACAGCTAAGAATTTCTTTAACATGCAGATGTCTTTATATTAAAATTACATTTTTTTTGGTTATGGTACTAAGGCAATGCATTACCGAATAATTAATTGTTTTTCGTCTGGTGTAAATTAAAATTATATTATAAGAGAATAAAGAAAATATCTTTCTGCTGTCGAAGTAATATGACATATCACAGCAAGAAAGTACACTATAGCAGATGTAATACACATCTGCACATAAGGAAAATATGAAGATTTACTTCGAAAATGATAAAAGAAAATGTTGTTCAAGCTTCAAGATAGAACATAAAGAAAATAAAACATTTACGTGGTTCCAGTGGAATGCAGAGGATACATGCTAGGATGCACGAATAATGACAAAAGAACAAATACAACGCACAGTGGTGCAAAAATTTTAAAAGTTGATCAAAAGGGTATGAAAAATAAAATTAATATTTAAGAAATTTTGTATGGATATTTGGCCAGAATAATGCTTAGAGGATCAAAATCTATATTTAGCAAAATGTTCTGAGTACCTTGAGTACTTGTAACTTTTCAACATGACATTCCTGAAAAGACTGTCTGAAAACATCAACGAAAAAAAGCACTATAACAGTTTCTCAAAACACGCTGTACATTTTTTATATCATCCTATTTTAATGCTTTAAAAGTGGATTCACACGGCGATGATGAATAGATTATAAAAATTGTATTAACAGTATATAAACTAATAATTTAAACTTGATTTAGATTTTTTTTTTTCAATTCAAACATCGAAAATTTTATAAGTTCCACAACGTTCTGCAACAAGATTTAAAAAGATAATAGCCTGAAATTTTATCTAATGAATAATTAAATTACTGGCTGCTGTAAATAGCCATTGTGCATTTCGCGTTGCTTTTGCAAAAAGAAGCAAAAATATCACTTTTTACTAGCTTCAAAGTCTCTAAAATTAATTACTTTTCACATTCTAAATGTTCCATCTTGAAACATTTTTAAAATTAAAAATTTTTCCGTTTTGTAATAGATAATTATTTATTTCGTTACATATGAATATTATAATCTTAAAGGTATTTAATAAACAACTTTAGAAACAATGAAATTTAAATGCGTCTCTATCATTCTAATCGAATTCATAAAAATGCATTAAAAAGGAAATGACGCAAGATGTATTTTTACGGTTTTGAATCTAAACAGACGCTTTCATTTTGAGCAGACGTAAATTATCTAATTAAATCAATTATGTAAATTACTTAAATTAAGAATATTAGCTAAATTATGTAAAAGGCATAAAGTTGTGTACACAAATTAAATAAATTACATAGTTGTTCTTTGAAAATTTAATTTTTATTCAGTAATTGACATCTTAAAGTACCTATAAACAAAATTTCACAAAAATTGAACAACTGTAGAAATCTTTTATTTTTAGTCTGCCATATTGTATCCACGATTTTGTGCTTAGAAATTTTTGCTTTAAAACCTTTATAAACATCCTAAAAAATCAATTGTACCAAAAGTTTTATGCAATTTCAATGAAGTTTTTATATTTTGACCAGCTTTCTGTATTTGATTCCACTGTGCGATGCATTAATCCTTTAACTCTTTGAGGGGAAAAGCCTTCTCTTCATAAAATGCTTAAATGGTAGAATGACACCGCAATTTAAAAACAAATTTATTTTTAGACAGATGAGTGCTCTCCATTTTTTCTCCCTGAACTAGATAAAATTAAAATTTTTATTTCAAATTCTGGTGTCAATATGGCATTTTGCATTCAAAATTGAATGAGATATATTTTATAGCACCGCAATTCAAGGGGTTAAATTCAAAGGCGAAAAAAATATTCCTGAGTGGGAAGATATTTTCTAAAAAAACATTTTTTTGTAACATCTCCTAAAACAGAATTCTAAGGGCTATATTTAATACTACACATTGAAACATTTTCTAAAAATCAGTCTGATGTAGAAAACTGCCTATTCTACGAATTAAAATCAATAAATTATAGATACCGGATGTCCCAAAAATGACTGATGGATTTTAAAATTCAATAACTTGCAAACGGTGACAGCTATTTAAAAAATTTTGCAGTAGGGTTATGCACAACGTCAGGAGTTTTTTTACCGTAATTTTTTATTTTAGTTCGCATATCAAATAACAGGTGGCGCTGACGGAGGTTGAAGGCCAGGTCGGCGCTTCACTCAGCATATATCACCTGGTTTCAATCGCCGTCAGCGCCACCTATTGTTTGATATGCGAACTAAAATAAAAAATTCCGGTAAAAAAACTCCTGACATTATACGGAATCCTCCTGCATTTTTTTTTAAACAGCAGTCACCGTTTGCAAGTTATTGAATTTTAAAATCCATCAGTCATTTTTGGGACACCCGGTATATGTTTGATATGTTTAAGCATTTAAATATTATCCAGAAACAAAGTCATATGGAATAACATCTGGCGAATGTTGTAATAATCAAGCAAAAAATGCACAGCTACCAACGTTTGCTCTTTTCTAGTACTAGTAAGTATAAATAGAACCTTTTGTTTTACTTATATACAGATTTTGGCAAGGGCAGCGGTTCATTTTTGGACCATTTAATTTTAGTGTCTAAATGCTACATTCACAGCAGAAATTTAGAAGGAAAATTTGCTTTTTATTAAGATAGAGAAGAAAAAAAAAACTGTTACTTATTTACAAATAAGTTTGTTTTTAATTTTCGGTTTATTCAATGATTTTAGGATTTGACAGAAAGATTTATTCGCTCCTGAAAGGTTTAAATCAGAGTATTTGAATATAATATTTATTTGATATAAAAATATTAAACGGTGACAACAACGGAAATGCGCTGTTAGATATTTAGGAGGCTACTGTAAATTCCAAACAAGACATATGCATGTTTTTTTTTCCTGTGTGTATTCTGTAACATCTAAGTTAATACATAGTTATATTCACTCACATAAAATTTCTCTTGAAGAAATATCTTGATAGTTGTTGCAAAGTTTTTTATTATAATATTCATTATATTCTTTTATAAAATTTTCTAAAAAAATAGTTCTATATAATTCTACCAATAATGAAACAAAGTCTTTTGAACCATGACTTATACTATCAATGTTATTAATACAGGTATAATTAAAACTTAAAAAAAAACTTAAAAATTGAAGCCACATATTTACCGTTATTTAAAAAGTTACATTTTATTATTTTTTAAATTTTCGGGTGAAAAAATAATTGCATAATGCGCGGATTACGGCAGTTCCGCCATATTGTGACAACCAAGACAATATCCTTTCTGTGCCAGTGAAAAGATAGTAATATGTAAACAAACTGACACTAGTAAAAAGAAATTGAAAAATTTCATCATATTCGTGGAAGAAATTTCTCATTTATAAGGCGCTTAACCATTTGAGCTCTGATGGTAGAATTTTCTACCCCATAATTTTTATTCGGAAATGTCACAACGGCACCAGAAAATTCAACCAAATGTACTTGAAAAAGGTTTAATACATTTTTTTCGTATATCGTTAACCGGTTATTTTCTTTGCAAAATACTGGCGCCAAAGTGACATTTGGAATTTTGAAGGAATTTGTCCATTAGAGCTGAAAGCGATAAATGAGCCGAAATTTTCTATTCATGTTCACTTGAGGAAGTTTTTACCGTGGGTAATCAAAAACAGTGGATCCGATAATAATAATAATAATAAAGCAGCCATCTTTAGACAACCTCCTCAGTTACTTGATTCGCAAAAACTGCTAGACAATCGATTATATCTCTTCTCTTTATTCATGATTCAGTGTCGTAACCAAGGCGGGTGCTTACGTGGTTTGAATACTGGTAATTTTTGAAAACGCTGTTCGCCTTATCTTATCAGAAAATCTTCTGCTATGAATTAAGCAGAAGAAAATCTTACAATATTACTGGTGTTCGGCACCCAGTTTGGTTACGCCAATGTAACCCCATTATTTTCTCTAATATTTTAAAGGTTATAAATAGGATTGTAACCAAGCCTTATTTCAAATTTTCTTGAAAAACA
Organism: Maratus speculifer; assembly: GCA_964019185.1. NCBI lineage: Eukaryota > Metazoa > Arthropoda > Arachnida > Araneae > Salticidae > Maratus > Maratus speculifer. The sequence continues at coordinate 273,542,485 of OZ025299.1, forward strand.
AAATTCATACTTATGAGTGAAAACCTAAGCAAATGTGAAAACTTAAGCTAATCCATGCCAAATCCTCTCGGGTTTTGTAGTTTTCGTCAAAATTTTCGCAATCTTTATTTTGTAAAAAATATTTCTACTCATCTGAATGTTCCAAAAATTTATGAGGTGATGTAAATCCTAACAGTTGAGAGGATCTCAAAAGATTCTATCGAAATATGAACTGTTAAGTATTTTTACAATAGGAAAATATCGTCTGTGTTAGAAGCAAAATGACCTGCGGTAGAGAATTAATGTAGTGCAATTTGGTAGAGAGAAAATTTAATTGCCATTTAACACCTGTGCTTTGCGGCAGCTTGTGAAAACAAACAACAACTAAAGGAATGGGGAAAAGATTCCATTAATTTTTTATTCATAAAAAATCTTGTAAGGTTAAACGACATTTAATCACCTCCGAATAAAATTCCGATAAACGATAGGAAAGTTAAGTTAAATGTAATCTTTAAATTGAAAAAATAAATACAAATTAATCAAATGTTCTTAAAAAATGAAATATAAACACTTTATATATTTGCAAAAAAGCTTTTGCAAAAGCTCTTTGCTTAAAATTATTATCCGAATTATTGAAAAACGTTTAAATTTAAATAGTTTCAAAAGTTGCCTAATGTTTGATAATGTGTTTCTGGGTACTATAGTATAGTTGTCAAAATAATAATTTATCTTGACATGATAGATATTTTTAAAGACAATCTTGACGATAAATAACTGATCTCAATAAGCTTTGAACTATTTATTTTAAAATGAGTATTTAAAAAGTTTTTTTTTACATTATTGATTTGTTTGATGAACAAGGGTGCAAAAATCTAAGCGCCAGAGGATAGTCTCTCACCACTAGAATTAAAAAAATTTCTTCAATGAAAGTCTAATTACTCTAATACGAATTTTACACGAAGTATTAGAATAAAAAGAAAGAATCAAATTTAGGGGTTAGAGACTGGCTGCTGGCGCCTAAATTTTTACACCCATTTTAATGAAGAATATGTTTTAATTATGAAAACGCATTGCTTATAGTACAATTTACCGTAATTTCGGGTGTATAAGCCGCGGATCAAATAATTCTTTTTGGACCCAGAAATCTAATTTAGTGATTGAAGACAAATATTTACGGCGATCAAATAAGCTACATTTCGTTTAAAAAAGTTTCTGGGTCGAAAAAGAATTGTTTGATCCGCGGCTTATACACCCGAAATTACGGTAATAATAATAGCATAATATATAACACATAAATATAACATATGTATATATATATATATATATATATATATATAAAACTTTTAAGAAAAAATATTTAAGCAGGGCTTGCACCGTTCCTATAATTTTTACACATTGCTACCAGTAATTTAAATCAAAAATCTTCATTGAAGGGCCTTTTAATATCTACAATATAATTGTACAATAAATATTACCATTTAAAAATTGTGGTAGAAAAGTACGAAAATTTCAGGAACAATGCTAACCCTGTATAAGACACTTTTCCTGAAATTTAAACTTTTTGCATTTTCTTTTATCATTTTCATACTTGGCTAATTCCATGAAAATATGTCGTGTCTGTCACATACAACGATTTATGGCTATCAGCATCTTTGAACGTAAAAATGTGATTGATTTTATCAGAGATATCTCACCAGTTGAATAGAGCGAAGCAAAATTTTCGAAATTAACGGTGTCCAACAAGCATAGCGATTTTTAACTGTGTGACAGACATGACAAGTTTTCATGGAATTGACCACAAGTGTTTTTTTTTTTTTTTTTTTTTTTTCATACTGAAAAAAAACAGATTATCAAAAAGTCCATTACGTTAACTTTTTCCGGCACACTGTGCCTATCTGGGATACATAATTTTAATTCCTTACTTGCAACCGGCACCAGGAATATTTTACTAAAATTTTGCTTTTACAATAAAAGCTTAATTTAAGGATTTCAACATATCTACAAAAAATCGTTTGTGAATTCCGATGTCAGTCGATAATTTCTCATTTTATTACAGATTTTGCCCTTGCCGGAAAGGGTTAACGCTTTCCGGCAACCCCTTAAGCAAAATTTTACTAAAATGTTATTGGTGCCGTTTGCGAGTTTGGAATTAAAATTAAGTATCCCAGACCTGGCTCAGTGTGCTGGAAAGGGTTAACCCTTTCCGGCGCAGTGTTACCACTCCGGCAACAGATAATTCCAAACTTACAAACGGAAATTCTTAATTTCTAAAAAAGTCTTTTGTAAAATCCGGTGTTATTCAACAATTTCTCATTATACGAACAGAATTTGTCTGCACCTGAAAGGGTTAAGGAAAAATAAATGGATTTATATGACGTATGTAAAAATAAAGTAAAAATAATTTATGAAAAAATAATATATTTATATTGCTTAAATTCCGATCCAATGCAAGTGAAAATTACACATTACAGTTTTTAAATTTTGGTCATTCAGATATACGAAAAAAAATAAAAAGAATATTGCCCAGTTAAACTGATGGCATTGAGCTCACAGTCTAAGCATACTAATTGTACATTACAGCCTTGTATTTTCGTTAATTCCGTTCGAAAAATAATTAAGAAGGGGAAACAGCCTCCCCTTTCTCCTTTTTTATTCTTAATCATTTAACCTCCTAAACAATCAAGGACATGATTTATCATATAAAAAATCTATATCCAAAATTCAAAGCAAATTGGATAATTCTTAATGAAAACCCATTTAGCATTTATATAATTTAAGAGGAGTTATTCTCCTCTTTTATACTTAACCATTAAACTTCCAAAACTATTCAGAGATTTGAACGAAATCTGACAATTCTGCTTGAAAAATCCATTTATACAAGTTAAGGGGAGGGGCATTAGAACCCCCGTTCCCCTTGTTTATACTTATTCAGTGAACACCTAATAACAACCACGGACTCGCCTCATCAGAATGATCCTATATCTAAATTTTGAACGAAAACTGTTAATTCTGCATGAAAATCCCGTTTATATCAATTAAGGAGAGGGGCATGAGCCCCCCGTTCCCCCTGTTTATACTTATTCAATGAACACCTAATAACAGCCACGGTATCGCCTCATAAGAATGATCCCATATCTAAATTTTGAAGGAAAATTGTTAATTCTGTATGAAAATCCCGTTTATATCAATTAAGGGGAGGGGCATGAGCCCCCCGTTCCCCCTGTTTATACATATTCAATGAACACCTAATAACAGTCACGGAGTCGCCTCATCAGAATGATCCTATATCTAAATTTTGAACGAAAACTATTAATTCTGCATGAAAATTCCGTTTACATCAATTAAGGGGAGGGGCATGAGCCCCCCGTTCCCCCTCATATACATATCGAATGAACTCCAAAAACTAATCAGGGAAGCGCCTTATCAGGATGTGCCTATATACAAAATTTCAAGTGGATCCGATATTTTTATCATGAGTTATCGCGTTACGCACGAACGTACGAATATACATACAGAACGGACGGGCACATAAGCTCTCAGGCTATGATAGCCTGTGAGCTAAAAAACCGCACACATAAATGAAGTGAAATTATATTATGATTACAACTATGAAATATTTAAAGGGAAACGATGTAGAAAAATAATTTTTCGCATATTTTTAGCTCACAGGATATCAAAGCCTAAGAGCTTATGGGCTCGCCCGTTCTGTATGTATGTATGTGCGTACATAACGAGATAACACACGATAAATATATCCGATTCCCTTGAAATTTTAGGTATAGTCTTATTATGATAAGGTGCTTCCCTGATTAGTTTGAGAGTTCATTCCATGTGTATAAGAAGGGGAATGGGGGCTAATGCCCCTTCCCTCAATTTATATAATTGGATTTTTTATGCATTATTATCAGGTTTTATTCAAATCTTAGCCATAGGATCATTCCGATGATTAGTATTGGGTGTTCATTAGATAAGTATAAAGAATGGGAACGGAGGACTAACCCCCCTCCCCCCGGTTAAATAAGATACATGTGTTGTCATGCAGAACTATCAGGTTTCATTCAAATTTTAGATATAAGATCATTCTGATGAAGAATCGCCGTGATTAATTTTGGATGTTCATTGAATACCGTAATTTCGGGTGTATAAGCCGCGGATCAAACAATTCTTTTTGGACCCAGAAATCTTATTTAGTGATTGAAGACAAATATTTACGGCGATCTAACTAGTCATATTTGTTTCTTAAAAAATTCTGGGCCGAAAAAGAATTGTTTGATCTGCGGCTTATACACCCGAAATTACGGTAAGTATAACAAGTAAAAGGGGGGCTAACCCCCGCCTCCCACGTTAAATTAGATAAATGATTTTTTAATGCAGAACTGTTAGGTTTCATTCAAATTTTAGACATAGGATCATTCTGCTGGGGCACCGCCATGATTAGTTTTGAGTGTTCATTGGATAAATCTGAGATGGGGGGGGGGGTAATCCGACCCGTTAAATAAGACAAATGAATTTTTCATCCAGAGTTATTAGATTTCAGTCAAATTTTAAACATAGGATCATGCAGAATTAACTGCTTTACTTCAGTTTTTGGATACAGGTACATAGTGATAAAATGCTTCCCTGATTCGTCGTGAGGCTCTTTTGTAAAGTATAAAGAGGGGAGGGGGTACGGGCGATTACCCGCCACCCCTTAAATTAGCTAAATGGAGTTTTATGCATAATTATTCGATTTGCTCTAAATTTTGGATGCAGGTTCTTTCTTATAAGTTGAATTTCTACATAGTTTTGGTGCTTTTATGGTTAAGTGTAAAGGAGGGAACAGGGGATAACTCTTCTTAAATTACATAAATGGGTTTTTTATTTAAAATTATCCAACTTGTTTCGAAATTTAGATGCAGGTTTATTGTAAGATAAGACGTATCCCTGATTTGTTTTGGGGATTCAGTGATTAAGTATAAAGAAAGGGAATGTAGAGGGATATTTCCTCCCTTATTTGTTTTCCGAAGGGCATACTTATATAAAGCTTTAATGTACAATTAGTATGCATAGCATGTGAGCTCAATGCCATCAGTTTAACGGGGCAATATTCTTTTTATTTAGGGTTTCTTTCATCTGACGAAATCTTATTGTTCTCATTCTTCTGTCTGTTTATCCAGACAGAGCCCGTTCTCAGAAACTATACGTGTTGTAGACTTAAGATTTTGTTTACTTATAGATGCACACCTCACATCAAACACCAAATCATAAAGCTTAGAAAAAGTCGTAATTAACGGACTAAAACCCCCACAAGATCGTTAAAGCATGCATAATTCAACAAAAGCCTACATTTTTTTAAATCAAATTACAACAAAAGAGATCTTCCAGAAGTTAAAAACAATGTCATTTTAGCTACAGATAAGGATTGGCGATCTGTGATTAAATTTTACCTAAGCATTCCATAAATTCCAAATCAGTACCACTAATTAGGGGGTGAATTAGCTTTCAGAAAATATAAAAATTCTCTCAATCGTACCATACAAACTCAAAAATTCGTTAAAAATCGAATTTTTTTTCTTTCATTTCTAAAAGCGTAGTTGTCTGATGACTTTGAACCTTCAACAATAACGAGAAAATATAAAACAGGTGCGCCTTGCGGTCAGAACTCGGAATTAATATACAGAATCAAATTCGGCACTGATTTTTATTCCATCCAATCATTTTTTAGCAATGATTTGTATTCCATACTACTTAAATATTCTTTCTCATTCATAATATGTCTTTATTTTTTGACATCGAATATAATTTTTAGGTATTTATTTCCAGAATTGTATTTTTTCTACGGAAGGCCGTGTGAAATGGAAAGATCAAGACATAATTTTATTGTACTGAGGTTTGATAATCGCTTTAAATTTTATTTTAATTATTGATGTTACAATTTTTGTTCTTTTGTTTCCGGATGTTATTTTTTAAGCCGATTCATAAAATCTAAATTTAAAATGAAAATGGACAAAAATTTTCCGGTTTAGGAAAAAATCTATTTTAAAACTTATAAAAGTACAGTTTTTCCCACAGACAATTGGTGGGAATTTTTTAAACTCAGGAAAACTAAACATCCGGTCGCTTTTAAATTTTACATAATTTATAACGCATGAATAGAATTTTATATCTTTAAAGTGAGTCGAAATTTTGTTCGGGGTGGAGGGACAATTTTTTTTTCTTTTTTCTTCAGATAAGCTGTTTATTGCGTTTTGCATGCGTTTTTTTCACTGAGCACTCATATTAATATAATTTCTTACATTGGCTATTTTTTTTTTTTAAAAAAAGGAGAAAAAGAAAAAAAAATCACAGGGAAGGAACGGTCGTCCGGGTAGGGATAATTTACAAAATTTTGCTAAAATTAAGAAAAAAAGAAGCGATTTCTTTTAAAGTTTGACATGGTTTATAACACATAATGCGAATAATATCAAATTTAAGATTAGTGTATTTTTAATGGTAGGGGGAGGGCCAATTTGTTTTTTTTAAATATCAACTGTCTATTGTGTTTTGAAAGTTTTTTTTTTCTTCACAGAGTACTCAAAAATATTTATACGAATGGGGAATTCAGGAGAAGGAGAAGGTCGTCCGGGGATGGACTATTTTCTAAGTTTCGTAATGTTTGAGAAAACTAAGGAATCGATCACTTTTAAACTTTTACATATTTTATAACACATAATGAGAATAAGTATAAAATATTTTGAAAGAGATATCAAATGAAACCTCTTGTGCTATCTGCGATCAAATTTACCTATTTATTATTATCTGGTCACCATGGCACCTCATTAAAAAGTAATACGGATATCTAAATTCATTTTTCAAAAGTCATTAAAACATCACTGGAATACTTCGTGCGTTATTGGAATAAATTTTTCCATAATATCGACAGCTTAAGAAGACAGTGTGCCTTTGTCTCTGAAAAAACAGACGAGAGTGTATTATTAATTTTTTTTGCTTAAAATGTATATATAGTATAGTCTTTAGAAATTAACGAAAGATCCGATGATTAAATATGGTTCAAGAAAGTTTTATTTTAATGCATCCATTTCCTTATAAATGCATCAGAGTTGCAATTTTTTCCATTATATCTTCAGTTTATGAAAAAATGATGAAAATATCAACTTCTTGAATAAAATGAATTTATATATCCTTAGGTTATTTTCATAAAGTGTCATAAAGATTCGATAATTATAAATATGCTATAAAAGATTTCCATTGCATCTATATCCTTTCGCAGTCACAATATTTAAATTCATTTTTTTCCATATGATTTTTCAGCATATCAGTGTAATAAAAATGTATTAACTGCAACACATATACCATTCAATTCTTTCTCTCTCTCTCTCTTTTATTCTTATTTATTATTTATTTATTTATTACAAACTTTAACCCTTTCCGGCACAGTGTGCCCAGTCTGGGATACCTAATTTTTATTCCATACTTGCAAGTGGTACCAACAATATTTTAACAAAATTTTGCTTTTAAAATGAAAACTTAAGTTAAAGAAGTCTTAATATCTAAAAAATTCGTTTGTAAATTTCAGTGACAGTCAATAATTTTTCATTTTACTAACAGAATTTGCCCGTGCCGGAAAGAGTTAATGTATTTTTCGTAAAATTAAAAATCCTATGTTTAATATATTAGCTTATTTTTTAATAAATGAAAGTGTTAATCAAATATTAATAGTTATTTTTCTGTTCTTGCATACATCCTATTTTTTTTTTAAATTAATAATTATTTGAAAATTTACACAGTCATATTTTACACGTATATAAATTTACGTATAAATACACGTATATAAATTCCGAAAAAAAAAGATTTAAAACTTTTCGAATTTTTTTTAAACATGATTTTTCTTTATAAAAACATTTTACAATAAGTCAAAAAAAAATCTTAAAACTATTAAAAAATCCCCAAAGGGTGCGGTAATCTTTTGACTTAAGTATTTGCATACAAGTTAACTTAGTAATTTTATTGCCAGTTTTTCCCAGTAGTCCTTTATATTTCTTCTGAAACGATTCAAAACTTTGTATGATAAGGTGTATGTAATATAGCAATTAATGCCAGCTTTAATGTCTATATTAATTGAACTTTGAAGTTATTTGTTTATTTAATCTTAAAAGCTTATACATTTTAAAAGTATGAAATACATTTCTACCCATATAGCAATTTTATACAAGTCAAATAAAATTAGTCAGATGTGGGATTCCCAGAACTTTCTTCTATCTCATGCATGTTAATACTTCAAAAATCGCTGCCACAGCACCAAGATTAAATAACAATCTATGATTATCTTGAGGAATCTAAACACATGAAATTCCGTGCATTAGTTCTTGAAATAAAGCTATTGCGGATATCGGGAAAATGCAATATAAGAGCGTCATCTGTTGAGCGATTTATACCAAAACAAAAACGGCAATAATATTTATCTAACTATACCTAAATCTGAAGTTTGGTGTAAATTCGTACATTCATACTTGAAATATAGAGGTATTGCAATAATCGGGAAGATTACAGCATAGCATCGCTACCTTTTGTTCGATTAATACCAAAGCGTAAATAAAACTACCTGTTGAGCAGTGACAAATTTTAAAACTTTAAAAGCTCTGTCGTTAAGGTTCGTCCTGAAGAATATTCAAATAAGGAGTTGGATAATATCCGTGAGATTGTAAGTTCTAATGGGTATAAAATAAGTAGTATCAATAAATTAATAAATTATTATAGAAATGGGAAACCTAAATCACAAAACCTAGACTTAACTGTAGGTTTCAATAAATTGTGAGATCCTAAAAAAATTGAAAGAGTTTTTTAGGGCATTTGAAAGGCAATTTTGAGAAGTTAAAATTTAAATTAAAAAAGTTTAATATTGTATTGATAGCGATCCCACCACCAAAATTTTAAAGTTTACTTAATAAACAAGTTGACTCTATACAACATGAGGATCTTGCAGGGGTTTATGAAATACCTTATATTACAGAAAAGGGTGAATTTTATTATTACGCAGGCATTACTGAGAGAAAGCTTTGAATTAGAAAAGGTGAACAGGAATCCGATAATAAATTTGATCTTATTAACACTGCTTTATCTAGATTATATTTGGATTGCGGGATAAAAATTCTGTTTAATGAAAGCAAATTGTATTTTGTATCAAATTGCTGTCTTAAGTCCATTATAAGAGAGTCAATTGAAATTCATACGGGTAAGACTTTTGGTTGCAATGATACTGCTTCTTTTATTATTCTTATGTTTTGGCTAGAATTAATGAATAAATTCTTCGTGAAAGCTTGAATGGGATGAGCCAAGTTGGAAAATAATTTTAGATCATGATATATATTTTAATTTAGTTTCTTTTGCAATAGAGCGTATGCTTTTTGTTTACATCCCATTGCAAGCTCAATTTTAATTCGGAGAAAGAGGAAATAATTTTATTCGTTTTTCTTTAGGATCACGACACAATTGTTGTTTTTCTTGATGCCCGGTTATCTGCACTAGGGATATGTTCTCAAGGGAGAGGCTTTTTCTCAGTGTTGGGTCTTTCTAAGGGATCCTAATCTTTATTTACGCAAGGTTAACCAAGGTTAGTACAAAACCACGGAAAACTCCAAACGATTAGGCCGACAGCCGCGATGCGATTCGAACTCAGCACATTCCGTCTAACAGCTTCGAGAGCTCACTACACAATTGTGGAGGTCAAGACTTAAAGCATTATGATTTTTTTTTCAGTTACTACTAAAGTTTAACCCATTATTTCCAAGGACAGAATCTATGCCAACACTAGATAAGAGAGAAAGATTTGACACGCGTCACTAAAACGCCTAAACAAAGCAGGCAAGATAAAGTAAAAGTTATTTTTCGCTCGTGGAATATTACTAGAAAATAAAAATTGATAAATCCAAGAGGCAACGAAATAGAAGCATGAAAGTTATTAGAATTTTATTCGTTGTTTTGCATGTTTTTGTTATGCGTGACAAGTTTTTCTCCCTTATTTAGGGAGCGTCGGTAGAATGCGTCAAAGAAATTGCGTAAATCAGAGAATCGTACTTCATTCCAGAAAATCGAGATAGCAAATTTCAGTTTATTCAGTAACAAAATATCTATATGAATCAAAGCAAAAAATTCAGTTTTTAACATTTGCACTCGAGATGTGATTCTGATTAGGGTCTCATTACTACATGGAAGAATGGAAAGTGGGAAAGTCGTGGAGATTTTAATCAGGGTGATGTGTAAAGTGGAACCATGTATTTTGTCAGAATTAAGATTTGTTACAAATTTTATTCTAGGCTATTTCGGTCTGACTATCAATATGTCTGTGGTATTTCGTTTGTCTTCAATTCTGCAGATCAAAAGTTCGAAACGGAGGAATTGAAAATGTTAGACATAAGTTTACAATACTTATTTAAATTGTTAAAAAATTGAATGAAAAAGTACAGCGATTTTAGTTTAAAAAATCAATTAAAATGAAAAAAACACTAATAAAAAATATTTTTAATTTAAAGGTATCACTTTTAAAAATCATTGAGCATTCATAATAACTACAAACATAATTTATAATTTAAACAAATATTTCTCTAATATCCAAAGAATAATTTGAATAAACAGATAAAAAGTTTGTATTTTTAAAAACTCAATTAAGTTTTAAAAAATCATTCTAATCCTTAAAATGTAAAAATATCAAGGCACATTTACAATAACGATTCAGAAATTACTTATTTAAACTGCAAAAGATAATTTGAATAAAGTACTGAAAGATTCCAATTTAAAAAAATAATAAAAAAAATCATTTTTATTACAAAAAAGTAATTTTTTTACTTTTTACTCATTGAGCGCAGAAGTATTGTGTAGCTTCTAGCTATATGCTCCGAAGTTTTGGAAAAGAGTACAGTTCACTTTTTACAGGAAAAAGAATCAAAAGGCTTTTGCTTCGATGCTCATGGTATGATTTATTATCTATTCCTATTAAAAAATGAAATAATTTAAATAAAAAATTCTGTCTAAAGAAATATGTGTATGAGAAAAGAAATACATGCGTTCTAATATTTACATAGAACCAAATTATTATGTAATGATTAATTTAAAATATAAATGAAAGATGTATGTTTTTTAAATAACAATAATTCATGTATAAAGATTAACACCAAAATATTAAGCAGTGATTTATAAAAAAAAAAAATGAAAAGTATAAAATTACTTTTCAAAATATAGGCGTTTTGATTCTAATTATTATATGACATTAAGAAAATAAATCTAATAAAGAATTTTAATAAATTCTTATATAATAATCCGATGCAAAAATAATGAATTTTGTCTATTGATGTCCACACCTTTACACACCATCCCAATTATAAAAGCGGGCTTTCCCATTTTATGTTCTAACTTAGAAAACCATCTAGGAATGAGACGCTAGTGTGATTCTTATTGAGGAATAGTGTCCCGCGTAAAAGGATTCTCTAAAAGCTCTGAACACCAGTAATTTAAACTAATTTTCTTAATTTAATTAAACTAAAGGCGGATGAATCTCTGAAAAAAAGTTGGCGAAATAAACTGTAAGAAAAGAGGTGTCAAAAGCATTTGTCGTCACGATTTAGGAGGTACATTAGTGATGAGTGAAAGTCACCTCACACACACACGCACAAGAGCAAAGGGTAAAATTCCGATTTTAAAGTTTTAGTGCGAATACGAACGATCGTAAAGATAAAAATCTACTAAATCAAGGACATAGATGGTAGCAAAAATGATCCCTTTACTTTAATACCAAAACATTAGCAGAGTTGCCAACATCCGGCTTTTGTTAACTCATGAAAACGTACTTTGAACCAGAAAATTTATTTAATTAGAAGTGTCTAGTATTATTTCAGAGGATCATTTGAAAGGGCATAGCCGGATAAGCATTGGAAACATGCCTTTCAATCAAATTTCTTGACTTTTTCCCCATGTGTGACTACTTATCTGTCAATGTATTTCCCATATTTTCACCTTATAAATATTGATATTTTATGAGATAAAAATGTTTTTTCAATTTTTTAAAAACTTTATTTTTTCAAAAAATATTGAACCGAATTAAATGCAATTAATTGAGTTTATATAAGCAACAAAGTTGCATAACTGGGAATTTTCGTATAATTTTTTGATTGTAATAAGTGTGTGAAAAAGCTATTTAAAATTTTACAAAAATAAAAATAATATCTTATAGTTGTCCGAAAATTACCATTTTCTTGTAAAAAGTTCCTCATATGTGCCCGAATATTATATAAAAATATCAAAAGTTTGCGTTGGGTACTACATATAAATATTTACAAAAATGTGTATAAAAATTATTAAAATCCATTTAAAGGCGTTATTTGGGGCGGAGCTACTCAACTTCGATATCCGAAGACTTTTTTGAACAACGTCAACAAACGATGTGTCAATTGATGTATTTTAGATTTCATGAAGCATATGGGCTATAATTTTTAAAACTGTCGATACTATTTCGATATCGAAACTGATCGAAATGTTTTCTTTCGGAGACAGTAGAGAGAAATATTTTTGCTTGGAAAACACTAACATTCTTCGATAACGAAATGTAACGCCAGTTATTATAATGATTTTTATTGAAACATTTTCACCACTTTTAACGAAGAATAATAAGAATAAGTAGTTCCGTTATTATATATATATATTGTATTAAAATTAATACGGATGCTACATAGCTATGATTAAATCACAATGCGTTCTGTTAATTCTGACATATCGATAATGTGTGGTAATAGACAACCTTTTATTCAATATATACGCTACTAGCAATTTTTGTTTATTCTAATGGCAGATTTCTGTGGCTGTTTTATTTGTTGATAAATATTAGCGAAAGGTACGTAATATGAGTTAAAAGAAATAAAAAAAATACTGACAACATCTATGATATTTTGTACTAAGAAGTACATTTTTGTAATTTTGAACCGTTTAATACTTGAAAATAAAATAAAATAAAAATGTTTTTTTTTTTTTTTTTTTTTTTTTTTTTTTAATAAATTAAAATATTTTTTTTTTTCGTAAATAAATTTTAGCCCAAAAATACAGTGGAAAAATTACCAGGAGATTAAAATATAGTAAAGACATAACTATATCTTTGCGAATATATTATAAATATATATGCATATATAAATAGTCGTGTTCAGTGCTTTAGGCTTCACTTCCAAGAACAGTGACATTTATAGAGAAAAGCAGCTGACACGTGATAATGCATTGCATTATTTTATACATAAAAATAAAAGCTTATTTTTTTTTCTGTAGCCACAATTTTGTTTCCAATTAAGTTCCACGACAGTTATATTCCGGATTGCCATTTTCAGTTGACATCGTGACAAATAGAAATCATTCACTACAATAAACCAGCTTTTGATCGAGGCAGTTAGTAACTACTTACGCATTTCGCATGATGGTAAACAGGGCATACCAGTGTGTTTTAAACCTTGAAACTACTAACTTTAATTTATCTATAGAAAAACTGTAAAAAACATTTTAATTTAAATTGTATTTGATCATTGTCGTTACATTTGGATATCGAAGAATGCAGTTTTGTTTCTAGTCCGAAAATATTTTTCCCATTTGTTTTATCGAACACCAATAAAAAATTTTGATATCGAAACAGTATCGTCAGTGTTGCGAATGATGCCCATGTGTTCATTAAAATTTAAAATACAACAATCCTGTAAGTATATATTCCAAAAATTTTTCAGGTGTCGTAGATGAGTAGCTCCACCCCAAATAACGCCTTTAAATAAATTTTAATAATTTTTATGCACAATTTTGTAAATATTTATATGTAGTACCCAACGCAAACTTTTAGAATTTTTATATAATATTTGGGCACATATGAGGAACTTTTTACAAGAAAATGGTAATTTTCGGACAACTATAACATATTATTTTTATTTTTGTAAAATTTTAAATCGCTTTTTCATACATTTATTACAATCAGAAAATTATACAAAAATTCCCAGTTATGCACCTTTGATTCTTATATAAACTTAATTAATAGCATTTAATTCGGTTCAATAGTTTTCGAGAAAATGGAGTTTTTTAAAAATCGAAAAAACGTTTTTATCTCATAAAATATCAATATTTATAAGGTGATAATAGGTGAAACACATTGTCAGATAAGTAGCCACACATGGGAAAAAAATCAAGAAATTTGATTGAAAGGCATGTTTCCAATGCTTATCCGGCTATGCCCTTTATTTAATTTCGTTGACTCAATAAATTTCTGGTTAGAAGGATAATTGTTTGATTTTTTAAAAAGCCGGAGGTTGGCAAGTCTGCATTAGTACCAAAACTTTAATACCAAAACATTATGCCGTGATTTAAGAAAATAAATAGGAAGTATAGAACTACTTTTCAAAATACAGGAGTTTTGATTATAATTATTATGTGGTATTAAAAATTGAATATAATGAAGCATTTTAATAAACTCTTGTTTAATAATTCGATGCAAAGAGAATGAACTTTGAATACCGATGTCTCTACATTTGCACACATCCCAATTACAAAGCAGACCTTTCCCATTTTGGGGACCTTTTTGATGGAACCTTTAGGGAACCATCTAAAAATGAGACGCTAGTGTGATTCTTACAGACGACTAGTGTCCCGCGTAAATGATTGCTCATAAAGCTCTGGACACCAGTATTTTAACCTAATTGTTTCGCCTTATGTAATAGCCGAATTATCAATGAAAGAAAAATGACGAAATGAACTGTAAGAAAGTGATGTCCAAAACATTCGTCGTCGCAATTTACGTGTACATTAGTGGTGAGTGAAAATCGCCACTTAAGTGCAAAGGGTTAAATTCCGGTTATAAATTTTTAGTGCGAATATGAAATATCGTAATGAAAAAATCTACTAAATCGAGAACACAGGTGGTAGAAAAAATGCACCCATAGTCACTAGAAAGTTAATATAATTTTTTGCTTTATTTAATGGTCAAGTTGACAATTAACTTTAGCAAAATTTATTCAGTAGTACGAAAAATGTGTATAACATGGCTGCTAATGACAGCAGTTAATTTTGATTTTTAAACAAGGATTTCTATAGATTTCTTAAATTTTTACTTTTATAATCTCATCTTTTTTTATGAGCTCAAAATTTCCAGATTTTAATTGGATATAATATACTATTTAAATAAAATAAAATTATACGATAAAACCCACTTACTTTAGAAGGATTAACATTCAATAAAGGATATTATTGAATAGAATTTCATTTAATTCTCTTTAATAACTGTGAAAGATATAGCTGACATTTATTATAAATAATTTTAGCCTATTTATAACCTTACTGTAGTATTATGGATTAAATTTTAATTATGTTCAATAGAATTACAGAACTAATTTAAATAAGATTAGCAAGCTGAAAGCAGAAAAATGGGAAAAGTAAAAGTGGAACATTGGTAATCCGCTTAAAATATTTTGTAAGCAATTTATTCCAAACAAAAATTAGAAAATAAACAGAAAATAAACATACACGATAAAATTACAAGCGGTAAGGAATTAAGTTCTGAGTTACTGTTTAAAAAAATGCAATACAAAGGTATAGATGATATAAACTTTTAAAATACGAATTCTATTTTTGTACTTTTGAACTGGTGAAAACTGTAAAAGTTTTATCCTAAAACATTTATCCTTTATTTTGCTTACAAAAGGGCACGTGATACTTAAAACTATGTAAAATATGCTAAGAAAAATAAATATTTTAAGGCTGTATTGAAGTTCATCTGCTCAACAAGTGCGACAACTTCTGACACAATGACGTACATATTTTTAAATGTTAAGACATAATAATGGTAGATCTGACTATGGAAGAGATTTGGAATCGAAAAGTTTTTCCTTTTTTCACTTATAAATATATTAACAGGTTCACTGCCACCGACGCGCTAGCGCGTCCGACCGCTGGCACTTTGTATGTCGTCGACGCTCTAGAGCGTCGAGAGTTTGGAACACAGTTAATGGTGCTCAGAATCCTTCATTATGCTCACCAATTATTTTTTATTGTAAAGTTTACCTCATTCAATCACGAACATTTTCGCGATTCAGCAACGGAAATTTTTCTGTTTTTAAAAACTGGTATTAAAAGGTCAAAAATTAAGCACAAGACTATCTTCACGATGTAGCTAAAACACTATTTTGTAATCCGGCTTCTGAGGATGAAAACATCCTTTTTAGTGGCAGCGAATGTGTTAACTATCGAACGGTTGAATAATAAACATTTTCGATCGCGTGTTAAAACCTTTACTGTAATGTTGATTTTTCTTTTCACATAATCAACTTTTTTTTGTTATAGTAATATACTAAGGTTATTTAATTTTGCATCAGTTTCGTACATTAGAATAATTTTACACGTCAAAGTAGCGACATAATGAGCAGTAAAATGTGACTTCTCAAGAGAAATTTGCTAATTATCGCTAAACGTATAATTGAACACATGTAAATGATTTGATATTTATTTATTATTTGCTTATTTTTCTAATGCATTGAACGGTACCTATCCTTAGGAGTATATCCATGATTTATAACTTGAGAACTATAATTCTGTAAGAAATAAGAATACAACCCTTGGCAAAAAGTTTCTGATCACTGTTATCAAGTTTATGAATTTTGTATTTCGAAGCGTATACTTCGCGATTCAAGAGCATGGGAACGTTTTGCAATATGCCAAATAAAAGAAAGAATGTTAAAATATAAATAAAAAGTGAATTCAATATTGCAATCATATAATGTATAATTATAATGCAGACAAAAATGTTTCCTCGTGAGAAAAAAATATCCGATCAAGATCGAAGTTGGAAAATAGTAATCGATCACAGAGGAAAAAAGTTTTAAATTTGCATATTGAAAAAAGATTAGAGTGCCTGCGCATGCGTATGATATATGAATCCTATTTAAAAGAAGAAATCTTCCAGTTGCGAGATCAAAAGCAGCTCTGAAGTGCTGGGAAATGACTCGTGTGAAAAACCTGTCTCGCGATTTAAAAATCCGCATGATTTAGTTATTAGAAGAAGTAAATTTACAATGGAAAGTGGCTGATTTATGAAATTGTGCTCAAAGTACAGTATGCGATATTTGGAAAAAATATCAGTTGACTAATAGCGTGGAAAATTTACCTCGAAGTGGACGACCACGAATGTCAATACCTAGGAAGGAAAAGAAAACTTGTGAAAATATCGAAAAGAAAGCGGCAAGCAACCTCAAAACAACTTGATTCCGAATGGTCTAAGTATAACGTAAAGGCATGTGACCGCAGTACGTAATCATTTAAATGTAGCAAGATTTAAATCTTGTAAAATTAAAACAAAATCTTACATGATAAAGAAGCATAGAAAAGAGCGCCTGCAAATGGTGTAAAAAACATGTGCACTAGCCATTTGATACATGAAATAAAGTTATTTTTAGCAATGAATTTCGCATAACTATCGGTAAAAGTTTTGACTGTGGAACATTTGTTTGGAGGAGAGTTGGTGAAAAGTTCAATGATAAGTGTATCAATACGAAGACAAAATTTTCACCTGCATTTGCACTTTGGAGTTATATTACATCACAAGGCGTCGGCAAGTTGTGTATTGTGTTACGTACAGTAAGCTTTGAAGTTTACATTGACATTTTAGTGGATTTTTTGATTTTCAGCATCGATCAATAGTTCGGAAATCAAAGTGACTTCTTATTTCAAGATGACAATTAGCTCCCCAACGCACCAAATCAATGAAGAAATGTCTACAAAATGTAGGTAACATACCAATTCAAACCATGACGTGACCGCCCAATAATCCGGATCTTAATCCCATCGAAAATATGTGAAATATATTAAAAAGAAAAATCGATTTTCGATGAATTACAAATGCCATAGAACTTACGTAAAGCTATAAGGGAATGTTGGGGTGAAGTTACTTCCAATGAGTGTAAAAATCTTAATGAGTCCAGTCCACTAACAATTTCGACTGTCATCCGAAATAAAGGTGGATTTACGAAATATATAATTACAGTGATCGGTTATTTTTTTCCAAATCAAAGCATGATCGGATAATTTTTTCTTTGGTGCCTAAATTTCAATCACAATTTTTCTGTTTATAAATTGCTGAATGGTGATTTTTCTTTATTGCATATTATTGTTCATTATATGTAACACAAATGTATTAACGCTAATAGTCGTTTCATTTTTATGCAGTGAGAATAAATAATCTTTTCTTACAAAAGATGGTAGTGTTGATGTAATGATCGGAAACTTTTTGCCAAGGGTTGTATTTACATGCTTTTAGAGAAACTGATTAGATTTCGGTAAATAAGATAT
This sequence comes from Maratus speculifer, assembly GCA_964019185.1. Taxonomy (NCBI): domain Eukaryota; kingdom Metazoa; phylum Arthropoda; class Arachnida; order Araneae; family Salticidae; genus Maratus; species Maratus speculifer. The sequence continues at coordinate 273,560,788 of OZ025299.1, forward strand.
TCTATACTAGATTAAATATTCACGAATTATTCAAAGGTAGATTGATTTTATATCCTTTTATTTAGAAATAAAGGTGAGTAACGCGGATTATCCGTTCAAAAGAAGTAGACGTTTACCAGGATCACGTGACTGGCCAGGGTGAGCTTCGGCGAATAGAAATGCTGTTCGTTCTTTTTCTTTTATGTTGTGATGTGTGATAAATGAATATGTAAAAAGTTGTATTAGCATCATTTTTGTACATAAATTTTTATGTGCCGTCGTAATGAAAAGAAATTAAAATATTTTCAAAAGTTGCCGCCCCGAGAAATTTATATTCCGAAACAACATATGAAGCTTTTGTGAATTTAATCTGAACGAGCCGATAACTCGCGCCCAACGTGGGTCCACGAATTTGATTCAAAATGTTCTCATCTTAATTTTACAAGAGCATGGTATATTTTTTAGTCATGAAGCAGTGGCGTAACCAAGGTGCGTGTCCAAGTGCTCTAAATACCGGTAATTTTTAAAAGTTCTGTTCACCTTATCTAAGCAGACAATTTAGTGCGACTAAGGAGAAGAAAACCTTACAATATTACTGTACAGTATTAATATAATCTTACAACCGATTAATTTGGCCACCCATCTTAGTTAAGCTACTGTGAAGTGTCGTTTTCAGCTAGCATACAGAAACAAAAGTTACATGACCGGTTTTCTGCTTGCGAAGTAAGTTGTTAGTTTTTTAAGTGTTCTACAAATTAATGTTATTTCTTTTCTTTTGAAATTTTAGGTCATCATTTTTGCACCGCGTGATATGTGTTATTTCCGCAAGTTTTAATTCAATGATAATGTGCATTTGTAAAAGCTTTCAATTCATTTGTTTAAATGTGCCTATAAATATCATCTTTCAAGATTTATTTATTCTATAAGATATTTTTTTACAAGTAAATGAAGTTGAAGAGAATGGATTCACAAATTTTAAAAAATAAATTTTTTATATTAGTAATATTCTTCATTTTCTCAACATAATTTATTTTATTACATTCTATTATTTTCCATTCATTTATATATGGCATATTCCCCCTTCCCCCTCCCTTATATATTATTCTGGAGTTTACTTTCGGTTCTAATCTTGCATGTTTAATTTTTAATTTGTTTTAAGATATTTTATTGATTCATATAAGCAGAGAGAGAGAGAAGGTAAAAGAAGTATTTATTTACATTAGTTGATTTTTTTTACTTTTTAAAAACGAGGAAAATAAACTGTCAATCAAATAGAAGTTTTTAAAATGTATTTATAATTTATCTCAATTATCATAAAGATATGCCTTTATTTATTTATTGGTTTCGTAAGAGATTGATTACAATTTTTTTATTTAAGTGTTTGTTGTTATTTAAATCTAAACGTAAGTATTTAATTTTGAGTTCCTTATTTACTGAGTGAAAAATCCTTGAATCTGATTTTCAAAACAGAATGAGTAAATTTTTGCATTTATTATTTGTTTATGCAAGAAACTTTCCTTTCTTTCAAAGTTTTACTGAATGAAGCCGATATTAAGTAATCTTTGTAAGAAAATAATATTGGTTGAAAATTTAATTATGCAGTTATGTGTTTAATATTATTTAGAATAATGTTTGTAAATGTAAAATATTTTATAATGGTTTTTTTATCGGTTAAAATATTGCTTTGTTTAATTTTCACGTTATGACCATTTAGTTTATTTATAGCAACAGAGATTGAAAGTTCGTTTTGTTTTGTAGTAAGAGTATTGTTAGGAGTAAAGCTTTATTATTTGTTTGATTAATGAGTTGTTATGACAAAGTTCACGTCTGGGGATATTGTCTAAAGAGCCTGAGTATTTTTTGAACAAGCATGCTATAAAAATATGAAGACGGAGAAAAATCAGTTTAAAATTTCCATTTTCATGGATAAATGACCTGAATCTATTAACAATATTTACATCGCGATACAGCAGTCGTATAGGTAAAAATGAGGTGACAAAATATTTACAATTAAAAAAACTTTCACTTAATATTAAAAAAAGAAAATTGATATTTTGACCAATTTCAAGATACTGTGTCTTCTTGATGATTTTCATCGCTATTAATTTTAAGAAGGCATTATTTCCCATCACAACACATATTCTCTGTTTTCCCTTTCCCAATATCCTTAATTTACGTTTGGAGAACAAAAGTGAACTATTCTACAATTTCGTGAAAAGTAATTTCTGAAGTGTCAAAGCATTATTTTTCATGGCATGTATTTGCTACATAAAGAATTAAAATAGTTACAAAACTATTTAACTGGTATAGCCAGTTTAAAGGGGCTCGGGGGTTGAAAGCTTTTCAAAAAATCGATTCTTTTTTATGATATAATTTCATTATTCAATTAAGTCTTAACTCAATGCAAAAAACCACATAAAAATATTTGCATTTTTAACGGAGTTATAAGCATTTATGTATCAACATTTTCATCGCTGCACCATATAATTTCAACTTTAAGTTGCGTTTTCTCAAAACTTGATTTTTGACGACTGACACCAAGATTAAAAAATAAAGAATACTGCCCAGTTAAACTGAAGGCATTGAGCTCACAGGCTACAAATACTAATTGCACATTAAAGCTTTATATTTTCAAGGGTTAATTCCGTTCGAAAAAAAAAATTAAGAAGGGGAAACAGCTCTCCCCTTTTCTCTTTTTTTATACTTAATCATTGAACCTCCTATACTATCAAAGACATGCTTTATCATATAAAAAATCTATATCCAAAATTCAGAGCAAATTAGATAATTCTTAATAAAAACCCATTTAGCATTTATATATTTTAAAAAGAGTTATCCCCCTCTTTTATACTTAACCATTAAACTTCCAAAACTATTCAGAGATTTGAACGAAATCTGAAAATTCTGCTTGAAAAACCCATTTATATAAATTAAGGGGGGGGAACATTAGAACCCCTGTTCCCCTTATTTATACTTATTCAATGAACACCTAATAACAGTCACGGAATCGCCTCATCAGAATGATCCTAATCTAAATTTTGAACGAAAATTAATTCTGCATGAAAATCCCATTTATATCAACTAACGGGGGGGGGGATTAGAGCCCCTGTTCCCCCTATTTATACTTATTCAATGAACACCTAATAACAGTCACGGAATCGCCTCATCAGAATGATCCTAATCTAAATTTTGAACGAAAACTTAATTCTGCATGAAAATCCTATTTATATCAACTAACGGGGGGGGGCATTAGAACCCCTGTTCCCCCTATTTATACTTATTCAATGAACACCTAATAACAGTCACGGAATCGCCTCATCAGAATGATCCTAATCTAAATTTTGAACGAAAACTTATTTCTGCATGAAAATCCCATTTATATCAACTAACGGGGGGGGGGCATTAGAACCCCTGTTCCCCCTATTTATACTTATTCAATGAACACCTAATAACAGTCACGGAATCGCCTCATCAGAATGATCCTAATCTAAATTTTGAACGAAAACTTAATTCTGCATGAAAATCCCATTTATATCAACTAACGGGGGGGGGGCATTAGAACCCCTGTTCCCCCTATTTATACTTATTCAATGAACAACTAATAACAGTCACTGAATCGCCTCATCAGAATGATCCTAATCTAAATTTTGAACGAAAACTTAATTCTGCATGAAAATCCCATTTATATCAACTAACGGGGGGGGGCATTAGAACCCCTGTTCCCCCTATTTATACTTATTCAATGAACACCTAATAACAGTCACGGAATCGCCTCATCAGAATGATCCTAATCTAAATTTTGAAAACTTAATTCTGCATGAAAATCCCATTTATATCAACTAACGGGAGGGGGCATTAGAACCCCTGTTCCCCCTATTTATACTTAATCAATGAACACCTAATAACAGTCACGGAATCGCGTCATCAGAATGATCCTAATCTAAATTTTGAAAACTTAATTCTGCATGAAAATCCCATCTATATCAACTAACGGGGGGCATGAGCCCCCCGTTCCCCCTCTTATACATATCGAATGAACTCCAAAAACTAATCAGGGAAGCGCCTTGTCAGGATATACCTACATACAAAATTTCAAGTGGATCGGATATTTTTATCATGAGTTATCGCGTTACGTACATACGAACATACATACAGAACGGACGGGCACATAAGCTCTCAGGCTATGATAGCCTGTGAGCTAAAAACTATTTGATGTAATGGCTTATTATTTTTTTTTTTGCATACATAAAACATCATTATCTATAGAATGAATTAAGGATATAACTATTACTTAAAAAAACATTATTAAAAAACAGGGGAATTTCCATGGAAATTTCCAGATCAAATATCAATATTTTTTTATGAGAAAATAAATCAAGTAAAGAAGCATGAAATTTCGCCGTATTCAAGGAGTGATTTTCTATAATAAAATACTGGTGCCGAAGAATATTTTGGTCTGAAAATTCTCTGACACGTATCATCCCTGAAAAAATCTCTCAAATTTGAAAATTTAAAAAACCCCTAAGAATATTATTTTTAAATTAAAAACACTCAAAATATTAAACTACCTAAACTACATTAATTCATTCTATAGATAATGATGTTATATACATGCAAAAAAAAAGCCATTCCATCAAATAGTTTTTTTTAATCTTGGTGTTAGTCGTCAAAAATCAACTTTTGAGAAAACGCGACTTAAAGTTGAAATTATATGGGTGCAGCTATGAAAGTGTTGATACGTAAATGCTTATAACTCCGTTAAAAATACAAATATTTTTATGCGGTTTTTTTGCAATGAGTTAAAAATTAATTGAATAATCAAACTGTATCATTAAAAAAATCGATTTTTTGAAAAGTTTTCAACCCCTGAGCGTCCTTAATGAGAGTCCATCTTGTTTTGTATGTCAATCTGCCAGGTGCAAAATTGAATCAAATGCTTTGTACTGCCAATTAAGGCTCCATATACTGCCTGAAGAGGTTTTTTCTCTTTTGGCACTTAAAAACTGTCTTAAGAGTTTGAAATTTTTTTTTTCTAAATTTTGAAAAGCGGTTTACTCGAAATTAAAAACTTTAAGGTTCCACTCCAATTCTCAATGCTGCAATTGTCTTCCGTGTATATTTTAACATTTACAATGTATGTAAGGTCATGTAAATTTAATAACCGTGTAGGTTACCAGCAGAAAATCCATAGATGTGTTCATCTCCCAATTATCTTTTCGAATACTAATCAAGATTTATGCATTTATAAACGTGGTAATAGCTCGTTTTGATATTTCATATGTTTTTTAGGTTAAACATGTTCAAATAAAACACATTTATTAATATATTTAAGCAGTTTTACATGTAAAATCTTTTTAATAACATATACAGGGTTCGTACGTACCAGGGGATTTAGAAGATTTTAAGTGTATTAGAAGCAGAAATTTTGTAGAGTACTGGTCTCTTTATACCTTAAGATAGAATCTTTCTTTTTTTCTTTAAGTAAGCCAAATATTATATATAAAAAATTCTGCTACAAGATGTTTGAAAGCCCTTGAAGCGTACGAACCTTGATATAGCAAAGCGAATAGAAGTAGAAAGCTCAAAAATAATCTAAAGCGTTACTAAAAATAATAAAGTTCTATTCAAATATGCATACATAATACTGACAATAGGCATGTTTTCACAAAGGCATTAAATTACAGTATTAACCGTCTTAAAATTGCATTAGAAAATTAGATTTATTCCAATTATTCATCTCTGAATTCGATTTTCAATTTTTTGAAAAATGCATTTGAACTTCTGAATCAAACTTGCAAACTATTTCGCATTTCATTTAGTAGTATTTCAATAACTAATGCTCGTCTCATTTTATTCCATAATTTGATGATTGAATTTGAGAAGATTACTATTTTTAAATAGTGGTAACGAATAAGAGAAACAGTTGACAATCTATGCAAATTATAAGATAGTAAGAGGATTATAAGAAGTTTTTATTTCTTTTCAGCTTGATTTTTTTATTATAAGTAGTCATATTATTTTACACTAAGAGTATAATTTTAAAATTTATTATCATTATATAAATTAGTGGGAGTAACTAAAAGTAAAAAAGAAACCTCACTAAAAATATTGTTTTCCTTTTTAATATTCTAACCAGAAACAAACTTATTTTTGCCCATTAGAACTGTTTAGTAAATACACTTATTGGGTGTAATTTTTAATGATATCCTACTCTTGTTCATTAGTTACCGTAAAAATATTAATGTTCTCTAAGCGATTCTCGATCGATATTCCATTAAGTGTTTGCAAATTGTTGCTATAGACTAAATGTAATGCTGTGTTTAATTGTTTGAAAAATCTTTTGCAGATGAAAACTGCATCATGCTAATTACATGATGGCTTTTAATAATGTTATTTGTTTTAAAGATTTTTATAGAAAACAATTACAGAAAAAAAGAAATCTGATAACAGTTCTAGATTAAGTATATTTTTAAAAGAAACAATTTGAATTATTAAACATTTTATAAATGTTATTAAAATAAACAGCTTTAAACGGAAGCAATTATATTTTTAAGATTTTTGAACTTTTTAAAAAACAAATAAGCAATAAACTCGTAAATTTAATTAAATAATTTAAAATAAATCGAAGCCTTTGTGAACAATCTGTTATGATTTTTTATGAAAATAGCACAAGTCAAGGCTAAAATACGGAGTACGAGCTTCGAACGGGTCCTGAAATTTCATAAGCAGGAAATTCTTCGGTACCAGTATTCTGTTATGGAAAATTTCTAATTATTAAGGGATAATTTCACGCGTTTGAAATAGATTTATTTTTCTATTTAAAAAAACACTGGTGTTTCACCTGGAAAATAACGGTGTCAGTATGAACCCTTGAATATATTAACCCCTTAGCTGTGGCATTGTTTTCGACAACATACATTAAAAATAGGGGATGTAAACATTTTCCATACTAAAATAGCTGCTTTACTTAATCGAAAAACATCTGCCAATCAGTAAAGCTAAATTTTCAGTTAAAAATTAGTGGTGTTAAAAAGCTTTAAGTAACGAAGCGTGCAAAGAATTCCTGCCCGAAGTCAGTTCGGGCAACACAGTTAAGGGGTTAACGGACTCAATTTTGTTAATATCATTGCGTGAAAATAAATGAATAAATTATTTAAAAAATCTCCTATAACTGAAATTATACTTTTGAGCACTATACACAGTCGTGGAAAAAACAGTAAAAACCCCTAACTAAACTGCAACAAATTCCATAATAAGAAAGGTGCTGATACGAAAAGCTTAGAAATAAAGTCTATTTTTAAATGCTGTATACAAAAGTGGCTTAGGGGATCATTTGTAAATTAAAACCAGACCATTTTTTTCAACAACCAATTTTGACAATATACTTTAAATATTCTCTTCTAACTATGCCTAGAACAAACATTTAAAATAATTTTGATTGAAGTATTGATTATAAACATTCAAAATTTTGCGTTTGTATTGTTAAATTTCATTTTAATAATTTTATTAATATATACTGAAATTGTTATACAAATGTGATAAATTTATCTGTATTTATAATACTAACAAACACAACTGCATTTAAATTTAATTCGAAAATTTTATAATATGAAATATGAAATATGAAATTAATATTCGAAATAAAATAGGAATTGCAATCTACAATTTTTTGGATAGATTTATATTTATCATTTACTGTTTTATGCGACATCTTAATTTAAAATTTTTCTGCCATGTTGTTTCTGAATTTTGCTTTGAAAAGTCAAAATGATATTTTAAGGGGCTGTCTATGATGTGCGGAAAAGCACAAATTGAAAATTAATACATCTTACCCATTCTATTGAAACATTTGGGCTATATCCAAATGTATTAAGCGAGTGAAATGGTCATGGTGGCAAAGAATAATTAGACATTAATAGAAGTGACATAGTCATTCTGTAGCATTTCAACAATCGAGTTCAGAAGTTTAATTTGGATGCAATCCCTAAAATAGGCTTATTATAAAATAATTAATTTCTGTGAAACTAATAGTATAAAGTTCATAAAAGTTTGTAATTATGTTAACTGAAGGGTTTAGAATTTATTTATTGTGTCCAATTTTTTGTTGCGACGGTAATAAAGAGTTAGGTTTCGTTTTGATATGTAGATGGCGTACTAAGTAAATTTTATATACATAATTTAAAATTAGACTTTATTTCCACGGGTTTGTAACAATAATTTTAATCTACAATAATTTATTGCAGAGTTAGTAGGTGGTGTTTACTCTTTTTTCCCACGATTGTACATACTGCTGTTTCAAAAAGGTGTCACCTGATTACAAATGAATCTGACTTAGTAATTATATAAGAAACATATTAACCCTTTGAGCTCTGATGGGTAAATTTCTTCAAAATTCTAAATGTCACATTGGCACCAGTATTCTACAAAGACAGAAACCGGTTTACAACATACGCGAAAAAAATGCATTAAAACTTTTTCAAATAAATCTGGTCGAATTATCTGGTGTGGATGTGACATTTTGGAATTAAAATTATGTGGTAGAAAATTCTACCAGCAGAGCTCAAAGGGTTAAACACTGTGACAGAAGAAACCTCAAATTTTATTTGCATACTTCCTAACTGTTCTAATCGGCTCGTATTAAACTCACAGAAAACATATTCATATAGTCCATTCTACGCTAAATTTGCGAATAGATTGCGATTCACTCTTTGTGACAGCTTTTTATGAGTTAGCCTTCTTTTTCTACAGCATTGAGTGAACTGAATGTGCTCATTACACTCTGACAACAGTTTATACTGAAATGCGTAGGGGAAGATGGGGATACTGGAGCCATTTTTAAAATTTTAATTTTTTTTAATTTTTTATAATTTCTTAGAACAAAATAAAATATTGAAAATGAAAATTTGATATTTTTTCTTCAATTGAAAACCACTTTCAATTAATTTTGAGCTATTTTTCTATGTCTAATAAATGTTTACTTTTTCTTTTACATCGTGGCTCAAGTATCCCCATGGAGGGGATACTTGAGCCAGATGTCATATTCGCACCAGTATTTTGCAAAGAAAAAAAACCGATTTACAATATACGCGGAAAAATGCATTAAACCTTTTTCAAATAAATTTGGTCGAATTTTCTGGTGTCGTTGTGACATTTCAGAATTAAAATTATGTGGTAGAAAATTTTACCAGCAGAGCTCAAAGGGTTAATCACCATACTTTCAAAATGGTACCAAGGTATGTGATTTCTTTTTTACATGTTCAGAACTATAAATATGTTACCATGTTGCCAATTTTAGAAAGAAAAATTGACCAACTGTAGAGATAATAGGGGTGGCTCAAGTATCCCCTATGCTCAAGTATCCCCACTCTCCCCTATATCTGACTTGTAATGGATTACATTATGCATTATTTCTGTGTTCCTAAGGAATTCATGCCAATTATAAAGAAGCCAATTATAACAAGCCAGTGCTAAAATGTTGAAATAAATGTGTGACAACCGAAGTTGCGAATAAATTAATTTGAAATAAGAAAATGGCAATATTTCACATACCCGGAAAATGGAAAATTTTTATAATTAAATTTTGGTGCCATTGTTCCATTTCACAATTAAAATTTTGTAGTTTCATAGACAAACTACTCTGTTAACACTAGAATGACGGCAAGGGCCAATTTGGCCCCTACTAAGTGAATATATTTCGGTTCGAACCATAAATTTCTTTCTAAAACATGTTTCAAAGAAAAAAAAGGGGGGGGGGAGAAAACAGTTAATTAAATAACATAAACAGTTACAAATAAATATCCTGGTGTTAATTATTTTTTATAAAACTTGTGTATATCTTCCCGTCTTTCTAGTGTTAAGGTTGTCCAGGACACAAAAATCTTCACATTTTCTATAAAAAAAAAATAAAAAAAAATTGCATTAATAATTTCCCTTTTTTCTGCTTATAATGATGTTTAGATCATCTTTTCTTCTTAATTAGAAGAAAAAATATTGTAATTTTCGTTTTGGTTTCTTTTGAAAATTAAGCTATCAACCGATGATGGTCATTGAAATGACTGAAAGGACTGTTTACGAGACATAAAGGGTTGTGTTTGAATTCCGATTCCAGGATATTTATCGGATTTTACAAGTAGGATTTCACTTTAAAATAAGATTCTTGTCTATTTAGAACTCGTTTACAAAATAAGACTGTAGATCCCGCAACCAATCTTAGAAATAAATACGGTTTTGAAATTCGAAACAAATACACTATATCACATTTTATCATAATGAATTACTTATAAATTAAACTTTCGTTTATTTTCTCATAGAAAACTTCAAATTTTAAATTGTGGTAACTGAAAGCTTGTCATATTTAGGATACAGAGAAATGGCGATGAATCTATGAAGCGTTAAAGCTGCCATTTATTGTATTTCATTATGACAGTTTAAAATTATAAATGACACAAAAGAAAGATTTTCTCATGGAAAAACACGTTAAAAGTCTGTTTTGCTGCGGGGTATTCAACTCAAATAGATATTTTACACGAAACATTGCGTATCTGAGCTTTTTTTAGACAACTGTCAAAATAAAACTTTCGATATTTGTCTGAAACTACTGATATTTTTCTATTTATTACTCCAGGCTCTAATATTTCCTTTTGTGTACTATATCCAACTTAAAAAATATATATTTCTATAACCCATCTCATAAAAATAGATCTTTTCTAAATTATGTTTGAAATCTGCTGATAGTGGTAAAATATTTTTTGCAAATTTATTACCACATTTATTCAATATCAATCGCTTAACCAATATCTGCCAAAATTTCGTTTTCTCCAAGTCAAATAAACATAATTTTAAAATAAATAAATAAATAAATACAATTCGAATCAGATAAACCAGTTATTGAAATGTTTATCGATCTTTATAACTACTAACTGCAGTTTTTATTACATAAATTTTTTGTTTATATTTGAATTGAAAAGAAAATTCTTATAGAAAATCTCTCTTTAAATAAAATGAAACTTTGTGCGTTTGAATTAGATTAATATTTTTTATAAAATTCATATGGAAAATAAGATGACCTACACGAATTTTAAATATACACATAATTGAAATGAAATGGTTCACGGAAAAATTCCCGTAAGCTAAAATACTAATAAAATAAATACCTTATCAGGGTGCGTAGTCCGGAAGGACCTTGCAAGGACTTTTTACCAGAATTTTTATAATGTAATATTTGTTTTATTTAACGAAAAAAGAAATCTTTTTTTTTTTCAGATGTAACAAAAGTAGTTTAAAGAATTTCTGATGCTAAAAGAATTAAAATCCTCAGAGTTTCTTGATGACTACGCACCCTGCTTATGCGTAAAATTTTGGTTGAAAAAAATAAGTATACATTCTAATATATCAATTTGTATATTCTCACAGCTTCCCGTGCTGACACCGAAAAAGGCAGTTATCGAAGATCGATTTTTTCAGTGTTTGTATGATTCCTTGAATTTAAATATCGGTATTTTCTAATAGTATTCGTTGCCTTATTTTTACCTGAAAAGCAGCATTTTCCAGCGTATAAAGCACGTATTTCACATTTAGTTTTCAAATATCAAAATGCTTAAAATTAATTCTATCAAAACTCGGTAAATTATTGTCTTAAAAATTATTCTTTAGTTCATCTGTTTGTTAGAGCAGAGAAAATAATTTTCAAGTAACTACAGAACTGAGTAAAGCAGGGCTCCGAAATGGTCCGCGAACCGAACATCAATATTTTTTAACAGAAAATTTCGTGATATGTTTCTACAGTATTTGCACTAGAATTAACTTCCAGAGTTTGTTTCTTGACAATTTGCAAGAAAAATCTAAAAGAAAAGTTTCTCTTAGAAAATTCTGATGTTCCGTTGGCGGACCATTTGGGAGCCCTGGAGTAAAGGCATAAAAACTAAATTTCGTAAACATTTAAAAAATCACTACTTTGACTTTTTTTTTTCAATTATGATTGGTGACATCATTTGTATCAATTTTACAATTGAAAGTAAAGTTCAACCTCGGTTGTCCGAGCTAATGATGACTGCTAGTACCTAATATATCTAAAATATCAAATAACACAGCGTGCTCGCAAATTTAAAATCTTATCAAATAAAAAACAATAAAAAGTTTTTCAAATGATAAAATGAACAAATATAAAGTTATGTTTCGCAGCTGGGAAGGGACGGGGGCTAAAATAAAGGGTCCGATAACGCGATGCATGTGGTATTCAATAGAACCAGACGGCCCATAGTAAGGCGTTTTGATAAACTAGGAGAACACGAAATGCAACAAAACTGCGTATATTAGTAGCTGAATGTCTATTTTATCAAGATCTGAAGGTATTTTGTCGAAAAAATTCAAGGTGTCGATTAACTGATCGTAAATTTGGCTTTTCCCTAATTGGTTTGAAAATGTTTCAGTGGATGCTCTAGCCTGCCATAAGTTCAAAAAAAAAAATCACGTCCTATTTAATCTTAGACCACCAGTTTACTGGACGTATGACACATGACTGTCAAGGTAAGATTTAACCTACTCTTGTTTTAAAATAAGCGCTGTTTAAACCCATTAATTGTGTTTTAGAGATTGTGATTTTGCATGAATCATATCGATTTTTGCAATCTTTCACTTGACTTTTAACAAAGTGTTCAGCATTGTTCAGATTTTTTTTAAATCAAAGTGCAATTCACATAGTATTAGAAACTAAAAATATCTGCTGCAATTGGCTGCATATAAATAAGTTATTATTAATAAACAAGTTTAATATGTACTTGCAGTTTAAGTATGTATGTTTAGTTCAAAACTTGAAGGTCAATTTTAAACCCCTTTTAATTATCTGATTGAGCGGAATCTTTAAAAATATTTGTAGTTTTAAAGACAGTTGAATATTATTATTATTTGAGAAGCGTTGAAGCTACGCTTTTTATACAGGCTACACAAAAGTTTAGTTTAAATTTTGCAAGTTAATTTTAAACACCTTCCAATTATTTGATAGAGCTGAAATTTTATTCTTATATGTAGGTATGTTGCCAATGCAATATTATTTTAATTTATGGAACGTAGCAGCTACATCTTTTTTATACAGGGTTACACAAAAGTTTAGCTTAAATGGTAGTCGTTAATTTTAAACACTTTCTAGTTATTTGAAAAATCTGGAAATTTATTTTTATATGTAGTTATGTTACCAATGCAATATTACTATAATTTTTGGAACGTAGTAGCTACACCTTTTTTTACAGGGCCACATAAAACTTATTATTTTGTATGACCCTTATTTTGAAAATTTACGAGCAGCTCCCAAAGCTAAGCATGGTACAATTACGAAAGAAGTTTTAAACTTGTTAACTACTATCCGTATTATCTAATAAAAGATGCCCTGAAATTTGCTAAAGGATTCTGAGGAAAAAAACAATAATAATAAAAGAAATGAACGTTAAATTCCACGTATTCACTTTTTTTTTTTACTATTTTTCTTTTACTTTTATAGTGAAATAAGTATGTTTCACACATTCTTTAAAAGCCAATACATTTTTACTGTTATTTTTTTAATATTATAATGAAATAAGTATGTTTCATGCATTCTTTAACACGTTCGCTGTCGATAACTCCGCCCTCTGTGTTAAACGATTGAGAATTTCACGCGCTAGCTCGTGACCGGCAGAGAATGTGCTAGAAGGCAATATATATTTACTATTTTTTCTTTTATATTGAAAAATGTATGTTTAACACATTCTTTAAAAGCCAATATATTTTTACTATTATTCTTTTACTTTTGCAGTGAAATAAATATGTTTCATGCATTTTTTAAAAGGTTATATATTTTTACTATTATTTATTTTATTTTCTAGTGAAATAAATATCGTTCACACATTCTTTAAAATCCAATATATTTTTTTTGACACTGTTGTTGTTAAATAAACCAAATATTTATCAGTGTTTCAGTATTTTATTAGCAATACATTAAAAAAAACATCAAAAACTGATGAAACTTCAACGAAATAATTTTGTCCACCTAGATCGTCAAAACATCCCAATGTGTGGCCCCTAGAGTTGTTGTTGTATGTATGTCGGCCAATTATCTACACTATGGGATATAGGCCCTAAAGGGTGGGATGTCCTCCGTGGGGGTCTTTCTAAGGGAACCTAACCCGCATTTACGCAAGGTTCGAAGAAAACCACGGAAAACTCCGAACGATTAGGCCGACGGTCGCGATTGGGTTCGAACCCAGCACCTACCGTCTACCAGTTTGAGGTCAGAACCTCTCGGCCACTGGTGGGGCGTGTGGCCACTAGAAATAACATTGTTCGCTGTTGACATCTCAGACTGCAATATTTCTTAAAAGATGGTTAATTTTGTGGTCAAAATTGTCTGTAATATGGACAGTGAACTAAAAGTGTGATGTTTTTCGAGGCTCATGCATGCAGACGCGCAAGGGAAAAAAATCAGACTTTCTATTTCCCCAGTTAACAGAAACCTGGATTAATCGAAGCTTGGTTAAACAAAGTCCTACTGTATAATTTATTTTAAAAAAAGCTGTTTAAGAATTACCGTAGTTTCCAACGTATAATCCGCGGATCAAATTATTCTTTTTAGACCCAAAAAATCGTATTTACAGCTTAATGACAAATGTTTACGGCGGTCTAATAATTTACAATTCTTTTTAAAAAAAATTCTGGGTCAAAAAATGATTGTCTGATACGCTGATTATACCCCGTAAATTACATAACTATGATACAACACAGGGATATCAGTTTGGTATTTTGTTCCTTCAACTGATCTGAATTTACACAGGAAATTCCGAATTTTTATTTTATTTAATTGAGTTATGCTTACCATTAATCCTTTAACGTTCATTGGTTTCCCTACAAAACCACAAAATTTAAATTCCGATACATCTTAGCAATGAAAATGCTTTGTCCGTTAATGTATTAAACAAAGCAAATGTTTAAATTTGGAATATTTATAAAAATAAAGAAAATAATAAAGAAAAGAAAAGGAAAAAAAGAAAAGGAAACGAAAAAAAAAAAAAAAAAGAAAGAAATGAAACTGGCAGCCCTGCTTCAATTTTAAGAGAAGACACTCTGTATCCGTCCAAACTACGGGGAATCTACTTTTCAAACTGAATACTCATTTTCCTGCGAATTTATTTCATATAGTTTTTTCTAAATATCTGAACATTATATTTTATAGGTTCTGTTTATTAGGTAAGACTCAGGTTTTTGTTCGAAAATAGTGATGGGAAATGATTATGCCCGGTTTTAGAATTCGGTTCTAATGCATGCATAAAATGTTAAAAAATTTAAACTTTAAATCTAATTTTCCCAATTAATTTCATCAAAACCGCCAAAAGATAATACGAGCGCTGTATAAGTACATGCTCTTAACCCCTTTTTTGATTTGCCGGTACGCCGTTCGGGCAAGACGAATTTGCTTCATTTATCATTTAAAGCTTTTTGACACCACTATTTTTAAAAAAAATAATTTCATACTATTTATAGGCGGAAATGTTTAGAGTAAAGGTTACGAATATTTTATTTAAAAAATTGAGGTGTGAATCCGTTATTTTTAATTTATTGACCGGAAAAGTAAGAACCGCTCAACAAGAAAATACATTTTTACGTAAAAAATTACTTCATTTTCCAACATCATCTCCTTTTAGTTGAATTCTCTTAATCCAATATTTATTTTTTTTCTATCTCCTCTAAAAAACATAATTTCTCAAATCCTTCAAAAACGGCGCAACAAGCTCTTTATAAGAGCCGCCATTTTTTTTTTTTTTTCACCTAGCAATTATTTCATATTTGGAAATAGAAAATAATGTCTTGGAGCTAAATCTGGCGAATTTTGTGGATTCGGAAGCAGTTCGTATCATATTTCATTGAATATTGACATGGTGACTACACAGGTGTGCAAGCGCGCATTGTCTTGATGAAAGAATATTCTTTTCTTCTCCAAATGCGAACGTTTTTCTTTCACAACGTGGTTGAAACGATTCAGTAAGTTTGCATGGTATTCTCCATAGATCGTTTAACCGTTTTTCAAAGTAAATGACGAAAATCATATTGCATACACACTAAAACACTTTATCCATGACATTGTTTGCATTAGACACTTGTCTTAGCCTTTTTGGGAGCAGGTTAGCCACTAAAAACCAACTGTTTAGACCGTTCTTTAGTTTTTGGTGTACTGTGATGATTCCATATTTCATTAACAATTATGAATCGACACCAAATATCATTTGGACTTTGCATTAACTTCGTCAAACATTATGTGGCAATTGACACACGACTATATTATTATCAATAGTGAGTAATTGCGGCACCCATTTCGCTTAACGCTTTTCCATATCCAAATGAGATGTTAACCACTTAACCGGCTGCCCCGAGATAAGTCGGGGGTAAAAGCACTGTTTCCCCATACCCTTCGCCGGTGAAGTGGAATAACATACCACCTTTCAATTGAGATTTCCACAATCTAAGCAATCTCGCGCACTTTCACTTTCCAATCGTTTATCACAACATCATGGATTGTTTGGATCATTTTTGATTTCGCAACCTCAGTTGGACGATCTGGACGTTCTTCATCAAAAATCCTTATACGCCCACGTTTGAATTCACCTATCCAATATTTTATGGTTTTTAACGAAAGTCCATCGTCCTCATAAACGTTTCTGAGGTCCGTTTAAATCTCATCATTTGTTTTCTTTATCAAAAACAGGTTTTTTTCTACTGCGCAATATTCATTTTTTCCCACTGTTAAAATATATTCAATGTTGTTTTATTTTAATGGCTTCCGCCCACAAACAAAACTTCTTAGTAATTTGGCCAGTTGCAGAGTTTGATATGAAAGATCACCTTTGAAAAATCAATCATTTTTTAAATTCTAGTAGCACCACTTCTGGCCTTGGCCAGGTATTTATCATACTGCTCTCGTATATCGCAAATATTGGTGTGAATCTTAATGTAAAGAATTATCGCCTTTGAGTGATTGACCCTTTGTGTTTCAGTGTTTCAATACATGGAAACCAAATTGATTTCAAAATGCCATCTTGGCGCCAGAATTCTGGTATTAATATTTTCTGTTTATTACGCATCGATAAAAAAAAAGGATTTTTCTTATTTTTAACCTTCCTACCCTGAATGAGTCTAATAGACCCATACCTATAATTTGTTTTATACGTTTGGACCAGAACTTTTTTTATAAAGAAAGATAAATAACAGATTCAGAGCAATAAGTCAATTAAATACATTAAAATGTTTTAAATAACAATTCTGCTGTAAAATGTTTTTATCAAGATTAAGTAAAATTTGAACAGGGTAGGAAGTTAAATAAATATGTACGTAAGTTCCAATATCATTCAGCCATTTCAAGATTTTCATAATGGAAGTCCCAGTCCTAAAAGTGTAAAAAAAATTAATGTGCAGCTTGAATAACAACCAGGCAAACTTCCATTTGTAACACTGAATAGAAATTTTTGCTCATTCATGATAGTGATTTTGTACGAATACGGCTTTTGAGAAAAACTAAAAATAAAATTTACTGGTGGAAGTTTATATCGTTGATTGTCAGGATATGTATGCAGTTAATGTATAGTATTTAACCAATCGACATATTCTTTTATGTATTTGGAAGCTAAGTAAAATATTACATATGTATGATGTATATTATTAAAAACATGAAACTGACTGAAATTTTCATCAGAGATTATAGAAACGAAAACGTAATAGTATCCACGTTCTGCGATGCTGTGGATTTTCTTCATGTTATCTGTGTATACGTTGTTGTAATAGCCAGTGCTGGTTATCCATTGCAGTCACAAAATATTTAATTTCACCGAAAATTCTGTTAAGCTCTTGTAACTGTGAAGTATATGTTAAAAATATAGTCTGCACAGCCAGTGGTGCAACGAATATTCGTTATTAATTAACGAATATCAAGGGCTCCACGAAAATATATCATTACATAATGGTATAGGGAGAAATATCGTTTGGGATGCATTTTAATACTATTAAACTATTTCACTTTTATGAAATTGATGCATGTTGCTGAGGTTTACTACATGTTACTCTATGTGTAAAAGAAAATAAATAGTATTTTCAGGGACACACAAAAGATTTCGGCCACTATACTGTATCCGAAGTACTGTATACTCTTACACCAAATACTGAATGTATTTAAAACTTTGTTATAGTACGAACGCTCCTCATTTGCAACGCTTGACGTGCATTTTCCAACTTATTTTTTAAAATTTTCATAAGAATAGAAAATATCGTCCAGTAGGTTTATATTAAGAGCAATAATACATTTTTACTTTCTTCTATCTTCAATAGGAGAAAGTATTGTAATTGAAAATTTTTTCGACTTCCGGTTTTCGACGGATTTACACGTTTTAGGGGTCAGAGATTCCAAAAAACATGTTTTTACAAAATGTCTGTCTGTCCGTGTGTGTGTGTGTGAGTGTGTGTGTGTCTGTGTGTATGTCGCCATTCTACCATCAAAAAGTGTATGAAGTTATGCATAGCATTGAACCAAATTTTTTGTGAATGTTTTTGGCTGTGGCAAGCAGGTCCTACTTCAGATTTGGAATATTCCGCCGGAAGGGGGCGCTGCAATCTCGATGTTTGTGCCATTTTCAATATTGTACCGACCAAAAGGATATGAAGTTATGTATCGAATTGAACCAAATTTTTGTGTAAGTGGATGGTTACGGCTAGTTGGTCCTCCCTGACTTTGAAAAAAATCCCCCGGAAGGGGGCGATGCAATCGCGATTTTTGTGCCATTTTCAATATTGTACCGACCAAAAGTATATGAAGTTATGCATCGAATTGAACCAAATTTTTTGTGTAAGTGGATGGTTATGGCTAGTTGGTACTCCCTGAATTTGAAAAAAATCCGCCGGAAGAGGGCGTAGCAATAGCGAATTTTATGCCATTTTCAATATTGCAATACCTAAAAGTGTATGAAGTTAATTCTAGAACAGAACTAAATTTTTTGTATATGATTATTTTTTGGTAAGGCAAGTAGGATAACCCTGAATTTGAAAAAAAAAATCTGACTATCATTCTATTGTCTATCGGCTCGTGCAGAGACGGAAATTCGTTTTTACTCCTATTAATTGATTGAAGCAGAAATTTAAGATGAAAATCAAAGTTGGTATGATATTGAATTAAAATTATTAAAGCATTAAAATTAGTAACTATTTTTTAAAAATATTAAAATGTACGTATGAGATAGAAGAAAGTTTTGGGATTGGCACATCCAACTAGTTTCTAATGAAAATTCTTTCGAAACTCCAAATGAACAGTGTAAAACTCGATAGGACATTGCAATTAATAAAAATATTATAAATTCGATTTATCATTTATATTTTCAAGGAATACTTTGATTTCTTTACAACACTCTTTCTTACAAGTCGTGATATCTACATATCATTTTAATGTCAATCATTTTTAAAAGAGTATAAAAGAAATAGAGGCTGGAAGAAAAAGTTTAAAATGAAATCACTTATGTAGAATTCTGAAAACGACACAGAAGAACTCATACCGACATATAAACAAGTTTAAGCTTTTCTTATATTTGGTATGTGTCAAATTCGAGCTGACTAGATCCCAGCAATATGGGTTTCTGTCAAATACAGATAAAGGAATGCAATTCTGCATGCCATGCAGTCACTTATATTTACATTTGAGAAAAGTATTGGAGTTACTTCTAAATTTCATGGTAGAAATTCGTAAACACCTTTGAAAGTGCTTTGACAAATGTAAAAGTATATTGAATATATAATAACATTCTCGATGGTTATATCTACAGTTCTGCCATCAAACTGGAAAAGAACGACAATGTATTTCTAAAATAATATTTGAATAAATACTTAAAAATATTTTAAAGAACAATTTTACAATTATGAATACAGGATAACGAAATAAAAAGTGTTTGGTATATAATTTAAAGCTGGTAAATTCAAATGTTTTTAAATTATTAAGGTTTTATTAAAATTTGAAAGACATATTTGTTTTATTTATTAATTCTAACAAGTATTTAATCAATTCTCGCCTAAATGATTTTTCACGGGAAAGATAGGCTAATTCTTATCACTTTTCAACAAAGTTTTAAAGTGCTTAAGCATTCGGTTTGCCTGTCCAACTGTCCAAGCTCTAACTCCCATAAATATACTTGGAATCATATGCAATTGATAACGCTTATTTAGAGTTACCAAAGCATGTTTGTTATTGCATATGAAGTACGTACGATTCATTGTTCATTTACAGAAACACTCAAAAGACTTCGATTACATTATGATTTATGAAGAAAAATCGTTTGAAGAAAATTTTAATAACATTACGCTATATCAAATGTATTGAAACTGATATATAACACTGAATTCCACTACAATCACGTTGAAACAGAACATTCGTAGCATTTTTTATTAATTTTCAGGGACACACAAAAAATCTTTTACAGTACTGTCTTTTTGTAACAATTGCTGGAGAGTATGTTTTAAAATTCTTTATCAGCTTTTGAACTTATTGGTTTTTTGCATTTTACTCTTTATATATAAATTCTATACTTCATACACAGGGCTGCACAAAAGTATTTGCATACCATTCTCCTTATTATAGAAAATTGTTGAAGGGGAATTTTCAAACTAATATTTCAATGAAAAAATTTTTCGAATGAATGTTGTTAAAAGATACAAATCTCTATACCATATATAGGGCTGCTAAAAAATCGGATAATTCTGGTTTGGAAATGTGTTATACATTTCCGTATGTTGAAATGAGACATAATATTTTAATTTTTTTAACGGAGTAGTTTTGTTACATTACTCTGAATGTGTTAGAAAGTGCTTCATAATTTATTCTTAGCGCAGGATTTTTTCTTCTTTATAATTAGGCTTGATTGATTACCACAAACTTTTTTAAAATAGAGTAATTTGCTTTACTCTAACATCCTTTATTATGTATCTGCTATTCAGTTGATTCAGGTTCCTCAATTTCTTCCAGAATTTTTGTGGTAAAACGAATAATAAATATGTTTCTCACCCTTATCGTGTCGTCCATTTCTTGTGTTTTGTATCGTTACTAGTGTTGACAGATGTCCGCATAAATCAGGGCTCCAAATACTCTGGACACCAATAATTTCTTACAGTTTCTTTCGATGTCTTTAATCGCAGATAAAACTGCCATTTGATAATCTGGAGTCCAGATTTACACAGGAAACCTAGCAACACTAGTCGGTACTACTGCCCCAAGAAAGCGTTTCCGATCATGTATTGTTATGTGAATTCCCGTCTTCTAGAAGTGTTTTATCTCTCCTGAAATTTTGTAAACGTTGTGCTGAAACACCCTGTATAATAAAAGTATAAACTGACACGTGTAACGGAAAATAAAAAAGCGCTATTTACACAAGCTAATTTTAGGGTATCGTTAGTAAATGTTATTCAGAAAAATCACGAACTTTTAAAAAAGAATAAATATCTCTGTTCACATTTCAACTGAAAGAAATCGTTTCTTGAAGATATAAATATTTAAAAGGAAAAATTATTCGCACCAAATCCCGTTCACCGATATAATATTGACACATATTTTAATCTTTCTAGGAAATGAACTAAGAGGTGAGGTGTAGGGTGACTGGAAAAAATTTCAGAGGAAAAGTATAACAATGCAACTATAACAGTAACTCGTCATCTGACTCTCCGTTATTTGCAGTAGAAAGGGGGGAAAAAACGTTTTCGGAAGTAATCTAAAATTCCGCGTAGTCCTTCGATGTCTTTAGATTATTTTTAAATTCATCGATCAGGATTAACATAAGTTCAAAGCTCTTGAAAATCACTTTTTTACTGAATAAATATGATCTTAGATAAAACAAGGAATTTTTTTTTCAACTTTTACTCAAAAGATTTAAAACTCATTTGAAAGCAATGACAAAGTTTGTTTATTTTTAAAGGAAAAACGTCTTATTTGAAAGTTGTGAGTTTTAAAAATAGTCGTTCCGGAAATTAGTGAAATAGTGAAGGAAAAAGAAAAGTGAAAATATTCATCAAAGAAAATATCTCCACTGGGAAAGTATTTGACGCAGAAATGTGTTTTAAATTTTTCAATCCAAATGTCTGGAGGTGAAATTCCAAAAATGCCAGAATTTTGGCTTTACATGAAAGGTAGTATGTAAAAAGGTGGTATTTAAAAGGAAGTAGGTAAATCTATATATAATAAATATTTTTGAAGATCGTCATTTTTTCACTTGTGTTTTGAAACTCGTTTGAAAGGAATGACGAAGTTTGTTTATTTTTAAAGCAAAATCATATTATTTGGGAGTTTCGAGTTTAAACATTTATGGTCTTGGAAAAAAATAGTCGTAATATATTAAAAAAAATTGAAAAAATATATTAAAGGAAAAGGTAAACTAGAAAATACTTCATAAAGAAGTGTCTCTACTGGCAAAGTACACTAGTGGACAAAACATAAGGAGAAAGAAGAAATGTTCACTCAAATGAGTATCTACGTAAGATTGTGAGTCAAGAAGCAAATAATAGTATTAACAGAATGCCACACACGGTTTAATATAAAAAAATTTGCTTACTGTACAAACAAAGAAAAATACTCACACATAACAATCGTCAGTGTCATATCAATAAGGTATGGGGTCACCATGTAATATGAGACAACTTTCAACACGGCGTGCTATACAGAGCAACATAATTCAATAGCTGTTGAGGCAAGTTACCCCATTCTTCCTTCACTACTCGAATGAGATTTTCTTTGTTTGTGAGGGATCCACCAGTGGCCGAGAATTTCTGCTCTCTAAGAAGCTGGTAGACGGGAGATGCTGGTTTCGAACCCAGTAGCGCCCCTCGGACAAATCTTTCGGAGTTTTCCGTGGTTTTCTTAAAACCTTGTGTTTCCTTGCGTAAATACGTGTTAGGTCCCATTAGAAGGACTCCTACAAAGGGCACCCCCCCCATTAAGGCCTATATCCCTCGTGTTGATAATTGGCCGTCATAAACACAACAACATTGTTTGTGGTAGGAAATTGACACGCAGCAATACATCTCTCTAAGGTATTCCATACATTCACAATGGGATTAAGGTCAGTGTAATGTGCTGGCCAATCTATGCCGATGGATATCTTCGGCCTCAAGAATATATTGAACAGACTATATGCGATGGCAAGGTGCGTTATCGTCCGTAAAACAAAACTTTTCGCCAACAGCACCTCGAAAAAGTCGAACATGTGGAAGCAAGACGTCTACAGTCTTGGATTCGTGGTCAAGCACACAGAGATAGATCCGTGCGTCCACTGAAAAAAAATGCCTTCCTACACCAAATACTTGAAGTCGCATATTCATCTCTTTCTAGAATATTTTCGCTACAGTAAGCACTACCAACCTCTTACCATACCAGTTTACGTCTGCAATCAAACGATAGACTGAATCTACTTTCATCTCAGAAGAGCACGGTAGACCAATCGTCATGAGTCTAATTGGGATGCACACGGCACCTCTGTAAACGGGCTCTAAGTTGGCATCTCGAGAATGGGACACACACCACAGGTCTTCGGGTGTATAGTCTATTTTCAAACGACTTGTGACAGTTTTCCGTGATATTTTAGTTTCTGTGGCAGCACAAAATTGATTTGCTAATTACCAGTTATACTGCGTTAGTACCCTTTTGCCGAAATATCAATATAGGGATCTTCTTTGGACGTCGTACTGCTAGGGCGGTATCCTCCCGTGTACCTATTACATATTCAACACTTTTATAATGTAACCCATAGACTAGAAACAATTCTGTGTCACTATGTGTGATGTTAAATTGTCGGGCTATATCTCTTATTTTGCGCCCTTCTCCAATTTTCCGATTATACTACCATGCGTAATATCATCTAAATGATGCCTCAAAGGCAGATTCAAAATTTCAATGTTCATGTTTCTGTCCATTTCCTTCAAGTTTTAAATCTAATGACAACTCACAGCACCCACCTATTGCCTAAAATCTCCTATTTTTTTTTGTCACGTGATTGAAAAAAAAGTAACCACATAATTTGCATTTTTTCCCACAAAACAGAGTACATCTCGCGTTGTTGCGAATTTATACAGTTAGAAACTTATAGATTTATACAGTTAGAAACAGAACCGCTGCTGCAGTTCTGTTTCTAACTGTAATTGTTGCAAATAACAGCGGTCTTAACAACTTAATGGTCGCATTAAATTACGGTTTAAAAATTCAAATTCATTATTCCCACCACTTTTTTGAAAAAAAAATATTTATCTTATTTAATGACAACTAAAACGATACCAAAATAAATCTAATTACACTTTTTTATATAACTGGTGCGAATCAAACAATTCTGAATAAAAGCCGTGAAGCTTATACACGTGAATATGTGGGGCGCGATGATGGTTAATCAGTAAAACTACCGTGAGCGTTCCTTTTGACGGCTACCATATGAAAATGTTTCAAACCAGAATTTTGATTATGTAATAAGTTTGAAAGATACAAAGAAGGGAAACGTTAAAAATTAAAATTCAACAATTTTAAATCAAAATTATGATGTGAAATATTTTTATATTACTTGACTCAATCTTCCTGAAGTTCCAGAGTTATGTTTTGTCCACCAGTGTATTCCCTTGAAGCAGAATAACCTTTTAGAGCAGTGTTGCCAGATGGGCTACTTATTTTAAATTCAGATTCTTGACTGGCACCACTTTTTTGGAATAGTAAAATGCATTTTGTTTAATGACATATTAATAAAACCGAAAACAAACGGAATTTTGCCGTTTCAAAAAACTGGTGCGAATCAAGAAATCTGAATTTTTAAAAAGTAGCCCACTGGCAACACTGTTTTAGAGTGTTCAATAAAAATGTCACTTAATGAAATCGTGAAATTTTTGAAAAGCAATGTGTAAAATCTATATACCAGGGAAATTCTAAATTCATGATATAAATTTTAAGGGTTATTACAGGAAATTTTAACAATCATTTATTGCATAGGAGTGTATAGGCGCTAGTGACGTGTTGAGATACAAACACAAGGGGGCATATTGGACCTTTCGTTTTTTATAAATTTTTCATCCGTATCACAAAATTCCATTAAAAGTTTTTATTTTATTTAAGATAGACATTTCATAATTACTTAAAGAAAAATTCCTTCTTTGAAAATTTATGGCATAAAATCGAAATTTTTGAATTAAAAAAATTATTTACATCTTTCTAT
This sequence comes from Maratus speculifer, assembly GCA_964019185.1. Lineage (NCBI taxonomy): Eukaryota > Metazoa > Arthropoda > Arachnida > Araneae > Salticidae > Maratus > Maratus speculifer. The sequence goes on from OZ025299.1 coordinate 273,585,987, forward strand.
GTATTTTTTGAGTTTGTCAAATTTGTCCCAGATTTGCGTATTTTATTCCTATTCAATAATTTCAATTTCATACCGCGAATTTTCAAATAAATAATTTTTATTTGTCTAATCATAAAATGTTTGTCTTAAATAAAGGAACGAACAGCATAGGAATTTTCTGGTATGAACGAGACATTTTGAAAAAAAAAAAAAAAAAAAAATTCGACCCCTGGTATTTAACCCCAATGCGTCACTTGCGTCAGTACACTCTGGTATAATAAATGACTGTTACCGTGTTTTGTATCATACCTTAAAGTTTGTACCATGAATTTAGTATCACTCTCGAGTATCACTCTCGATAGTAAAAATCTTTGAACATTGTAATTTCCTTACCTGTGTTTTAAAACTTGTTTAAAAGCAATGACAAAATTTGTTTATTTTTAAAGTATAAATATAATTTTTAAGAGTTTCGAGTTAAAAAAAATTATCGTCTCCGAATTTTACGAAATATAAAACGAAAAAAAATTTTAAATGCTCCATCAAGTAGAATATATGCGCTCGGAAAGTATTTCGTTAACGTAGATTCACCTTTTAGATTTATCAGTCCAAATATCAGGAGATCAAATAGTAAAAATATCAGATTTGTGGCAAAATATAAAGTTAATATGTAAATTTTACATATAATAAATAATTTTGAAAACCGACAGTTCTTAACACGTGTTTTAGTAAATTAATTGAAAAAAAGCAAAAAAATGTTACAAAATACAACAATGCGACTAAAACTTAAATTCGTTATATGATAACCCGTTATTTGCGGTAGAAAATGTGAAAAAGTGTTTTCGGAAGAAATCTAAAATTCCAAATAATCCTTCCGATGTCTGTAGATTTTTTAAATTCAACGATCAGGATTAACATAAGTTCAAATCTCTTAAAAGTCGTTTTTATTCCGAATAAATATAACCTAAAGAATACAAGGAATTTATTTTTCAACTTTTACCCAAAAGATTTCAATGTAATGACAAAGTTTCTTTATTTTTAAAGTGAAGCTTTGTATTCCACCGTTGTAAATTATAAAACATTTCACGTAAATTAGTAAATGGTAAGGGAGAGGGGGGAGGACAAATTGAGAAAGTTTTAACAAATGAAACAGGTTACGTTGCTTATTTGACTTAAAAGTAAATATTATGTTTCGCCAAAACGTACAAGGGCGAGAAGACCAGAAAATACCTGAAGCATACTCCTATTCCAAAAACAGTATGCAGAGTGTTTACACTTATTGCTATATGATAGCTAATTCAAACAACTGTCACTTTAGAGGTATAGTTCGAGATGTAAAAATGTTTCACATGTTCCAAATTATATCAAAAGTCATTTGCGACATTTTTTTAAAATGTGAAATTAAAATTTTTGTACCGTCCTTGGTTCATATAATGGATATTTAGAAATGTTTACTCATGGTTAACCCTTTCCGGCGCACTACTCTTTAAAGTTGGAATTTAAAGAAAAAAAAATTAGGCAATCTATTTAGACCTAGAGGAGTACACAGGTATAATTTTGTAAAGATTGTACAAACCATTTTAATTATACAGCTGTTGCCACAGTGGTAAACTCCCATAAGTACAGCATTGATAAGCGCAGTGAGAAGAGCTTTGCTGTGAAGCGCATCTTACAGTACAATATTTCACCTATTATTTAAAAACAGTAGAATTTGATCTCTGTGGTGATGCCATCTAGAATTCATAAGAAAGATTTAAAGTAGCCATTAGAGTAGTTTTTGAAATATTCACGGAGTTTTTGTGCTTCTAAACAGGGGGAACTTTAAATGTTGCCGACCCGGCAACACTGCGCCGGAAAGGGTTAAAGATCTAAAACAGTGAAGATTCTTTTACTTCTTGATCGAAAGCAACCCAATTATGACCCCAAAAATTTAGAGATTTCTCTTTTTTAATTTGAAGTTACCCTTAACTTTGAATTTCCCTTCACTTTGAACATTTTGAATTCCATAAAAAAATATTTCCAGTAAGTTTGACGTTAACCCTATGAGCTCTGATAGTTGAATTTCTACCACTTAATTCCGAAATATGACAATGATACTGGAATATTCGACCAAATTTATTTGAAATATGTATAATGCATTCTTTTTTTTATTTCGTGTACACCATAAACCATTTTTTTTCTTTTCAACATACTGGTGCCAATGTGATATTTGAAATTTTGAAGAAATTTACCCACTAGAGCTCAAAGGATTAAATCAACTTTATCCTTTTAAGGGGAAAAACACTTCTATTCTCAAAATGCTGAAATGACCGATTGACACCAGAATTTAAAAACAAGTTTATTTCAAACTTTATAAAACGTTTTATTCACGTACTTAATAAAATTTAAATTATCCTTTCAAAATTCTAGTGTCAATGTGGAAATTATCGGAATTAAAATTAGGTGGGATATATTTTATCCCACCGGACTTCAAGATGTTAAACAATATAATAGCACAACAGAACTTAAACTTAACAATGAAAAGTATTCTATTAGATAATCATTAGGATTAAATATCACGCTTCTAAATATTTTTTTGTGGAAAAATAATTACATATGATGTATAAAAAGCCTTATTCTTCACTGAATTCAATATTTGAACCCTTTCTACTCCTGTGTTTCTTAAACAAATTTTATTCTGTCTGCACCACTTTTTCAAAAGAAGTTACTTTCAATTACACACTATCAAAAAATTATCTAAATAAATAAGGCATATTTTATTTTCCTTTATTGCTGGTTCCAAAAACAAATATTGCAAGGATGATGTTCAGTCAGACGATGGATAGACAAGTGCAAAGAATTAAATTTCAAACATTGTGAATGAAACTGATCACAGCAAATCGAATTTAAATGTGTACCCGTTTCAGATGTTTAAATGTACTTTATTTATTTTCCATATTTTTGATTGTGCAAAAAAATTTTTGAATGGCATGGTAGGAATAAATTATGTCGAAGAAAGTCAATTTTCTCAAGTTAGATTTAAAATATTAAACAAAAATTGCTATAAATTTATACATTTAAAAAGAACCTCGCTTCAAAATTTTGGGAAATATATTAATTAAAAATTTATTTCCGGTAGCCATTTGATAACAACAATACAGGCATTCGACAATACAGCGACTTTTTCATATATTCGTCCGCCGTGCAATTTTCAAATGATTAACTTTGTGATATATATTTCTTCAAATATTCTAGGATAAATCTTTGGTAGAGATTATCTGTTTAACAGTGATACTAACTGGACACAAAATTAGTCGTCCGGGCAAATGGCTGAATTTGGTGATCAAAATGTTAAAATTTTAACTTATCCAACTCCAAATAAACAACAGCCAGTCATTTGAGCAAAGATTGAAAGTTTGGAATCCATTTTTATTCAGAAATTTTGAGTTTTATTCTAGAAATAAAGAATAGTATTTTATGCTTAATTGAATGAGAGACACATTTAACAACCATTTAAAGTAAAATTCTTGTTTCGAAATTTCCGGTATCAATTTGAAATTTCAGATTAAAGTTGGAGGCCAAAATGGCAAAACTGATTTTACCGGTAGCAATTCAAAATACTTCGATTTAAACCAGAAATTTTTTCGTATAAAATATAAAATATAAATTGCACTGAACTGATTTGAATAAAATAGTTAATTAGTTTTAATAAAAAGTTTGGTGTAAAATTTTCTTCTAAATCTTGAGTAAACTTCTCGGTTTGTTTTATATTAAAATAATAATATTTTTATTAAATTAATATAAAGATCTGCACTAAATCAGCTTCAGAAGATTAAAACATTATTATATCTTAAAAATTCTCTTAAAACCAATTGAAATAATATTAAGCGTTTGCTATACAAGAACGTTGATCAAAGTTTGAGTTATTAAATAAATAGTTCTTTGTGTTTAATCCTTTGCGAATGAATTTGGACCGTTAAATTGGTTCATTGTAGACTTTTTAGGAACCATCATCTGATGTCATTAAATAACAAAGAAGCATTGTACGAAGCATATCAAATGTAAGCCGAGAGATTTATTGAATATAAATTTAAAATGAAAGAACTTAAGTCATTTTACATAATGAATTAATTTCTGTAACATTTAATCATTAATTAGAATCTTAAAGGAACAGTAGTTAATCGAAAATTTTGATCCCATAACTCTGCAGCATTTATTAATTAACTCTGGAGCAATGAATATGGAATGAATTATTAAACTGGAATAATTCTAATGACTGTCTGCTGCATATTTTGCATCCGACATGTTAGTTTCTTAATAAATAGCATACTTTTGTTAAGCTTTCTAACTGATTTCTTCCGCCCGCCAACGAGTTCTGTCAGGCAGTTAAATTTTATAAAATGATTTAACCCTTTCCGGCACACTGTGCTTTGGTCTGGGGTACCTAAATTTAATTCCAAACTTGCAAACTGCACCAGTAATATTTTAGTAAAATTTTGCTTTTACAATAAAATCTTAAATTAATGCATTCCAAATATCTAAAAAATTCGTTTGTGAATTCCAGTGTCAGTCGATAATTTCTTGTTTTACTAACAAATTTTGCCCGTGCCGTAAAGGGTTAACTGAAAATTACACGTGTAGTGTGAGACACAGCAAAAGTGCGTGCAATTTTGAGGTTTGTTATCTCTATTCTAACTAGAACCGAGTAACGGTCAATTTGACTGTAACCAAATAAAAATATTTGATTCGAACCAGTAATATCTTTCTAAAATAAATTTAACATGTGCCACATCGAAATAAATTAGATAAGTAATCTAAAAAGATATAGATAAAATTTCTGGTGTGCAATATTTTTAGAACACTTGGGTAAAATTTACGGAGATTTTTGTGGTAACCCTCTATTTTTTATGGTGGAATATAATCTAAAAATCCCGTAAAACCATAAAATTTTAATAATAAATTGCCCTTTATTTACATACAAAATGACAGATAACAAATTGAAAAATATAGCTATTTTAAATTTCTAGCATGAATTTGAAGCAGCCGAGTTAACCCTTCTTCGCATAGTGATGCAAATTTACATCACCTTTTATTTAATTTTTTAAAAATAAATTAAGTTCTTAGAAACCACTATATTTATTAATATTATCCTGTAGATCTAGAAATATTAATCCTGTGAAAATTGCAGAAATGTATCTCTATATAAGGTTAAAAACCTATCTAAAAATGTCTGGTGTCTAATCCTTAATATAAGCATAAAAAACACAATTATAAAAGAATAATTCATGCAGTTAAGGGGGTAGGATACCTTTAAACCATAAAAAATTTCGAATTTGTTTTGTTACATATTTTGATTCTGTAATCATTTCTGAACAATACGCAAAAAACCGCATTAAGAAACCCCCATTAGTTTACTAATTATGGCAGTTTCAATGTATCAATAATAATAAGCGAAATGTGATGATTAAACTTTGCGTCGCATTTATTCAAAACGATGAATTTTGATACTGCGCGCAGTGTTACTAAAAAACTATGCATGGCAATCAAAAGAAATTTTTACTATATATTCATTTCTTTATTATCTATAAGTTAAAACCAGAAAAATGTAATTTTTTTTTGTTTTTTTTTCTTTGAAAATATTTTTAAAAAATTGAAAATTTTTAATTTTTTAAATTATTAAGTAATTTTTTTAATTTAGACAATATTTTTTACAAATATTCTGGTTTTAGTATAAAGATGCATCTATTGTGTATACATTTTCACCAAAATGTCCTCTTTATATGCATATTTTCAAAATTTATCATGCGCATAAGACGTGTTGTTTTTTTTTATCTCTCATTATTATGTATATTTTTTAATTTATCTCTTCAATATTTAATTATGAATTTTTAAATAAATATATATTTTTATATACATTTAAATATGAGCTTCATATTTAAATGAAGATTTATTTTTATTTTTGAATTATTACACAAGTTTTGAAGCTTGGAACATAGCGGTATTTTTTTTTTTTTTCACGTTTTCAAAGGTATCCTACCCCAAGGGTTAAAAAATCTACTAACTGCAAAACACTGGTCGTAGAGCATATACTAACATTGGGTGTAGAAATATTAAGGAAGGTAATGTTCGCACATATACTAACATTGGGTGTAGAAATATTAAGGAAAGCAACGATCGATTTATTTTATCGTAGGACTTGTAACAATTGTCTAGGGATAAATAAGAAAACGGAAATTATTTGGAAATGTAATGCAAAATAAAATCCTATACATTCTGATTCTGGCACAAACTGTGAAACTGAAAAAGTTATCAAGCATTGAAAATGACTATTATTGAAAAGAAAGAAACAATTAAATAAATTTTCTGGTTCAAAGCATATTTCTTTATTTAACAAAAATCTGAAGGTTGACAAGCATGCTGTTATCAATTTTGTATTTTCAGCGAGATTTAAAAACTTTTGTACTAAAACTCATGGAACTATTGATAAAAGAAAGTGAGATATCCTGAAAAAAGTGGAGCTTCAATTGTAACTGCTTTGGTACTGTTTGATTACCTTGAGGGACAAATTTCCACCAGTAATATTGAATAGGTGTTTTTGACTTATTTAAACGAATTATTAATGAAAGATTTCTGTCACAAATAAAAGCAAAAATAGATTTATATTTTTATTGTTGGCAGATTATTTTTGCGGTAGTCAGTCACTGCGTTTCCGACATATTGTGACAACCTAGATAACGGTCTGTTAGTGTAAAAGAAAAATATAATACCATGGCACACTCCTACACCTGAAAACACATAGAAACATTAACAATATTTGTGAAAGAATTTTTTCATGATTAAGGCCGCTAAATTAATTCAAATTCTTCGATTCAAAATTTACTGGTGGAAGTTTGCTGCAGCGGTAATCAGAAACTATTGATCCTATATTAAATACAAGACGCCATCTTGTGACAACCTCTATATTTATTTCATTGGAAAATGATAGACAATTCGCTATATGTCTTCTAGTCTTTATTCATAATTCCATTCTAAAACTACGTCATATAAGGCAAAGAATTATTTATTCTAAGTACAGATGTTTTCCTTAATTTCCTCTTGACACATTTTAAAGATTTTTTTCAAGTTGTTCTATTTTACCATATAATTTAAAGGATCCTTCAAAAGTGCATAATAAACAAAAAAAAAAAAAAAAAAAAAAAATCAGAAAAAATCATAGCTAACGTTTGGTAAATGAGCTTATAAGTACAATTTTTAGAACAATTGTTGTTTATGAAACAATCATTTAAACACACTTTAGTTTTGTGTTTAATAATTACTTATATTTGTTTGATTTTTTTCTATGAAACCTTTTCTGATAAAGCATTAATTATCATTTAAAATATCATAAATTTTTCCTTTCAAGTTGTTCAAAAAAATACAACATTATAAATCAAAATATTTCATAACTCGAGTTAATAGAATATCTTTAGAAACAAGAAAAAATAAACTTTACAGGCTCTAAAATTTTATTACAGCTGAAGAAATAACAAAATTTCAACAAATAAAAACATAACACTTTAAGAGCTTATCGCTGTAATTGCATATTTTAACATATTTTACCATACTTTAAATTTTACTGGACAAAGTTTACTTTACTGTCTAAAAACAAAAGCACGAAGTCTCTTAAGAAAATATCTTCTGATTTCATGAATATCCGATGAGTATTGGAAGTGCCTGCCAGTTATAAGATATTAATTTTATATGGAAAGTAATAAAATATCCGAAAGAAAAATTAGTGTCGCTTTCTCAGGATCATAAAATTGCCTTTAATTAATCTAGGTTCTTAAAAGAGATCGTAGTTTGCGAGATTAAGGACTCTCGTTCGAGGAAGTCCCTAGATACAAACACTTCAACTTAGGTGAGATAAATAGAAGGATCTTCTTCGGCATTAAGGACGACAAAACTACAAGCAATATTTAATGCTAGATGTACAAAATTTCGCCTCAATGACTTCATATATATTCTCTTTTAAATTACTAATAAAATTTATAACAACATAAACATGCAAAAAAGTTTTTCGACGTCGTTTATCGTTCGTTAATTGTCAATAAATATTGTTTCGAAATAGAAAAAAGAACAATAGTTGAATACAACCCTTTTAGAAAATAAAAATATAGTAAATACTAGATATTTAAAAATTTATTGAATGTTGGATCTTTTTCTTTTTTGTTATGCCTAAACAAATTATTCCAACGTAAACATTTAAAAATTGTTTTTACTATTGTTTATCATTTGTTAATTGTTCATAAAAAAGTACAATAAAAAACATTCGATGTTTCGTTTGCAGTAATTTGCTATAGATTTACATAGCAGTTACACTTCTGAAATATTTTTAAAAAAGCATTGTTATGACTGGAAATTTGGTTCAATAAAATGCTATTTTTACTCTTTAAGCTGTTTATTATTTTTCGAAAAAATAAGTAAAATTTCTGGTTCAAAATTTGGTCATTTAAAAGGTAGGGGGCAATTATTTTACACAGATTCGCATTCTTGGCATAAAGGCAGCATAGAAAATTTATTTTTTTAATATGTTGAATAATACTGTTTTATAAAGCAAGGGTATCAAATACGGGCCCACCGGATACCACTAATTTTTAACCCATTGTGTTTTAGTTTTCCAGTACATGGAACACCCAACATGATTCCGAAATCCCAAAATAACGCGAGAATTCTCATATAAATATTTTCCGTTTATTAGGTATGGAAAAATAGTTTATTTTCAAATAAAATTGTGCATAAATTATGAAATTATTCAGTCATTTCGATATTTTTGGAGTGGAAGTGCCCTGCGCCAGAACGCTTTAAGGAAATAGCCGATTTTGTAGAAATTCCAAGATTATATAAGACAATGGTTACTATAAAATTTTAGTGGTAAAACGTGGGCCACGGTTTGTCACCCCATTTATAAAGATAAAAAGTAAATTGTGGTTTATAACTTTCAATTCATTCCAATAATTCATTTCTATAATCTTATATTTTTTTTTATCTTTTGAGTTTTCTTATAAAGATCGCACAAAATATTTTTATTTTTACACGTATAAATTAAAAAAAAAATCCATGCATAAAATTAAGGAATTTCATTGATGTTTATAAATAATCACTTTCCTTTGAATCACATATACAAAGAAGATTGGTACTATTTAAAAGTTTCAGGAAAAGCGGGTTAATATAAAATATATTAAGAACAATATTCGTAGGATCAAGCATGAAAATAACTAGTATTAAAAAATGCTCTGGCGAGCAGCAAAAAAGGTTAATATATTTTTTAATATGAAAAAGGGTTTGACAAGTGCTTCTGTTAATTATTAAGCATGAGGTAGGACAAGGGATCTCTTTTTGGCTACAACTCACTTCAATGCCAACTTTTAAAAAATAATATTTGCGCTTTTTCCGTGAAAACAAATCAGTCGCAGTTAATTTAAAAATGTATAGTGTAAAGACATAACCAGTAAAGATGCAGCTTAATTAATCATAAATGTAAGGGAAGACGACATAGTGCCAAAAACCTAGTTCCTGCAGGTATCACATTCATGCACTGCCACCAAGCATGCCCTAAGTGTATAATTGCACAGAAAATTTATTTGTAGTATAGTGCAGAGTGAACAGTGCAGTTAACATCAGGGATGTAGTGCAGGTTATACGCCGTATACCTTCTGGACTTTTTAATAGAACACCATATACATTCTCATGAAAGCTCATAGTATACACATTCTAGGGTATCCCTCTGCTTAGAGCATATATCCTATCTTATTTTTACGACTACACCCCTTGTTAACATCTAAAGCACGGTGGAAAGTTCTACAAAAGTAATTTTCTTTCATATGGAAAAAGCGCAAATATGATTTTTTAAAAGTTGGCATTAAAGTGAGTTGTAGCCAAGAAGGGACCCCTTGTCCTTCCTCATGCTTAATAATTAACAGAAGCACTTGTCAAACCCTTTTTCATACTTAAAAACATATTAACCTTTTTTGGTGCTCGCCAGAGCATTTTTTAATACTAATTATTTAATTTTTTGATAAAAAACTGAAGATTTTCTAATATCGTAAAAAGAAAAATAATTGCTGCTGTTAAAATTTATAAAATGATAACAACAGCATAAAATTTTGATGTATCAGAATAATAAAAAAGTCATTGCATTGCCATATAAAATGCATGATATGAAAAATAAACCATGGATTCGAACGAAAAAAGTACAGAACTTTATTAAGAGAATTAAAAGCCATACCAATTAAATACATTCAAGGTAATTTCTCGAATGAAACATTCACAACTAGAAAAGTTCTAGAAATTGAATAACAATTAACATAAAAATATTCCCGAAAGAATAATAATTTAACACAAAAGCATTTCTAAACAAAACGAACTTACATCCAATGGAATTTGAACTCTCTACCCGCTGCTGAGCAGCTAAATGCCTTACCTCGAAAGTCCTAGTTTAACACCAGAGATGCTGCAAATTTTGCTATAGTACCTATATAAATACCAGTATAAGTCTTGTGCTGTCATCAACAGCTCCGATCTGATTGTTTTATTTTTTATATGCCTGGCGGCTATTTTCCTACTTTAATTTTAGCTACCCGAAACAATCGCCAAATAGGTTTCCTTCGCCATAATTTCATTTTAAATATAAAGCTGTCACTAGCTTTATTTAAAATACATGACTTTCATTAAGGGTCTTAACTGTTTCGCTCAACAAGCGCAAAACATTTTGACACATTTACAAATTCATTTTTTAACAGAAAGTTATAAAACTGGAATGACTGACTATGGAAGCGATTTTGAATGGAACTTATTTTTCCATTTTATGATAATTAAATTACCTATTTAGTTCTAAGCTATTTCGATGAAGTAATCACCCGTTTTCCTCCTGCTTTTCGACCGGTTTTTCTGCTTTCGTCCGGAAATGTGCTCAAAAGTGTCAAATTTGAAGTCTTGTTAAGAAAAATCTATTGTGTTTTTAAAAAAAACGGAAAATTGAGTGCAATTAGACAGTTTCTGATTAATAACACCTGCTATTTTCATGCATTTCCGAACAAAAATAAATTAAAGCATGTGTCACAAAATTGTCCTTTTTGATTTAAGAACACCCTTAAAAAACACATAAATTAAAAATACATATATCAGATACATTTAACTTGCACGTTTTTCTTTCATTTTATAAAAAAATACTATAAGTAAATAAATAAAGGTACATTTTCAGTAGTTGTACATAACGAAAAGTTCTTGACGGGAAAAGAAGTTTGGCAATGTATATTCTGGCAACCTATATACTATTTCATATACACAAGCATTTTTTTCTCATGCGATAACAATGTATTTAACCCATTAACGCCCGAATTATTTTCTTCGCTAAAATTTAAATTTTGTATTTCCTACCACTTTTAAAATCAAATTAACTTTTATCTAAATTTATTGAGGATTCTGTCTCGTGAAAGAAGGTATATATTTATCTTCCTCTTTACTGGTGGGAAAACCACTTTCTTGCTGTTTTTGTAACCGTCCTCAAAAGAGGACGCTGGGCGTTAATGGGTTAATGTACTACTTAATTATCCCGTCGACCAAAGAACGATAGACAAACTGTAAGATTATATACCAATAATGGATGAACATAAATGTTACACTTTCTTGACATTAAACCCGCTACACTTGTTTGTTAAGTGATCAAATGATTTTAATTCGATGATTTATTTATATTTTTATGAATGTTTTACTTATTTTTTTGTTCTTTTGTTATTTAATATTAATTTTCTGCCAATAAGCGAATCAATAAGCTATTCAATAAGCGAATAGCTCTTGATATTAATTGAGAAAAATATAATATGTTGTTTATTAAAGTTACTTTACGGTTATATCCGCCGACATTATTTGACTAAATAAAAAGCATTTTAACTCCTTACAAATTTCCTCTAGCATTGATATTTTTGGTACTTACGTATTAATGCCACCACAGTAGAAGTTGTGCTAATGCGCCAATAAAGAGCGATCTTGTTGTTCGTACCTTTTTAGTGTTTTATTTTCCTCATTTTGACGTCATTTTTAGTACTTTAGTACTTTTTAAGCCTATTTTTAACGCCAATTTTTGTGCGCGTGCGAACAAGATTGCTCTTTATTGGCACATTAGCGCAACTTATGCTGCGGTGGCGTTAATACGTAAGTACCATATTTTTTATACTCTTTAATAAATTCTAATATTACATTTAAAATACTTCAATGTTATTAACATATGCGACATCTTACAAGTATCTCTTTATGGTTTGATTTAATAAATTCTGCATTAAAATATGAAAACTTTTATTAGTATTCTTTTGTCCGAAATCACCTGAATAAATCAAATTTAATATTTGGTACATCTCGACATCATAACTAAACGTCATCATTAAAGTACCGTAATTTCGGGTGTATAAGCCGCGGATCAAACAATTCTTTTTGGACCCAGAAATCTTATTTAGGGATTGAAAACAAATATTTACGGCGATCTAACTAGTTATATTTTTTTCTTAAAAATTTCTGGGTCGAAAAAGAATTGTTTGATCTGCGGCTTATACACCCGAAATTACGGTAATCCTTTCCGTTAATGACTTATTTTTTTAAATCTAAATTCATTAATTTTCTAGACTTAAATTTTTTAATGGCAACATTTTTCCTTTTGAGTAATTTGGCGAATAGTTTGTCGATTTCTATAAATGGGTGAAATTGGTCGATATGATAATCAAGTAGCACCGTACGTAATGTAAATAAAATAAGTATGCATTTTTGGCACAGATGTCATATACGCACCACGTTGGCGAATTCTTTTTTTCTGACGCCAATGTCATATGCGCTTCGGAGTATTTAACTGAATCCAGAGTGTCGTTATTTTGCTTGATATGCAACCCGGATGTTGTTCTTTACTTATTAATAAATAATTTATTTTTATTTTTTTAAATATATAAATTGTTTTTTTCTATAGTTAATAAACAAACCTTTTTTTAATTATTGTTATTACCTTTTAAAAAATATACATGTAACTGGTATTCCAAAACGAGATTTTCGCCAAATTGGCTTTAGAAAAAAATTAACGCCAATGTGATTCGAATATGGCATTTGTGCCGCATTTTAATATAGAAACAGAAATAATTCGTACGACAATAAAAATTAAAGTTCATCAGGTTTCTTTTCAGAGCTATTTATATATTTTGGCATCATACCCTCCATTTTGAAGCCAAAATAGCACCAAGCTTTGGCAAACAGATGTATATTAATCAGAAATTCATAAAATAAGTAATAATTTAACAGACCTAGAATCATTCAAAGTACCCTCAAAAAAAGCTGACACATTCTCACGTCCGAATCATCATGGAGCGCCCGACTCACCGCTCTTTTGTTGCGCCAAACCGGATTTCTTACCGGTACGTCCTTACCTTACGTCTCAAACGCTCAAATAAATATTTATAAAAATTTAAAACCATATTTTTACGCTTATCTTTTAAATGTCCTGTAGATTTTTCCATTCATGTCTAATTATTCATAAAATAATAACTGTGAAAAGTATTGGTATGAACGTTTGTACTTAATAACTTTACATATCTTTTTATCTTGTACAATAAAAAAAAAACAATATTAATGTCAATCTTGTGTTAAATCAGTCTTTGAAATAAAATATTACGTGATGGAAAAACACGGTTACGCCGCTTTAGCGGTTACAAAAATTTGCTATTCGGTCTTCCGGCGCCATTTTTGATTTATTCGCCAAACACACCAACCAGAACAGGATAATGAACTTTTCCGCAAAATCTTGCCCTGATCGCCTAAATTTGTTGATTTCATCATATGGACCTTCAGATAAGCAAGTAAATAAAATTATGAATAAAAGTATCATATTACTATGGCTAGCATAAATTTAAGAGAGACTAAACTTTTTGCCAGAGGCGGCTTTTAACTTAAATAAATGAGAATTTAATAATAAAAAAAAAATATTTCACTTCGCTCGTCAAAATAGATAGTAAATATGATACATGAAAATAACAACAAATAAGTATTTTTTTCACGTGATTTATCTAATCTATTTATTTATGTTACATGCATAGAGATTTTTATGTTCATTTAAACTTACGTGCAACAATTACGAGAAGTAACAAATGTAAGAAAAATACTATGTTCAGCTGGAAATTTCAGACAAAAATTCGATTTTCTCAGCGACCGTCAAACATACAAAGATGAAAAAACTGTTTTAAGTTTAACCATGAGGATTAAAATAAACAAAAAACGAAGTTAATCCATCCACGGAAACGTTAGCTAGACTTAGTTGAATTTTTTGCCTTAATTTTTTCTTTTAAAATTAAATAAAAAACTATTCTAAGTTGCAGTAATTTTTTGAATGCTATCATTTTATTCGTCTCGTCGAGTTCTATTTTTAAAAAAAAATCATTGCCGTATCTCAACTGGTTCGCCAGAAATTTTAGAAAGTTTTTTGCACTTTCTATTTCTTAAACATATTATACCAAACGCTACCGCGTTTGCTATGATTATAGTTGCGAACTAGTTATTTCCCATTACAATGTGTTCGTCCGATCTTTAACTATGTATCAATCTAAAATAAACCAGCTGAGAATGATAAAATTTACCTTAATAGTATAATGTATAAATAAATATTGGATTCATTACTTAACAAGTATGAAAAATCATGCGTTAAGCATAGATTATGAAGCACATTCCAACACTCCAGATAATCTTTAACAAAACTCCATTAATTAGGGAAATAAGGGTATATAGCCAAATATGTATTCCAATGCTTTTGAATAGTCCTGTATTTGATCTGTCAGTTGATATACATACTATATAATATAAAAAATTTATTTTAGCAAGAAAAAAGAAATTTCTTTTTCAGTTATTTGTACTAATAAATAGAAACACATTTGAAAACTTTTGTTCAGCCCTGTAGTTTACCTTGTACTTTTATTACACGTCAGTAAGAAGCTAAGATTTATTTTAAATTCAAAAACTTCTGAAATCATATCCTTATAAATTATCATTCACAGCCGTCCATGTATATATTCCTTTGCGTGGTCCTGTATATCATTTTATCTATATTTTGCAAACATTCCTTTGTAAATTGAATGCAATTCAGCTTAAAAATGCACACCTTATTTAAGAACCACTTTTAAGTAATTTACGCTCATACTCAGTAACATTGGCGAGCTCTTTTAGGTAGCCCTGTATATCAACTATAACATTTATACACACCATATAATGTACAAAGATTTCGTTAAACTTAAACGCGTATATCATAATAAAAATGCATTACATCCATCTATCGCCATCATCGGAAACATATACAGAACATCGGAAAGAATATACTGTTTGAAATCTTTTCTGTGTCTCTGTAAATGCAATGTATATTATATTATGCAAGACAGTATCGTGTAATTAATATTAAGCCTCAGTGACATATATCACTTTTATTATACATGAAAAATTATTAATATATTGAAAACATGTCGCACCCTATTCCCTCCTTTACCATTATCTAATGGAATTCTTTTGTGTGGCCCTGTAATTGAATAATAGCAATACTTTCACCTCATATTTTATAGAATGCATACTTTGGAGCACCCCTTAAATGCATATAAATATTAATATGTTCGACAGGGTGTAACATCTTTAAAATACCTTTGAAACGATTTTTCTCCATAGGCCGTAATGTAATGGAAAACTTTTGACTCTCCCTGTAAATAAAATAATCATGGTAGAAAGTTAATTTTCAATAGGATTCGTGCTAGGTTAAACGTCAATAACTTACATAAATTTCAGGACATTTCGAGTGTATTTACAGGAGTTAAAGCGCGGCCAGATGGACAGACAAACCAGATGCATAAGCAGAGTGCATAAGCAGAATGATTTTTTTTAAAAATGCATAAGCACTTTAAATTTTTGGAAAGTGTTAACAACGTTAAAATTCATTTGAAACAATTTCTCCCCATAGGCCGTAATGTAAAGAAAATTTTGACTGTCCCTGTAAATAAACTAATCATGGTAGAAACTTCATTTTCAATAGGGTACGTGCTGGGGTAAATCTAAATAACGTTCAAAAATTTCATGGCAATCCGAGTATATTTACGAGAGTCAGAGCGTGGAGAGACGGCAAGACGGCCATCCGGCCAGACGGACAGACGGACAGACAAACCGAATGCATAAGTACTTTCCAACTTTCTTGAAAAGTGCTAAAAAAGAATAAAAATAAAAAATGTTGTTACAGATCGAGTATTTGAGATAATGCTTAGACATAATCATTATTTAAAATTAGAAGAATTTTTACAAACGCTACTTGTTTATATCTTAGATAAAATCCCGCTTCAAATTGCACATCTGTTTTCCATGTTCGATTCACTTCCCCTGAAACTGTTAACGCTAACACAAAAATGGCAGGGTTTTTTTTCAGTTTGTGTACGAACCCTTGAATTTTGGCACCAATAGTTTTTAAAAGCTCTTTTTGCATTATTTTATTGCGATTAATTAAGTTAAAGAAATCCATTAAAAAATACTGGTGTCCAAATTTCGGGGGTAGTGCATACGTCAAACAATAATTCACGTTTGACAACCGCCATTTTCACTGCTGAGGCCTAGCATTCAAGAGAGATGATCGATTCCACTAATACAGTGAAAAATACAAAAGAGGTGTGGGAAGAGGGAGGGTGTTTGTTATTACAAATAATTACAGTCTGATGGGTTTTGTCGGAAAGCAGTGATTTGTAATTAAAAACATATCTTTCTTTGCGCATTTGTCTTTTGTTTTTCACCTTGTTAGTAGAACCAGGATGTACACGTAAAGATTATTGCTAGAATTTCCATTCAGATATACACAAGAAGCGTTCTGAAGAAATCCTTAATTTTTAGCACTTTCCAACAAAGTTGAAAAGAACTTATGCATTTGGTTTGTCTGTCCGTCTGGCCGTCTGTCCGTCTGTCCGCGCTCTAACTCTCGTAAATATACCCTGATCGTCATGAAATTTTTGGACGTTATTGACGTTTACCCAAGCACGAACCCTATTGAAAATGAAGTATCTACCATGATTAGTTTATCTACAGAGAGAATCAAAAGTTTCCCATTACATTACGGCTTATGGGGAAAAATCGTTAATATACTCGGATTGTCATAAAATTTTAGGGCGTTATTTACGTTTACCCTAGCACAAGTCCTATCGAAAATGAAGTTTCTAAGATGATTAGTTTATCTACAGAGCGAATCAAAATTTCCCATTACATTACGACCTATAGGGAAAAATCGTTAATATACTCGGATTGCCATGATATTTTAGGACGTTATTGAAGTTTACCCTAGCACGAATCCTATTAAAAATGAAGTTTCTACCATGATTAGTTTATCTACAGGGCGAATCAAAAGTTTTTTATTACATTATGGCCCATGGGGAAAAATCGTTAATATACTCGGATTGCCATGACATTTTAAGACATTATTGACGTATACCCTCGCACAAGTCCAATCGAAAATGAAGTTTCTACCATGATTAGTTTATCTACAGGGCGAATCAAAAGTTTACCATTACATTACGGCCTATGGGGAAAAATCGTTTCAAAGGAATTTTAAAGATGTTATACCCTGTCAAACATATTAAAATCTGCATTCTGTAAAATATAAGGTGAAAATGTAGCTATTATTAATTTACAGGGCCACACAAAAGAATTCCATTAGATAATGGTAAAAGGGGAATTGTGTGTGACATATTTTAAATATATTAAGCTCTTTCATGTATGATAAAATTAATGTATGTCATTGAAGCTTAATATAATTTATACGCTACTGTCTTACATAATATGAAGTACATAGCATTTACAGGGCTATACAAATTTCAAATAGTATATTCTTTCTGAAGTACCGTATATGTGTCCAATGATGGCTGATGGAGGGATGAAATGCATTTTAATTATGATGTGTGCGTTTATATTTCGCTAAATATATGCACATTATGTGGTGTATATAAATGTTACAGTTGATATACAGGACTACGCAAAAAAGTTCACAAACTATACTGAATATGAGCGTAAATTGTTTAAACGTGGTTCTTAAATAAGCTATGAATTTTTACGCTGAGCTTCATTCAATTTACTGAGAAATGTTTGCAGAATATAGATAAAAGGATATACAGGGCCACGCAAAGAATTCGGTACATGTACGCCTATGAATGATAATTTATAAGAATGTGATTTCAGTTGTTTTAAAAGTGTTTTAGTTTACAATAAATTTTAGCCTAATGCTGACGTGTAATAAAGGTACAATGTAAACTACAGGGCTGAACAAAAGTATTCAAGTATGTTCCCATCTAATAGTATGAATTGCTGAAAAAGAAGTTTCAAGCTACTGGGTATTTTCTTGCCAAACTAAATTTTCCCATTACATCAACTGACATATGAAATACAGGGCTGTTCAAAAGTACTGGAATACATATTTGGTATATTTGGCTATACACTATTATTTCCCTAAATAACGAAATTTTGCTAAAGGTTTCATTCAGTGTTGGAAAGTGCTTCATAATCTATGCTTAACGCATGATTTTTCTTACTTGTTAAATCCAGGTGATTGCTAAGTATCAGGCGAAAGTTCTCGATTTTTAACATATTTTTAATTGTTTAACCTCTTGCAGAGCAGTACTATTCAGAAAATGTGAAATGAATGACTGATACAGGAATTCACGCGCAAAGGGTATAGCCGGGTTTCGTATGAATATATGCCCTTGAGTCAACCACATCGAGTCCTATATGGATCGATAGCACATAAAAAGAAATTCATTTCTCCCCAGTTTTAAGTTTGTATCTCAAGACCATAGGGGGTAATGACCCTAAATGCCTGTTTTGGAAAAGAGCGCATTGCGACGAAACTACTAAGCAGATTTCATCGAAAAATATAAGGGAAGTAAAAAACCACCATACTAATGTTTGACAGTTGTTTCAGAATTATTTAAACAAAAAAACAAGTTTTCTAAAATTTTTCCTATTTTTAAATGTACATTTTAATTAAAAAAACTGAAATTTCTGAGTGACCACCTTATTTTTTTGCATTAAATACTCTGAGACATAATGCATATTCACTATCAATTTCAACTTTCTACGTATGGTGCATTATATTGAAAAAAGGGTAAAATCATATTCCGGCGGAAATGTGTGGCGTGTCTCGGACAAATTTTACGCCTTCTTTTCAAATCTCACATATTAATTCACACGGTATTTTTAAAAGAAGGCGTGAAATTTGTCTGAGACACGCCCCACATTTTCGCCGGAATATGATTTTGACCCTTTTTTAATATGATGCACCATACGTAGAAAGTTAAAATTGATAGCGAATGTGCATCATGTCCCATAGTGTTTCATGCAAAAAAATTAAGGTGGTCACTCAGAAATTTCAGTTTATTTTTAATTAAAATGTACATTTAAAAACAGGAAAATTGCTAGAAAACTTGTTCTTTTGTTTAAAAAAAATCTGAAATAATTGTCAAACATTCGTATGGTGGTTTTTTATATCCCTTATTTTTTTCGTTAAAATCTGCTTAGTAGTTTCGTCACAATGCGGTCTTTTCTAAAACAGGCATTTAGGACCATTACCCCCCATGCTCTTCAGATACAAACTTAAAACTGAGGAGAAATGAATTTCTTTTTATGGGCTATCGATCCATGTAGGACTCGATGTGGTTGACTTAAGGGCATATTTTACTATGAAACCCGGCTATACCCTTTATCTTAAACTATGCAAAACCTATTTTTCCCATTATTAGTAAATGAAAAAAAAAATTATATCAGAATTCTGGTGTCACTGTGGCATTTGGGAGTCCAGTTGGTTTTCCATGTAATGGAACACTGAAAAACAAAAATTAATCTTTTTTTAATAATGAATCATTTATTTTTTTATGCTATGTATCAATCAATTTCGAAGTAGGCTTTTATAACGCCTACCTGCATTCTTTCAATGAACCTAGGTTAGATAGCAATCCTCTTAGACTAATAGCTAATAGATTATAATGTCATATCTTAACAAAAGTGAACGTTATCATTTCCTCACTTGTTCCTTGAATTCTAAATACTTGTGTCGAATTTATTATTTTTACCACTCTAGTTATGCCAAGGCACTCACGACTTTTATAGCCTCTAAAATTTAGCGTCTCTAAGATTTATTAATATTATTGCAGCTTATTTAATATTTCATTCATTTTTGTTTTAGTTTATATTTTTATTTTACAAATATTTGTGCTAAATATCTAATACCATACATGCCAACATCATTTAATTATTACGGAGTCTGATCTATGACAAACAAGTTTAAAGCCGGAAAGTATTTATAAGATAATGTGACTTCTTTTTATGTGGTACTCAATAGATTTCTCATTAAAATCGTTTCTTAAATAAAATTAACGTTAGAAACACGATTGTTTTGGATCAGACTCCAAAATACTTAAGAGAAGGTAACATCTGTATCTAATTCCCAGGACAAAATGCGTTTTAGACAATCCGTTGTTCAAAGAGCAGATTATTATCAAAAAATCTCAATAATAGGTATCATTTTATATAAATAAAGAATGCATCTTAATAGTTGAAGGAAACATTTTAATTTTAAATTGATTGTGTGAATTTTTAATATCCGAAATATAAAGGCCATTATATTGGAAAAACTTTTGGTAGTTACCGTAGGCATTCGAAAGTTAAATTCTTCAAGGCCGGTGGTCAATATTTGGACCACCTAATTTAAATTCCTAAATGCTTCATCGGCACCAGAAAATTGGAATAAAGAATTCCTATTTATTAAGTACGCGATAGCGTTTGCTTAAGATGTAATACTAGTCACCGAAAAAGACCCGAATTATAATGTTAAGTCAATGGGGGCTTTTTTTTTCAAATATCTCGCTCAAATTTTAATATTTTTACATCCTTTTTTTGAATAATATAATTTAGGATGTTTTACAACCGGGCTAGTTTTTACTTTTTTGATTTTGATTATACATTTTTTATGTTACGATAATTTCAATTTTAGAACCGGTTCTAACTGGTTTGGAAAGTTAAAGTAACTTTTTTTAATCTGAAACCAAAGTAAAAACATTAAAATTTGAGCGAGATATTTGAAAAGAACACCCCCAATAGACTCAACAATATCATCCGGATCTTTTTCAATTCATTTTTAAACCATTTTGTGACCGACTTCATGCGAAAAGTAGTCAAATTAATGTGAAAGTGTAAAAATGATAAATAATGCTGCGATGCCAGTAACCGTTAGTCATACGGAGGTTTTCTAATTCGAAAACGGGAGGTCTTGCGTTCGACTCTTGTCTACATTATTACTATTGTTATTACTTTTTTGGCACACGAAGGTAATTGTTTGGAAGTTCGAGTGTATTCACTCCAGATATTTTGTACAAATTTTGGCAGTAACAAAATAATGCATTTGTCTACTGCTTAGTAAGATATTTAAAAATACAGGGTGTATCTAATCTCTTGGGCAAAATTTTAAGGGGTGATAGACAAGAATGAAGACAAGCAATATTTAATGGGAAACTAAGGGTCTCAAACGTCTTCTGAAGGAGATATACGCCATTAAAGTTTATGGTCCAAAATTTCAAACAAACATAAAAAACGGAAAACTTGGTCGATTGATTTGCGGTTTTTACTAAAACTATTCCTTATGTCAGTATTTTCATGACAATAAATTATAAAGGTAAATTTCAAAAAACGTCGACAGAGGTCACTTTAGACTTTAGAGTAACAAACTATTTTTTGCTGTTACTTTTAGCATCTCATTAAAAGTTTTCGGAAGCTTAGACTTAAATTTTGTGCTCAAAATCTGATTAGTTGGGGGCGGTTAAGAAGCGCAAACTGAACTGTGTTCAGAGGATCAAATTTCAAATTATTATAAAAAACGAAAAAATTAGTCAATTAATTTGCGGTTTACACTAAAACTGTTCTTTATGTCAGTATTTTCTTGAAAATAAATTTTAAAGATAAATTTTAAAAAATGCCGATAGAAGGCACTTTAGACTTTGGAGTAACGAACAACTAGTTTTTCTGTTATTTTTTGCATCTTAGTAATTTTTTTGGAAGCTTAGACATAAACTTAAATTTTGAGCTCAAAATTTGAAACTTTGAGAATGGTTAAGTAGAGCAAACTGAACTGAGTTCAAGGGGGGGGGGGGGGCTTCAAATTACAAATGATTATAAAAAACGTAAAAATCAGTCGATTCGTTTGCGGTTTTCACTAAAACTATTCTTTATGTCAGTTTTTTCTTCAAAATAAATTTCAAAAAATTTCTTTAGAGGCACTTTAAACTGTAGAATATCCAAAAACTATTTTAACCGTTATTGTTATTTTTTTTATCTAATTAAATGCTTGCAAAAGCTTAGACTTAAATTTTGAGCTTAAATTCTGAATCGTTGGGAGGGGTTAAGAAGCGCAAATCGAACTAGGTTCAGTAGTTGAAATTTAATCCTCCCCACCCCCCAAGAATAGAGTCATTTTTGCGCTATTTAATTACTGCCAATGATTCAGATTTTAAACTCAAAATTTAAGTCTAAGCTTTCTCAAGCATTTAATGAGATTAAAAAAATAACGGTTAAAAATAGTTGTACGTTACTCCTAAGCGTAAGGCGCCCTCTATCGACATTTTTTGAAACATATCTTTAAAATTTATTTTTAAGAAAATACTGATTTAAACAGTAGTTTTAGCGAAAACCACAAACGAATCAAACAATTATTCCGTTTTTTAGAATCATTTCAAATTTGAAGCTCCTCCCCCTCCCCTCAGAATACAGTTTAGTTTGCGCTACTTATTCACTTTAAACAATTCATATTTTGACCACAAAATTTAAGTATAAGCTTTTGCAAGCATTTAATGAGATTAACAAATAACGGTTAAAAATAGTTGTATGTTACTCCAAAATCTAAGGCGCCCTCTATAGGCATTTTTTAAATTTATCTTTATAGTTTATTTTCAAGAAAATACTGACTAATACTATTACTGACTAATACTAATAATTTTAGTGAAAACTGCAAATCAATCGACCAATTTTTCCCTTGTTCATGTTTATTTGAAATTTTGGATCCTGAACTTTAATAGCGCCTATGTCCTTCGGAAAACGTTTGGAAAGCTTAGTTTCCTATTTAATATTGTTTGACTTGATATATACTATCACCCCTTAAAGTTTTGCCCAAGAGTTTAGATACGCCCTGGATATAATAGTTACGATACAGTATATCCCCGCTAAGACATCACACACTTCGAGGTGAGGTAGTTTATCCCTACACAGCTCTATATCACATGGGAACGTCGGTTCGGAAACGTCTTCCTGACCCCTTAAGTGAACTGACTGTGTTGCCAAAGATCTCTCTCTCTTTTTTTTTTTTTTTTTTTTTTTTTTTTTTTTAATTCAGATTTCCTTTTTGGCACAACTTTTCTGAAATTCTAACATTCACTTTCTTTTTACCTTAATTAATAACCATTGAATTAGGCGAATTTCACTTCTTTAAAAAAATGGTATCATTCAAGAAATCTTAATTTTAAAAAAGTAGTCCACTGGCAACCCAAGGCATTGAAAAAATTTAGTAACACAAAGCTGAAGTTTGGCCCTGGCTGAGTTGCCAATGGCAGGGCTCCCAAATGGTCCGCGAACTGAACATCAGAATTTTTTTAGAGAAATTTTCTTTTTAGATTTTTCTTGCAAATTGTCAAGAAACCACATTTGGAAGTCATTCTAGCTCAAACGTATTATGAAATTTTCTGTTAAAAAATATTGATGTTCAGTTCGCGGACCATTTGGGAGCCCTGCAATGGGCTACATTTTAATTTACAATTCTTTATTGGCACCACTATTATAAAATTATAAAATATCCCTTGTTTAGTGACTTATAAACTCAGTTGAAAACAAACGGAAGTTTACCATTTCAAAAAAAAAAAAAAAAAAAAAAAAAGGTGCTAATTAAGAAAACGGAATTTTAAAAAGTAGCCCATTGGCATCACTGTCAATGATCTTACGATGTCAGGAATGTGTTTCCTACATTATTCTTATATTCCTATGTGATTCCCAGTCTTAAAGTAATTACCTTCCCTCGAAGTTGGTAACATCTCAGCAGAGACACCCTGTATAATGTCACCACCATGTCAAACTATCCAACATGAAAACAATAGCGCCCAGGGGATACTTTTATTAAAACCCAGATATTCTTTCATTGGGATCACTTTCCGAACGTAGAGAAATTCCTCTTAATTTCGCCTTAATTAATACGTGAATGAAAACTGTTAAATCAGGTGAATTTTATTATTTCAAAAATTGGATTTTTACAAAGGCCAATCAAAATTTGGATTTTTACAAAGTAGCCTACGAGTAACACTGTTTAATATTGGATAGTTTGACATGGTACGGACGATATCACAATCTAAAAATATCAGATGTAATACAGCTGTCATTTATGTTCATTTTCATACAGAAATAACCCTCTCTAATACCCATGGTAGCATTAAGGGGGCTCAGGGGTTGAAAACTTTTCAAAAAATCGATTTTTTTATAATCTAGTTTTATTATTCAATTAATCCGGAACTCAGTGCGAAAAACCGCATAAAAATATTTGCATTTTTAACGGAGTTATAAGCATTTATGTATCAACACTTCCATAGCCGCACCCATATAATTTCAACTTTAAGTCGCGTTTTCTCAAAACTTGATTTTTGACGACTAACACAAGATTTACAAAAAAAAAATATTTGATGGAATGGCTTATTTTTTGCATGTATATAACATCATTATCTATAGAATGAATTAATATAGTTTAGATAGTTTAATATTTTTAGTATTTTTAATGAAAAAAATGTATTTTTTAGGAGTTTTTTAAATTTTCAAATTTGAGAGTCTTTTTAGTAATGCTGTTTTTGAGTGATAGTTATATCCTTAATTCATTCTATAGAGTAAAGTTTCCGGATCATTTTAAAGCAAAAATTAGGTTCTTATGTCAATTCAACGTTAAGATATCTTATTGTTGGTGATGTAACACATAATTTTTTTTTCGAAAATTGTGTTACATTAACTTTGCTATATTTCTTATTATATTACATTGAAGTTCTTCATTTTATAATTTTATAAGACTACAAACATACCAGATCAGAATAAATTAAAATACCAGAAAGTTTAAATTAATTACATCGAATACTTCTATTTTTATATGGACTCGAAGCGAGAGCTATGTTTACATGTTTTTCTGCATCGATCAACCCCTGAGCCCCCTTAATGCTACCAACAGTGTTTCGAATTTAGTTGATTTTATTTGCATTATGTAATAAGAGAAATTCAATGTTTCAATAAAACAAAATTTACTATTGAAATTGTTTGGTGTAAATTCCGATTCTCTAAACTGCAGACCTTTCTAGAACGTATCCCAAAATAGGAATTAGAAGTTTAAAGAAGCTTTTTAGTTACTTAATTTAATGGTTTTATTCGTCATTTTTTGTTCCAGCATAATGCCATTAATTTCATACAGAAGACTTCACCTAGTTTATTGTCGGCCTAGTTTATTAATCCATGATTTAATAAGATGAAGTTTATCTATCTGAAGTTTATCATCTATGAACACTATCATTTAATTCTACAAGAATTTACTGATAGTGTTGAAGCACAAAAATGAACAGTCCTGAACTAAATTATGAACTGATTGTTAAACAAAAAGGAATGAAATATATTAATTTCTAAGTAACTTGGACTTCTGATGTTTTGAAAATTTTGCAACTATTGCACATTTTTTAATGTTTAGCTACTTCTAAAGCCATTAAAAATGCATTGAAATCATTCCAGTATTTCCGGAAAAAGTCCTACTAACATCTTATGATTTATATGCGATTTTTTCAGTGATTATTCCCCTAAAACGACAAGAATTTTTAATATGAGTTTGACGAACTTACGTATCCATGACCATATGTTTTCAAAATTTAACACTAGAACTATCGGAAATTTGAGTCACATATTAAAAATATTTCACACCTGAATTTTGATTTAAAACTTTTTAACTTTACTATTTAACGTTTTTCTGCATTTTTATTCTTCTAAACATATTTCATAATGAAATTTCTGGTTTGGTCCGAATCATTCATATGGTAGCCGTCAAAATGACAGCTCGCGGTAGTTCGTCTTAACTGTTTTTATCCGCTCTTCGGCGATATATTTTTTTTTTCTTTACCTGACATTCTTTAAAAGTAGATTTGCTATAAGGGACGTATTTGACCCTTGCCAAATTGATAATAATCCAAGAATTAAGCCTGCTATGAGGAACTCGCAATTCTTTCATATTACATGTTAAATTTATGCAGCACAAATAAGGCTAGTTAAATAAGTTTAAATAAAATAGTTTAAAATTTTAATATAGCTTAAAATATTAATTTTTGTGTGAAATACTTTTATAAAGTTTAAGGAAAATTTCTGACGGTTCTAGGGTTAACACCTCACATTTTTATTCAAAATTAATTAATAAAGTATACTGTATGAATAATACATTTAATGTAAGAATATTAATATTGTTCTTGTTTTTCTAAATAAAAATAATTAACTTCCTAAACAATTTAATAGTTAAAATTTTTTTATATTTATTTTACATTATATATATATATATATATTATTTCCAGCCACATTTTACGAGAATAACATCCTATATGATCAACCTACAGTAAGTATTGACCACTATCATTCA
Organism: Maratus speculifer; assembly: GCA_964019185.1. Classification (NCBI taxonomy): domain Eukaryota; kingdom Metazoa; phylum Arthropoda; class Arachnida; order Araneae; family Salticidae; genus Maratus; species Maratus speculifer. Next base: position 273,612,679 of record OZ025299.1, read on the forward strand.
CTAAAATTCAGGAGTGCATCTAAGATTTCTAATTTCGCCGTAGACTCTATAACTCGATAAGTATTATCCCTTTAATGGTATCCTTAGCTACCGCGATCAATATTTAAGATCATAGCGATACAATATTCAAAAGCTAGTGTAGTGCAATCGAAAATAATCTTATAAGTTCCAAATAAGTATTTCAAACTTAGAAAACTTTATAATCTCTGCACATAGTCTATTGATAATATTAGTTTCAAAATTGTCTTCTAAAATGATGAATATAATTATGAATATTTATAAAAAATATATATTTCATGTTATTTCATTTAATAGTCAATTTCTTAAACATGAATTTGTTATATCATTTGTTATAAAATGAAGCTAACCCAGGGCTCGCACCGTTCCTAAAATTTTTATACCATCCTACCACGTTTTTAAAAAGGTAATATTTATTGTAATAATTCTATTCTAGGTGTTAAAGGAATGTTCCACAAAAATTTTTTAATTAAAATACTGGTAGCAAAGTGCGAAAATTTTAGGAACGGTGCGAACCCTGCTAACCTTGAAGCCTGGTTTTTGTTTTATGCAAGTCATAAAATTATACGCTTTTTTCTTAGCGGTATGTGCGAAAAATAATCTTCCAGTAGCTCATCAGTATAAAAAAATTTGTTCAGGAATCATGGTAGCCATTCTTTTTTTAGCCATATCACAAGCATGTCTAAAAGAACTGTGTATATTGCATGAAAAGAAAAACTAAACTGTGCTTTATAAATTTTGAATTGTTGCAATGAACTATAAAATGTTTTCGCAGAAAACAATGTATAACAATAAATAAAATTATGTAAACTTAATTTTTTAAATGTTGATCAAAAATTATAATTGAAACAATCGCTTTACAATTTTATTTATTGTAAAAAACCAGAACAAAACCGATTGTCATGCATTTTGTAATTTATCTAATTTATGTAAAAAAAAAACCTTTCATTGGGTTTATTTCATTCAAGTTTGTTTTAAAACTAATATGGGGAAAACCTAGGCTTCCTTGTCTTACAAAGTATAGGTTGAAATATTCCAAATATAATAAAACACTGTGTAACGATTCCGGAGAAAGCCCGTCTATTTTATGGAACTCGAATTAAAAAAAGTCCGTCTTAGGGTTGATTTTGATCTGAGATGTATATGAGAAAACTTATCTGCCTAAGTAAAGATCATTTCTACATCAAAAAACCACTGTTCAATATAATTTTTTAAGAAAGATTATAAGCTAACAAAATTTCTGAAATGTGCACAGTTGAAAAACCACTTCAAGAATAGTGTTTAAAACAAACGTATCGTAAAAGAGAAACTGTGATAGCTAGTCATCACAGATAGATTAGCAAGATTCGTTTTAAAAAATCAAAAAAAAAAATCATTTGTGGTTCGAATATTTTAACAGTGACTTACGTAATATATAAGATAAAACACAGTCATGTTCACAACCAAACTTGAACACAGATTCAACGTGGATCAGCGTAAACTTTGTTTACAATGGCTTGGGTATTTTAATCGTGGCGTGCGTAATATTTTTGAAAAAGCTTAGCCGTCTTCACCACAAAACTTGAATCTAGATTCAACATGGTATCAGCGTAACATTTATTTGCAATTATACCCCGTTTAGGTAGCGGTTCGCATTTCATTTTTCTGATCTTCGAGAAAAAAATTGACAAAAAATTAATCATTATTTTCAATTTAACACTGGAACGCCCAGAAGGAGTCGCTTGGACTCCGACCATATAATTAACCCTTTCCGGCACGGGCAAAATCTGTAGTTAAATGTTAAATTATCGACTGACACCGGAATTCACAAACGAACTTTTGAAATGTTCTGAATTCCTTAATTTAAGCTGTTATTCTAAAAGCAAAATTTTACAAAAATATTACTGGTGCCGTTGCAAGTTTGGAATTAAAATTAGGTATCCCAGACCGGGCACAGTGTGCCGGAAAGGGGTAAATGTAAACTGGAACCAGAAATTATTTCTTAAAATAGGTTAAATTTAAACAACGCAAAATTATGTTAAATAAATTAGTTGAACAATTTTAAATAAAAATTCTGGTATACAATATTTTTACGAAATTTCAGTAAAATTTTCGGGCGTTCTAGTGTCAACAATTACTAATACCATAGTTTCCAACTTCTACGCTTTTTTTCTATCAGTAAAATTTTATAGTAAATATGATCTTATTTAATATTCGAAATCTCATGATTAAAAAGACGAAAATCTGTATAAAACTGGGTTGCCAGTTTGGTCTCTACTTTCAATTTAAAACTGCGAATTCACATCAGAAATTCTGCAAGAAAAATTTTCACTTTACGTAATCTAAAAACATGTGTTATTAAGTAAAGAAAACGAAACCATATAGAATTTCTGGTGTGAACGTAAATTTTTTAATTTAAAAGGTTTATTAATTATTGCCAAATCTGGCAATCCTACTATAAAACTTTAGTGGCAAAAATAAAGCGTGAAAGTTTGCAACTATTTTTTAGGCATATAAGAATAATTTTCGATACATTGTAGAAATTTATTTTTACAAAAAAAAAATTCTGTTATCATTGAATATTTTTTATTTTTTTAGATTTGCAGAATTACAGACTACTAAGTCGAAATCTCATAAGTGAGTATGTCGGAAGCTTGACAAGAAACAGCAACAATTTTGACAGCAGTGTTGTAACGAATTCAAACGTTTCAAGATTCTGAAAATTTACTTATCAAGACAATGTTGCATATTTATAGAACATATATTTTTAAAATATATGTAGAAAGTATTTAAAAAATACTTAAATTTATCAGCTCCATTAATGTTACCAAAATAAGGGTACTTTTATGTTAACCAGGCGCAAAACTTGTCAATATATACATACTGGGTAGTTATAAAATAAGTATCCCTATTTGGAGCTGTTTATAGCTTGAAGGAATAAACCGAATGAAGCCAAAATTTATAAACATACTATTTGAGAAGGGGGAAAAAGACTGGAACAATGAAAAATAATACTTGCAATAATTACCGACAGATGGCGCTTTTGTGTTTGAAATGCAATGTGCAATACAAGAACAAAGAATTAAGACACAAAATCGGTTGGCATACCTAATTTATTGGAAATTTTCACAGTGAATGGGGTTAAGATTCCGCATGTCGGTGCCGATCAAGTTCAGGTTTCACATGACCATTGTGCTGCAAGACACAAACTAAGCGGTGGACGACGCTCTCAACTGCGGATTGTAACGCATCAGGAGTGATGTTTTGCACTTGTTGACTGTCCCATTCATATGAAAATGGGCTTCTTCCCCCCATAAAATCTTCCATGGGAAGGCATCATCCACCTCCATTCGTGCTAAAAACGTTAAAGAAAAATCCACTCTCTGCTGCGAATCACCAGGTAAAAATTGTTGATAACAACTAATTTTATGCGGATAAAATTGGATTATCTTTCGAACACTTTTAGGACTTTTCGAACAGTAGCATATGGAATATCCAAATTTCGAGCAACTCCACGGTCACTAGGACCGGCTTCCGGAGTCCCTGATGGTTCCACAATCGCAGTAGAAATTTCTTCTTGAGTGCGAAGAGGTAATGGTTTACTCCCTCTTCCACATTTTACAGTAAACGATCCAGTCTCCTCGAAATTTTTTACCATTCTTCTCACTGCACACTGTGTCAAAGGACCTTCTCCTTCACGCATTCCTTTCACATGCCTAAATTCACGTAAAGCATCTGCACTGTTTGAGCTGTTAACGTAGAATAGTTTTAAAATTAAGAGCCAAGTCGTACAACATTAATGGCAGAAATGACCCCGTTTTGATTTTACTTATGATTACAACGGCGTTTGTTTCGACAAGACCCGTAGCGCCAACTGTTGCCGATTATTGTAACCATCTTTTTTTATTGTTCCATTCTTCTTCCCCCTTCTTGAATAGTATGTGTACCAATTTTGGTTTCATTCGGGTTATTCCTTCAAGCTACAAACAGCTCCAAATAGGGATACTTATTTTATAACCACCCTGTATATATATATATATATATATATATATATGGTATTTTTATCTTAGCATGGACACAAGTCTCAGCAGCAACATTTTTCCTTCATAACAGGCTTTTATATTTGGTGTTTGCAAATTAAAAGTAGTTGTTTGATAATATAATAAATTCTTTATCATTATATGTATTATTTTAACTTTTATTTTCTATTTATTTTCTGTATTTAAATAGAAATGAGGGAAAAGCATATATTTGAAATGTATTTACTACTTGTAACTTAATTAAGCAATGAATAGTAAAATGAATTAAGTGGCTTATCTTCTCTATAAAAAGATAGCATTATAATTCTGGTGAACCCATTCATCTTATAAGATGATTTGCGCCCACCATATCAGCGCATATGATGGGCGATCTTATCGCCCATAAAATATGAAGGAGTAATATTTAAAATGAATATTGGCGGGAATCAGCCCATCGGCACAAAGATGTTTACATCCATGGTCATGTTACATTTTCCTCATCTTAAACCGATCGCAGTGCGTTTTTATCCTCTAGTGGCCTTTGTTTGAACTAAAATTTGGATTGTACCAGTCAATTTCCCATAGTCTGTTATGCATATGCTCCAAATATAAAGTTGTTTCATAAGTTGCTTCTTTTTGCTAGGGCGTCTGAAACAGGGATACTTTAATTTGAATCTTCCTTTATATCTTCCAAACATGAAGACGTTTCACCACTGCTTTTCTCGCAAGGGCGTCGCAAACAAGGATACTTTAATTCGAACCAACCTGTATATTTATCAGAAACTCCAACCTTATTAATTTTACTATTAGATTAAGTCAACCGCGAAGTTCTATCGTATAATGTTATTTCACGCCTAATTTTATTAAATTTATATTTCTTTATTGGCACCACTTTTTTAAATGTTAAAATTCCTTTAGCTTTTCACGTTTCATATTAAGGTGAAACAGTGGAAATTTTACAATTTCAAAGAAGTGGTGCTAACGAAGATATCTGAATTTTGAAAAAGTAGGCGTGAAATAACATTATACAACAGAACTTTCCGGTTAACCTAATATATATATATACAGGGTGTCCGAAAACTCTGGAAACGGTCGAATAATTCGAGAAATATATAAGAGATTGAAAAACGAAAATATATGTGTTAAATATTTTTAAATAAGCTGCTCAGTGATACTAAATTTGACCTTCGCAACCGACCTTCTGGGGGTTAGAGGGGGGCCAACTTTGAAATCTTATATTATAACCCCCATTTTTTACTGCAGATTCGGATTCTACGGACAAAATTACGTAACTTTTGTATTTGATGTTTATTTCGAATCCTCGTTTATCACGGTGTAATTGAGCATATTAAATCGATACATATTTCGGTTTTCCCAACCAGGTTTTGCCTGATTGGCTAGAATTTTGACATCAAATTCCTCGTCTTTTGCAGGAATAGCGTTTCTTGAAAATCACCTGTGGTGATTATTTCGATAATGTTACGCTGTTTAAAATTTGATCCATTTTCTATAGCGTCACTCCACAGCTTTTATAGAGCATCTTTTTTATAACCAATGAGAATGCTCCATAACACAGTAAAGTAACCCGTTTCTGTAAAAGCGGTGGAGTGACGCTGTAGCAAATGAGTTAATTTTTTACTGTGTATAGGGTTTTTTGTTTTTCTCTACAAAAATTTATTGAAATATATTAATTTAGTTTTCTATATGGATTTTTATTTTATCCAGTAAATCGTTTCTAAAAAACGAACGGTTTCTAAATACGGCTGATGTGGGTGTATGTTTTTTTTTTAATTATTTGCTGTAGCGTCAGTCCATCGCTTTTATAGAAAACGGTTAGTTTACTATGTAATGAAGCATTCTCATTGGTCATAAAAGAGATATTCTATAAAAGCTGTGGAGTGACGCTACAGCAAATGGATCAAATTTTTAACAGCGTAGCACTATCGAAATAATCACCACGGGTGATTTTCAAGAAACACTATTCCTGCAAAAGACGAGGAATTTGATGTCAAAATTCTGGCCAATCAGGCAAAACCTGGTTGGGAAAACCGAAATATGTATCGATTTAATATGCTCAATTACACCGTGATAAACGAGGATTCGAAATAAACATCAAATACTAAAGTTACGTATTTTTGTCCGTAGAATCCGAATCTGCAATAAAAAATGGGGTTTATAATTTAAGATTTTAAAGTTGGACCCTCTCTGACCCCCAGGGGTTCGGTTGCAAAGGTCAAATTTGGTATCACTGAGTAGCTTATTTTAGGCATGAGATTTCCGCTTTTTTGGACACCAGTATAATCTTAGAGAAAATGTTGTTCTCTTAAATCGCAAAAATGTTTCGATTAAAGAATATAGCATATTCTCTAAGATTTTACTGGTGTGGAAAAAAGCGGAAATCTCATCCCCTGTTATTTAAAAATATTCAACATGTATATTTTCGTTTTTCAATCTCTTATGTATTTCTCGAGTTATTCGACCGTTTCCAGACTTTTCGGACACCCTGTATATTATAAATGTATACAATAATAAGAAAAAATATCTGGTGAGAGCAAAATACTGCGGTAAATAATAAAAAATTACTTTTGACAAATTATGTAATAAAATGAACATCGTGTCATCATTTTTTAATTCTTTAACACGTTCCCTGCCTTTCACGCAGAAGCGCGTGATATTGCGCCAACGTTAAGGGGCCACTCACGCGCCACCGCGTAATGTAAGGTGATGTCTAATAGCCAGTAACGCGCTGGCGCGGGAAAATCTTTCACTGTTTCTTTGTCATAAAAAGTAAATCGGCTTCTGGGAAAAACCCACTTCTACACTGCGGCATTAACTATCATCACATCTTTATGTAAGCAGCAGCAAACGTGTTATCCTTTCAATAAATATTTAGAAAGCTTAACCTTTTTAGGGTTTCTTTTAAAGTATTTCTATAAGTAAAATATTGAAAATATTCAATAACACCAGAATTTACCACAAATTTATTTTAAAGTATTTAAAATTTATAGGCATACGAAAGAATGTAATTTTTATAACGTTAAACTGTTTCTCTTGTGCCAATAATTGATTGAAATTATGTGGTGTAAAAATATGCCGCCGCACTTCAGGTGTGTAAAGCCATAATAAGGTATAAAGATTCAAAAGCGTTTATTTACGGATTTATATGACTAAGATCATTTCAATTAAAAAATGAGCTCTATGCTTCGCCACTGCCTATTTTTGCTTTCCTAGGACTATTCCCTTGAATACTAGGTAAATATTTTGAATCAAATGTGAACTCAAGTGATTTTCAAATATAAATTACATTTATTTATTTCACGGAAAATTATACATAAGAGTAAATATTTATATATTAATAGTAAGTAAATAAAAATGTGATAAAAACAAGTTCTTTTTTAGTATTTAATTATTTTTGATAAATTATTTGTAAACGAGTTAACTTTACATTAGCTAAATAAGCTGTTAAAAAATTATATCGTGACTTCCTTTATTTATTTTTTATCTTTTTCAATAAAAGTGCAAATGTCTAAAAACTACGTTAAGGAATACGTTCTTAATGAATTCATTTCATTAAGAACAATTTGATTCGAAAAAGAGCTTATGATCCACCACCATCCTATTTTATTTCTCTGGCGTTTTCCCTTGAATACTAAGTAGAAACCTTTAATTCTATTATGAGCGAAAGACACCGATTTTAAGGGAAACGGAAAGTATACTGATTTAAAGAAAAAATATAATTATAAATATATACAATAAGTCTTAAAAAATCTGAAAATAAAACATTCTGCCCTTAATTCTTAATATTTTTTTTAATATTATTTTTTTACGAGTTGACTTCAAGTAGCAAAATAGGTCATTAAAAAAAATGATATCGTGCGTTTATATTTATATTCATTAAACTTTTAATATATGATTATGTTTCAGTTCTCCGACATTGAAAGCAAAAAGTCTTAACAAACTAAATATTTTCTAAGGAATAAATTAAAAGAATAATTTCGTGAAAAAATACCTTACGCAAAAAAGTGTTTTATGTTGCGGTACCATTATTTTTATTTTTCTGGAAATTTTCTTTAAATACCATGTAGAATCTTTTGAATTATAACACAGAATTTTATTTAGTTCAATGCATGTGGTATTATACTTCAAACTTCACTTCACTTATAATTCACTTATACTTCATTTATACTTCAAAACTTGCTGGAAAGTTCCTAATCAGCAGGGTAAATTTTCTGAAGATATTAGGAATTTGTGCGCGTTGTTTACCATCGGCGCGATAATTCCATCGCAGTAATTTCCTCTCACACCTTAATACATTATATAATTTTTCCTTCACAATTCGTATGACCCTTATAAGATTTTTTAACAGAAAATTTCATAATACGTTTGAGCTTGAATCAACTTCCAATCGTGGTTTCTTGACAATTTGCAAGAAAAATCTAAAAAGCAAATTTCTCTAAAAAAATTCTGATGTTCAGTTTGCGGACCATTTGGGAGCCATGTGAATAAAATTCGAATTTTTTATCCGTGACTAAATATGTAGAGAACATATGAAATTGCTTTATCACTTTTTAAAGAATTAGTCATAGATGCACGCTCACCGCCACAAATAGCCGAACTTCACCACTAAACTTTAGTAGTATTATTTGCATTATTTAATTTCAGAAATTATCTTTTTAAATAAGGTGAAGAATACGATAAAAATGTAGTGGTTACAAGCAATGGTGGTACAGCACATGCATCCCAGGGGATTAATCCGAAGATATTAAAATTTTTGATTAGTTCGAAGTTTTCGCGGAAGGCTTTTGTTCAAAATGTGTCATAATAAATACAAAATGATTGTACCTTTTTTATTAATTCTTTAATTTTTCAGTAAATACTGCAGAAGCGTAAAGATCTACGAAGCTAATTAGCTTTTAGGGAACAAGTCAACAAATTCATTTCATTAGGAAAAATTTATTTGGGTAAAAAAAGCTTTGTGTACCACTGTCATCGAATTTTTATTTCCGCGAGACATTCCATTGAATACCAAGTAGAATCTAATTATAACGCAACGTTTTATTTTATTCATCTCCCTGTGATATCATTCTCTTCTAAGTTATACTTAATGGAAAGTTCCCAATCAACGCGGCTAATTTGCTGAAGAGATTAGGAATTTGTGTGCACTGTTTACCATCCACGCGTTAATTCTATCGCACTAATCTCCACCGCACTCTTAATGCGTTATATAAATTACCTTCACAATTCGCGTTACCCCTATACAAATCGTTAGAAAGGTTCAGTTTAATATTCCCAGCAATGTAGGTAGAGAATATATAAACTCTCGTCGCTTTTTAAAGGCTTAGTGAATATAAATTAAAATTTTGAAATTAGGTTAGTATTTTCAATAAATGTCTTTTTTTCACCAGCTTAAAAGGATTTAAAGGATAGCAAATGCACAAATCCTTCAGTATCTTTTGCAAAACTATTGTTTCCATGCACACATTATAGTAAATATTTATTTTACTTTAACATAAAAAAATGTATAATCATACAAGTCATTGCTATATAAATACACTTTTTAATTGAATCTAAATTGAATAATATTTGCAAACGTTATTTGCAAAATCTTTTAAAGAAAATTCTGCAGACTGTTACAGAAATTTACCGTTCTTATAAATCAACAAAATATTCGGGTGCAAGACTGACAACATCTGATTAATTAACTTGCGATTGTCCTTTAATTTCTAATCATGGTATAATTTTAATTTTTACACCGTAGAAAGAAAAAGAAAAGAAAATCCTCATTTTAATGCAATTTGAAAGCAACAACAAAGGGTATAGCGAGATAAGAATGGCGAAATGGCCCCCATGATCAATGACTGAATTACTATTTGTACTAGTATCAGCACTCTAAAAGAGTACGAAATGTAAGGTCATTGACCCCTGATCTTGACCTGTCTTTAAGATATTCGATAAAGTTCGTACGCGCGCCGTTATTTTTTAAATGTATTTTTCTGAAAAACTATTAAAGCTAGAAAGATGGGACCAATTGCGTATATTGAGAGATACTTTGAAAAATATTTTGAATTATTTTTTATTTTAGTTTTCGCGAAATGACAACTGTACAAAATAATGAAACAAAGTATAAATCTTTTATTTTAGTACTCTTCTGTTATGTCTACCGCGCCAAAAAAAAAGATATAATATTCTTTAATTTATATACTTATAGCACACAAAAAATGATCAAAATCAAAGAGGCACTTTTTGAGTAATATCTAAGAAGAAAATAGAAAAGGTTAAAATAAAAATTCTAAATAGAAAAGGAAGAAAAAGAGAAAAATTGATACCGGACAAATTTAAAAGAAAAAGTAATACTGATATACGGTTAGTGGAGTGTGACCGTTTTTGGCTTGTTGTAAGAAATCTGGACTGTTGTAGGACTTACAACAAGCTAAATCAAGCTAAAAACTCAGGCTAAAAGATAGTTGTCAGTCTATTGATATACTGACCATCAATAGATGGCAGAACCATCGAATTTATTTTTAGCTTGTTGTCAGTCCAAATCTAGCCTGCTTTTATCTTGAAAAAACGGTCACACTGGGTTAGTGAGACACTGACATACGGCCACTGAGTGAGTGAAGTAGTGAAATTTGCGATCACCCCGTCGTACATGCGCATTATAATCTTCGTGAGGAGATTTTGCTTCTCTGATCCACCAGTCGGTGGATAATTATTATATAATACGATTTTACGTAGCTTTTTAACCGATTTCAAGGAGGATGTTTTTATTTCGACCTGTATGTATTTGTTGTTCACTCATAACTTGTTTAAATATGAACCGATTTTGATAATTCTTTTTTTTTGTTTGAAAGCATAAGACACCCATGTGGTCCCATTTTAATTTAATGAAATTCTGATGATTAGAACTTTTTTTAAAATAAAAACTTTAAAAATTCAAATTCTTTTTGAAGCAATCATCCAATTAAAAGCGTTCATTTTCAGGCAAATTTTAAATAGAGTACCTACTTAAAATAGCAAATATTTAGCAAAAATGCAGGTTTTGGATTGGGCGATAACAGAAATGATAAGCAGTTTCTGATTTTGATAACAGCGCGAAATATACACTGTAAGAAATTTACCCTTTTGCTGCATCTTCACTCCATCGCTTTTAAGGAAACGGTAACTTCGCTGTATCATGGAGGTCTATGGAGGTATCTTTGGTCAAAACAGAGATATTCTATAAAAGCGATGGAGTGATGATACAGCAAAAGTGTCAAAATTTTCACAGTGTATTTGGATCCCGGTCAAGTTCTGTTATCCACCAAATCGGAAGGTTCATTCCTATACCAAAAGAAGTAGGTATCGAAAAGCTCAAAATTAACCTTTAAAGTTTTTTCATGTATCAGAGAACAAGCGCCTGCACTGCTAAAAATTTGAAACTTTTGCTGCATCGTCACTCCACTGCTTTTATAGAATATCTCTATTTTGACCAATGAGAATACTCAATAATACAGTGAAGTAATCGTTTTCTATATAATCGGTGGAGTGACGATGCCGGAAAAGTTTTAGCAGTGCACTGTTAAAAAAAAATGACCCTTTTGCTGCATCGTCACTCCCCCACTTTTATAGAATATATTTCTTTTGACCCATGAGAATGTTCCATAATAGGGGGGAAGTAATCGTTTACTATAAAAGCGGTGGTGTGACGATGCAGCAAAGGGTCAAATTTTTAACAGTGTGTGTGTAAGAAAATGCCTATTATTATCAAAGCACAAAACTTTCTAAAATATGAACCGATTTTAATATATTTTTCTGTTTGAAAGTGTAAGACACTCGTGTGGTGTATTCTAATTTCATTAAAATGTGATGCTTAGAAATAAAGTTTTGATGATAATTTTAAAATTCATATCTTACTTGAAATAGTCACTCAATTAGAAGCGTTCTTTTATCATGATGTTATCATAGTGTCTAGAATATATAGTGTGGAAATTGGCTACCTCAATATACTTAAAAAGGCACTAAAATATTGTATCCTTTAAATGTGTAACAATTTTGATGAAATCTAAAGATGGCAGTGACATCTGCAGTATATTTTCTAAAACTGCAAAACAATTGGTAGTCCAGACAATGTAATACGAAAATCCTGCAGATGTCGCTGCGATCGACATTTTAAATTTCATTAGCATCGTTTTATGTTTAAACGATACAAATTTTAGCACTATTTGGATAGCAGATTTTCACACTATATATTCTAGACGCTGCAATGTTACTCTTACAGAAATACGACATCCTTTCAAATTGCAAATTCTTGACTGGACAAATTCTGTCATCAAATTCTTCCATCAAAGCGGAAGATCCACATCAATACTAAACAATATCGAAAGTAGAAGTCGAAAAGCTGAAAATAAGCATTTAAAGTTCCCTTGTGTATCAGAACACAAGTGGCTGTGTATGAGGGTGTCGGTTGAACTGAAGTCACAAAGCATCTCATATGTCTATACACAGTAGAGTGCATTGCTATGCGTAGAGATACAATCTTAATATTCAGATTTGATTCAAATGAATTTAAATTTTAGATTCAGAATGAATTTAAATTTCTTTATTTTATTTATTTATTTATTTGAATAACATACATCCGACTTGTGTGCTCGACATGAAAGCCTGCTTATAAGACATCGTCAATGTACAAGGACGAGGACGAGATAGTACAATGAAATTTACATCACAAGAGAAATACAACCAGAAGCTCCACACAAAGTGTGTGTGCAATGGGGCCAGCGGGAATTGAACCCACAACCTCCAGGTTAGCAGAGCGGCGTCTTAACCACTCGGCCACGGAGGCCCGAATTTCTTTAACCGATTCCAAAGTGGAGGTTATGATTTCGACCTGTATGTATTTGTTGTTCACTCATATTTTCCATAAATATGAACTGATTTTGATAATTCTTTTTTTTTGTTTGAAAGTATAAGATACCCATGTAGTCCCATTTCAATTTTATCAGATTCTGGTGGTTAGAGCTTTTTAAAAATAAAAACTTTAAAATTTTAAATTTTTTGAAGCAGTCTTCTAATTAGAAGCGTTCATTTTTCACGCTATTACTCTTACAATGATGCGAGTTTTTTTTTTTTTTTTTTTTTTTTTTTTTTTTTTTTTTTTTTTTCACAAAGTGCGAAATTTTGACTGGACAATTACCGGGATTTAGATAGATTTTGCGCTGTTAGTGAAAGAGTATTTATCAATGTGAAAACTTACACAGTTAGAAATCTGCAACTGTACACTGTTAAAAATTTGAACCTTTTGCTGCATCGTCACTCCATCGCTTTTATAGAAAATGATTACTTCATCATCAAATTATTGAGCATTCTCATGGGTCAAAAGAAAGATATTCCATAAAAGCCATGGAGTGACGATGCATCTAAAGGGTCAATTTTTTTTACAGTGTAGTTGCAAAAGCACTCCATCTCTTGTATTGAATTCTATTTTGACCAATGAAAAGGATCCATCTATCTGTTGATTAGAACTTTTTAAAAATAAAAACTTTAAAATTCACATTCTTTTCCAAGCAGTTTTTTAACTAGAAGCGCTCATTTTTCATGCTGTTTCTCTTACGCAGATACATGATCTTGCGAAGTTTTTACTGCACTGGATTCACGTAGATTTTGCGCTATAGGGCAGTTGCAATCGGCTGATTTACTTTTCATCCGCCAGTCAAATGCTGTCGATTCACCTCCAGTCGCACCCATAATCCTCTCAGCTATCAATCACAACTGCCGTTCAACGATTGTTTGAATCCAATGGTCGATTTGTGACGTCATATGAAACTGCCATATTGCGAAATTAGATTGAAATGTAAGAAAATTTACTTACTTTGAAACAATTTCGTAAAAATGCAGGCTTCTAATTGGTCTCGTGTAATTGATTTCGTTAATAGCGCAAAATATCCGGTTCCCGGCCAAGTCTTCTTCCGCTGTTTGCGAAATAAGACCAATTACAAGCCTGCATTTTTGCGAATTTTTCGCTGTTTACTTCAAACAGTGAAAAGTTTGCAATAATGCTGGTTTCTGATTGGTCAATCTCATTTCGCAAAACGCAGAAAAAAATATGGATCGTAGCCATTTCTGCTGAGATGCGAGTTCTTTCCAAAGTGCAAAATTTAGTTGGATCAAATCTCATATACACCAAAATGAATGATCTGCATCGGTGCTTACCGACATTAGAAATAGGTGTAAAAAAACTGAAAATATCCCTTCAAAATACCCTTATATATAAGAGCACAAGTGTTTGTGTATCAGAGCGCTTTTGATGCTAGATGTACAAAGAAATGAAAGCGCATTGCTATGCGTATCGACAAAGTTTTGAAATTCAAATTCAATTATCAAGTTAAATATTGGAATGCTTTCAGATTTTCTTTTGTTAGAATTCCTTGATATCAAAGTTGGGAAAATACGGGAATATTTGATAAGTTAAGACGAGCCTAGACAAAATAAAATGGCGAAAAATTTTCGTGAGTTTACCATTAAAGTGAATCTAGTTAACTTTTCGCACTCGTATAATTGTACTAGTTCAGGCGACTGTCACCAAGTTTTGGAATAGAAAATTCCAACATTTTCTGTAGTTTGAAAAACAATGTATGTCAAAGCACTGTCTAAACGCAGAATTTTGTCACTCTCTTATAGAGGCAGCCAAGTTCCGGTTATCAGATTCAAACTCAACCTACAAGCACCAGTGCTCATTTTCGATGCGTTATCTATACTAATAAAAGAACAAAACGCTCTGTCTGTCTGTGTGTGTGTCTGTGTGTCTGTGTGTCTGCGATGGCTAGCAAAATCTACAGCACGTACGAAGCTCAAAATTTTTTTGAGAGTAGCCCAATGTCTTTCCTGATGCATCTGAAGCTCAGAATTTCAAAATTCTATTTATTAACTGAGTAATTAATTAAATTCCAAAACTCACTCTCATAAAAAATCGCCTTTTTTCGCTTTTTTTCCATTTCATTTTCTTATGGTTGATTGGTTGCATAAAATTTTCGCAGAAATAATTAAAAAATACCTTTAAAATTCATAGAGTGGCAAACTGTCAGTTTAAATGAAGATTTTGTTTTAATCACAGCAGCTGTACACCATGGAGAAAAAGATAAGTGGAGGCGAAGTAAACCGAAAAAAAGGTTTGCAATATTAAACCATTTATCGCTGAAATTTTAATGTCTCAAACAAAAGCACGAGGAAGGAATTTTGTATTAATAAAACGAATTGAAAGAAATGAATTACAGCTGAAGCATATTTTACGAAGAAATAGTAATTTTTTAAAATGGTTTTTTTCTATTATATTATTTAGGTCAAAGTTAGGTTAAAGTTAAATTGCATTTATATTATGGTTAGAATAAGGATATGTTACAATAAAGTGAAGGCTAGGTTACATTTCTGTTATATTTAATTTACGGTAGGGTACTGTTAAGTCGCTGTTAGGTTACAGACAGGTTCTAGTTACGGTACAAAAGTTTAAGGTTAGAAATTTATACACAGAGGGAACATTACGCAAGATTTGATTAAAAATAACACTTACTTTTGTTAAATAGCTCTGAAATTATAATACTATATACCAATCTTTTAGCTACCATCGTGTATCGATTTCATTCATGGTATAGTCGGATTTAAGAGTGATATAATTAGTTTGAAATTCAAAATATTTCACTTGGGATTTGTATGTGAAAATAATAATTAGTTACGTGACTTAACAGTGATTTTTACGGGTAAATATCAACTTTTTAACACGAAAATCATGCAATCGTTGGATACATATTCCCTCCCGCGTTTTTCATTGCTCATTTTGAGTATTTTTAGAGCTTAATATTAGTTGTTGTTTTTAAAACCGATTTTTCACACAGTCAGTGGCTACGTATTTCAGACAATGCATTTCTGCATGTAACGAGTTAATGATAAAATCATACAAATTTCAAGTTCGTTTAATATTGTTAATACGGACCCGGGCAACGCCGGGCGGGTCAGCTAGTTGATGAATAAGATGACTGCAGATTAATTATTAAATCATGGTGCGTTTTTGCGCACTTCTTTTTTGCATAAAACTGACAAGGAAGGTCTCCATACGGGCATACTCAGAAAAATCTGAAAAAATTACAGAATGTTATTCTCATATAGTTATACATGTTTATAAAAAACATTTTGGCGGAATCTCCTTATAACGTCCGTAAAAAAATAATAAAAATTTCGTTTATTTGGCGATTTATCTCCGGTTGGCGAAAAAACGAAATTTTGAAAAATACGCTTTTACGCTTCGAATACTTTTTAAAGAAAAAACTTTCTACTTTCAATTTATTTAAATGAGTTTAGTTTAAGTAATTTTAGTTTTGCATTTTTACTTTACTTTAAGTGTAATTTTGTCACATACGTTTATACGTACTTAAACAAAATGAAATTAATATATTTAATCATTTAAAACACAATTTAAATTGATTAAAATTGTTCCAAATTGAAAAATACACTGTTAAAAATCTGCTGCATTTTGTTGCAACGCACTCCCTTGCTTGTATAGAAAACTGTTACTTGGCCGTGAAATGGAGCTTTCTCATTGGTTGGAATAGAGATATTATATACAAGCGGAGGAGTGCGTTGCAACAAAATGCAGCAGATTTTTAACAGTGTATGACATGGCCAATTCACGGTGCTATGGAGCATTCTCATTGGTCAGAAGAGAGATATTCTTTAAAAGTAGTGGAGTGACGTTGCAGTAAATGCTGCAGATTTTTAACAGTGAAGTCAATTGAAATCAATTTTCAGATTCGTTAAAATCGTCTGCTTTTGGCGAGGAAATGCACTGTACGCCAAATCCCGCGTCGCTTTCAGCTTTTCACGCCAATTATTCCAAACTATTTTATTTTTTTACATACCTAATAATGTAATTCCGCCGCTAATTTTCACTGATCATTTATTACCTACATGAGTAGTTTAATTCGTATTTTTTTCAAAAAATTCTGAGTATGCCCCCAATGGAGACCTTCCTTGTGAGTCATTTTACTGTGCAACTATGTAAGCAAGTACTTTGTCCTCTCTGATGCGTAATTAACTTTACTTGATGGATTGTCAACTTTTCAATACTCATTTCCGAGGTCCGTAAGAATCGATGAGGACCTTAAAGTTTGATAAATGCGGTAACTTTTGGAAGAGCAAGATCTTATCTAAACAAGTTACCACATTTAAAACACCTATAGATCCACAACGACACTAATTGACATAGTAAGTTGCTTTCGAATAGCTGAAAACGAAATAGGAAATTGACCAGTAAATTGAATACATCGAATCCCAGCAAAATACATCAATTAGTCAGTGCATTGCAAAGAGATATCATATGTCAGTACGCATAATTAAGTATTACAGTATAAGTAACTAAAAAGAAGGAAATAAAATAAGCTTTTTTCAAAAAAAAAAAAAATATTAACCGACTTCAAAAAAGCGCTAAAAAGAATTAAATAGCTTTTTTAAAATTTTCGAATGACAAAAGATTATCCAATAAACACACATCAGATATCAGGTACTTGCATAAAAACGGTTAAATTTAATATACATAATTTAATATCCACCAAACATGCATTTTAGAGAAAATATTTTTTACAAGAGATGCATTTACATATTTATGATTTAATTTACGAATATATACATATAAAAAGTAATGAATTACCTTTTTGAAGTTGGTACCAAACAATCGCAATCGATAATGATCATCACCATTGTAGTTATGGTATTAGACACAATATATTCACAATTCTTTTTATTTTTTAGATAGTTTGGCAGCAACTTCAAAAAGGTACTTCATTACTTTTTATATGTATATATTCATAAATTAAATCATAAATATGTAAATGCATCTCTTGTAAAAAATATTTTCTCTAAAATGCATGTTTTGTGGATATTAAATTATGTATATTAAATTTAACCGTTTTTATGCCAGTACCTGATAGCTGATGTGTGTTTATTGGATAATCTTTTGTCATTCGAAAAATTTAAAAAGTTATTTAATTCTTTTTAGCGCTTTTTTGATGTCGGTTAATATTTTTTCTTTGAAAAAAGCTTATTTTATTGTAGTCTTGCTGTGTCAAGGCAACAATACATAAACAATTGCCTGGTTTGTCATAATTAGGTGAGACTAATTGTTTACGCCCTCCGAATGTTGTATTGTGACAACAAGGTTTCTGCAATGTAAAGTTTGTGACTTTTTCGTGCATAAAGTTCGTGGAAGAAAGAAAGTTATCGTTACTGAAGAGGATGCTAGATTATATAGTGACTCGAGTAAAAAAACAGTTTCTGTTGGTGACATATTATGTGGAAAGTGTCGGCTTATTATTTACGATAGTAAATCAAATGTCGATTCAACTTCTGCAGTGTCTACCCTGGCTGAATATGAAGGCCAAGAGGAGTCTACTGAACATTTAGAAGTAGAGGAAACATCTTCGATTGCTCCATTTCAACAAGAAAGTGAAATGAATTTCGTGTAGTTCCGAAAGCGACGATGATGATGATGATGATCGCAATGATGCTGTTCCATAAGTTGCCGATA
This sequence comes from Maratus speculifer, assembly GCA_964019185.1. NCBI lineage: Eukaryota > Metazoa > Arthropoda > Arachnida > Araneae > Salticidae > Maratus > Maratus speculifer. The sequence goes on from OZ025299.1 coordinate 273,631,243, forward strand.
ACAATGAATTTATACATCTACATATACCACATATTGTATCTACCTACAAGTATTGTTGTATATGTCAATCCACAAAAAACTTAATGCGAGTATCGTTTAAAGCACGTTACAAGGTTTAAAGAAAAATTGGGATTTTCATACCAGAGGGTAACCGATGTTGCTGCACACATATACTAGGAAAGTCATTTTATGAAGACGAGTTGGTTCACCTACGTGTTATATCTAACACCAGCAAAATAAGTTCTAAGGACAGGGTTCGCACAGCTCTACCACTAAATTTTCAGAGTATTTTCAAGGTATTTCACAGAAGACAAATAGTGTGAAAACTGTGAATCGAGGCGATGGTTGCGAATTCCGTTTCTTGAAAATTAAATATAAGTTTCCTTATCATTAATAGTGGTGCCAGAGTCCTTATAAAATATAAGGAGTGTGCGAACCCTGAAGGAAGTTGCTCACTTTCAGAAAGAGCAGAGATGTCGCTTTTCGAAAAAATTAATGAAAATGATATGCCTGAAAATCAGATAAAGATATTGAGAAGACTTTGCTGGCAAAACATAATTGAATTAAGGCAGCTCTTAACTTTTATGCGAAACACAAGCGTGCGTACTATAACTCAAGTGTTAGTTGTATTCTTGTTTAAATTAAAAACTGGAAATTCTAATTCAGTGATAGCAGGAACGCTGGGTTTACCATATGAACAACATGTGTCGTCATTTTTTAAAGAAGTATTAAGAAGTTTTGCGATTGATATTTTGCCTTATTTTGGATTAATCTCCATTTCTCGAGAAGACTTAATAAAGAATACAAGTTTAACTGCTCGAATGTTATTAAACCTTAGAAATGATCAGCTGGTATTGATATTTGACAGCACATATATTAGGCATAAAAAAAGCTCTAATAATGAATATCAGCGAAAATCGTATTCTGGTCATAAGAAAACCCATTTATGTAAACCGTTTACAATTTGTACCACGAACGGGTTTATAGCTGATTTTACTGGGCCATTTTATGGTACGGAAAATAATGCTACTATTATGAAAAAAGTGTTACAAGATGCTAAACTTCAAACTCTATTACGTCCAAATGATATATTTGTTGTAGATCGCGGTTTCCGTGACGCCGTTGACTCTATCACCAAAGAACGCTATGCCGTGTTATTGCCAGCACTTAAAGGTAATCGAGCCCAGTTACCTACCGAAGAAGCCAACATGTCACGACAGGTGACTAAAATCCGATGGGTAGTCGAAGCTGTGCACGGAGCCATTGCTCAGAAATATAATTTGCTTCATAACAATCTTGATGATAAAATACTTCCAAAAGTAAGTCTTTTGTGCAAAGTTGTCGGATTTTTACACAACAAATTCAGTAAGCGATTAGATTCTGATGCAGGCTTAAATGAGATAATTGTTCAATACATTAAAGAACGAATGACGTTATCAAACTTTTTAAGTGAAGAGGTAAAAAAGTAGCACTGGAATCGTAGAAAAACAGCTTTTCAACGATTGGTATCATCAGAAATTTTGGATTTTCCACGACTAAATGAAGAACAAATAAAAATAATTATTACAGGTTCCTATCGGCTCTCATTTGCCATTTCATACCTGGCTGAAATAATGGAAGACACGAGTAATCTCTGCATATATTACGTTAAACAAACCCCAAATATTATCAAGTTAAATGTTCGTTCCAGACACGTAAATAGTAAATATTTCCGGGTGTTTAATGATTATGCTCCTAATATTAACAATATCGAAGGAATCCGAGGATATTGTTGCGATTGTCCAAATGGAAACAGGACAGTTGGTGCTGCACCCATGTTGCAAGTGTCATATATTATTTAGCTCATGCGAGATATCTATCTCTCATTTTACGTCCTGCTGAAATTCTGTCTAAAAATTTTTAAAAGGATGAAATCACTGTTGTAAAAAATGAAAATAGTGATGATGATGATTGAAATTACATTTCTCATGTAACTATGATAAATAATTCTAAATAAAGTCCTCTTTAATTAGTTCCTACCATCCGTATTGATACTTACCAAATTCATAATTACTCAAAGAAGCATCTCTTTGTTTTTGATCAGCTTTTGTGTGGTAAAAGTATATAACCCGGGAGAACGCACGCTTATAAGGTATGAATATTTTTAATTTTGTCAACAATAGAATCAAATTATAACAGTCACTTTATTTAGATGCAGACAATTCCTACAAATTTTGCGATAAAATAAGTTGAAGATTACTTTAAAAAAATTATTGGTTACAATTGTAAAAACGATACGCATTCCGGGTCTTTTAGGCCCTGCGCGCATACTTACGGGTTAAATTAACCCTTTCCAGCGCAGTGTGTCCGGTCAGGATACAACTAATTATAATTCTAAATTTGCAATGGACACCAATAATATTTTAATAAAATCTTGCTTTTACAATAAAGGCTTAAATTAATGAGTTCTTGATTTCTTAAAAAGTCGTTTGTAAATTCCGGTGTCAGTCGATAATTTCTCATTTTACTAGCAGAATTTGTCCGCGCCCGAAAGGGTTAAGGGTAATTCCATGAGTACATATCGTGTAAGTCACATAGTACGATTTTGGATACCAGTATTTTAGAACGGAAAAATGTGACTTATTTTATCAGAGATGTTTCATTAATTGAATAAGTCCATGCAAAGCTTTAGAAAATAACGGTGGCCAACAATTTAGCAGTTACTAAAAATGTGACTTACACGACAATTGCTCATGGAAATACCCTTAATCGATATTATATATTATTTTTGGCGCGGTAGACATAACAGGACAGTACTAAAAAAAAATTTATAATTTGTTTGATTATTTTGCACAGTTGTCATTTCACGAAAACTCTGAAAAAAATACAAAACATTTTTCAACGTATCTCTCAATATACGCGATTGGTCTCATCTTTCTAGCTTTTATTGTTTTTCATAAAAATACATTAAAAAATAACGGCTCGCGTACGAAGTTTTTCGAATATCTTAAAAACAGGTCAAAATCAGGGGTCAATGACCTTGCATTTTGTACTCTTTTAGAGTGCTGATCCTAGTACAAATAATAAATCAGGCCTTGACCATTGGGGCCATTTCCCCATTCTTACCTCATTATACCCATTTTTTAAATGATGAAGTCAGTATTGTAATAAATGAAAATAATGATATTTGAAATCATATTTATGATGTAATTATAATAAATAATTCTAAAATTAATAATAAATTCTAAAATTAATAATAAATTCTTTATTATTAATTCTAAAATTAATAATAATTCTATAATAAATAATTCCTTTTTAATTAGTTCCTACCATCCGTGATCTTACTTATTAAATTCATAATTACTGAAAGAAGCACCTCTTTGGTTTCAATCAGGTTTTGCGTGGTATAAATATACAAATGAAATAATACTATATATATATATTTGGCGCGGTAGACATCATAATGATAGATATAACTAATTATCATCTCTACTTTCATTAATTACAACACTAACTTCATTGCTTAAAAATTTTTTTTAGACAGAATTTTAACAGAACAAGTACATTTGGGGTGTAGGACGGGGTGATCTCTAGTTTCATCACTCCACCCACTAACTAGCTGTATTTCATGGGCTCACTAGCCGTATTTCCAAGGAACACTAGCCGTATATCAGTATTACTTTTTTTTTTTTTAATTTGTCCGGTATAAATTTTTCTCTTTTCTTCTTTCTCTATTTAGAATTTTTATTTTAACCTTTTCTATTTTATTCTTAGATATTACTCAAAAAGCGCCTCTTTGATTTTGATCATTTTTGTGTGCTATAAGTATATAAATTAAAGAATATTTTGTAATTTTTTTGGCGCGGAAGACATAACAGAACGGTACTAAAATAAAATATTTATACTTTGTTTCGTTATTTTGCACAGTTGTCATTTCACGAAAACTCTGAAAAAAATATAAAATATTTTTTAAAGTATCTCTCGATATACGCAATTGGCCCCATCTTTCTAGCTTTTATAGTTTTTCAGAAAAATACATTTAAAAATAACGGCGCGCGTACGAACTTTATCGAATATCTTAAAGACAGGTCAAGATCGGGGGTCAATGACCTTGCATTTCGTACTCTTTTAAAGTGCTGATACTAGTACAAATAATAATTCATTCATTGACCATGGGGGCCATTTCGCCATTCTTACCTCGCTATACCCTTTACAGAATTTGTATTACCTTTTAAAGAGTTTTGTACCATTTTGAAAAATCTTCCTTAGTCAAGTTCAGCCCAATAACGAAAGATTGATCCACTTTCACTTAAAATACAATAATAGATGAATTCTTTTCGGTTAATACTCTATAACAATGATAAATATTCTTCAATAAATAAAATACAAACTTAACAGGCATACAGAGGTTGCAGCATTAAATTTTATTGTTCACATCGATATCTTTTATAAATCATTTCAAGAGATTTTTTTATTAAGTATAAAATAGAAACATATCTTGAAGATTGATAAAATACAGGGCTGGAGTTGTCAAGGTCTCAGGTTTTTTACACATAAGTATTAACTTAGAGATATGGATCTTCTTTTGCATCGCAAAAATTCTCCCCACCCAAACAACAACAACAAAAAAAAATCTGTATTAAAATACTGCTATTCAAAAAGCCGGAGACTTGACAGCTCTGTGTTGCTAAGTACAATAAAATTTCTCCTACATGCGCCGAACCTTGAATATGTCATCAAAATATATGAATAAAAATGGTTTAGTGCAAATAGTGAAATCTTTGTCCATTCTTCAGCTGTTAAACTCTCGATATGTAGCTAATCCGAATACATATAATAAGTTTTAAATTTTTTATGTTGTTAGTGGTCAATCAAAATAGGATGACAGGCGTTTCAAAGCTTGCCCCCCCCCCTTATTCAGAAAATCAAAGGGTATAGCCGGGTTTCATAATAAAATATGCCCTTGAGTCAACCACATCGAGTCCTACATGAATCGATAGCCCATAAAAAGAAATTCATTTCTCCCCAGTTTTAAGTTTGTGTCTCAAGATTATGGAGGTGATGAACCTAAATGCCTGTTTTGGAAAAGTGCGCATTGTGACGAAACTACTAAGCAAATTTCAACGACAAAAAATACGGGATGTAAAAAACCACCATATAAATGTTTGACAATTTTTTCAGATTTATTTATACAAAAGAACAAGTTTTCTGACATTTTTCCTGTGTTTAAAAAAACATTTTAATTAAAAATAAACTAAAATTTCTGAGTGACCACCTTAATTTTTTTGCATGAAATACTATAAGACATGGATGCATATTCACTATCAATTTCAACTTTCTACGTATGGTGCATCATATTAAAAAAAGGCAAAATCATATTCCGGCGGTAATGTGGGGCGTGTCTCGGACAAATTTCATGCCTTCTTTTCAAATCTCATAAATTAATTCACACGGCATTTTTAAAAGAAGGCGTGAAATTTGTCCGAGACACCTCCCATTTCACAGGAGAATCTGGTCTCACCAGTCGATTGTCACGAGAGATCACGGGCCCCAGCGGATACCTCATCAAAATATGGAGCATTTGCTTTCCCGCTCCCGTACATTTTGCTAGGAAGCGTCTGTTTAATTTCATATATTTTGAATAAATCATTCATTTTTTTTCGGTTTTAAACTTTAAAATTTTCAATTCAGAAATTACTAGATTCAAATAAGATCCTAAAGATATTAAGAGCGATACGTGAATTGCACTAGATTGCAAATATTAGATTATTATTTTACACATTTTCATGGAGGTTGGGTTACCAGATTTTTTAAATTAAACTGCATACAATTCCATAACTATGGTCCTTTTAGACACAAGAAATTTTTGGTCTAATCGATATGTAACAAAATCAAAAGGTTTCGAAACCTGTAAATCATAAAAGAAAATATATGTCGTAGTATCATTTTATTAAACAAAGAAATTAAAGTTACACTGTCACGATTATTTCAATTAAATATTGTATCAATCCGAATATAGTCAGTTATAAAACAATTAATGCTGTTGATCATCTTGATTGTGATGGATGCGGCTTAAAGGGTTAACAACACATTAGAATATATTGACACATTAGAACACATTCTAGAATATATTCCGAAAAATGAAAACAGCATTTTATAACTTTAAAGACTTTATATGAAACGTGAAAATTAATAAATAATTATAAAATAAAATCCTTTGTGTGTTTTTACTACCAGTAGCATACACCGTATATAATTCGCAGATCAAACAATTATTTTTCGACCCAAAAAATTTAAATTAAAATATGACCTATTAGATCTCTGCAAATATTTGTCTTAAATTTCTAAATAAGATTTCGGGGTCGAAAAATAATTGTTTTATCCGCGGATTATACGCCGCAAAAAAAAAAAGATAATTTCTATACAATAAAATTACATTTTCTATATAAGAAAAATATTTATTGACATAGCACTTAGCTATTCAAAAATGTACAACTGTTAGCACATGAATTTGATATTACGTACTGAAATACAAAATGCGTCTAACAGAAGAATTAGAAATTTCTTTACACTTGTCAGTTATCAAAGGTGTGTGATAAGACATATGCTCTGGAATGCCACAAGGCAGAAAAATGTGCTTATCACCTCGCTGACTCAAGCTCGCTACGTTGCAGTTTTTCAATCCTGATGATTTTTCTTTAAACTTTTAGGAAAAGAGAAAATAATATATGCGAAACGTGAACGGAAAATTTTTGGAAAAGGTTATGGAAATAATATATTTTGGCACTAGTTATGGTTATTGAAATTACGGTTAATCATTGTGAATATCATAGTCACGCTGATATGTAATAGGCAAATCCATATCGCTAGCATACATTTCATTTCAGGTGATTTTAATTTTTTTTCTGTTAAAATCAAACGGAAGGGGAGGGTGAAAACCTGGTACTTTTTTAATTTATATGTTAAAAAGATTTATCTAATTATATTTTTAAAAATTATCATAAGAATTGGAAAATCATATTTAATCTAAAACGCAGGGATCGGAATTATACACAGTTCTCGCATGCTTTTAATATTGTAGTACCAATATGAATTAATAGTTTTTCCTACTAATTTAGTAGCAGAATTTTTTGTCGTTTTATTCAAAGAACGAAATAACTCATAAAAAGCATTAATAAAATTTAAAATGATTGCAAGTCGTACACATAATTTCCGTCGACGTTAATAGAGGACTCCCTGTCGGTCAGGATTTTTACTTCTGTAATTTTCCTTAATTATGCAATTTTGGAAAAAAAAATTTCATTTAAGTTTAAGTTTTTGTCAACATATTTTTTAAATCACGGAGAGGAGGGAAATACATTAATTAAAGAATAGTCAGAGGGTAAAAGAAAAAAAAGACGAGTGTCAATTGTTTTAAATACAAGTATGCAAACTAAATTTAGACTCATCTAGTAGCTTATTCAATGTTTTAAGATCCACCACGCTCGTTTTGAAAACTGGTCAAAATTCGAACAAACATGGCCGATTTTCGCCAAAATGTTATACAAACTTCAGCCTGTCACATTACATATAAATAGAATATTTAATTAAAAAAAAATTCGTAAATTCTTTACTGATATTGAAAAAAAAATCGAGCAAATCCCAATTATTGCGACCCATTGTGAAACATTCTCCCCATTATCGGCTAGTACTTACCGCTCATAGTCAAAAGCATATATTTAGTGCTTCGTTCAATTGTATCCATAGCTTCATAACATTTCCGATGATAGAAAAGAAAAATCGCACCTAAATTATCCATTACAGCACCACTTTTTGGTTTATTTCCCTCAAATCTTTACACAAACCGACGCCTATGACATTGAGTGATTTTTACAATTTAGGCGAAAAGTATTCATAAATTCTTGACTTAAACTGCAAAACAAGTAGAGAAAATTCCACAAAATCGCTATCCCAGAGTCCTATTCTATGAAATATCCCCTATAATCAACTGGGATGTGAAGTCATAATTAAAAAGGTATACATAAAGTTTGGTTGAAGTCCATATAGAGAACGTATACTTTACGATCACAAAAAAGGGGAAAGTTTACAAAAATAGTTATCAAAGCGCTCCATTTAAATGACATCTGCTGACCACATCCAAAAACATACATATGAAGTTTGGTTCAATGCCATACATAATAATATCGATGATAGAAAATGAATGCGTACACAGATACAGACATTTTCTTAAAATGCGTTCTTCAAGATCTCTGAATCCGAAAGCGAGCATATCAGTAAAAATCTGAAACTTGAAACAAATTCAATTATGATACTTTTTTTTTCTCTTTTAGATAGAAGAAATGAGTTGTTGCCAGTTTCGCAGCAATCACCTATATTTGTTAATATCAAACAATCACACAGAGATATTATTTATTTATTGGAGCCAAATATGTATCGCAATTTAAAACGTAACATTTTATTTTAAATAATTTCTAAGTCAAAAAATGATAGTTTATCTTCAGTTTATCCACCAAAAATTACTGTAATCGTTTATTTTGTAAAAATCATGTATTATGAAATGTAAAGAAACTGACAATATAAAAACGAATTAATGTCAGATTTTAATACTGTACAAGAAATTTAGTAATTTAGTAAAATATTTATGAAAGTATACGTGTATAATTATATTTCAATTAGAATTTTTTTCGTTAAACAGTGTTTTTACTGTTGAATATGATTAAATAATTCGACAAAAATAATATTTAGAATAAGGAAATCATTAAACATAAGCATTCAAGCATAGCAAACCTCAAAATTGTGATAATAGCCTTATTATATTATACTAAATCCAGCTCAATACATTATTTAATAGAAGTGCTTTAATGAAAACGTCAGATAGAAGCTTTCCACTTCTTAATCAAAAATGCTATGATATTTCATATGCCACAAGTCTTAAGGTAATATAGCTTTCCCCGAGAGGTTAGTACGATTGCGCATATTATTAATATTGTTTCCAGCAGAAATGTACTATCGTGAAAACAAAGTAAATACCCCCTACTAACTCTGTAACTAAGTATAATAGACGAAAATCACTTCTACCAAATGAAAGGAAATAAAGTCTACTTTTAAATGATGTATATAAAATTTGCTTAGAGGGCATCTACAAATGAGAAACAGACAAAACATTCCACGGCAAGATTAAGATAAAAAAGATTAAGTTAAGAAAATCTTTTTTAAATCTTCAGTTCAAACTAAGTCAAGAAACGATATTTCAAATCATTTACACTCTTAATTCAAAAGAACAAATTATTAATTCATAAAAGGAAATAAGTTCTGTGCACGCCCGTTCAGTCTTTCTGAGTGTCCTCTGAATAAAAAAGACTTTTCCACAAAAAACTGCTTTGCCAAATTAATCTTCTCGGAGCGGTATCAAAAACATCCTTTTCAGATCGGAATTTTAAGAGCCTTCTTATTGGTTGAAATCCTGCCAGAACATGGGTGAGTTTGAAAAGGCAGTCGCGGCACTTATTCAAAGCCTTATTCAGGCCTCCTCTTATTCAGGCGTCAAAACATAGCGTATTACAGAATTAAAACTATATTACTATTAAATTTTAATTGAAAATAAAAATGAAATAGAATAAGATCGGTGGATTATGACCACGACATAGGGAGGAGGAAGGGGGATAAGTTAATCATCATAAACAATTGAAGAAGTTTTGTTTGTTGTTTGCGGATTAAAACCTAAATGGTTGCTAGTGGATTTTTCTTCTTACTGAAACTGCTAAAGTGAAGTAGTGCTTTGTTTTACTTCATCCACCTTGTAATTTATTCGTCATTCCTTTTTGTAATTTACATTGCACAGGGTGGTTCAAATTAAAGTATTCCTGTTTGGGATGCCCTAGCATGCAAAGCAGTGGATGAAACAACTTGATTTTGGAGCATATGCATATCAGACCAAAGGAAACTGATTGATGTAGTAAAATTTTTTAGTTTAAATAAAGGCCACTAAGGGATAACAAGGCGCTGCGATCGGTTTAAGATAAGAAAAATGTAACATGACCAAGGGTGTAAATATCTTGTTGACAATGGGATACTTTCAACCAACAATTTAATAGGTACTATACGTTTAACCCTTTCCGGCGCGGACAAATTCTGTTAGTAAAATGAGAAATTATCGACTGACACCGGAATTTACAAACGACTTTTTAAGAAATCAAGAACTCCTTAATTTAAGCTTTTATTGTTTATTAATACTTTATTAAAATATTATTGGTGCCAATTGCAAGTTTGTAATTAAAATTAGGTATGTCCAGACCGGACACACTGCGCCCGAAAGGCTTAACCCATTTGTGCTTAGCCTCCCGTTTTAAGGACGCTTCAAAAGGTGCATTCAGCACTGTTTTTGACACCGGTAAAAAGAAAAGCAATAATTATATTATTTAAATGATGCATTTTCGTGATTAATAAACTAAACTTAAATCTTCTAAACATAGCGGTGCCAGCGAAATAAAATTTACGCAAAAGATGCTGGGAACGAATGGGTTAAATTGTATTAGTATATGCTCCGCTTAATTTTATTAGTATTCTTATTAGGCGAAGAATACTAAAAATGTAGTGGTGGGAATTGTTACATGAGCGCCATGATCTCTACACCCCAGAAGATGACACTATTAATAAAAAAGTAAGAAAAACCATGCGTTAAGCATAGATTATGAAGCACTTTTCAACACTTAATGAAACCTTTAGCAAAACTTTGTTATTTAGGGAAATAATAGTGTATAGCCAAATATACCCAAATCTGTATTCCAGTACTTTTGAACAGCCCTGTATTTCATATGTCAGCTGATGTAATGGGAAAATTTAGTTTAGCAAGAAAATACTCAGTAGCTTGAAATTTCTTTTTCAGCAATTCATACTATTAGATCAAAACATACTTGAATACTTTTGTTCAGCCCTGTAGTTTACATTGTACCTTTCTTACACGTCAGCATTAGGCTAAAATTTATTGTAAACTAAAACACTTTTAAAACAACTGAAATCACATTCTCATAAATTATCATTCATAGGCGTCCATGTACCTAATTCTTTGCGTGCCTGTATATCCTTTTATCTATATTCTGCAAACATTTCTCAGTAAATTTAATGAAGCTCAGCGTAAAAATACATAGCTTATTTAAGAACCACGTTTAAATAATTTACGCTCATATTCAGTAACGTTGGTGAGCTCTTTTCGGTAGCCCTGTATATCAACTATAACATTTATACACACCATATAATTTGCATATATTTAGCGAAATATAAACGCGCATATCATAATTAAAATGCATTTCATCCCTCCATCAGCCATTATCGGACACATATACGGTACTTCGGAAAGAATATACTATTTGAAATCTTTTGTATAGCCCTGTAAATGCTATGTACTTCATATTATGCAAGACAGTAGCGTATAATTTATATTGAGCTTCAATAACATATATTAATTTTATCATACATGAAACAGCTTACCGTAATTTCGGGTGTATAAGCCGCGGATCAAACAATTCTTTTTCGACCCAGACATTTTTAAAAAATGAATGTTACTAGTTAGATCGCCGTAAATATTTCTGTTCAATCACTAAATAAGATTTCTGGGTCCAAAAAGAATTGTTTGATCCGCGGCTTATACACCCGAAATTACGGTAATATATTTAAAATATGTCACACACAATTCCCCCTTTTACCAATATCTAATGGAATTCTTTTGTGTGGCCCTGTAAATGAATAATAGCTACGTTTTCACCTTATATTTTAAATCATGCATATTTTATTATGTTTGACAGAGTATAACATCTTTAAAATTCCTTTGAAACGATTTTTTCTCATAGGCCGTAATGTAATAGGAAACTTTTGATTCGCCCTGTAGATAAACTAATCATGGTAGAAACTTCATTTTTGATTGGACTTGTGCTATGGTAAACGTCAATAACGTCCTAAAATTTCATGGCAATCCGAATATATTAACGATTTTTCCCCCTAGGCCGTAATGTAATGGGAAACTTTTGATTCTCTCTGTAGATAAACTATTCATGGTAGATACTTCATTTTCAATAGGGTTCGTGCTTGGGTAAACGTCAATAACGACCAAAAATTTCATGACGATCCTACTATATTTACGAGAGTTAGAGCGCGGACAGACAGCCATACGGACAGACGGACAGACTGACAGACGGCCAGACAATCAGAATGCATAAGCACTTTTCAACTTTGTTGGAAAGTGCCAAAAAGAGTTCAAGATAACGGTAATTAACATTATTTTAAAATTCTTTAATCGAATCATGCTAAATAACTGAGAATAACAATATTCCAATTCTGACCTTGGTAGCATAATTTTTATGCCAAGATTTTTCTTTTTAATATTAATTACTGGCACCTTACTTATTTTAATATTAATTACCGATGCTGTGCTTATTTGTTTGTGCGCGCAGTGCCTGAGAATAAAATTTGCATAAGAGGCCGGATAAAGAACCGTCCTAACAGATAAAATGAACGCGATTACATTGAAACATTCTGAGACTGCCACGATGGTTCTCCCGTTTTATGAGTGTGCTTTGCTGCCAAAGTTTTTTTTTTTTTTTTTTTTTTTTTTTTTTTTTTTTTTTTTTTTTTTTTTTACCCAAAATGACAATAATAAAAAAGCGTTTCGTTTGTATAGATGCACAGTTGGGCACAAAACCTTCAAATCTGGCGAAGAATCGAAAAAAAATGAATTTTTATTTTGAACTACCAGCATACGTAACTTCAATAGAACAAATGTCATTAAACATCTGCCTAGTATTAAAAATTGCGCAGAGTTAATTTGGTCGTCACTAAAGAAAGAAGTTAAACTGCATATTGCATTTTGATAATAAATGAAAAAAATCAATAATTTTGTTTCAACATTCATTTGTTAATTTCTCACCTTCTTTCTATATCATTTAAATGTCCGTTAGTTGATTTAAAACAAGGCTTTTTCAGAAATACCGATTTCGATTTTATTTATTTATTTATTTATTTTATATTTTTTTATTAGAATTTAATACCTCACAGCTTCAAATTTTATATCGCCCCAGTGAATCGTTAAAAAAAACCTCTGGTTCTACTGACTCGTCTCGTTCGAATGAATGGCTCGTTCGAATGAATTTTGCTGGTCCAGCCCATGGGCTAGACTTGAGTTAATTGTCTTTCAAGACACTCGTGCCGGGCTAGTCTGGGCTTGGATTCACTCTTTTAGTTTCGGATCCAGACCTTACTTTTTTCTGAATGCTCGATCTGACTAATGTATTTTTCCACAACCAACCGGCATTGGCTTTGTTCTTCCTAGATCACAACGTCAAAAACTTTTCAACTCGTATTAAAAACATTGTGTATGAATGACCTAACCCGTGGAAAAAATCATTAAAATTTGGCACAGCACAAATGTTTTTGCAAAAAATGCATGCATTTTTAAATCACCATTAACCCTTTGAGCTCTGGGGTGTAAATTTCTTCAAAATTCCAAATGTCACATTGGCACCAGTATTTTGCAAAGAAAAAAACTGGTTAACGATAAACACGAAAAGATGCATTTAACCTTTTTCAAATAAATTTGGTCGGATTTTCTGGTTCCATTGTGACATTTCGAAATTAAAATTATGTGGTAGAATATTCTACCATCAGAGCTCAAGGGGTTAAGTTTTCTCAAAAAATGCATGCATTTTTAAATCACCATTATTTTCCAATTATATTTCAAGTTCAGTTTTTTTAAAGGATAGTGAATTTCTAAGCGATAAAATGAAAACACGATAAAATCCGGGAAAATATATGTCTGTGACAAAACCCTGTCTTGGACGGTAAAATGTGTTGATACATGGAAATTGATATCATAATATCAGAAAAAAGAATAGCCTACATTTACACCTGTTAAATAGAGCAGTTTTCGATAACGCATTTTTTTCTTTTTATGTGACTCCTTGTTAGATTTTACTGTACATCATTATAATAAGTCTCCTATATATAGAATATGGACTATCGATATTTACGGTAAATGAAATTTTCACATGCAAACTGAGATCCATAAAAAAATGTATCGCAGCCTAAGTCGCTTCTTTAAAAATAAAATTTATAAGTGTAAAAAATAAAGGCTAAAATAAGTATTTTTGATCAGAATCCCTCGTGCGAAAAACTTTTAGCCTACCGATGTTCTCTTAGCCTAACTATTCTTTTCACCTCAGATTTTATAGAATGTTTTCTTTAGTGCAATTCGTAAATGCATATAAACTTTAATAATTGACAAGGTGTAATACCTTTCAAATCCATTTTAAACGATTTTTCCCATAAACTGTAATGTAATGGAAAACTTTTGATTGTCCCTGTAAATAAACTAATCGTGTTAGAAACTTCTTTTGCAATAGGTTTGTGTTGAGGTAAACATGAATAATTCCCAAAAATTTATGGGCAATCCGACTATATTTACGAGAGTTAGGGCACGAACAGACGGACAGACAAATTAAAATCATATTCACTTTTCAACTTTGTTGGAAAGTGTTAAAAAATATAAAATTTCAATGTTTCAAAATTTTAAATAAAATTTTAAAACTTACAATAGAACAAAAAATTTTCTTTCATTCATTTTTTTCTTTCATTCCTTTTTTCTTTCATAATTTTTCCTTCTTTAGAATTTATATTAAAATAAAATTTTGTCCTTTAATTTATTTGTATAAGCATTGTTCTTAATTTTTTCATAAATACAATTTTTTATTTCATAATTTTTCATTTCTTGTGCTAATTCGGCACTTGTACCTTTTAGTTTCCAAGCACTTTTCATTTCTGCTTGGAAGCCAAGGGGTACAAGTGCCGAACGACGATAAACATTGCTTAGTTATAAGTAAAAAGAAAAATTACATTCCACTTTTTTTTAAACAGTTATTGAAATAAGAGTTCAAAAATCACTAAGAAATAAGCAAAAGTTTCATAGCTCAATTCGTTGAATTACTATTGATGTTTAACTTTGAACTCAATTTACTCGAAATCTAAATTTTGTCATTTGTACCCCTTGGCTTCTGGGCTCCTCATATAAAATATATTAATATAACCGTGCAACATTTTCAAGCTCTATAGAAAAAAAAATCAGTTTTATATTTTTAATAAGTCACTGTTTTTTCAATGTAAAATGTTATTTAATGTAGAAATATATAGTACAGATTTAATTTAGAATAACGTTTCATTCGTATTCAAGAATTAAATATATATACACTATTATAGCACAAAGAGAAACATATGTAAAAATAATTCTTGACTAAAGAAATGTATTTAAAATGTTTAACATAATTGTAACATAAGAAGTTATAAATGGCAGAACATAATCTTGTATTCCCATGAAAATATACGAAGGAACTTCGAATGTCTTAAACCATTTTATAAGCACCTGAATTAACTTTATAAATGTGACTTAAAATAGATAAATACTTATGCGTCTCCGGTCATACATTAAATGTCGCCGGGCTACATGCGTCCCACAGGTCATAGGTTCAGTTCGACCATGTAGAACCATGTTTCCATGTAGTTGCAATTTGTCTCATCATATTTTGCACATTATTTTTTTTTTTTTTAATGAAACATTGCATTTAGAAGTATGTGTACCAGGGTAATATTTATGGATAGTGTTTCAATATTTATTAATCACAGTATATATGTAACTGTGATGTAAATGTGTTAAATTAATTTTTAATCGTTGTAACACAGATTGCTTTATGGGTAGTTTTTTACGCACAAATCAAAATTTATTTAATGGAATGAACTCAAAGTTTAGAGTAGCATATTTCAAGCTTCTATAAATAGATTTTTGTCAAAATATACTTTATAAATAATATTTTCAAAAAATTAATTTCAAAAATTACATTTTATCAAAAGCATATCACAAAGCGATCAATTTTTTGATGCTACATATTTTTCTTTTCTTTTCAACAATGTTTAGCATCATTACTTTTTCTTTTAACCCATTAACGCCCAGCGTCCTCGTTTGAGGACGGTTACAAAAACAGCAAGAAAACGGTTTTCCCACCAGTAAAGAGGAAGATAAATATAAACCTTCTTTCACGAGACAGAATCCTCGATAAATTTAGATAAAAGTTAATTTGATTTTAAAAGTGGTGGGAAATACAAAACTTAAATTTTAGCGAAGAAAATAATTCGGGCGTTAATGGGTTAATCTATTGAAAATATTTTATAATTTAATATTTAATAAGGTTAGTCTTTCAGAAAGTATAACGTATAATTATAGGACGCGATAATTTGTTACATCTTATGCAATTTAAAAATCTTACGTATTGTTCCAAAATACTTTATAAACTTCTAATTATATAATTAAACTTGAATTAGCTAGCGCACATTATTTACACGCTTGAAAAGTGATCCTAGTTTCTAAAATGTTTAGATAATTAAATAGAAACGTATGCAAAGAAAAATGTTCCTTAGAAATAAGGAAATGATTACACTTAAACACCCCTAACGTAGTAATCCTCAAAATTGCGATAACAGTCATTAATATATTATATTAAGTCTAATTCTGAATATTGATCCAGGGAGGTACTTTATCGATAACATGAGGTATAAACCAGGTATTTGCAGTATTTAATGCATTAAAAGTTCGGGTGTGATTAGCTAGCTACAGGGAATCCAGGAAATGGTAAACAGACTGCCTATCGTAATCTCTTACGCTAATTAGCTGGGTTGATTAGGATGTTTCCACTCTGTAATTAAAATGGAAAAAAGCTCATGAAATTGCAATATAATGAGATGAAATATATTAATTGGTAGATGCGACTTGAATTATCTCCGGATAAAGCAGTAATTAAAATAAATAAATTAACAAGGGATTTCTGGTTCAGTAAATTGAAATGAATTTTAAATATCGTGGTTTACTATTAAATTACTATATTATGAGGCAGCTAAAAGCTTCTAAAAAGTTTTTCAATAGATTAAAGAGAAACAATAAACATTTAAACTATAACGTCAATGTAAGTATCAAAGAAAATAAATGAAATAATTATTTTGATCCTAGAAAACAGAGTGTGAATGGCTTATACGCTAAACAATGCACTACTTAAGATTTGAATGCTTCAAGAATTTTAGCGTAAGATAAAAATGCGAAATGCAATTCAATCTGTTTATAGGATGATATGATGAATATTAAAATTATTATTTTAATTATGCATGCCAAAGTAATGTCAAATGCTAATCTATTTAGTAACGAAAAATATTAAAGATAAGTAAAATTAATTACTTTTAAAATATTTCTCATCGCCAGTAATTTAAAAGCATCCTGAGTTCGAATCATAGCTTTAGCTTTACATGCATTTGGCTATCTGCTGCCAATCTGTAATTTATATTGTCTCTTTGTGTTTTTATTTTGGTATAATTTATATTTTAAATCGCTGTAGAAAATATAAAAATGAAGACATTGCTTAAAAATATTCTAAAATATTTAAATATTTAAGAATGTTCAGTTTAATAATATTAGTTCATAACGTTTCCACTGCCACAGGGGTGAGAAACTGTGGCCTGCAAGGTAATATTAAAGTTTTATTGTAATCATTGCGTTAAGACTTAATTCTAAAAAAGTAGCGAACTGGCAAATACGTTACCTTACATCAGTAGTCATGAAAGCATGTTTTTAGAAAATCGACATGCTCACACTATGATTAAAATCGCATTTTAGATGCACTCAAATCATTTCGCGTTTTGAGAGAATGATAGCTTTCATCATCGGTGTGAGAGAACAAACAAGATGCGCTTCTAATTTTAAAGTAGGAATATGAATATGTTTTATTAGTATAATAGGGTTTTTAATTATGTTGTAATGGAAAACCTCATTGTTTTATATTTACAGAGGTCAAATTTTTCTTAAGAGCAACTTCAAGGTTACACGTTTTACGAACAACATTTTTCTTAAATGTAACATGCTTGATTTATAAAGAGGGAGAAAGAGTGTATATTCTAAGCTGTGCAATTGTAACAAATTTTACATTATATATCCCACAAACATGGACACTAACAAAACGGATGATACAAAGACTACAGACAGCACAGAGAAGTATGGAAAGATGTATGCTAG
Source organism: Maratus speculifer (assembly GCA_964019185.1). Taxonomy (NCBI): domain Eukaryota; kingdom Metazoa; phylum Arthropoda; class Arachnida; order Araneae; family Salticidae; genus Maratus; species Maratus speculifer. The sequence continues at coordinate 273,649,313 of OZ025299.1, forward strand.
GAATAACTAAAAGAGACAGAAAGAGGATAACCTGGATTGGAAATCAGACAAAAGTTTTTGACATCCTTGAAAGAATCAAGCAGCTAAAATGGAAATGGGCTGGGCACATTGCAAGAAGACAAGACAATAGATGGAGCACAAATATACTACAGTGGTATCCCAGAGATGTAAAACGACCAAGAAGATGACCACATCTAAGATGGAGTGACGAAATTAGAAAAGTGGCTCGTGTAAATTGGATGACGAAAGCACTAGGCAGGAAACATTGGGAAAATCTGGGGGGAGATCTACATCCAGCAGTCGATCGAAAACGATTGATTATGATGATGATGATGATCCGACAAATATTATTTGAGTAGCAAATTAAAATGATTTTTTTTATATAAATAAGATGTTAAAATATATTATTGATCTATCTTATTTCTTGATTATTAACTTGAATATACATATTTTAATCCAAATCGCCCTAGATTAATTTCCTTTTAAAACTTGTTCATTTAGAATACTTATTGGTTAAGTTATACTATTAAAAAATGAATTTTGATATAATACTACGCTTAACCCTTTATCGGGAAGTGGTAATTTCGTTGCCACTTAATTTTTAATAGAAATTGATTTATACACAAAAGAAATTTAAATGAGGTCATTTTTATTTATTTTAAACTGATGGAAATAACACCTATTTCTTTTAAAATAAATTTGTACATAGTTTCTGATGGCTGTAAACCTTTTCAACATTTTAACCAAAGAATTGACTTGCCCGATAAAGAGTTAATTTACCTGAGTGTTTGTGGGCGTGTATGACATTTTTTATACTTAAATTAGCCTTGTACGTAAATATTGTTTATTTTCAAGTCATTTAAATGAAGTATTTTTATGTTCCACTAACACTTATTTATCTAATAAAATAGTATCATTAAAAAAATACTATTATAATATTTAAATAAAAAGTCTTTTACTTTTTTTTGGGGGGGGGGGTGATAATATGGATGTTAAACCCGTTGATACTATTTAAACACTACAAGCGTTAAAACTAGTATTTTCTATAAATATTAAAATAATCTTTCCGAAGAACGATGCTGTTACGATATATTACAGTTAAAAAAATTGTTAAGCATAAAAATATGTAGTTTAATTTTTTGCTTTACAATCTTTGACTAGAAGTCTGTTTTGTGTGTAATAGAGTTCCCAAATGCAGGGTGCAAAAATCTAAGCGTTAGTCTTTCACCACTAAAATCTATAAGTTATCTTCGTTGAAAATTTAATAGCATTCTGACATGAAGTTTACACAAAATATTTGACTGGGGGGGGGGGGAATAAAAAAATAAATAAATAAGCTCTAAAGATTTGATTGAAAGAACTAAAGGTTTGACTTATTGGTTTAAGTGTTGCTCAGTGTTACCAGGTGGTGACACATTATTTACTAGTTCTGCGCGTTCTCTCTCTTTTTTTTCCAGAAGCAAAAAGTTTGAATTATACGCCAAAAATGACGTAGAAAAAATTCGAAATGTTATGTAACTGGAATATGTAACTTCATAGAGGGAATTTGATTATAATTTCTGCTTCAAAATTAATATTACTTTTTAAATACTGTGACAGAAATCGACATTCTTTCTTCAAAAAGAGAAATCCTTAACTTTTCTGTATTTATCTACAAATAAATATTCCTTCGCTTAAAATTATTTTTCTTGAATTACGTTTAGAAAATTCAATCTATAAAAAAGTATCATTTTTTTCCTTATTTTCAAATTCATGTGATATGTACAATGTTTAAAAATCAGCAACATGAATATCCTATGTTAAATAAAATCTTTCATAGTTTTCCTGAATTAAAAAAAAAAAGAAAAGCAATTTCCTAGGCAGGTATCTAATGGGAAATAGCATAATTTTCTCACCTTCAACGTTCCTTATATTATTTAATAGTACGAAATTAAAATTAATCCATAAAAACCTAGCATTTTAATTCAAAGGCTCACAAATACGAGTTCATTAAGCCATCAAAAAGAGATAACAGAAGTCATAAACACATTAACTGCGCACCTGAGTTTCCGTAATCTCATTTAGCATATCCAAATAAGACTTCACGTAGTCAATAGCGAAATATGAAATCCTACACTTTACAATATGCAATGTACATGACTAAAACTTGGTAGTTTATTCGTTATAAACCTAGAAGATATTCGCCTTTGTATTTATTTCATAATTACATTATATTACTTATTATACATCTTTAAAAACTTGTGTGGATAAATTTGAAAAGTGTAAATTTTAAAAAAGCATCGTGCCTCAATTTATTGAATTTCTATGTTTATAAATGGAAGTATACGTAGTATTTTATTTTTTATGGATTTAAATGAAATGATATAAATAACAACACTGAATAAATTTTAACCCTTTTGAAAGAAATGTACTTTTATTCGTAAAATTCTAAAATGAACGACTGACACCAGATTTTATAAACAGATTTATTCCATAGTAGGTATTTTTTTATTTATTCATATATTTAATAAAACTAAATTTATTCATTTCAAAATTCTGGTGTTAATCTGGCAGTTGAAAATTGAATTTAGGTGGGATATATGATATCAAACCGTCCTTCAAGGAGTTAATAAAGTGTAAATAATATAATCGGGGGTAGGGGCAAACTAGTAACAATGTAGTGTTTTCTTCTCCTTGATTCATAGAAGAAGATTTTCTCATTAGAAAAGGTAAACAGACTTAAAAATTATCGGTATTCAGAGCATTTATGCACTCACCATGGTTACACCACTGAATTTAAGACTTTCTTCAATTTCAGAGTATTGTGCTTGATCAATAGCGGCTTGTCAGGCGGTGCTGCATGAAATTTTTCATACCACTAAAATTTTATAGTGATTTAAGTTTTAATTAATCAACCAAGCTTGTCGAATAACTAATATAAAGGATTCCGTTAAATTTTAGTGGTAAGAAAAATCTCATGCAACACTCCCTGACGAGCCGCTACTGCACTTTATGACTTAGATATCTTTATACGCCATACAATTATTCACCACATTTTGTGTCACGATGCCAACCTTCCGAACAGGTGGAGCCACTGCCACTTCAAGAAAAATCCTTCAGCAATGGTCGGGGATTGGAGGGTTGTGCAGAGCGCCATTAAAGAAACAGGTAAATCAGTAGGTCGCTTAAGTCATTAACTACTTAAATGATCAATATTAAATAAAAATGAATTAATGTCTATATTTTTCATGTATTTTACAGAATTTTTAATCTTTTCTCACCGTTTTTTTTTAAACGGATAGTTTTGCTTCAGTGAATCAGAAAAACGCTCGGATTAAATAATGCAAAATTTGTAACAAAAATTTACTGGTCAGAATAATAAATCTTGATTGGAATATGGATGCCCGTACGTGGTAGGGGCGAATCATGAGTGGCAAAAACACGTTGAACTTAGGACGTACGGTATCATTCAAAAATATTATGGATCATGGCAATGAGATGTAAGGAACAGGATTGTATTACACAAAAAAAGCAATTGCAATGTTGGGTTATGTCTTTTGAAGTAGTAATATTCTCTCGCAAACTAAACGACTAATTTATAGAGGAATCGTAGCATTTTACTGTATTTTCTTAGACTTTTAACCACTTAATGGTCGCATTAAATTACACTTTAAAAATTCAAATTCATTATCGCCACCACTTTTTGAAAAAAATATTCATTCTATTTAATGGCAAGTAAAATGATACCAGAATAAAACTAATTACACTATTTTATAAAGCTAGTGGGAATCAAACAATTTTGAATAAAAGCCGTGAAGCTTGCAGCCCGTGAATGTCTCGGGCGCGACGATTAAGTTGTTAAAACTCTATGTAAAAAAAAAGATCTTTACGGATTTTTGTGATATTTATTTGACTTTTCGTGATATTCAGCTAGACTATCAAAACTGTAAAATGTTAAACATTCAGAAACATGTGAAATCATGGAAGTTAAGTGGGATGTTGTACAGATTATAAAGCATATTGAGCTTATATGGTATGGGCATGTTCGCTGCTTGAAAGAAGAGTGTTTATCAAGGTACTTTTAGAATGGAGCCTGAGAGGAAGACGAAACTGGACTGGACAAGAATTAAGTGGAAAAATATATCTGAAGATCGTGAAGTGACCTTATTTTCCTGGTCAGAAAAGAATGAAAAATTATTCAAATTTTTTTTATTGCTAAGGTATTTGTAAACGTAAAAATCTTAAGGATGATAATGTTGATGATAATTAGATTATATATCAAATGAATAAGTTAATATTTAAACAAAGATAACAAAACAAATATTTCTCTTCTGCTATGTATTTAAAAATTTCCGAAGAAATTTCAACAATTTTCAAAACATGAAATTTCACAGTCAAAAGGATTACCCATTAAGGATTATTTCATCAACTTTAAAAGGCTATTTCGTATGTTAACTTACAGAGATTTCTCAATAGCCAACCTTTCCCTTTTTAAATTTTATCAAACAACCACTCGTTGAATATGAATCTTTGGACAATTAATAACATATAAATAGATGCTTTATCGTGCACGCCTCATTATATACTGTCAAAAATCAATGCATTTTCCATTCTTCCTAATGTAAAATTTAAGAATCTTCTTTAAACATTATAGGCCATCAATTTCTAATGAAAATTTTTAATGATTAAAAAGTAAATTTTATCATCATTAGATTGGCTTTACATAATTTTAACATATTTGTATTTATTTCCATCATAGATTTTGAATACTTGCGACTAATTAGTACTACACTTTTACTCTACTCTTCGTGCCTCAGTGTCTCTAGAGTTTCCTGCTTAAACTTTGGCTGAAATAGTAATCAACGCTTATAATTAGCCGCAACAGATGATGTTAAAATATTTTTAATTGCTTCGCATAAAACATTGCGGTTATATTACTAGATAAAACGATTTTATCACGGCGTTATTAAAATATTTTTGAGGGTCATGTAAATTTCTATGCATGTTTTCTTTTTCTTAAGCATTTATGTTTTAATTGACACTCATTTACTTTTTTGGTTAATTTTTTGGTTGATTTTTGGTGCAATCACTTACTTATATATATATATATATATGTATGTATCGAAATTATTATTATGCGTGATTATACAGTGTGTCCACTCTCAACGGTAGCCAGTGGCTAGTTTCTAAGCCGGTAGTCATAGCCGTACTGTTCCACTTTCAAAAATGCTTTAAAAAAGGTAAATAATTTTTTAACTCTAGAACTGCGATGACGGGTCATTTTGACCCGTATCAAATGAATACATGCAGATTCGAACCAGAAAACTCTTTATAAATTGAGTTAAACATATGTTCCACAAACATAATTAAAATAAATAAGTGACATAGTCCCAATAAAAATTTTGATGGAAAATATTTTTTAAATCTTGAATAAAATTTCCCGCCGTTCTAGTGTTAAACTTCGTGACGTTAATTTTAAATGCAAACTTACTCCAGCACGAAGAACATTTTAATAAAATTTAACTTTTTCAAAAAAATGTTTAAAGAAATGAGTTTTTAATTTCTAAAATAGTCGTTTGTAAATTCCAGTTTCAGTCAATCATTTCATCCTTTTACGAACAAAATATTTGTGCGCCGCAAAGGAACAAGCTTTATATTTTTTATAGTGTGTTATTCAGCCTGTATCATATATAGTATGTGCGAAAGTACAATATTTTTGTAGTCTAGCATTTTAATGTAAAAGTGTAATCCTTTTATCCAAAGGTATCTCTATCATTAAGAGTTGGTTTATATTCATTTTTCTATTTTTATTTTATATCCCAAATCTCTTAAGTGTGTAGATTGTCGCATTAAGACAATTTGGTGATAGTAAAATTCTTCAAAATCTTTTTTGCCCATAAAACGTAACGCTGTTGTAAAATTTAAAACTTGTTTTCCACGAAACCATATTTTTCAAATTGGGCAAACATTTTCTCGGGCAATATTTGACCGATTATCTTCATTTTTTATTAAAAAAAAAAGAAAATCATATTTCTGAAGCATAAAGCACCGAAAAGTATAGTTTTCTTTGACTAGTTTTCCTTTTTTCTTTCTTTCATTTTCATTTTCTTTCTCTCTTTTTTTAAATTTCGAATTCTGAAATGTAAAAGCGAATATAAAAATGTCCTTTTTTAGCCAAATGACTATCATTTTATCAAATAAAGCAACTATTAAAATTGAATGTTCGTAAAAGATTCTGAGAATTTAATGGTCTGTCATATTTTAGCGAGTCAATTTGTTACAGGTACGTTTGACCGCTGAAAAGTGGTCGCATGATTAAAAATTTGCGGCACGAATCTGCAGATACTCCCCATCACAGATGCCATATTATTAATTTCTTACCTATCAAAATTTAAATATATGAGAGAAATGTCATTAAATGTTATACTGTAAATGGCATCTCTTTCCTTTGTAGAAAAAACGCATTGTAAAAATTACGGGACTTTTAGGACGAAGAAATGGAATTTTCTCTTAACCCTTTGAGCTCTGATGGTAGAATTTTCTACCGCATAATTTTAATTCCGAAATGTCACATCGACACAAGAAAATTCGACCAAATTTCTTTGAAAAAGGTTTAATGCATTTTTTTCCCCCTTGTATATCGTTAACCGGTTTTTTTCTTTGCAAAATACTGGTGCTAGTGTGACATTTGGAATTTTTAAGAAATTTACCCACCAGAGCTCAAAGGGTTAAGAGCCCACACTCGTCACTCAAAAAAGACCAGAGTGATAATGTTAAGTCTATGGGGAGGTTATTTTCAAATATCTTGCTTAAATTTTAATATTTTTACACGATTTTTTTGCATAAGGTAGCTGAGGACGATCTACAACCGGGCTAGTTTTTACTTTTTTGATTTTGGTTTCAGATTTTTCTTTAAAAAAATACTTTGAATTTCGGAACCGATTGGAACCTATTCTGTAACTGAAACTATCATAAAAAAGTATATAACCAAAATCGAAAAGGTAAAAACTAACCCGGTTTTAGACCGTCCTCAGCTATCCTATGCAAAAATAATCTTGAAAAAATATTAAAATTTGAGCGATATATTTGAAAAAAACTCCCGCAAAGACTTAACATTATCTTCCGGGTATTTTTGAGCGACGCGAGTAGCATCTTAATAACTTGAGGACGAGTGATCAGTTTTAATTATTCTCACCAGTAAATTTTCATTGTAAATTTTGCTTTCCTTATTTCGAGAATTTTCCCTACTTAATTAGTATAATATGTTTGTTTTAAAAAACCGCTGATAAAAGATTAAATATTCTGAAACAGGCGCTCGTCCCGAAGATGTTAACCCCTTGACCTCTGATGGTAGAATTTTCTACCACATAATTTTAATCCCGAAATGTCACAATGGCCCCAGAAAATTCGTCCAAATCTATTTGAAAAAGTTTTAATGCATTTTTTCGTGTTCATCGTTAAGCGTTTTTTTTCTTTGAAAAATACTGGTGCCAATGTAACATTTAAAATTTGAAGGAAATTTACACCCCAGAGCTCAAAGGATTAAAGCAGGTGTTTCAAATTCTGTCCCGAATGATACCACTAAAATAATATAGATATCATGGCCTTCTGTAATCGTCGAATACATGCGATTCAAAAGTCGATCACTTCTTTATAAAAAAAAAAAAAAAAAAAAAAAAAAAAAAAAAAAAATAGCGATATCCGGAGAGTGACAGCTTGACATCTCTCTTTTAATGCTAGACCGGTTAAAAAAAAAAAAAAAAAAAAAAAAAAAAAAATGCCAGCATGAAATTTTTGTAAGTTTCAATAACAACATAAACTGTCTGCTGTTTTTTAAGTATGCTTTTTTTCAATAAAATCTTCTATACAGCGTCCTTCGAATTTTTCAAGATAATTTAATATAAAAAATTTTTATTTCCTGAAAATGTAGCGACAGCTATCCACTTGCACGAAATTCACCTGGAACATTATCCGCTTCCTTATGCCCGTACTTCATACGGGCATCGTGTTTTTGCCAGTCATGATTTCAAATAATGATTTAAAATTCTCACCAGCAAATTTTTATTGCAAATTTCACATTATGTTATCTGAGCATTTCTCTGATTTGATTAGACAAAAATTTCTATTTTAAAAATCCGGTGATGAAAAATCTAAAAGATCTGTAAAAAGAAAAATACAGACATTATTTGAAAGCTTTTTCAAAAATATTGATCAAATGGTTAACCCTTTGCGGCGCAGGGCAATTTAATTGATTAAGGTTTGAAATTAATGACTGACACCGGAATTGAAAAACAACTTTATTTTTAAATAAGAAAACGCGATATTTCACGCATTTATTAAACCGTAATTTTTTAAAATAAAATTCCAGTGCCATTTGGCGTTTGGGAATTAAAATTAAGTGGTATATGAATGAAACCACCAAGCCGCAAAGGGGTTAAAATTGAAAGAAGTCATAAATCATTAGTGCATGTAAAACAAATCTTTTCTTTAATATTTGTATGTTTGTGAAACTAAAAACATTTTTAAAAAATCAATTTATCTCTTTGTAAATATCTCATTAATCCTCGTTAAAAATTAAAAAATAAAAATAAAAATATAAACAAAATTCTACTTAGCATCAAAATCACTAAATTTTGGAATGTTTATACTATTATTTAACACTAGAAGCGCCGTTGGGGTCATTTCGCATTTTTTTTCAATTTCCAATGCTTTATTTCAAGATGTAAGCGAGCACCGCAGCTCATATTTTTTTACTTTTTCTAAAATTATATTAAGCGTACTGTGACAATGTTTTATCTTTCTATATTAATTATTAAAAAAAATAATCAAAGAAATACCTAAAACAGCCAACAGGTGTCATTTTGACCCCCATAAGAAAAATGATAAATTTTCAAGACTGTCTGTTTTTGAATTCGCCATATCTTGGTTTTGATTACTGCGCATAGGGGAACACACATTTCTTATCGCGAGGACAAAAAAGGGCATAGTAAACTCCAGTTTTACTTTGTTTCGATGACGCATAGCGACGCGAAGAGGATAGGTTGGGGGTAGTCTTCTCTCTATTGCGCGCGCGCGCCTTCAATTAAGGGGGGGGGGAGGCGTTGGTCTAAGCATACTGACTCTTTTCTGAAATGCGCACGCATCCTAGCAACGCTGGCGTACTACAGAATTTTTGGAGGGAAAATCGTTCTTCTAGAACTACGGCCGAAAACGAAATTTGAAACATTTTCCACAGCAGTGTTTTTCTCAAAGATTTCGATTGTGACAAAAGTGTAGTCTTTTTCCTTTATAAAAAAATGCGGAGAGGATTGAGTACACAGGAGTGCCTTGCGCTACTGGAGCAGTTAGATTCAGATATGAGTGGTGATGACAGTAATGATGAATATTTTCGCATAGATAATGTGAATTTACAGAATGCGTCGTCTTCTGAAAGCAGGGACTGTGATGCTGTAGAATATATTACCAATATGATTTCCCCTGTTTCTCGAGGATCAGGAACCTCACGTGGACGTGGACGTGTGCAAAAAAGAGGTAATAAGATATCTACCGTAATTTCGGGTGTATAAGCCGCGGATCAAACAATTCTTTTTGGACCCAGAAATCTTATTTAGTGATTGAACACAAATACTTACGGCGATCTAAATAGTAACATTCCTTTTTTTAAAAATTCTGGGTCGAAAAAGAATTGTTTGATCCGCGGCTTATACACCCGAAATTACGGTAATCTTTCTGTTGTCAGCAGTAACGAAAAGTACACGTCATCCAGCGGTAGTCTTTGGACTCCGATGAACCTTAGCACCCCTACTTCTACTAGAGGTCGCACACCAGCTCGAAATATTATACAAATTGCTAGTGGACCAACACCTTATGCTCGTCGCAATATTGGGGCTAATCCAGCTTCAGCCTGGCATTTGATGGTGACTGAAACAATGGTGAAACACATTCAAACATGCACAGTTGCTGAAGCACGACGTCAGCTAGGAGATGACAGCAACTGGTATGTTACTCTGGTAGAACTAGATGCTTTTTTCGCCCTCTTATACGCCCATGGGGCAATTGGTCATTCAAAGCTTTGTGCAGATGACTTATGGAATAAAAGTTGGGGACCACCTGTGTTCAAAGTGACAATACCACGCAATCGTTTCCGTGAAATCATGCGATATCTCAGATTCGATCTGCGAAGTAGCAGATCGGAACGCCTGGCCACGGACAAATTTGCTCTCGCTTCAGAAACTTGGAAGAAGCTGATTGAAAATTGTTATTTAAGTTATAATCCTAGTGAAGAAATAGCCGTTGAGGAACAGTTGTTGCCTTGTAAGTCAAGGTGCAGATTCATCCAATACATGGCAAATAAACCGGACAAATTCGGCATGAAGTTCTGGCTAGCAACTGATGTAAATGTTCAAAGTGACAATACCACGCAATCGTTTCCGTGAAATCATGCGATATCTCAGATTCGATCTGCGAAGTAGCAGATCGGAACGCCTGGCCACGGACAAATTTGCTCTCGCTTCAGAAACTTGGAAGAAGCTGATTGAAAATTGTTATTTAAGTTATAATCCTAGTGAAGAAATAGCCGTTGAGGAACAGTTGTTGCCTTGTAAGTCAAGGTGCAGATTCATCCAATACATGGCAAATAAACCGGACAAATTTGGCATGAAGTTCTGGCTAGCAACTGATGTAAATTCGAAATATGTGTAAAATGGCTATCCTTATTTAGGTAAGGATGAAGAGCGGCCAACTGATTTACAACTTGGAGGAAGTGTAGTGCTGAAATTACTGCAACCATATCTAAACTCCGGTCTCAATGTCACTACTGACAATTTTTTCACGTCTGTAAAGCTTGCCGATGAACTTTCGGCAAAGAAAACCACAATCGTTGGGACGATGCGTCTAAACAAGAAAGAATGACCTCCTATTGCCCGCGACATATCTTCCCTACGATACTCATTTTCTGCACTGAAAAATGGAAATAAAATACTCACGATATACAGGTGCAAGAACAAAAAGAATGTCGTGATTCTGAGCACTATACACACGAATTTGTTTGCAGAAAACTGAAAAGAATAAGCTGAACACTGTTGTTTACTACAATAAAACTAAATGTGGTGTAGATGTAGCAGATCAGATGCTTCAAAAATATTCTAAAAGATGTGGAACTCGCAGATGGCCTCTTCACGTCTTTTATAACGTCCTTGATATTGCTGCACTAAATGCTTGGATAATTTTCAAGGAATGCTCAAAAACCTCAATTTCACGTCGGGAATTTATTCTTGCCCTTGTGGAAGAATTGAGAAGTAGCGCGTTCTGCAACAGATGCCCATCAATTGATCGACCACAGACCCTGAAGCGAAAGAAATGTGCTTTTCAACATTGCAAGGGACGAAATAAAACTTCTGCAAGCTGTGAGGGATGTCAGAATCCAATTTGTGGTGTGTTGATGTCACCATCAAGCACATATATTGTATTACTTGTGCTAATGTCTAAATAACTTTGGAACACATTTATATGCTTATTCAGGAATTATGTTTTATATTTTCTCTCTTTGAAACATGTTGTGCGCTATTTGTATTTTTATTTTTTGTTGCTTTTCTTATCAATTTTATTGTGTAATATTATATATATATATATATATATATATATATATTATTAAATCTATTGTATTTGTGTACTATTGTGTAGTAAAATATTTTGAATTATACATTGTCATTTATATACTGTCATTTCAAAAGAATGTAGAAATTGGGATAAACGATCTCTAAAAACTAAATAAATAAAAAAGAAAAAAATTATAAAACCTTTAAAAACTTTTATATTTTTCAATTTAAACCTCATCTATCATTTAAAAAATATATTTATTTTAATATGGCTTGAATTTCTCATGGGGGTCAAATTGACACCAAACGGCGGTTTTAGGTATGTCCAAAATCCGACTGTTCTAGTGTTAATGGAAATCGGTCAAGCACTTCTGAAACAATCCAAGAGACTAAATTAAAAACAAAATGTCGTTTTGGGAATTTTTTTTAACATTTTTATTTAGGTGCAATTTCCTCGGCGTATTTGTCGCTGTAACTTTTGTGAAAATCTGAATTTCAAAATTCAGTTTTGCTCTACATTCTAGTCATCATCAAATAGTAAAAAAAAGAAAAAAATCGAAGTCTCAACTTGTGTCTCCATTTAACTGCTCATCTAACCATGGATGTTAACAGCGGAAATTCATGTTCATTATAAATATATACATATATATATATATATATATATATATATATATATAACCTTAAATGTTTTTCTATAGTAGGCAAAAAAATTATTGTCTCATAAGTTACCAAAGTTGTAACGCAATAAAAAGTTATTTTTATGTCGTTATCTAAAATATAAGATGATTTTTCGTGTATCGTGCATAATGTTTCATAGGAAAGTTTGTTTTGCACTGTTTTATAAATAATTTTATTGAATATAACATATTTCAAACATAAAATAAAAAAAAATATTTAGAAAAATTTATACAACTAAAAATAATTTAGAAGTATGACAGCTATGTTTTAAAATATTCATATGAAAATTAAAATTTAAAACTAATCACGATATTAATTATTATTTAAATAAACATACATGAAAATTATATGAATATAGTTTAAAATAAATTAATTCGTTTACATGGAATTGTAAACTCTAATGTAAATAAATAGTTTTGTGTAAGGAAAATTGTATTTCAAAATAATTTAATAAGTAAATAAAGAGACACGTGTAAAGGGCAAAATAGGAAAATAATATGAATTTAAGATGGAATGAAAAATAAAAGATATTTTCAACTTTTGTCTAAATAAGCATTTATGTACAATGGAAAATATGCGAAAAATTACTTAAAGAGACATGCATGCAAAATACGATATGGTAAAATTATAGGAAATTAAAGAAAAATAAACAAATTCAGCTGCATAATTTTTTTCCCTTTTATATCAGTAAGCACTTTGTAAAGCAGAGATTATGTTTAAACGAAATTTTATAGCTAAATAAGTATAAAAACTAATGGGTATCTGGGTTGCCTGATTTGTATCTTTTTTTTAAATCTGAAATTTTTTATTCACACCATAAATTCTGTATTTCATTACTTTATTTAAAGACAGGCGTTTAGCGATTAATGAAAGAAAAATTCTCCACTCAAAATTTCTGATGTGAATTCGAAGATTTTAAATTGAAAGTACAGGCAAATCTGGTAAACCAGAGGGGTACACCTCTTAAAAAATTCTTTTCAAAGACTAAACCATTTACTTCTTATATGTATATATGGGTCCATTTCAGGAAATATTTTTGCGTCTAGTCATTAGAAATCCGTATCGAAAACATCAAAAGAGAATTTTTTTTCTTTAAGAAAACACGAGATGTAAAGTTTCATAAAAAGCATAATTATAATTCTAAATTTCTGGTATGCATTCTGGATTTCTGAATAAAAGAAATTCCTGAAGTTCCCGATTGGTAGGTTGAACCAGTGTTGTCAGCGGGCTTCTTTTTTAAAATTAGGCTGTCTTGATTCTTATCATTTTTATGAACCCCATGTTTTGGATATAATTAATACGTCATTAAATAAGGCTAACTTTACTGTTTCAAAAAAAAGGAGCCAATTAAGAAATCTAAATTTTAAAAAGGGAACCCACTGGCAACACTGGGTTGAACACGAGTTAAAAGTATTAAAAATATTAAATTCTAAATTCTTCATATACTTGGAGGTTTTGATTTTATAAGAATTATTACAAAATTCACAAAATATAAGATGCGAGCAAATTTTACCAATTTCTGTGTTTTCTTATCTTTTACGTCTTGTAAAATTGGAATAGTAGAGGTGATTCTGAAAATGGTAAATATTCAGTTAATTTCTTTTTTTTCTTATTTTCGTAACAGTTTAATTTTTTATTTTATTCAGAAATCACGAACTAATGTTGGAAGTACCAAAACAAGATGTTATTCTTCAAGTGAACACGAATTTCAGTAAATCAAACAACAATTTAAATTCATACTTTTGGTATTAATTCGTAATTTCTATATAAAAAGAAATTTCTAAAATGCATGCTTCGGATGCAAATGTGCTAATAATATGAAAAGTAATAAATTCAAATTTCATCATAAACTTGGTGGTTTTGACTTTATAATGATTTTCATAAAATTCACAAAATTAAAGAGGAGTGCGAATTTCACAACTTTCTCTGTTTTCTAATATTTTAAGTATTATAGTAGCAGGATAGTAGAGGGGATTTTGAAAATGATAAATATTCAGTAACTTAATCCATTTGGCAAATTAGCTGCTCTGGTTGTCATGTTTTCCAGAAAGTTTAACGCCAACGAGAAGGATATTCTGGAAAATTTAGAGTTGAAGCGAAGACACTGCAGTAATTAGCTACAGCCACTGGAATTCCAAAGAGAGAGTAAATAGCGAGTGAACCAAAAATGATTTTCAGGAGTGCAGAGGTAATTAAAACGTGGCCGATTTGCTCCACATCACCTCTTTTGGGATCTTAATCTCACTAACAGAAAAATTTCAAAGTTTCGGTACATATACGTTTAGCTTAATTGTTCTGTGTAATATTGCTTTTTTTCCCATTGTAATATTAGTAAATAAATTTTAAAGAATTTTTCGCAGATGGACTATGCGGGTTTCATTCTTTCACAAATGTGTCTCGAAATACAGCGTTCATTTGGCTACATGAGTTGAAAATATTTGAAGTGATTTTAATCTATTTCTTTAAATATATAATAATTAAGTTTATAAATGTAATAAATATTTTCATATTTATGTAAAATAAGTTCTAATTCTTAAGCAAATATTAAACATAAATATACATTTTAAAAAATATATTTTTTCGTATTTAATTTAATTAAAGATTAGAATTCCATGTTCCTGTTTTATTAGAAAAATATACTAATACTAATAAACAAATAAATAAATAAATAAATATGTGTGTGTGTGTGTGCCGTAATTTCGGGTGTATAAAAAGTGGGTCAATAAATTTTTTTCCAAAGAAATTTTATTTAGTAATAAAAGACAAATATTTACAAAGATCTAAAGAATGGCATTTGAATTTAAAATTTTTATGGGTCAAAAAATGATTTTTTGATTCGTGGATTATACGTTAGAAATTACGGTATAAGAATATTTTTACGCATCATGAGATTCAAGGGATCTAATTGCCTTAGTACTAGAAATTTCGTAAAGTACTTGTCGGTATATCTGAAGCTACATACATTTTTTCATTAAATAAGACAAATATTTCATTACAAATATTCTGGGGAATGGCCTTCACAAGCCCTGTCTTTGAAGCGCACTAACCCTGTATTATCTATCCTGCAAATATTTAAATAAAGTGTTGAAATTTTTGTTCACATATTTATAATAATTGAAACACAATAAGTAGACAGAAAATATAATTTGGAAATTCAACAAAAATCCATCTATACATGAACGACATTGTTTGTTTTGAAGTTTTTCCGTAGAGCCCTGTGCTTTTTTTAACCCTTTCCGGCACACTGTGCCCAGTCCTGGTTACCTAATTTAACTCCAAACATACCACGACATCAATAATATTTTAATAAAATTTTGCCGTTAACCCATTCGTGCCCAGCATCATTTGCGTAAATTTTATTTGGTTGGCACCACTATTTTTAGAAGATTTAAGTTTAGTTCATTAATCACGAAAATGCATCATTTAAATAAAATTATTATTGCTTTTCTTTTTTACCGGTGTCAAAAGCAGTACTGAATGCACCTTTTGAAGCGTCCCTAAAAAGTGACGCGAGGCACTAATGGGTTAAAGTGAAAGCTTGAATTATAGGACTCTTAATTTCTCGAAATGTTGTTTCTAAATTCCGGTGCCAGTCAATAATTTCTCATTTTACTGACAGAATTTGTTCGTGCCGTAAAGGGTTAATGAGAGTTAATTAGTCAAGTAGAATGGATACCAGTAAAGTCTTACAAAAATGTTCGCTTCATTTAATGGCGTAAATTGTGCGATCATATAAAGCAACTACTTACTCAAAAAAGATATGGTATCAAAATAATCTGGATATTGACAACTACAAAGTAAAAATATATGAAGTCCATTCTAATACATGCCCTTCATTCTGTCACAGCGATAAATATACATAATTGTGGTACAGTCGACTCTCGTTAATTCGAAATCGGATAGTTCTTATCTTCGCTTAATTCAAACTAAACATGAAGTCCCGAAATTTTCAATGGTAGAATAGCGTTAAAATTTTTCATTAATTCGAACTCATTTTCTCTTGACGTCGTTTAATTCGAACTAATGAGAATTCCGATTTTTTATTTTTATTTTCTTTATCACAGATATTAGATCATTTGAATAACTTTATTCCTTTGGCTTTTGTGAAAATTGTTCCGAACGAGTATACATATAATCCCATGCATTTGATATTCACTTTTCTAATGGCACGTTGATCCATCAGTGACGCTTTAAATTTTGTTTCCATTGTGCTTGTTTCTAATCTTTTAATTACTTTATGTATTTATACATTCTAATTTAATATTAAGCAATATTCTAATGCTAACAGACGAAACAAATTTAAAAAACACTATAATATTAATTTCTTTGTAATAATACCATATTAAGCATGTTTTCATTTCATACTTTCGATAATTCGAACTTCGGATAATTCGAACATTTCTTGCGATACCGACGAGTTCGAATTAACCCTTGAAGGGCACCGGTATATGTTATATACCACCTAATTTTAATTCTGAAATGTCACCTTTAAGCCAGAATTTAGAAATTAACTTTTGTTTCCTAAAATGTACGCGAAAAAAGCTTTTACTTAGTTTCATGTAAAATTGTTTATAAATACAGGTATCAATCAATTATTTTAACATTTTAATAAGAAAAATGTTTTGCCCCTAAAAGGGTTAACGAGAGTCGACTTTATCTTTTATAATGATATATATCATTGTGGTGTATAGATTGTTTCATTGAATTATTCGAAACATATTTAAATAATAAAATACGATAAATGTTCCAAAACTTCAAAATATCAAATTTGGGTATTAAGCCAATTATAATGAACTAATTAACTCCACTTAAATTCAGTGACTAAAGATCAATAAACTGAATGCAACATCATATATAAATAGAAAATGTAATGCCTTAATTCTCAGATAATTTATAACGGCAAAAAAGGTAACTGTTTCATAACTGTTACAAAATTTCTCAATTTCTCATCGTTTTACATTTTTACAAATGTTTTAAAATTGCATTCAGTGAAAGTGTGGCTTACATTAATCACTCTTGCTTCACACGCAAATCTTGGGTTTGAAAATAAGTGACTTCAATGTATAATCAACTATACTTAGTCACATTAACATTGATTTTCGATTTGGTTCAAGGCAAAATACTCATTCAAGTTTATTGTTTCGCTGACGTAATCCTTTGTGGGAGAATCGTTCTGTTAAATAAATGCAATTATGAAAGTTCAACTGTTACACGCCAATGTAATTGTAGATGAAGAAAGTGATTAATTCTTTTTAAAATGAATACTAAAAATTTTTTTTACAATATTTTTCTATTAATTTTCTTATGTGCATAAATCTTCCAGTTATGAATTTATTTATTAAAAATTTTGTTATGTAAACTTTGGCATGATATTTAAATATTCGATTAATGTTATGTTATACAGAGTGTTTAAAAAACATATAATCTAAAAAAATATATCTTCTTTGAAAACAAATAATGGAATAAACGTATTGAAGAAAATAAAGAAATCTCACAGCTTCATATGGTAAGTAGAGAAACCACTCGTATGTGAACATATTTGAACAGCTAACGGTTCAGAGTAGCTGTTGTAAAGTGGTACTTTAGATAATGATACGGAAAGGCAAACAATCCCCACAGTAGGCCAATATAAAACAAAAATTAACCACCAACCTTGGACCAAACTTTTTGTGGTATTTGGATTTCTGTGCGTTGTTATTTAGTCCATTAAAGTGCTAATTTTGTCTAGAATAATTTGAAAAAAGATTTTTTTAAATTAATTTTTTTTTCTCGGGAAGACGAGTGCTTTCAACTGTGACACGAACACGCATGGTGGGTCTCAAAGGCCCATAACCCCCTTTTTTTAACCGCTTCCCTGTTTTGCCTGTATGTCGTACGTGCAAGAAGAATTTGCTTACTTCATCACTTAAAGCTTTTTCAAACCACTAATTTTTTATATACGATTTCATACTATTTCACTCCAAAAGGTTTAGAAAAAATATTAAGAATATTTAGCTTAAAAATGTGCTGTTAACCCATATTTTCTATTTATTGTACCTAAAAAAAGAATCAGTTAATTGGTACTAACATTAAATTACCCATGGGGCTTAACCAAGATAGCTACACAGGTGCTCTGATTACCAGTAATTTTTTAAGTTTTGTTCGCTTTATCCAACCAGAAAAAGTGTCCGCTATGAATCAAGGAAATAAAAACCTTATAATATTACTGGTTTTTGGCATCTGCCTTTTTTTAAGCCACCGTACTCATTATTAAAAAGTCGTTCTTGCTGCCATATTTTATAAAATATGAATAGGATAAATAAGAAGTTGAATTAAAAATATCTAAAAATTGGAAAAAATATGTATTTTTTTTTTTAAACTTAATATATTTATTTAAAATACTGTTAACAAGAAAGAGCTTACTATTACTCAAACAATACTTTTAATTTTTCACACCAATTATAGAGTTTTTTCAACCTGCTAGAAATTTTCTTGCTAAACTAAACATCCCAATTATGTAATAGATATATAAACCAAGAGATCAAATACAGGGCTGTTCAAAAGTATTCGAATACATATTTGGCTATAGACAGTAACTTTATTCCCCTAAATAACAAAGTTTTGTAAAAAATTTCAGGAAATGTTGAAAAGTGTTCCATAATGTATGCTTAATTCATGATTTTCCTTACTTGTTAAATTGTAAAGTTCGATATATTGAATTATATAACAGGGTTCGCACAATTTTACCACTTAATTCTTACAGTATTTTCAAAGTATTTCTCTTCAGAAAAATATCACGAAATTCGAGAGTAAGGGTGGCGGATGTGAATTTTCTTTCTTAAAATTAAATATAAATTTTACTATCATTAGTAGTGGTGCCAGAGTCCTTAAAAAAATATAAGGAGTATGCGAGCTTTGTATAACAATAAAAGTGGGTAAGAAAGTCTAGGAAGAAAGAGTAATTTTGCCAATTTAGAAAAGTATAGCTATTCAAAAAATCTGAATTTAATTAAAATAGCCCACTGTCAACATTGCTGTTGGAATCGGCCAAAGCTTCGCCTTTTTTAACCAGCATACTAACCTCTTTCCTGAGTTAATCTATTATAAATAGGATTCTTACTTTTTGAGAATTTGAAATGAAGTATATTAAAAAATTAGATAAACCAATTTTTACATGATAAAAATTTTTTGAAATTAAATACGAGAAATGTTACATTTCGAAGTTACTGGTACGTACCTTGAAAATATATGTTGTCAAGAAATCCCTCCTTTAAAACAAATGTGTAAATGAATATGCTCTATCAGACAAAATAATTTATTTTTATTAAACATATTTTCTAGCTAATATAAATTTGTATTTGTTATTCAAAATCCTCTTATTACATTTCAAAATTAAAACATTCAAATATTCCACTTAAAATAATTATGCGGAGCATGTCTCAACTTTTATTCTCAGCACAGAAGTTCAGCATCGCAAACAAAATCTATGCGCTTAAACAGAATAACGAAGCTGTCTTAATTAGTGGAAAATTAGTATAAAATGCTAAGCTACTCTTTTACGTAAATTTCTTATTCGTGAAATTTATTTCGGGAACGAAAAAGAAAAATAAGAAGGTCGTAAGGAATGGTATTTCAAATGAATTTAGATATTAGGAACATAAATCTAAAATGATAACGGTAAATTTTAATGATCCATTGACATACTGACGTTATTTTTTAATGTGAGCGTAAATTTATCCCATTCTGTTCAATCCTTCAACACTGTGTGTCCGTAAATTAATTTATTCTATTACATTTTATAAAACGCATGAATGTTATGCCTGAACGGGTTTCGGGCAAGAATACTTTGCTTGCTTCGTTACTAAATGCTTTTTTATCCAACTAATTTGTAATTATAAACTTCTGTGTAAGAAAACTTTCCGGCCCAGACAAATTCTAATCGTAAAATTAGAAATTATTGTTTTTCACCAGAATTTACGAACAATTTCTTAGGAATTAAGAATTCCTTAATTTAAGCTTTCATTTTAAAAACAAAATATTATTAAAATCTTCTTGGTGCCGATTGCAAGTGTGTAATTAAAATTCGTTGTGTCCGAAGTGAGACCTCTCTGCTGGAAAGGATGAACATTAAAAGTGCCGGAAATTTCACTCAAGTTTAAAAAAAAGATGTATACCAGAATTTTCCTTCCAAGTATTTCCTATTATCTTTTTAACAAATTACTTGCGTGATGTACACATTTAACTCATTTTTAAAAACATTCCTGGTTCAAATTGAATTATCCATATATGATAGCAGTCAAATTGATAGCTCTCGGCGCTTTTAGTGCTTATGTCAGATACTTTTCTATTGTATAAGACAAATATTTTAGAACGAAAAAAGTGCTGCTTAGCCCCTATTTTTATTTTATGGTGTCAAAAAAGAAAACACTTAAGTTGTGAGGGAGTGACCTTTGTGATAAAGGCACTCTAGCATTTTTGTGAGATCGTGACGTCAATGATTTAACATGTGTAGCGTGGAGCTGGGTGGGGCTAGTTGAGCTCAAACCAATTGGTAGGCCTCCCCACCTGGCTGAATCTGAATCTGAATCTGAATCTGTGTAGCGTGGAAGTGACATCTATCCTCTCTTTTACTTTAACTTTCTAGAGGGTGTGTGTCTTCCTCGGCTCGACAAGTTATGTCGCGGTTAGAAGTAATATGCAAATTTGTAGTATCTCAGTTTGCAGTATATAAAAGCTTTTAGTGTGAAGAGAGTAGTGTGTGTTTCGAGCGGCGCGAGCCAGCTAGTGGTGTGTAGCGACGCAAGCCCGCTAGTAGTGTATGGAGAAGCATTAAATTGGATTAGATTGGATTTATAGCAAGTTATTATTGAGCCTCTAGTGAGATAGCAAGGAGTTTTGCAGTGAGCCGCCAGCAGCATTTGCCGACTTAGTTTATCTAGAGCAGAGCTATTCAAGGAGATTGCCGTTAGTAAGAGATAGTATTAAATACTTTGAGTATTTCAAAGTTAATAAAGAGTGTTGTACAGCCACGGGCTGTCTAATAAAGCTTTTATCTAGCAGTTTAGCCGAAGTCTAAGTGAGAAGTTTATTTGAAGTGCCCCGACTGAGTCTAGTGCCGGAACTGTGAGTATATTTATGGGTTTAATCTTTTAGTATTGTGACTTGTGTTGAAATTAATAAACTGAGAGCTCCACTTCCCCCTGAGCCCCAACAGTTTAAATAAACTAGTTTTAACTTATATCTCGAATTATGTATTCATTTAACAACCACCAGACCCCTCCTTCCGTTATAAATTGGTTAATGTGTCCTATGTTGCTGTGATATCAAGGATACTAAATGGTTATTTTTTAATGCTTTTAGCATGGAAAATGTGTATTATATAACTAATTTACATATTATGACAAAATTCCTTCAAGCAATCAAATATCTAAGCATTGAATTTTTTTTTTGTTATACATATTCTTTAAGTTACACTGTAACTTTAGTGTACGCCTCTTTTACTTTTTATGAATGCAATTTTGATTAGGTATGTACAAATATATGTATTTCTACATAAGTGATATCATAAAAAATGTTTTTTAAAGTGTAGTAAAAATAACAATGAGCAGGGAAGTGGCGTAACCAGGATAGATGCAGAAAACCAGTAAAATTGTAAGGTTTTTTTTATCCTTGATTCGTAGCAGAAACTTTTCTGGTTACTTAAGGCGAACAAAGGTTTAAAAAATTTCCAGCATTGAGAACACTTGGCCACCCACCCCGCTTACGCCACTCCAGGGCGTTATTTCTAAAGATGGCTGCAAGGCTGCGGTCATGAACACCGGAATTTTAGTGGCCTGATATTCTTCTAATGCATTTTTTAAATGTTCTTTTTAGATTGCACAATATACTATCAAAATAATTGTAAATAATTGAAATATGCCATTTTTGTAACGGAAACTGGGGATAAAAGGAACACTCTAAATTTCATGTCTTCAAAAATAGAATGTACGAAGTTTCAACTTAGGCTCAATCAATTGCTATACATGTTATGTCTTAATATTTGTTACTAACGTCAGAAACTATAAAGTTGTAGGTGGTGAAAGGAAAATCTGTTTTTGATGTAAAAAATTAATTTTTGATCTTGTTTTTATATTTTTTGTAAAAAAAAATATGTTGTGTTTAGCATTATATTTATGTAGTTATTTAGCAATAGCTTTTTATTTAGCAATAAAGTGCATATTTAGCAAAATATGCACTTTATGTGAATATCAGTATTTTTGTTAACTAAAATACTGTCATGCATGAATGCATTTTTAGTTTTGATTGATAAATATTGGGGTGAAAGGGACAGTTAATAAATGGACATGTCCCTTTCAACACCTCGTTGTTTATAATTATTTTAAATTAATATTATTTACATAAGTAATATTATTTAAGTTGTGATTTTTAGTTTTTTTATGTAGAATGAATGAATGTATTATTATGTAGAATAAAATTCTGCATATGTTACAATAACATATATTTTCGGTATATGTTATATTACATTTATACTAACACTTACATATATTATATTTCGGTATTTTTTCCTTGTTATAAAAATCATCAAAAAGTAAATATGCTTCAAAAATATAAAAGGACAATTGAGAAAAATCGAATCACCTACGAAAAGATGATAGGGACTGCATCAGAAGTAGAGGAAAAAGTAATAGGGTTACGCGGGGCAAGTGGACCATAATTTTACAGTGTGGCTATGGATATTCCGGTAATTCAGATTCCAAAAGCTAATGTACATTTAAATTGAAGATTTGACCTCTGTAAATGTGTTCAGTTAGGTTCAATCTATGAAACAGAAATTTTGAAACTTAAATTTTAATGTCTAGAAAAAAATATATATGTGTGTTTATCTTTTTATTCCTCGTGCATCCAGTGGCCTCATTTTTGTGGGGCAACTGGACCAAGAGAGTCTGTAATCCACACACGTTTGTGTTTTTTAATATCGTGTACCAGGTGCTGTTTGAAACAGTATAAAGAACTTAAAACAAATAAATCAGGCAGATCATGCAAATTATACGTCAACTAAAAAATACCAAAAACATAAGAATTAAGTGCTTGTGTACTATAGTTTTGATAATAAGTACTAAAGTTACATTGATATTTTAGGGAAAAATAAAGAGTTAAATCTATAAACAAACGGCGACGTAAATGCCTCATTCTCTTTTTTAATTTACTTCAACTGAAATGCAATACGTCCAATAAACTTGTGAAGAATGTAGCCAACTTTTTATATGGAACAGAACTATTTTTTATAGTTTAATGATGGAAAACCAACGATTATAAATGCACAAATAAAGTAAGAAAAGGGGGAGCAAACAGCTGTTTCGAATCTATTAACGAGATTCTTCTTCAGTGCAAAAACTCAGCGAGCTAGACAAAGCAAAACTGAGCACAGGTTTGCTCAGTTTTGCATTGTCAGTTCAGTTTTGTCTCAGTTTGCTTTGTCTGGCTCGCTGAGTTTTTGCACTGAAGAAGAATCTCGTTAGTAGATTCGAAACAGCTGTTTGCTCCCCCTTTTCTTACTTTTTTGTGCATTTATAATCGTTGGTTTTCCATCATTAAATATTTTTGCACAAAGTCTTTATTTGCTATTTTAATACTTTTTATTGGTTTTTATAATTTTCTAACAATGCTACTTTGTGTTATGTATATTTCATCATTTGTATTGTAAAATTTCAAAGTCTGGCTATCTTGCTTAAGAAATTTTGTTTCATACCTACAATATCCTTTTTTAAAAATATTGATAATATATTTTTAGTAAGACATTATAAAATTGTCTTTATTGTAAGCAATATATATATATATATATATATATATTGTAAGGCTTTTAATGTAATTTATAGTATAAAGTGTAACATTTGCAATTTGAAATATATTGGTGAAACTTCTGGTCCTCTTAATAAACGCATTAATCAACATCGGTCAGATTCTGAAAAAAAAAAATAGCAAAAAATATACAGTCTACAGCTGAAATACAGCATTTTCATAAACATAAATTTAAAAATACTACTATTGAAATAATGCAAATTCAGAAAAATAAATCAGAGCGTCTGTATTTAGAGTCTTCATATATGAAATATTATAGTACAATTTATCCATATGGTCTTAATAGTGAGGTTTTTAAAAGATCTGTTAAAGTCTTTTCATTTATAAATGATACTACAGATTATTCTCCCATCATAGTTAAAATCATCTTATAAATCCTAAAACTACACGTAACAAAAGAGGAGAAGTTTCATCTTCTAGTATTACTTCTCAAAACATTATAATTCAACAAATTAATAATCTGCATCGTAATTATTTTAAAAAATACAATTGGTTTTTAATACGTAAATATAACTTTGGAATAAAAAAGAAACATATAGTACAATATTTAAATATTTTTCTGAGTAAAACTTACTCTAAACATTTTTCAGATGTTTTTTATGATCTCATTATGACTCGAGTCAATCTTTACAATATAAATTTACTAAAAAACCCTAAAAATTTACAAACTAATCTCAAATGGTAATTACTTTTTCTAATCAAATATTTAATAAAATCAATATTAATTCCATAATAAATGATAAAAACTGTCAATTTCCTATAAATAATATTCATTTTACAAAAACCTTTAAGTATTCAAAATCTATAGGAAGAATGATTTTTAACTATAATTCTTTCTCTACAAAAATATATAAATAAAGATCATGGACATATTATTACTGGTAATCTTACTATAGTAGATGATTTACAACTTAGAAAAATTATGGGTATTGGGACCAAGTACAGAATTACATCCAAATTAAACATTAAATCTATCATAAAACAATTTACCTATGATATAGATATATTTATTTATAAAATTGCAATTTATTATAATAAATCCATTGAATATTTCAATCAATGGAAAATATTAGTTATCGATAAATTAACTAGGTCCTTAAAATATAATATTTCACACCTAGATTATGTAAATACACAGCATCTGTTTAAGCAAATCAATAAATTACAACAAAACTTTGTAATAACTTATGTTGACAAATTTCCAAATAATTATGCAATTATTTGTAAATCTTATTATCATCAACTGCTTAAATCTAGTATATCTTCTAATAACACATTCCAAAAAATTAATGATAACTTACTTGCCAATAATCGTAAAATTAAAGGATTCTATAAATTATTAGACATTAATCTTACTAACTTTAAATATCCTTATCTAGTCCTTATACCCAAATTTCATAAGAATCCTGTTAAATTCAGAACTGTTACAATTGGTTGCAATACTTATAATAATGCTGCTAACAAACTTCTATTAGCAATTCTTAATCAAATATATAAAATTACAAAAACAAGTGATTTTACATATTATATAAAAAATAGCTATGAACTGGTCAATATTATGAAAAATCTTAAATACATAAAAAATATCACTACATATGACTTTAAAGATGTATTTAATAATATCGATTTATCAGATTTACATAATATCATAAATGAGCTTTTTAACCCTCTGGCAGTCTTGCAAAAGGGTAAAATTGTAATGTTGTTTTCTCAGCATTTTGTTTTAATTGCTAAAAAACTATGTTTCTTTCAAAATTATAGAAAAATTTTATTTACGAATATGAATGTAATCCTTGAGTGAGTTAATCATTGCACAATGTATTAAAATCCATTAAATCAACTGGGTTATATCATTTTAATTATTGCTTGCATTCCAGTAAAACCTGGAGCTTAGGGAGCGTCCATAGACAAGCTTGTCAGTGAGAGGGTTTAAAAAATATCAACACGAGTTGGATATATCGCATAACATCGATTCTGGTTATTTTCATACCTTAACTAATTTCATTATCTACAATAATTTTATCATGCAAGATAACAATATATATATTCAAAATGTTGGTATACCACAAGGTGGTAGTACATCTAGTGTCTTATCAGACTTATACTTATATTACTATGAACGTCATTATTTAAATAATAAAATACATTTATATCGATATATAGATGATGTAATTTTAATTGATACTGATAACACCAGTATATCTCAATTCCCTGTTGATTATCCTTCCAATCTAGAAATTTCAAAAAACCTGCTTTTTAATAATACAATTAACTTCTTAGATATTAAAATTATATTAAAAGAGAACAAATTTATAACTGATATTTATGACAAAAGGAAAGAATTTAATTTTAAAGTTAATACCTTTACAACCGTAATTTCGGGTGTATAAGCCGCGGACAAACAATTCTTTTTAGACCCAGAAATATTATTTAGTAATTGAAGACAAATATTTACGGCGATGGAAGTTAATTTTGTTTCTTAAAAAATTCTGGGTCGAAAAAGAATTGTTTGATCCGCGGCTTATACACCCGAATTTATACCGATACCATTACGGTAATTTTAAATCCTGTCTTCACAATTCTGTATATCGTAATATAATACTTAACCATTTATATAGAATAAAATGTCTATGTTCTTCTCATTTAATTAATACTAATATTAAAAAGCTTGTATATGATGCTATAAATAATGGTTACCTAAAAAATTCTTATAATCTTTAATTTATAATTAGATATTACATGATCTCATTATTAACTCTTTGCGTAAAAAATCTATATACAAAATTATAAAACATAAAAATAATAATAAAAAATTAAAAATGTTAAAAAAAGTAATACAGATATATATATATAGGTTGGTTGGGAGGGTAGATGTTAGAGTATGGGGGAGGGTGGTGTTGTCTGGATAAAAACGCAAAGGTGAAAATAAAATTGAGAGTGGGTTATTCATTTTAGCATAATTTTTATACTGTTTAATAGACACCAATATATGGATATTTGTCTTGTTATATCTATAGTTAAATAGCTATATTATATTTATCGAATTAATTTTAATATTATTAATATAGGGTAATTCCATGAGCACATGTCGTGTAAGTCACATACTACGATTTTGGATACCAGTATTTTAAAACGGGAAAATGTGACTTATTTTATCAGAGATATTTCATTCATTGAATAAGGCCATGCAAACATTTCGAAAATAACGGTGACCAACAATTTAGTAGTTACTAGAAATGTGACTTACACGACGAGTGCTCATGAAAATACCCTATAATTGTTGGTATTATTATTATTAATATTATTACTATTATTATAATTTTTTTTTTTTATCATCCTATATTACGATAATGAGTTTTTAACCAAGTAAAGTCAAAATAAATGTTACTGATTAAAGTAATAAAATGGTATTTTAAATTATATGTTAATATGAATGTTATTACTTAATTCTACTTTTAATTATTTTATTAATTTAATTTTATGTTATGATCGATTCTTAATTATTTTCTCCGGTTCAATTATATTTCCATTCAGCTTTTTCTTGTTATGGTTACTTTTTAGTATACATGTGGATTTAACTATTGTTTTTACTCACTTTCAACTCCTTTTTGTAATATAACAATATATTTACTGCTACTATTATTAGTTTCTTTATTTTCTTCAATATTTTGTATCACTCTAAATCATAGCAAGTTTTTTTCAACTTATTTATCTAGCTACTTGGCGCGCTTGGCTTTTACTATTTAAATAGAGCAACCCTACTGATTAGGCGAAGTTCCGATGCGTGCATTGCGAGCGAACTGATTTTTCCCGTGTCTTAGTATGTTAGCTTGTATAATTAACTATTGCTTCACGCATCAATAATTTATTAATAATTTTATTGTGATGCCCTCTTCATGATTAGTGATCAACAGATAAGTTGTTTTTGTTCTCAATACTTTGTTATCTTTTTTTATCCAATTTATGTATGAATGTAATGTTTATGCTTGCCACGTGCAAAAATAGGATTAGTTTGTGCTTTTCTTACCGATACTATTTGCTGCTCGTTAC
Source organism: Maratus speculifer (assembly GCA_964019185.1). Lineage (NCBI taxonomy): Eukaryota > Metazoa > Arthropoda > Arachnida > Araneae > Salticidae > Maratus > Maratus speculifer. The sequence goes on from OZ025299.1 coordinate 273,677,455, forward strand.
TGTTTTAATATATTTTTTCATTTTTTCCACCGTTTATTACTTTGTTCTTTGTTTAATAATTTGGTTTTTGTTTGCCGGTAGCCCCAAAAACGTATTATTTTGCTATTTCATGGCTTAAACATGGATGAAACCGCACACTTCATTTGTAGTTCCAGAGCATTTGGGGCCTGCCGATTCTGCTTTGGTACTACAAATTACATTTACATTCATTTTATTTACTTATTTATTCAGATTTCCTCGTTTCAGTATTATTTTTATTATTATTATTATTATTCAATTCTATTCTAATTCTTCGTTTTGGATTATTGTTTTATTGATAAAATCCATTGGTGAATCATGTATACTTTTAATGGTATTATATACAGGGTGTCCGAAAAGTCTGGAAACGGCCGAATAATTCGAGAAATACATATGAGATTGAAAAACGTAAATATACGTGTTAAATATTTTTAAATAAGCTACTCAGTGATACCAAATTTGACCTTCGCAACCGATCCCTTGGGGGTCAGAGGGGGTCCAACTTTGAAATCTTAAATTATAACCCCCATTTTTTATTGCAGATTCGGATTCTACGGACAAAAATACGTAACTTCTGTATTTGATGTTTATTTCAAATCCTCGTTTATCCCGGTATATTCGAGCATATTAAATCAATACATATTTCGGCTTTTCCAACGGGATTTTCCCTAATCGAAACTGATTGGGCAGAATTTTTGACGTCAAATTCCCCGTCTTTTGCAGAAATAGCATTTCCTTAAAATCACCCGTGGCGATTATTTCAATAGTGCTACACTGTTAAAAATCTGACCCATTTGCTGCAGCTTCACTCCACAGCTATTATAGAATATCTCTTTTGTGACCAATGAGAGTGCTCCATAACGCAGTAAAGTAATCGTTTTCTATAAAAGTGGTGGAGTGACGATGCAGCAAAAGTGTCAAATTTTTACAGTGTACTTTACCATGTTATGGAACATTCCCATTGGTCATGAAACAGATATTTTATAAAAGCTGTGGAGTGACGCTACAGCAAATGGGTCAAATTTTTAACTGTGTGTAGTACTATCGAAATAATCGGCACCGGTGTTTTTCAGGAAACGCTATTCTTGCAAAAGACGAGGAAATTGATGTCATAAATTCTCCCCAATTAGTTTCGATTAGGGAAAATTCCGTTGGAAAAGCCGAAAAATGTATCGATTTAATATGATTGAATACACCGTGATAAACGAGGATTCGAAATAAACATCAAATACAAAAGTTGCGTATTTTTGTCCGTAGAATCCGAATCTGCAATAAAAAATGGGGGTTATAATGTAAGATTTCAAAGTTGGACCCCGTCTGACCCCCAGGGGGTCGGTTACGAAGGTCAAATTTGGTATCACTGAGTCGCTTATTTAAAAATATATAACACGTATATTTACGTTTTTCAATCTCATATGTATTTCTCGAGTTATTCGACCGTTTCCAGACTTTTCGGACACCCTGTATATATATATATATATATTCCCGTAGTAAGAGAATCTCAAATAAACTATTTAAAACTTTTGTATAACTGGAGCCGGTATTGTCCAGTTGCCCTATTCTTGAATTATTGATAGGGTAACTGGTACACTGGCCTTAAACTTGAAATAAATAAGTAGAGATGCATAATAATACTAATGGAGTTATTTATCTAATGTTTAAAAGAATGATTGTTTAATAAAAGTACTTATAGTATTTTAAAATAAAGCCGAGGAAATTCAACGTAACTGACGTTGTTTTTTAAAAAAGAAACCGAAATTTTCGACAATCTAACACAGCAGCAAAGACAGAGTCATGATTGATTTTGCACACGTTATTTTAAGAAGTAGATATTAGGAGACATTGTTCACAAACGAGATACAGATAGATTTTTTGCTGTTTAGCGAAATGAGATTGACCAATCAGAAGCCTTTATTTTTGCAAACAGTGAAAAGTTTGCAAAAGGGTAGGTTTCTGATTGATCAGTCACGTTTCATTAACCCGGGAGGACGCGCGCAGGGCCTAAAAGACCCGGAGTACATACAATTTTTACAATTGCAACCACATATTTTTTAAAAATAATCTTCAACTTATTTTATCGCAAAATTTGTTAGAATTGTCACCGACTAAATAAAGTGACTGTTATAATTTTATTTTATTGGTGACAAAGTTAAAACCATTGATACCCTGGGTAAGCTCGAGTTCTCTCGGGTTAACAGTAAAAAATCTATCTTGATCCTGGCCGAGATCTTGCTAGTTTCCTTTATAAATATTTTAATTAATTTATGCGTCTTCTAATATTTATTAAATTTAGTGATAAAATGTTATATAAATTTTCTGGGGTAGTTTAAATTGTGTAATAAATAAATAATAATTGCTGAAAGTAGCCATTATAGTTGCATAGCTGCCAACTTTCAACTAATCTTCCATAATACCTGGATTAGTTTGATCCAGGTTAACTTCATTTCAAACCAGAAAATATATTTCATGAATCTTTATTTATTTAATTTCAGGATTGTTAGTGGAACATACTTAATTTCATTTCTTTGAAAAAATTCTGGTTGGGAACTCATTAAACCAGGGTCAAATTAACGCACTTATTACGGATGATCGATGTCAGGTTGAGACCTATGTAGTTCTTTTAATCATGTTATCAAAATGGTTTAAAAAATAAGTGCGGTATCGGATCTGTTTACAAACCGCTTATATGAATAAACAAGGTCATGTATGCCTATTAAAAAGCAATGTATTGGAAGGAAAAGAATATTTAGTCGTTGGTTTTGCCTTCTGAACAATAAAAGTATGAAATAATTTAATTATTTCAAAAAGAAACGCGTAAAAAGTAAGAATTTAGAATTCGTTTATCCTGTAAGATCTACACTGCGACGAAAGATCTTTGCGCGAGAGATGCGATTTACATACCGGAAAAAAAGTGCCACGTCACGCAAAGACTAACATAGTATAGGTCATTGTCAAGCTGGAATACGAAAGAGCCTTTATATTGCTTTCATGCTGCTGGCGCAGTTTTGATTTGACGTGGATATAAAATGAGCCAAAAAAATCTTTTTGACATCAGTAATAAAGGAAAATGAAACTTGCATTATTAAATGGAGTATTTTTGAAATTATGCCTTGAAGGAAACGTCTTTTTAAAAAATCGTGCCAACCGAATAAAAGTTGTGTAAGAGACGATCGAGTTAAAAGGGTTAATGATACTGCATAGCTGCCAACTTTCAGCTAATCTTCCATAGTACTTGGGTTAGATTGATCCAGGTTAACGTCATTTCAAACCAGAAAATATATTTCATGAACCTTTATTTATTTAATTTCAAGATAGTTAGCGGAACACATTTACCGTAATTTCGGGTGTATAAGCCGCGGATCAAACAATTCTTTTTGGACCCAGAAATCCTATTTAGTGATTGAAGAGAAATATTTACGGCGATCTAATTAGCTGTATTTGTTTCTTAAAAAATTCTGGGTCGAAAAAGAGTTGTTTGATCTGCGGCTTATATACCCGAAATTACGGTAATTTCATTTCTCTGAAAAATTTCTGGTTCGAAACTCATTTAACCAGGGTCAAATTAACGCACATATTACGGATAATCTATGTCAGGTTGGCACCTATGATATTGTGATGAAGCTACCTAAATCTGTAATTGATTTTACAGGTAGATGCTAAATCTTTCTTAAAACTTTTGACTGATTTAAAGTTGTGTTACGTCATGTTGGCCTAAACAAGTTATTTTTACTCGATTTTAGTATGAAATGTAAGCTTAATTGTTTTCACGCATCAATACATGTGTTGATATATTTTATCATGTGTTGCAATATATTTTATTTTTATTTGCATATTATTACATTTATTTTTAAATGATGTAGTCGTAAAAAATATAAAAATGTTCATAAAAGTATTTCATTTATGTGTATCAAACCCACAGTGTTTTCCTTTCATTCCCTACTATAGGGTTTTACTATACTATAGGGTTAATACTATAGGGTTAAAAGGGAGTTTGGTCCCAATTTATAAAAATCCGTAAAGATTTTAAATTACTGTACTTGAAGGTAAGAAGTTTTACTAGTATCAAAGCGAAGGTTTTAGACGAGAATTAGAAGCAAATACGAGAATGATGCCTTTTAATGTCATCATTTTGTAAGCTTATAAAACCAAAATGCCACTTTCATCTCTACTCTTCATTAACACTTGTGACGTATTGATGCGTGAAAACAATTAAGCTTACATTTCATACTAAAGTTTCTTGTACTGCCATTTGCTGAGCAACTTAGATGTTATTAATTTTCTATGTCTGAATATGACTCAGTTTCATGTCTTTAAAATTGAACCTGATATAGCTTTACAAAACGCTAAATTAGAAAAAGATAATGTATCACCAAAAAAAAATATTTTTAGATTCCTAGTGAGTGACAAAAACTAAATCAGTCACAGGCTATGGACATGATTTTTCTGGCTAAGTGGACACATTATCTCAATGAAAAACTGTTTGTTAATTATTGAAGTATGTATGTATATTGTTCTACCACAAAAAAGCATATATTTTTACACACAACATTTATACTATTTGAAAATTTGAAAATATATTCTATGACATTATTTTGTATATACTTCGGTCTGATTTCAGTGTTGACAGCAGGAAAAATTAAGATTTTTTTTTAATTTTCGCCATTTTTTTTTTTTTTTTTTGAAATAGTAAAATAACTCTCTCTTTTGCTTTAATTGTTATGTAATTAAATTAGGCACATTTTACAATTTTAAAACAGTGGTGGCAGAGAAAAATATAGAATTTAAAAAAATAGTCTATTGGCAACACCGTATGTTTGAAATACATACGTAAATATTTCCCATACATTAGATAATTTAATGCAGTGAATTTAGTGCATTAAAATATTTATTACTCAGCAATGCAATTATAAGACTATGCAAATCCTTTTATATATTTATTAATATTTGATGACTAGGAATTTCTTCATAAAATTCCAAGATTGTGATCGATATTGAAATTGCTACATACTTAAGTGCATCTGGTTGCTCCTTGTTCTGAAAATCGAACTTTCAGGTAATCCTTCAAACAAGTAGCATCGGATTTTATCGTAGTATGATAAGATTCTGCTATAAGTTAAAATAAATTTTATTTCCAAATAATTGGACATAGATAAATACGTTAGTCGATTTATGAACATTATAAATCTTCGTTTTTGCTGACATGTTAATGTGTAATTTTCTATGAAAATCCATTCTCATTATTGAATTTACTAATTAGTATTTTTTTTTACTTTTTTATTTAAATTTTTGCAATAGTTGACTTAGATATCAAATATAAAACTGCCAGAGATTTAAGCGCAGGGTATCCCAAAAACATGTATAAACACTTTCACTCTCACTACTGGATCATCTTCATTCACAGATTCATTTTATACTCGTTTGTACAGTGTGACTGGACACAGCTAGATTTGTATTTGTATTTTTTTCTTTTTGTAGTAGTAGTAACAAAGAAATATAAAATACGCCTTATTTAGTTAGAGAGTTTTTGATATTATCTAACTGAAATAAGCTTGTTTTAAAAAACTGGTGCCGACGGAATAAAATTTGTGCAAGAGACGCCGAAATCAATAGGGTTAAAATGTAGTGGAGGTTTTACTTTCAAATTTTTCGTTTTCGAAATACTTTTCAGTTTTTACAGTGGTTTGATAATGACCGTAGTTTTCCTGAATGTTCTAGTGAACGCTTTGACTGTTTCTATTTGTGTTAACCAGAGAGGACGTGTGCCGGGCCTGATAGACCAAGAGTGCAAACGGTTTTCACAATTGTCACCACCACTTTTTAAAAGACATACTTCAACTTAATCTATTGCAGAAATTATAACAGCTGTCTCCGATTAAATAAAGTAAGGATTTTTGTTTAATTATTTATAGTTATTGGTGATAAAATAATAAACCGTTAACACACTGCGCAGTTTTAGGGTTTCATAAGACCCCGCGCCCGTCCTGACGAGTTAATTTTATCTTTACGTATCTTATCCCATGTGAGTGACGTAGAGACAGAGAATGGTTCAAATAATCTTGATACCAGTAACATTGTAAAGTTTTCTTGGCCTTTATTAATTGCAGAAAAATACCCATTTAGACAAGGCGAACATAATTTTACAAATTGATTAGTTTCATCAGGGTTTGGAACCCCAGCCTATCTACATCACTACTTTGTCATTTGAATATGTTTGGGATCTCAAAAAAACTTCCAAAACATAGATGTTTATGATTAATACTTTGTTGAGAAAACTTATTGACATATTGCGAAGACTGTTCATAAACTATTACTAAAATTATCGGCAGTAACCAGCTCTTTTAAAACTCGGAAATATTTGTTTTATATTTTTTCTGGGGATAAAGGATTGGGGAAAGGTTGGGAAATTCCAGGTACCTCAAACATTGTGATATACTTTAGTATAAACTTTGTTTAACCCATTAGTGCCTAGCGTCCCTTTTTAGGGACGCTTCAAAAGGTGCATTCAGCACTGTTTTTAACACCGGTAAAAAAAAAAAAGGCAATAATTATTTTATTTAAATGATACATTTTAGTGATTAATGAACTAAACTTAAATTTTCTAAAAATAGTGGTGCCAACCAAACAAAATTCACGCAAAAGATGCTGGGCACGAATGGTTAAATAAAATGTCATTTTTATTTTTATTATAGTGCTGTTTTACTATATCTGTCCCATTTATTTTATACATGGTGTAGCGAAATTGAAATATTTAAATGCACGGGGATTTTTTAAATCGCGAAAAAATACACTTAATTTATTTTTAAAAACTCACATATAATATAAGGAAAGAAATTCTTAAATTAATTTGGAAAAATGGGCAGAAGTATTAAATTTAAATCAAATGAAAAAGTAAAAATTCACTTTAGAGCCTGTGCATACATGACATCATTGGGTCATTCCAAAAATAAAGCACCCTTTGTTGTCCCGACACTTTGTATTGCTATATTTTCGAAAATTTTGTTTCAAAATTAAATTTAAATATTGGAAAATATATTTTAAAGATATTTTTCTTTAATGCAATTTTTAAATTTGAGATAAATTCCATTTATTGTTATTCAAATAACTCTCATAATAATTGTGTTCTGTAAAAAGCCATGTCCCAAGAACAATTTTTGCTTTTTAAACCCTATTTTTTTTACTATATGTATCGTTTAAGTTATCTTTCAACATATTTTTTATGTCTTTGTAGTCTTTATATTATCCCTATATACTTTAAATATTTTTTTCATTTTATAAGAAAAATTCCTGTGTCCCTTAATTTTTGTCCCCTGTGTTACCGCCACCTTTTTCTTCCTATTAAAATGAGAATTTGCAATCTAAATGTTGTTGACAGCAGTCATTCATGTACTTTTAGAGTTAGCATTCATCCTAAGTAGTCATTTTCCTCATTTGTTAAATTTTGAAGAATATTATCTAAGTAAAGTTGATTTTTGAAGATCGGTGTGTTTTTTGTGTGTCCCTTGTGTTACTATTGATTTATTTCGATTAATTATTAATTTTCTAGTTTATTGGCATTTAAATTGTAAGTCTTAGTTAAAAGAAAATATTCCATCTACCGTAATTTCGGGTGTATAAGCCGCGGATCAAACAATTCTTTTTGGACCCAGAAATCGTATTTAGTGATTGGAGACAAATATTTACGGCGATCTGACTAGTAATATTTGTTTCTTAAAAAATTCTGGGTCGAAAAAGACTTGTTTGATCTGCGGCTTATACACCCGAAATTACGGTAACTTTATATTGTTTCTATGAAAATAGTAATACATAGGTGATAATTTATTTCATTTTGTCCCCTGTGTTACTAGTCCCCCGTGTTACCATGATATTGGTTGATATGTTGTTAAGGGACAAAAAACCCAAGTTTAAAAATGAAATGAAACAGAATATCCTGTTTTTTAATGCATTTGTTAGTCTGTATCAGAAATACATTTTTAATTAATACATAAGTACACTTTTAAGATTGTTAAATTTTTTATGTTCAATTAGAATGTCCCCTTTGTTACTTTATTGTCCCCTGTGTTACTGACATTTCCTTTATCAGAACAAAAGAAAAAAAACTTTCTTATGAATCAGTTTTATAATATGCACTGGCTAATATGTATAAATAAGTTTTACTATAATTTTATTATATTAGAGTAATTTTTATTAAGTTATATAAAGTTTTATACAAGGAGAATACAAAAAACGGTAACACGGGGGACATAATATGCCTATATCATGAAAAAATATATACATAAACAAAAAACTATATGACACTGAAAAAGAGCATTTATATCAAAGTGTTAATATTGTAAAAGCAATTCTCTATTTTAATAAGAAAAAATGAGAAGATTATTTAAAATATGGTAATACAGGGGACATTTTTCAGCCAACGTGTCTGTTTTTCTAAGTGTAGTGATAAATATTTTTTAAAAAGTGTGCTGCTGATATTCAATTTCTACTCTTGAATATGTATACAACCCTCTCAATGATATTTTTATTTCATTTTAAATGAAAAAAAATTTGAAATTTTTTTTTCAAAAGGGACCTTTATTTTTGGAATGACCCCATTATTTTAGGGTGAAGGGTTTTTTGGCACATGATAACGTAAGATATATCTAGGAGGAGGGGAGTATCTTTGGTTATCGATTTTATTTTTAATCCAATCAAAATTTTCTCTCCTTATTTGTAACATGGTCTTTAATTCAAAATAGTATGTTATCTATATATATATATATATATATATATATAAAGTTATCAAAATTACTAAATTATTATAAAATTATTCCTTTTAAAATATAGAGTACTCCAATGTTTGTTTTTCTTTTTTTTTTTCTTCATGTGTGTCCACATATCTAATCACGGTTCGAGAAACCATATGTGAAGTATATTTCAAATGAAGTTGTGTTTACAAAACAGAAAGAAAAAGAATGTTGTTCACTTTTTTATTAATAATAATTTTTATCTGCTCCAACCCCTCTTCCGTTCGGGGTAAGTGCAACAATCTTTGTTAATGTTGAATAAATTGTGCAACAAAAGCTATTATAAAATACTTTTAAATGGTAACTGTTTCTTTTATGTGTTATTTGATATAAAGTAATATTTTGTTGTTTTCTCTTTAGTTGAATCAAAAAAGCATGCGATAAATAAATGTCACCGGTTTTGTATATATATATTAAAAAAAACTTTGATACCGATATTACTACCGGGGGAGGGAGTTCAGGGGATGATAACATATGATATCGGAAACGGGGAGGCGATCCAAAATTAAGAAAAAGTTGATAACGTTGTATTTGCACAGCCTCTTATATTTTTACGTTGATTCCTTTATTTTCGTATACAAAAGAAGTTCATTTCACCCCCAGAGAACATGAGAAATGCATTTCTTTACACAAATTGCTAGGCTTTTATATATCAGGATTTATATGGGTATTATTATTTTCCAAGTGTTATATCAGTATTTTATTACAATAAAAATTAATCTAGTTCAAACGTGAGAAATTTCGCCTTATTTAAAAGAGACATTTTCTGAAAGAAAATATAGGTATCGAAGAATTTCTTGATCTGAAAAATTCAAACCAATTCACGAACCTTGTATATAGACATATATATATATATATATATATTTAACCCTTTCCGGCGCAGACAAATTCTGTTCATAAAATGAGAAATTGTTGACTGACACCAGAATTTATAAAAGACTTTTTTAGAAATTAAGAATTTACTGATTTAAGCTGTCCTTGTAAAAGTAAAATTTTACTAAAATATTATTGGTGTCGTTTGTAAGTTTGGAATTAAAATTAGGTGTTGCCGCAGTGGTAACACTGCGCCGGAAAAGGTTAAAAGCATAAGGTAAAGATAAAACAGTTCATTCTTTCAAAATAAGTTCAATAACGGAAATTGCTTTATAGACCTTCCTTAAACCATTAGTGCCTAAGCGTCCATTTCTAGGGACGCTTCAAAAGGTGCATTCAGCACTGTTTTTGACACCGGTAAAAAAGAAAAGCAACAATTATTTTATTTAAATGATGCATTTTCGCGATTAATGAACTAAACTTAAATCTTCTAAAAATAGTGGTGCCAACCAAATAAAAATTACGCAAAAGATGCTGGGCACGAATGGGTTCACCCCTTGGGGAAGAGCGAAACGTATATGTGCCGCAAAAAATCTTAAGGATCCTTGTTTATCCCCACCACTAAAATTTTACTGTAAAATTTTCCTTTTTTAATCGGAGCATTTTCTCGATTTAAAAAGGCACTGATTTCTATTTTTCAAAACCGGTGACAAAACATTAAAAATTTCGTAAAAAGCTTCATTTGCAAAGGATTAACCAGAATTATGGCATTTTAAGATTATTTAAATAACTGTTTAACAAATGTTTTATTTTAAGGTTTACGAACTGATACTTAGACGAAAATGCAAACTCTTTAACATGAAAAGAACAAAACAAATAGTTGAATAAAGTCAATCAAAAATAATTGCATTATGGCGCTTCTTACTTTTGTCAAAAGTAACTAGACCCACGCTCATGAGATGCAAATGAAAGAAATTTCTTTGATTTAACTTCAAGATTTTTTAAAAATGTGATGTCGATTTAAAAGGGAAATATAATGCATTTATTCGAACAAGATTCTATAAAATTAGTTTTTCTATCCATCTAATCTTACCTGCACTACTTTTATCTTACTCAAATGAGAGATTTGCAAAGGGCTTTAAAATTCTCAGAATAAGTGACAGAGATATCTACAGTAGAGACTTACAGAGGTGTCTTCCCAATTATAGGGCATTACTAACTGAATATCTGCTAGAGACAAAGAGGATTAAAGAGATAGATGCTGCGTGGTGATTCGATAAAAGGATTCTCGTCAATATCATTACAAGTGGATTAAGCAGGAAAATAAGGCACTAAAGTGGAATTTGCAAGCATCTACTTTCAAACTATAGGACTAGAATATATTCTTTAGAATTTCTGTGCCTATGTATGTACAAAAGAAAGAATACCGTCTACATTTCGTAACAGATTTTATAAAACGTTTAGATGTTAAAGATAAAATGTATATACAGTAAAATGTAACTACAACGAATCACTGAATAGCACTGTTTGACTTCACCATATTAAACAGTTCATTACAGTTAATTTTTTATAATGAAATCGCATAATTGGATTTTTTAAATAATTTAAATAATATTCGTTAAGGTGACATTAATTACAAGGAGATTCTACTGCATACAGTAGATACAGACAGTAGATACTGTGCAACAGTTTTAAGCCTAAATATCGTACTTCAAAGGAAATTATGTGTACATAAACGTGTGCGAAGATTTAGTTTGCATCCTCATAATATAAATCAATCTATTCGCGTAGAAATATATATTGAATGCATTATTATTATATAACATTGTTTATATTATATTTACTTTTTTGCCAATTTTTGTTAATATTGGCATGCAGTACCTTTTAACATTTAAGATCTTACATTGTATGTTTGCCGCCCAAATACTGGAAATTAATTTTTTATGGCATCGCAATTATTGTTATGAAAAAAAAAACAGATAATCAATATTCGTATTGCATTGACAGCAATGATTTCTGTTAAAACACAATTTCCATCATATGAGATCCCAAATAAATCCTTATAACTTATGTTATTCTGATCATATGGTGTTACTTGTACTTTATATTTCGATTTGACCTATACAGACTTTTTGTTTTATGTTTAAATATAATAACATGCTATTTCCACGATAGCTTGTTGTGTAAGTCACATGCTACAATTTTCCACCATTGTAGAACGGAAAATGCGACTTATAGGACATATTTCATTAGTTGAATAAGACCAAGAAAACTTTCCTCAAATAACGGTAGCCAACAAGCATAGAATTTATCAACCATTTGACTTTCACATAAATATATCCATGGAACTAGCTAACCCATTTATTTCAATGCATTAAAAAGTGAAAAAATTCTGTGAAACTTATGAAGTCATGCATAAGGTTTCGTTTATTTAAATCTATTTCTACGAACTTTTACAAGAACTTTTGCAAAGTGTTATTTGCCTTGTTTAATAAAATTAAAATTCTGTCTTCAAATATAAATACCAGTACCTTAAGAAATTTCTGATACGGTAAGACCTAAAATCCACTAATTCCTTGATGCATACAGCCCTGTATAGGCATGTTTCGAGAATTTAAACATATATTTTTCTCAAGAACCTGGCACATAACGTAGGAGCTCAAAACTGAAGTTTTTGTCCTAGAGTTTCAACAAACTGAATTTTAAGGTCTGAGCCAATAAAATCTGTTTCTGCGGTTCGTTTGTATGTTTTTTAATGTATGATAGATTATAAAGCGGATAATTATTTCTGGTGAAAAAATGAATAATATCCTGTCTAGTATTGAATAATAAATAGTGCCATACTTGCAAAGTAAGATGAAGAGCTTTGTTAGTATGAATAAATAAGTTTCAGAATGGTAAAATGGAAGCTGTTAATGAAATTTGTTGTTTTTGATAAAATTTTTTAAGTTAATTAGGAAATATCCTCGTTTCGAACTACTTAAAAGGCAGAAAGATTTCATCTCACCGGATTAAGCGGTAAAAAATAACTAGATTTTTTAACACAGGGTTTGCTGACATTTAAAGGAAGTTATGTATTTCTTATGCATAATAAATTTAATGATATAATGCCTGCTTAACCACTACTCACTGTTGTTGAAATGGTTAATAGAAATGTACATATTTAAGTTATTTACATACTCACCATTAGTTCTAGTAAAATAAAATTTTAGATCATATGAAATGAAAATTATCTTTTATAGTTGGTGGTGGCAAATGACGTTCAACTAAAAAGTCTGAAACAATGTGAAAGATAAAAGCAGTAAGTGTTGATTACGTGCATTAAAAGTTCACATGTTTGAAACGATTCACTATCTTTTATCATTCCGAGTATATGGATTGAATGGCTGGACGGTTTACAGGATAATTACTTTCTATGGATACGGACAATGTCGAAAATAAAGAGCGCGTTATATAATACGTAATGTACATAATACGCGTTATATACTCCATATAACGATGGATACGTATATATATTATTATTATAACACAATCAAACTGATTGGTAAATTTATCATATGAATTAAATATTTCCAACTAACCGAAAAATTGCCCAGTCCGGGAATCGAACCCAGATACTTGGCTTACAATATATACGTATATATACGTATTCATCGTTATATGGAGTTCCATTACCTGTGGTTTATTCGGCCGAGACAGACCAGACCTAAATGACAGACCAGATGTTATGACCAAAATGGTTATCTGAGCGAAAAATCCCAGCCGCCTATAGCCTAGTTAGCTTAACAAGTAAAGCATTTGCCTTCTAAGCCAAGTATCTGGGTTTGATTCCCAGACTGGGCAATTTTTTGCTCAGTTGGAAATATTCAATTCGTATGATAAATTTACCAATCTATTTGATTGTGTTAAAATAATAGCATATACACGTATCCATCTTTATATGGAGTTCCATTACCTGCGATTTATTCTGCAGAGCTGTCTAAATGACAGACCAGATGTTATGACCAATAAGGTTATCTGAGTGAAAATTCCCCGCACGATATCGCCCAGTTAGCTTAACAGGTAAAGCATTGGCCTCGTAAGCCAAGTATCTGTGTTCGATTCCCAACCTGGGCAATTTTTCGGTCAGTTGGAAATATTCAATTCGTATAACGATCCATAAACTAAATTCTGCAGCATCAAATTAAAGGACTTTCATTAATTGTATGATCTACAAATCCTCAAACATTTTTTTTTTTTTTTTTTTTTTTTTTTTTTTTTTGTTAAGCGTTTAAGTTAATTAATTTTAAATTTTTCTTATTTTCTTGGACACACCGTCTGGAAACCAGTTTGCACACTCAGATAATAATGAAAATTATTTTATGGTGAAATAAACTTCAGTGCTGCTCTTTTTTGGTTTAGATCCAAAGCCATATACTTTTAGCAATATAGAAGTAAAGTAATCATGAAACAGAAATATATTAGTTTAGTTTTTATTCTTTTCGTTTCGAGAGTATTACATATGATCCTTCAAAACTGACAGGTTAAGTAATTTTAGATACAACTTTTTAACTTATTCATATGCAGGAACAATGTGTTTATAAACAATAATTACAATTTTTTAAACATAAACTAGAGAATTAAATATTAATATTTTATTTTAGTGTTTTTTATCCCTGTTTCTTTCATGTTGACAAATATAAAACCTACCCTATTTAATTAAATTTCTAGTTTGGATTGGTAAAAAGAAAGGGAAAAAATAAACATCAAAACTTTTCAATGCAGTTTATGCTTCCATGAAGGAAGTTTAAAAATACCTTAAAATTTTTTACGAAATTTCTGAGTATAAAATTGTTTAAAACATCTGCTAAAGAATCTTTTTCCCAATGTGAGAAACACGATTTGCCTAAGGAGTAAAGGATTTGTTACTTAAAAAACTGTAAAACGATAAACAAAACCAAAGTATTACTTTTCTTGTGTAAACATTAGATATATCGGAATCAGCTGTTTTCTTTTTTATATATATTATATTTGAAAAAAAATATTTTTAAACTGTTGTTTATAAGTTAGGTGTCTAGCGTAAAGTTTTCTTTTTTTTCTCTTAAAAAGTGAAATAGTGCTTAATTATCCTATTTTAAGTAATAATACTTGTTTGATGACAAATGATGTACATTATTAATAATAATAATTAATCGAATCGATATATCAAGTGTCTGAAATGAGTTGGGGAAAAATAAAATTATTGATATATTTAACTTAAGGTTATAATTAGAAAGCTTGAAATTAATAATTTTATGTTTTATAACAATTTTCTAATAATATTAAAAATACTTCCCACAATACATCATCTATATTACATCATGTTTTCTTGCAACTCAAATTCAAAAAGTATACGATAGGGTGGAATAAAAATGGACAAAAGAAATTATTTGGGGACTTTTTCTTTGGATATGTCTGAAAAGTTGCTTTTTGACACACTGAGTATAAAGTTAATTTTTCTTTTCATTTGGAATTCATCTTTAGGGCTGTACCAGTTCTTACCAGTTATTAGATCATCCCCTTTAACCCTTTGGTGGGTAAATTTCTTCAAAATTCCAAATGCCACATTCGCACCAGTATTTTGTAAAGAAAAAATTCGGTTTACGATATACACGAAAAATCAAGCCTTTTTCAAATAAATTTGGTGGAATATTCCGGTGTCACTGTGACATTTCGGAATTAAAATTAAGTTGTAGAAAAATCAACCATCAGAGCGCAAAGGGTTATATGTGAAACACTATAATCTCACTAGCTAATGTAAACTAGGACTTCCCTCAGAGGGATTAGTCTGAGCGATATTGCTGAGAATAAACATTTAATAATTTGCGATAAATAAAGAAAATGAGATGTTACCTTTAATTGGTCATTCATTATGATAAAATATGATGAAAATAAGCATATTGAATCATAGAATTACAAAATCTTATACATAAAGTTGCATATACTATTTTTATAAAAGAAAAGCAAACCATGCATGGATATAAAATTAGAAATATGCAAAATGTTAAAAGTAATACAGAAAATAAAACACCAAATTTTCCTATATTGGAAATATAACTCTTTGAAATGATGTCATGAGCATAAACAGAAGCTTCGCACCGATTTGAGAAACTATAAATGACATAAACTATTATGTTTGAAGAGAATGGAGTGTATTTTATATGATGTGAAATCCGTCGGAATAGTTTATAATGTTGAATATCTGTTTTCCACGGATGCAATGAGGTTGTCGATAAGAGTTAAGGAATCCTTTTTTTAAAAATTTGTCCTAACGAGCACTTAAATCTTATAAGTTACTGTGATGCCAAAGTTATAGTTTCTGACCCCAACAGTATCCTAGAAATTGCAATATTCTCAATAAATTATGTTTAAAACTTAAACTAAAAGATTTTAAATTTTTAGTCATATCGACATCAAAGAATTCTCAATTTTAGAACTTCTTTTGCTCGTGCATTGATGCTGATTATTGTTCCTACGCAAAATATAGTATATTTTGCAGCAAAGATAGTTACCAACATTTTTTGCCCACATTATTTTTTAAATCGGCTAGGTACTCCTAATGATAACGAAAATCACACAAACGTTAATGCTTTAAAGCATAGAAATACAGAATCAAAAGCTATTTATCTCCTATTATATACACATAAATTATCTAATTAGTGCTAGCAGATGCATTTTTAAATATACATAGATCAATATAACGCTTCATTTTTCTTTTATTAGTATTTCTTAGTATTCATTTTTCATTTATTTGTATTATTCAGTAAAATACTCACTTTCTTAAGCCCGAACTACGTCAAACTTTTTATAAAAGCGCCTAAGTCCATATAACAGCGAAGTATTGTGAAGAGTATTAAATACAAGGTAGTAAGAAACTTAGCCAAACGCAGGTAATAAATCGCCAAATATTGTTCTTTTCGCCCTCTCTCGAAATGCATTTTTTCAGCACATTTAAAAAACACGATTTTGAGTTATCTTATTTAAAATTCAAATAAATAAATAAGAGGAAGCAATAATAGCATCAGTCAAAACATTTTATTTCAGCATCAAGGAATTGTATCGTAGTTACACACGTGGAAAAAAGCTGCTTTTGGCCAAAAAACGTTGTCTTCACTAAATTTGAATCCGATTAAAAAAAGTACCGTAATTAATTAAAATGTTATAGGCAGAGCTGCCAAGTCTCTGGCATTTTGGATACTGGTATTTTAATACAGAAAATCTTTTATTAAACAGGAACATTCTGCGGATTTAAAAAATAACTTTTCCTATAAGGAAATTCTGCTGTGCAATAAGCGGGGGCTTGGCATCTCTGTATAGGAATATTTCGTAACCTTCTTTTTAACCTTAAAAAAAGCAACGACCATTTTTCGGGTTCAAAAAGTATTGCTAATTGTTCCATTTTGCATACAAAGTACTGATTGTAATATTAATACATCTATGGTGATAAATTTTCAATAATTTTTCAAATCCCATTTATTTCATTAAAAATATAAATCTTTTATTCATTTAGTTTAAAATAAATGGTTTTTAACTAATTTCATAATACTTTTAAAATATCACTTTTCATTGGCCATCTTTTTAAAGCATTTAGAAAATGGTTGTTGTTTTTAGTCAAATATAGACTTTGGTCTGTCCGCATTATATTTTATTATTATTATTATTTATAAATGGTGGAGAAATATTCATACTTAATCCATAACGTACATAATATATGACTCTGTTATTACATAAGTCACCTTTTTATTATCATAAAAATTATGTTTTTACTGATTTTTATTAACTCAATAGGAAAAATTTTGTGCTTTGAGCAATAGATGTCCACATTTCATTTATTTATACAAAATTCTTTGTATTGAGAAGAATTTTTATTCAAATAGGAAATCCAAATGTCGCTGTTAATAAAGAAGAAAGTTACAAAAAAAGTTACAAAACGAGTAGACGCATACTATCAAATATAGAAAAACGACGAATCCAAAAAAGACGTCGTATGAAATATCATCTTTGAAAGCAAAAAAACGAGGTCTGATTATCGAGCCTACTGATTACAAAATGTGCATTACATTAAAAAAAAAAAAAAAAAAAAAAAAAAAAAAAAAAAACTGCAAATATTGTTTTTTTTTTTTTTTTTTTTTTTTTCTTTTTGTGCAGTTTTGGCTTCGGAAGTTGCGCTATTTTGCAAAAAGATATAAGCGACTATGAAAACACACTTGGTAAACGTTCATGCTCAGTTTTACAAATAAATATGGCATATATATGCCCTATACACACCGAGGTACCTAATTGGTGCCAAAATGGCGTTCAGTTGCCTAACATGCTGGTTATCATATAAATGTTATAATAAATTGTTTGTTCTAAAAATATTATCATTTATTGATTATTATTTCTTTTTTTTTAATAACAGAAAATGTTTCGTTTATTCCTTTTTTTCATTTTGAAAAAAATAAATAACGTGTTATTATAGCATGCTATATGTATCTGGTAATCAAAACTATGTTTTCGCCTAATTGGCTTAAAATATCTCGCCAAACCCGGTGCTTATATCTCTAGTATATTATCTCAAGTATTTTATTTATGTATACTATAATTGTTTTTACATACCACTTACTTCTTCTTGTATATAAAAATAGGTAAGTGGCTCCTTTATGCAGTATAAATCTTTAAAAAAAAGTCCCCGTTGCCCCTTTTTGGATCGAATTAAAAAAAAAAAATCTATGTCTAATTCCAATATTGCTCCCAGGTATGCATACATATTCCAAATTTCAAAGTTGTATACCAACAGGAAATGGATGAAAAATGGAAAAAGATATCACATATGCACCAGGGTACATAATTGGCGTCAAAATGGCATTATTTTACCTCAGATGGTAACCCGGCTTTATTTATTTATTATTTGTTTATTTACTCATAAAATGTTTATTTACTTTCATTTCCTTTTTTTAATTATATAAAATATTTCTTTTTATAGTTATTAATTATTATTATTATTATTTTATTTACTGTAAGTTCTTTTTGAAAATAGAAAATTATTTAAAAATGTGTATGTAAGCGCTATTTGAAAACGGAGTTTTATGCAAATGGGCTTTGAAAAAAAAAATGCGCCAAATCTGATGCGCTTGTGGTATCCGTGCCGAAAAATTTGTGCCCAGAATTGACTTCCACTCACAAACAAAATATAAGTTAAAAGAAAACATGCAATAAAAATAAATATAAAGGGAAAATGATGTCATAAAAGACAATTTTTATTTAAAAACGTAATTGTTTCTAATTTTCACACGCGAAATATATAAAACATTCTTTTAGCGATCAAAAAATGCTATTAAGAGATTATCACAAAATTTCAAAATCAAAGTTTTTATGACATTTTTTTAATATAAAAAAATAACAGTTTTATTTTTCTGCATGATTAAATATTCAAATGTTTTATTGCATTCCATATTTTTGAGTGCGTTAATGATTACTATTTACTCCATGTACTGATTCGGTTATCTACGAAAATATCCAGCTGGTGAAAATCACGCGCACCAAATTTCTGTGACGTATGCAAATAAATTGTGCTTTTTTATCAGTTTTTTTAATATAACTTTTAAACTATTTGGAACTAATTTTTCGTATATAGTGCATTCACCAGATTACCTTCATAGGTACCTATTGGTACAAACAGAATCAAAATCCGACAAGTACTTTTTGAGATTTGCTTGACGAAAGAATTTTTTTGACTTTTAATATCGTTACGTATCTCTGAGTATAAAGACTTCGCTTCGCTCAGACAATTAACTAAATTATTTTTTAAACTAAATTTCTGGTTTTAGTAAAATAACCTATAAAATGACTCATTAAAGTATTACTTCTGGACAATCTAAATGTCTTCGTGTTTTCACATCTTAATGTAATGCTTAACATCATAACCCTTTGGCAGTCTTTCAAAAGAGCAAATTTGTAATGTTGTTATTTCTGCATTTTGTTTTAATTACTAATAAAATATTATTCATCCAACATCATACAAAAATATTTTATTACAAAGAGGAATGAGATGCCTGAATGAATATGCCTGAGAGTATTAATCATTGTACAGTGCATTAAAAATCCATTTAACCCTTTGAGCTCTGGTGGGCAAATTTCTTGAAAATTCCAAATGTCACATTGGCACCAGTATTTTGCAAAGAAGAAAACCGGTTAACAATATACTCGAAAAAATGCATTAAACCTTTTTCAAGAAAATTTGTTTAAATTTTCTGGTGCCGTTGTGCCGTTTCGGAATTAAAATTATGTGGTAGAAAAGTCTACCATCAGAGCTCAAAGGGTTAATCATTAGATTTATTTAGTACTACTTGGTTATCCTGTCGACCATTTTGCCAAATTATAAAAATCGCCAAACTAATAGCCAAATTATGCATGTTGATATAATTTTTATTTTAAATAACAAAAGAACAAATAAATTAGTAAAACATGAATAAAAATACAAATAAAAAATAGAATTAAAAACTACTTGATGACGTATTAAACATGTGTACGGTGTATAATGTCATTGAATGCGAGATTCTCAATCATCCATTATTGGCATTTAATCTTATAATTTGGTGATAGTTTTTTGGTCGAAGGGATAACCAAGTAGCACCTTTATTTTATTTTAAATATTTCCCATATTGCAAGGAAACTTGGAGCTTAATGAACGTATTAACATGGGCTTTTTAGTGAGATGATAACTTTAAAATGTGTATCGTTGCATTGTAATTAAGTTGTATTGTTGCAAAGAAGAAAAAGAGAAAGCACATTGAGCATATATGGAGTTTACTTTTATTTTTCGAACATACATCAAAGAGAGTTCTCTAAATAAGTAGGGAAGAGAGGTTTCTGAATACAAAGTAGTAAAATAAATAGAACATATATGATGCATTGTAAAACTATCTCCCATTTTAGTCTAATTTATATTAGTTTTTGGTATCAAAACTCGTCATTAACATTGTAATTAATTTTTTGCTCTTATATATCCGTACATTTCTTCCATTCCTGACCCTGATAATGATCTTTAGAAACTAATTTTAAACATCTTTCAACTGCTAGAAATATAACCTGGAAATTTGGAATTGAAAAAATGGACTTCCTCTCATTTATAGAGAATTTTTAGCACCTCTCTTGATACATCATTATGAATATGGAGTGATGTGATTTCACATTCTTTCCAGTCAATAATGTTAATATAGTCTATATCACATACCGTAATTTCGGGTGTATAAGCCGCGGCTCAAACAATTCTTTTTGGACCCAGAAATCTTATTTAGTAATTGAAGACAAATATTTACGGCGATCTAACTAGTTATATTTGTATCTTCAAAAATTCTGGGTCGAAAAATAATTGTTTGATCTGCGGCTTATACACCCGAAATTACGGTAAGTTCAATATTAGAATATGAAACTGTCTTATTGTTGAACACTTCATTTCCCTTTCCTTCAATATTCTATCAAAATTATGGTTATTATGGTAGACAAGAAAAGTTATTTGGGTAAATAATTATTGGCCCCGATTTACTGTGATCTTTCTAATTAATTTTTTATGTCATCAAATCAATTTTTTTTCTTCAGTATCCGGTTTATCTATGGATAAAACTAACATTCCTTACGACAAGCATTCAATGACATAGTCTGAGGTGTCCGTAAATTTGAAACGTTAGACGGGAATTTACGACGTGATGCCACCTTGATTAGTGAAGACGAATGGCTAGTGTGATAACGCCATGACGCCAAATGACTTCCAAGCAAAGCACCGCCTAGCGTGCCAATGGCTTAATAAGATTAGGTACCCCACACCAGTAATAGTGTAAGGTTTTCCTCTCCTTCATTCATAGCAGAAATTTTTCTGTTAGATTATGCAAACAGGACTTTAAAAAATACCTGTATTTAGGGCACCCACGCTGATTACGCCATTGCGTGCATCCTTTTCCCTCCGCCACATACACAATTGCTAATAAAGCTAATTTTCCTTCTACGTTTCTCTATAATTTCCCAGTACACATATGCCTTGTTGTTATCTTTGACGGGATATTTATTGAACTCCGCTAATATCTATGCATTCTTATAAGGCTTCTGTAGTAGCATTCTATAATTTTTATACAAATTCTTTAGATTTCAATGGCAATATTAAAATATCTGACTAATTAGAACACAAATGACTACCAAGGAAATTCTTTCGACAAGAATCAAGTATTTACTCCTTTCTTTAGATGATTAAATTGGAACACGCTTAACATTATTAAAAGAAACAGAGTTTGTGTAAAATATTAAATTCATCGAAACATTAAATTTTCCAAAATAAAGCAGTGTATTTATATAAAACAGAATAAGAAACAATGAGTTTTTGCCGTGAACATTTTTTTCATAAACAAAAGCGAATTCGAAATGAACGAAAATCTGATAGCGTGCTCTCCTTCATTTGGAATTTAATTAGGATATACGTATTTTTTTTTACTTTTTTGCTTTAATCCCATCACACCTTTTAAATATATCGATCGGCTTAAACCTAAATTCCCTTCCTGTTGCACTTGTTTAATACAAAAACTCACGCTACACAGTTACAGCTTTAGCGAGTTTGAAGTTTTTTTGTTTTACATTGGATTTAAACTAAGTAAAAGGAAACTAAAGTCAGTAAATAATGAACTTTTTAATGTAAATTTTGATTTCAATGCTTTTTAAACACTATTCAATGCCAGTTGAATACTATTTCTTTAACACGTTCGCTGCCGCTCACGCGAAAGGGCGTGATATGGCGCCAACGTTAAGGGGCCACTCACGCGCCAGCGCGTGATGTGGGGTGATGTCCAATAGCCAGTCACGCGCTGGCGCGGGAAAATCTTTTACTGACTTTTTGTTATAAAAAGTAAATCGGCTTCTGGGAAAAACTCACTTCTACAGTGCGGCATTAAATATAATCACATCTTCATATAAGCGGCAGCGAACGTGTTAAAAGACTACTTTTAAATCTTTTTGAATATTTGAGTTTTAATTACCCAATGGTAAAAATGCTTATGTTCCATTAAAACACATATTAACTGTAAATCAGCTTCGTTTTTGAAATATTTAATAATTTTACTTTTTCATTTACTCGAAAGAGGTAGAAATGTTGTTTACTTCCTTTAAAGTTCAGAAAATATGGTGAATAAAGAAAATTAACTTACACAACTTTACTTTACATGAATTTTTATTTAAAAGAAGAAGCTATATTATTATTTTAAGGGTACAAATGAGCTAACAACATAATTATATTAGAACACTATTCATTAAATTAACAACCATCTTGGACAATATTGAATAATTTCCGACAAATAATTCAATAATTCCCACAATAGCATGAGATGCGTATATATTTTGCCTCTTTTATGTTTTGGGGAGAAATATTGTATCCCTTCATCTCCAATATTTCCAATGTAAAACCCATATTCGGCCGTTATTCATTTAATCGGCTAATGAATATTAGTAAGAAAAGTTTTCTTAAAATAGAATGCTTGCATTTTGTAAATTTTATAGAAATATCTTAAAAAACTCATTCTTTCACTATCAGCATTTTTTAGATAACGAAAATATTGGACCACTTTTCATTGAGTTGGCTAAATCTTCAAATGAAATGTATTCTTACCGTCGAATATTTACATTTCGCCCCAGTTATGGAGGAAATATTTTCATATTTCATTACAAATATGTGGAACAAACTACTCAGAAATTTCATTAGAATTATTTGGAATGAACTACTATGAAATGTCGTTAGAAATATTTCGAAGGTAAAGACAAAATTGGATGATTGTTTACTGTCCTATAATGGGCATGACATATTTCCTTTAAATGTAGCGTTCATATTTTGTAATTCGTGTATCTCCTTAAAAGAACATGAAATTTCATACGTTTAACCTAGATTTCTTTTACTTAAAGAAAAAAAAAAAAGAAAAAAAAAGTAACTCTTGGAAATTTTCCTGATCCTTCCAAACCCTGCAAGAAGTAGACGATACAGTTTGTTTTTGAAAACGGCATCTGCAATCAAATAAAGTTATAAAACAAAAACATTAAAATTTCACAGTTTGAAATGATTACAGTTTGAAAAAAAAGTCAATTATCAGAATTTGTTTAACATTTTATACCATAATATTGTTTTTCTTTTTTCTTTTTTTAACCCCTTGAAGGGCACCGGTATATGTTATATACCACTTAATTTTAATTCCCAAATGCCACATTGACACCAAAATTTAAGATTTTCATTTATGTTTCAAATGATATACTGAAAGAAAAGCTTTTAGTTTGTTTCATATAAAGTTATTTATAATTACCGGTGTCAATCAATCATTTTAACATTTTAGTAGCAGAAGTGCTTTGCCCCTCAAGGGGTTAACGAATATTTTCAATTTCGATTGGTACAATAGATGTGCCACCAAGGGACGAAATATTTATGATGAGAGCTCAGACGTGGAAATAATTTATAGTGTTCTCTATTTTTATCTCAAATCATGATACAAAATTGTGATTGGTACCAAACTTTTAGGGATAACGCCTACTTAATAATGGTTAAATTATGTTTTGGTGGTCGTCTGTATAGTGATATTGTAATTAACTTTAAAATTTTCAATATTAACATATACTTTTGACATCATATTTCGATTCTTCGAGACATTTTAACTTTCGTTACTGATCCAGGTTGGCGAGTGGTCAAGGAAAAACACAGTAAAAAAAAATGAGGAATCCATCAGTATTTTCTTATCGAAAATAGATCAAATAATATAAAGGAATTTGAGAAGGCGAATTTATCAAATTTATTTCATTGAAATTTAGCAAAATACTGGTATTTCACACATTTTTTGTCTGTGTTTTTCCTGACCACTCGCCACTCCGCAATCTTGAAGTCATTTTCTCAAATACATTAAGAAGTATGGAATTTTAAAAGTTGTAACCCTTAACGCGAAACTCATTTTAAATTGATGCCAACAGCATTGAATGTATTTTGTTTTAGAACCATATCTTAAAAACATTTTGTCCGATTGAATTGCAATTTTAGGGCCACATACTTCAAGATTTCTGAAAATTATTTTTGCTAAAAAAATTGTAGGCTACAGGACGTACGTAAAAGATGCAGACGATACAAAATGAGACTAAATATTGTTTTGTTGTTTGTGTCATCTTCTATAGATAAAAAATTATGAAGTAATGCAATGTTTCTTATAGGACTAACATTGCAATGAGAAATGGAGCTAATAATGACAAAAAAGGTAATACATGGTTCATCACAAATTTAAACAGATATAGAGGGTGATCAGAAAATGAGTAGACATTTGAAAAATCAATAATTCAAGGAATAATATAGTTAGTCGGGTAAAATTTGACACACATTCTTCGAATGACACAAGGCTTTATTGTAACCGCAAAATGGCCGAAAGAGAGCGGTTTATGTGATAAGAAAAGCAAAAATTAGTATAACAAATTATAACGAATCAAAGGCGATATTCTTGAAAACAAACGCTCAACATGTCAACCGTCATCCCTCAACAAGAGCTGTAGTCGAGATACAATGTTCTGCACAGCACTTTACATCACATCCGTAGCTATGGTGAGAAACTGACGTTGATTGTTGTCTTTTAGCATCTCTATTGATGTCTTTCGATCGCTGTAAACATGCGACTTCATGTAACCCCAGAGCCAAACATCACACGAACAGACATCACACGGCACCTGGGAAGCTACGTATGACTAAAATGGTGGCTCAGCACGAGTTCTTCACCAAACGACATGCGCAAGACATCTTTCATACGCCTGGCAATACGGGGTGGAGCGTCATTTTGCATAAAATTGTACTTTCAAGCAGGTGATTATAAGCCAGGCTAAGGATGATGTGATTCTGTAAGATATTGGCGTACCTCTCACCCGTCAAGCTAACAGTTACAGAAACACAATCATGCATTTCCTGGAAGAAAATAGGCCCGATAACGGTAGATGTACAAAATTCATACCACACCGTGACTCTCTCGTCGTGCAATGGAATTTGCACGAAAGTTCTTGGATTTTCGGTATCGCAAATTCTGCAGTTGTGGGCGTTAACAGACACTTGGAATTTGAAATGGGCATTGACGGTCCATAACTAGTTAGATAACCAGTCGCTACTTTCCGTCATATTTTGAAACGGCCACACCGCAAATGATGTCCGCTTCGCAAAATTGTCCGGTAACAGCTCATGTTGACACTGGATTTTGTACGGATAGCATCGGAAAGGAAACTGTAGACCCAAAGACTGGTGTATGAAATGACAATGACGTACGGCTTCACGGGCACTCATTTCCTCATGCGTAGGCGAACCCGCAACAATCTCCATTTCTTCCTGAATGGTCTGAACAATTACTACATTTCTTGCTCGGCCGTTACGGGGTCTATCGTTTAAACAACCCGTAAGTTCAAACTTCGGAATCATTCTCTTCTCAGCTGCAATTGTCATAGGTTCTTTACCCTTTCGAATACTTTTCCTATAGTGACAGGAGCCCTAACAGTGGATGAGAATTACTCTCTCTAAGATGGTAGACGGGAGGTGCTGGGTTCGAACCCAATCGTGCCCGTAGGCCTAACCTTTTGGAGTTTTAGTGGTTTTCGTCGAAACTTCAGAAAACTTAAGTAAATACGAGTTAGGTTCCCTTAGACAGATCCCCACGAAGGGCACTCCCCCCTAGGGCTTATATCCCTCGAGTAGATAATCGGCCGTCACAAAATAAACCAAACCTATAGTGATATGAACACAAAAGTTCTAGTATCAGATTACCTATTTTGATAGTAGAGCTTTACTAGCATCGCCTTTTCTGTCAATGTTTAGTTCTGCGATTGCTAGTACAACAGATTTTCTGTTTCATTACAGCTCTATTTATACACGATTCTTGAAGACCGTCATTGATTTTTTGCTGTAGAGCACGATCTGTCGGCCCTTTTTTAATTTTTTTGTGTGATATGATTAAAATTAAATCACATGTCATTCCAAGCATGTGTGTCAATTTTAACATCTCTAGCTACATTATTCCGTGAATTATTATTTTTTCAAATGTATACTGATTTTCTTATCACCCTGTAGTATAAAAATTATAAATCTAAATTAACTGACTTGTATTGCAATTTGTCATTCGTACTTTTATTCCATAAAGTTAATTTATTATTTTAACAAGATACAGGAGTTCTGTTTAGCTCTATAACTGATTTTGTCACGCATTCTTTTCTGCATAAATCAGTAAAGGAGTTTTAAGCATGATGTTAAAGCATATTCAAAATTTTACTTATGAATTCAGACCTTAAATGCCGTAAAAAACAAGAACGAAAAGTTGACAAACGGGACAAAATGAGACGATCTCAAACTCGTAACATGAAAGCTAG
This sequence comes from Maratus speculifer, assembly GCA_964019185.1. Lineage (NCBI taxonomy): Eukaryota > Metazoa > Arthropoda > Arachnida > Araneae > Salticidae > Maratus > Maratus speculifer. The sequence continues at coordinate 273,704,460 of OZ025299.1, forward strand.
AGTCATTTAAACAGAAAAATTAGTTTACTGAAGAATGGCGTGATATCCATATAAATTAATATAACAGTTAAAAGTAGTGCTTACTCTGTAATGTCCTTGCTCTAAAAATATCAATATAATATGCACTATTATTTCCACTATGGATGTATTTTATATGTGGATTTTTTAAAATACCGCATTCTAAAAAATAGAAATTATAAGTTAGATAGTATAGACTAATGTATTTACCATGTATTTACCAGGAAAAAAGGTGTATACCACGTTTCTCACAAAATGTATGGAGGATATAGGGTGTACACCACTGTATTAACTCCACCAATATTTTCCAATATAGGTGACATTCTGCGTTAAATAATTCCGCAACAAATAAAGTTAATTTTTTTTCCTCTGTCATATTACAGTATAAATACTATTTGCAAAGCTTAATAAAAACTTTTCAAAAAATAATCATTTTACAGAGTAAAATTTTAAATTCTACAATTGTTTTGTTAATGCAACATAATATTTATATTGACATGTCTCGGAAAATAAATTTTGAGAAAGTTACTCTTAATGTTACCATTATTTGCAACTTGTGCTTTTGGTAGCATCTAATGTATTAAATGTAAAAATTCAAAGTTTTCGATACATGTATTGTATAAAATTTCATAAAATTAACATAAAATTATTTAAATAAAATATAATTTAAAATAATTTAAATAATGTTTAACGCAAATTTTATATTTAATTATTTTTAAATAAGAGCTATTGAAATATTTTGATGTTTTATTTTCGTAAATTGAAATATTTAACTAAGATTAACAAATTTTTAAAATTCAGTTAGAAATAGTCTTGCAAAATGTTTATACAAAAGAGCCCTCAATTGAAAATAATATATGCATATTTTTTGCATTATATATACTTAACACTAGAACCGCGGCGACGGGTCATTTTGACCCGCATCGTATGGAGAGACGTCGATTCGAACCAGAAAACTTTTAAAAAAATAAGCTAAATATATGCTGAGCAAAAATATCTTCAATAAATAACTTAAACAGTTTTAAATGAAAATTCCGGTGAGAAATATTTTTATAAATCTTTAATGAATTTTCCCGCGGTTCTAGTGTTAAAGGGCTAGAAACTTTGGCGACTATTTTTAATTCGATTTCACATCACTTTTTAAAAAGAAGAAATTTTCACATACATATTTTGGCAACATCAGTAAGAGAAACATGCTACAACATTTAATATCTTAACCCTGCTGTTCTGTTCGGGTCTATTTGACCCGAAAATTTTATTGTTCACTTATAAAAAAAAATTAGCGCAGAGATATTTCCATGAAACTTTTCGACTCTGTTCATTAGTAATATAACTATATATTCCTAGAAGTGTTTATGTTTATTTATATTTCCAAGAGATATTTTTTAACTTAGTCCTAATGTACTGTTCGGGTCATATTGACCCGAGTTAAAAAAAATTTTTCATGCACTTTTAATTTTGTTTGGAATCATTCAATAAAAATAATTACTGCAACGTATCTATTTCGAAATCTGTTTCGTTGGCACAGTTGTTAGATCACGTGACAGGAGAGCAAAGTCAAATGTTGATATCATTTTGATAATTTTCCGTTAATCAAGAGTTTAACCCTGCTGTTCTGTTCGGGTCTATTTGACCCGAAAATTTTATTCTTCACTTATAAAAAAAATTAGCGCAGAGATATTTCCATGAAACTTTTTGACTTTGTTCATTAGTAATATAGCTATATATTCCTAGAAGTATTTACGCCTATTTATATTTCCAAGTGATATTTTTTAACTTAGTCCTAATGTACTGTTCGGGTCATATTGACCCGAGTTAAAAAATAATCTTATCATGCACTTTTAATTTTGTTTGGAATCATTCAATAAAAAATTACTGCAACGTATCTATTTCGAAATCTGTTTCGTTGGCACAGGTGTTAGATCACGTGATAGGAGAGCCAAAGTCAAATGTTGATATCATTGGCGGAAGGGAACAAATGCATCTGTTAGTAGCGTTTCATTTTTCTTGCTGTATTTCAATTTCTAATAATCTGAAGAACAGTTGTATCCCTGAGTATTAGTAAAAAATTGGCGAATTGTAGAAATTTGAGCGACGCTGATATTGCTAAATTAATGGAAGCCTCTGACAGCGGAGAGGAAAATGCGTCTGAGTATGAAAATCATACAAGTGAGGAAATTGAAAGTGAAAGTTCTGACAACGATTTTGATATTGATATTCAAAAGACGCACAGTCTACAGAGTATTCAGTCTAAGAATCGTGAAATAGTATGGAAATTGAATCCCTTTCTTCATTCTGGTCGATTAACGTCTGCTAATATTATAAAAACTACTCCAGGTGTCACACGATGTGCAACAACAAGGATAATTGGCATGAAAAGCGCATTTGCGATGGTATTCAATTCTACAATCGAGTGCGAAATCATAAAAATGACTAATATACAAGGAAGAAAAGTGTATGAAAAAGAGTGGAAAGATATTAATACTGAAACTTTTCAAGCATACATCGGATTATTATTATTAGCTGGTGTGTACAAATCATATGGAGAATCAACAAAAAGTTTGTTGAATCAAGAAACAGGCAGAAATATATTTCGTTCTACAATGTCGCTCGAAACCTTTCATATGATATCGAGAGTTATTCGTTTTGACAATAAATCTACCAGGCAAGAAAGAAGGTCTGTAGATAAATTAGCTGCTGTTCGAGATATTTGGGGAAAGTGGATAGAAATTCAACCTAAATTGTAGAATCCAAGTGAAAATGTTACTGTAGATGAACAATTAGTAGGATTTCGTGGACGATACCCCTTCAAACAATATACACCTAGTAAACCCTCCTAGTATGGGATAAAAATATGGACTTTATGTGATAGCAAAACTTCGTATGTACTGAATGCACAAATTTATACTGGAAGAAATCAAGGATCAAAGCCAGAGAAAAGTCAGGGTATGCGGGTAGTGAGTGACCTAACTTATGGGTATTCGGGGCACAATGTTACATATGATAACTTTTTCACATCCTATAACTTGGGAAAACTTCTTCTAAAACGGAAAATGACTATGCTTGGCACCATTAGAAAAATTAGCCCGAACTTCCTGAGAAAATGCTAAACAAAGAAGTGCACAGCTCATCATTTTATTTTACAGAAGCTACAACAGTTGTAAACTACATCTCTAAAAGAACAAAAATGTTATTCTTATGAGCACTTTCCATCATGAAAATGAAGTTAGCGACAGACCTGACAAAAAAGCACAAAAGATATTACCGTAATTTCGGGTGTATAAGCCGCGGACGGAACAATTCTTTTTGGACCCAGAAATCTTCTTTAATGATTGAAGGCAAATATTTACGTCGATCTAAGTAGTTACATTTGTTTCTTAAAAAATTCTGGGTCGAAAAAGAATTGTTTGATCCGCGGCTTATATACCCGAAATTACGGTAGATTATAATGCAACTAAAGGGGCGGTGGATAGACTTGATCAACTTTTGAGTACATACACTTGTAAGAGAAAAACAAATCGCTGGCCTATGATAGTATTCTATAATATGCTTGATACATCTGCTTACAATGCATTTATTCTGTGGATTTCAATAAACAGCAAATGGAATGAAAATAAATTGACCAAACGAAAGCTCTTTTTAGAAGAATCGAGGAAATCTCTAATTTTTCTACACATTGTAGTAAGACAGTATCTCCCCAGAAGCGAAGATTCAGTCAAAATTGTGAAGAGAATGCGTAGTAAAAGTGAAAACGTACACTCGGAATCAGATGAGAACACTTCATTGTGTACTAAACGTGCAAGATGCAAGTTCAGACCATCAACCAACGACAACAAAACTTATATATTACGTTACAATTGCAAAAAACAAACTTGCAAATGTCACGTAAGCTATTTTTGTCCAAATTGTAAATAAAAGTAAGTATTCAAATATTTTAAAGTTATTTTACTGGTGTTTTGTACTATTTGATATATATTTAAGCTTATTTTACTATTTTTTAAAATTATTTCTAAAATAGTTATTTTCATTTACTGCTAGAAAAGATAATATTCTAAATCGGATCACATTGACCCGAACACTACATACGTACAGTAAATGCGAACAGAACAGCAGAGTTAAAACAGTGATGTGGAAAGACGATAAAAATAATCGCCACTGAGTTAGTCAGCATTTAACCTTCCTAACCTGAATGGGTCTAATCGACCCACAACTATAATTCGTTTTATACGATTCGGACCAGAATTTTTTTCATAAAGAAAATTAAATAAGCGATTCAGAAAAATAAGTCAATTAAATATACTAAAATATTTTAAAAAACAAATAATTTAAAAAACTTAATAAATATTTTTAAAAACTATATTTCCTATAGTTTTATATAAGAAGTTTATAATATTTTCTGCAAAGCGACTCATAATATTACGAAAGTTTTGCAGTGATTCATCATCTGTATGCAAAGCATCGGTCGGCTATTTTATATAAAATTAACCCATTAACGCCCAGCGTCCTTTTTTGAGGACGGTTACAAAAACAAAAAGAAAGCGGTTTTCCCACCAGTAAAGAGGAAGGTAAATATATACCTTATTTCACGAGACAGAATCCTCGATAAATTTAGATAAAAGTTAATTTGATTTTAAAAGTGGTGGGAAATACAAAATATAAATTTTTGTGAAGAAAATAATTTGGGCGTTAATCGGTTAAGCAAAGCGCAAGGTAAATAGCAGTCAAATTTTTAATTAAAGACACCTAAAAATACTACAGAAATGATTATAATTATTTTACAGCATCCAAAAGAATACTAATGCTTTTCAATGACAAGTACGTTGAATGCCATTAAACAGTAAATGTACCAACAGCTGATCATTTAATGGGCACTAAATGCAAATATTTCAATGTGAAGCAGAAATTTCTTTGTAAAATAAATAAATTATAAATCACAGATAAGAAAGTTAATTAAATTAATAAAATAATTTTAAATAAAAAATTACACACACACGTATATATATATATATATATATACAGGGTGTCCAGCAAATAACACCCTGATTTCAAAATTATATTTCTCAAAAAAAAAAAAAAAAAAGATTGATAGTAATATGCGGTAAACGGTTTTTTCATTAGGTAAGCTGTAAAAATCTTATGCAGAAATTTCAAACAGTGAATATTTAGAAAAAATTGCGTTCATATTGCATAGAATGCTTTGATTTGACATTTTTCTTATTTTAGATTGCCTGCAGAGAAATAATTTTTCAGCTTACAGTGCAATATTTTAAAGATTTTTCGAAGTAAAATTTTAGAATTTTGAAATTTCAAAAATTTAATTTAAAAAAACTATGAATCATGGCACTTTAAGCCGAAAAACACAATCAGAACACAGTCTTTTCAAAATATTTACCGTTCGAAACTTTTGTATAAGATTTTTACAGCTTACCTGATAAACAAACAAACCTTTTACTGCATAATTCTATTGTTCTTTGTTTTTGAGAAATTTAATTTTGAAATCAGGGTGTTATTTGCTGGACACCCTGTATATATGTATGTATGTATACATATACAATTTTGAAGAAAATTTTCGGTATGTTTGGTGTAAAAGTCTTCTGCTTATTGGGTGTTTTCGGTGAATTCAAATAGAAGGCCGAAGCAGTCATTGTTATAAAAACAAGCTTACTTACTCATGCTTGCGATTGTGAATCCTTAAAGAGGAAACAGCGCGAAATATTTTTCCAGCACTAACTTCAAAGTATGTTTTCGGAATGAAGAGACATAAATCTCTTATAAAGAAAATTCCCTTTTTTGAGGGACATTCAATCACTGAACTATCAATATTGCTATTACAGGGCTCCCAAATGGTCCGCCAACTAAACATCAGAATTTTCATAGAGAAATTTTCCTTTTAGCTTTGTCTTGCAAAATGCCAAGAAACCACGTTTGGAAGTTGATTCTAGCGCAAACGTATCATGAAATTTTCTGTTAAAAAATACTGATGTTCAGTTCGCGGACCATTTGGGAGCCCTGCTATTAACACTAGAACCGCCGGGTTTTTTACACATGTTTTACAAAAAGTGTTTCTCACCAGAATTATAATTTTAAACTATTTAACTTAATTAATTAATCTATTTTTGCGCTACTTGCTTTTAACATATCTTATGAAGAAAATTCTGGTTCGAATCGATTGTTATCCATCTGGCAGGGGTCATTTTGACCCCTAATGGCGGTTCTAGTGTTGAAACAGTACGGAGTCTTGCATTAAATAAGCTATATGTTTGAAATGTAAATATGGACGAATTTCTTCAATGAAGTCAATTCAAACCAGATTTCATACTTTATCAACATATAATGATGTTTTAGGTAATAATCCTCCATCTTCCATTTGTCAAAGTATTTTGTGACTTAAGTTAAATTAGCATAAAAAGAAATTATATGCATGGAATTATAATTAAAATGAAATAATTAATAGACACTTTTTCTTTTTATATCTCTTAGAAATTTTAAATATGAATTTTGAGATTAATCTAATTTTTATTTTACCCTACTTTTAGAAGAGAGGTTGATAATCCCAAAGTTCTTTTTCAAAAGGAACAAGAATGAAGATCCACTGTTAAACAACTGATGTTATCTGCTAAAAAAAGTTAAATACCAGTTCTCAAAGTTGTTGTCATATATGAATAAATATGATTATTAAAAGAGGAGTTAACAGGAGAATATTTAGAATTTCAGTCACTTTAGTTAAAAACTATTAAAATAAACGTGCTTCTTAATTTACCAGAAAACGTTAAATAGCGAAATCATTTGCAAGTCTAAAGAATTTTTCGATATAAACAAATATAACTAAATATATATAATTAATTGTGCATGAGATATTTACATTATGTATTGATAAACATGCCCGCAAAAACATTTACCATTATGATCACGAAAAAAAATAACTAAATTTTGTATTATATATTTATAAAATACTCTGCTGTTTCGGATTCATATGAAAGAAACAATGATTTATAAACATTGATCTCTATTTACAGACAGAAAATTTATTATGTTTGCTAATAAAACATCTATTTTTTCAACTAATATTTTAAATGAAATTAAAAGCAATAAGGATAAATGTTTAATCTTAAAATAATATTTAACAAATACAAAATGTAAATTTCATTAAAGAACGACTTCTTTAAATTCGCTTATGGCTGATGGAATTGCAAAATTTTTAAATATAGTTGAATGCATCCTAATGTAATGTTTCCAATTAGTTTATTATTGTATCGCTTAGCTTTGATCATTCTTTGGCATCCTACTCAAAAAAAAAAATCGTCAAAATCACAATCAACTTGTTATTCTAAACTTTTCCAATCAATATACAATCACTGGAATATGTAAATGATTAAGTTTTCATATTTTTATCACTTTAATGTACTACTGATTTTTATAACCATAATCTCATTAGAAAATCAATATTTACTATACGTTGAGTCAATATTATGCCTAAATTGCATTTGTTGATACAAATAATTACCTCAATATTAATGTGATGAGATATTGCAAACAAATTGATGAGAAATATTTAGCCACTATAAAAACAATAAAATTAATCTTTGTGTTTCATGGGGGAAATTTTCAATGAAGAGACAATATTTGCTCATTATTGGTACTATGCATGGAAAATATTTCTGATATCACTATTTGAATTCTACAATATTTAAATTAAATCCGAAATATTTCCAATTATAAGTTGCTCAATAGTAAATATCGGCCTACGTTGGCACTGTTTGTTTTATATTGGATAGATATTTTTTGCAAATAATTACGCTGGTCCCAAAACTTAAGATTGGAGCTATATTTCATAACAAGGAAAGCAATATTTGTTCAATATTTATCAGGTGTGCATGCGATCCGTAGCAGGAACATAAAAATTTTCCATCAACACTTTAAAAGAAATGGGTCAAACGGTGGTCCGCCGCATACCAATAAAATTTTATAAAAATCATTTCATTGTGTAATCATGGAATCTCTGCGATTAATGATATTGACCGCTTCTTTAAAAAATTATCCGGCAGGCTAAAAATTTGACACCCCTGCCCTAAAACATTATGGTGCTTTTTCAAAACAGCTAAAACCAGAAAAGTTATTTCATAAAAACAATTGATAAATGACCACAGAAGACCACCGAGCAACTTTACATTGTATATTTTGCCTAGTTCTTATTTTATTTATTTAAAAAAAGGCAGGTTTGTAGACGTAGACAATCTATACTTGCATTGCTTCTAAAGACTGCACGCCACTTTAGGCTTAGCAGATTCGTCTTTTTCAACTCAGATATTCCTTTTTCATACCATAAATTCAAAATATTAATTTTTGTTTTATCTATTAGTGGTTCGTTCGTGACTGCGCAATGTAAAATTATGCTTTTGGAATTTTGTGTTGAATTTTTAACCGTTATAGTGCCAAAGAGTGCCTTCGTGCATTTATCTCAGAGTTACCACAGGTGAGTGTTTTTATATTATATTCGCACTAATATTTTTCTTACATAAATTTTTAAATATATTTTTCATATAAATGTTGTTAAAGCGCTTTTAAAGATTTATGTTTGAGAAAGTGGTACATCTTAGAAAAAAAATAGTAGCCTATGGCAGCCTTGCTATATAATGCTATCTAAAATCGAAAAATATATTTGGCACTAAAACAATTAAAAAAGGCCAAAATGGAAGCCTTACACTGTAACGTAATGTCAATGTTGGGCGGATATCATCGAAGTGGGGCAGGCCTTTATACTGACCTTTTACAGATTCGTAAATTCCAGCTGATAATTTTTGCTTTATTAAACGCTATGGCTAAGCGTCGGCATTTATAAAAGTATTATTTTTTTATTCTATTACCACGTTATAAAGTATAATCTGTTATATACACGCAAATTATTGTGTCGTCAAATGAAACCAACCACTTTTATAAAGTATAGTACTACCTAACCTATCAATAGTCGCGCTGGCTTGGTTCTTAATCAAATTCTTGGTTCTCGTCAAATGAAACCAATCTTTTTTTTATAAAGTATGTACTACGTAACATAACAATAATCGCGCTGTCGTGGCTCTCAATCAAAGGTCTCAACTTTTAGTTTTTACAAAAAATAAAAATTCTTCATCAGGAGCTTCTGGATGAATTCGGAATTTCTGAATTGAAAAGACCAATTATGCAACTTTTGAAATTATGGCTTAATAGCTTATACCAATAGAAGCTGATAGGAGAAAAATAATCGCTACTTACCCCTGGTAAAGTTTTCACATTATGTAAGGCATACTGAGCGTCAATAGCTGCTTTTCTTGTACGAAACGTCACAAAACAGCAACCTGAAAATTAAACTTACTGGTAAAGACAAAATTTTATATAGATACAAACATAAATTTAACATGAAAATGCAAGATGGCTGTCATAAAGGAATCTTTAAACGAAAGAATTTTACACATAAATATATATATATATATATATATATTAAATATTTTGAGCTTAAACTCCATTTCATAACATATAGCACGTTTCGTCTGTTCAAATAAAAATTTTCAGTCTTGCCGTACATTATTTCTATTTAAAAAAAATAATAATAATAAAAAAAAAACCTTTGTAGCACAAATGTCATGGTTTGTATGGGTTCTGGAATTTCCAGACAGGGAAATTCTTTAGTACCGGTATTTTTTATAGAAAATCTCTCTTTAAATAAGGTGAAAGCTCGCACGTTTAAACTGGATTTATTTTTATGTATAAAAATACTGATATCACGCTGTAAAAAAACGGTATCCATACGAAACTGAAATAATGATTAAAAAAATCCCAATAAAACGAAACTGACTTTTTTTTTTACTGAAACATCCCTATTCGTCAATGAATATTTCGTAATTTTTAGCAATACCACCGCTTTTTGAGTATCAGACCTTTAGTGCTGACATAAAAATGGCCCCTATTATAAGCGGGTTTTTTCAGCGTGTTTATGGACCCTTTAATTTTAATACCAGTAATTAAAAAAAAAGATTTTGTCGCTCTATACTTAGGAAATAAGAATGTCAAAGGAAACTTTTGAAAAACATTTTGTCAAAATTGAGAAAACCATAGAAACGCAAAAGAAAAAAAATCACCTTTAACAGCCGTCGATTTACAGCGTTGATGTACCATGTGTACATGCGCCCCCAGCAGGATTGGCGCAGAAATTTTTGATACCCCGAAACCGCACAGTATAATAATGGTTTTTACTTTGTCACCAATAAATCGTCATCTTATTTAGTCGGAGATGATTGTTACAAATTCTGATATAAAATTAGTCGAAGATCGTTTTTTTTTAAAATGGTGGTGACAATTGTAAAACCATACATATTCTAGGTCTATCAGGCCCGGTGCGAGTCCTACCTAGTTGAAAAAGACGAACTGAAATATCCTTAACCCTTTCAGGGGCTAAGTACTTTTGAAACAAAAATATTGAAATGATTGATTGGCCCCAGTATTTACAAGAAATATTGTACTAAAATAGATAAAAACATATTTACACCTACATTACTTAAGCAAAATTTCGTTTCAAATACTGGCGCCAGCTCGGAATTTAGGAGTTATAACTGAGTAACATATATTATATATCGACGTCTTTGAAGGGGTTAAAATGTTGAAGATTCAAATTTTTACCGCTTTTTCAGCGATTCATTATAGATGGGTCAAACTTCGGCTAGTAAATTTCAGTAGAATTTTTTTCTTATTCAGATGTCTTAGGAATCGAAAAATAACACGAATAAAAACAATGGAATCGAATAAAAACAATGCCAAAAACTTATATTCATTTTTACTGGTGGAAGTTTATTTTGGCAGTAGTATTCCCGCCATATTATGACAATCAAGACAACCTACTGTCAGTTTCATTCGAAAGCCTAGGTTAACGGACACCAGTAGAAATAAATCGACTCTTCTGACCATTTTTGTGCGAGAAATTTCGCATGAATGAGACACTTAAATAATGCACCATTCTCTATGCATGTTTACTGGTCGAACTTGTCACTGGCAAGTAATTAGAAACCGTGGATCGAATAATAATAAGAATAATAATTAAAAAAAACAGCGGCCATTTTGTAAGAACCTCCTCAGTTACTCCATTTACAACTGTTAGATAACACTATATGTCTTTTCCTCTTATTCTTAACTCCATTTTCAGGTTCAGCATTCGGGGGCTGTGGAATAAATTATTAAGATATATATAGAAAAATGTAAAAAAAAAAAAAAAAAAAAGATCAATGTCAAGAGTTTTGATTTCCTAAATTATGACTTATTTTGTCTGAAATCTCATATTAAATATACAAAATGAGATTTTTAATTTTTCAAGGGAATTTTGATTAATAAAACAAAACTTTTTTCTTTATCAAAATACATTCATTAAAAAATCTTATTCAAAATAAACTCATTTGAAATAGGAACATGTTTCTAATTTACGTGTCCATTGCATTTTGAGCTATAAATATATTGCTCAAATATGAATTCTCTCCTAAACGTATAAATGTATAAAATATTCAGTACTTTTGAAAATTTCATATATATTTCAATGAAAATTTTCTCGACAGAATGCATTAATTAATAAGAGTAATTTATACTGTTGAATCTATATTTCATAATGCATCTACTTCTGGGAAATTTTTAATAGTGAATTTATATTAGAAAACATAGTTTTAAGTGAAATAAGATATATTTTTTGCAAAATAAAGAAAATTTAATTTAGATATTCATTTTTTAAATGAATTTGCATTATTCCCTTTATTGCCAAAAAGATTCGAAGTTTTTGAAATGGTCTTTGATTAAATTAGCATTTATTAATAATTTTGAATATATCTTATCTTTCTTTTATAAATATTTATATATTTTATTAATATTCACTTTATGTTATTAATTCCTTTTAATTCTAGTCTTCCTTAACAATTAAAATTAACACTGATTGTGGTCTTTTAATTTGACTATTATTAATATATCATTATTTTCATACATTCTTACCAGTAGCGGCTCGTCAAGCGGTGGTGCATAATTTATTCACACTACTAAAATTGTATGACTATTTCATTTTTGTTTAAGAAACAAAATTCGTCGAATAAATAATAGAAAAAATTCTGATAAATTTTAGTGGTAACCAAAATTTAATGCAGTCGATACTAGCTCTTATCCCTTCCACAGAGTACAGAACAGAGAATCAACTTTCATACACTGTAATGGCAACTTGTTTAACATGGGATTACGCATAGACAGTAGCGACACGAGCGGACCACTCTGAAACTACGATCATAACATAAGAGAGGTTGCTAATTCGGCGAAACATCGCTTCCTTGGCGACAAATGATAAGGGTAAAAAAAAAAAAAAAAATACAGCGACGGCTTGCTGCTTCTTGTTTTGAAATTTATGAAAGAATTATTTTAATATGAAATAACTTTGACGTATTCGTCTTGCGAACAATACATGCGTATCTTCTTAACATAACGACCTAATAATTTAAACTTGAAAATTCAAGAACAATAACAGTAATAATTACGAAAGCGCGGAAATCTAAGATCAAATAGCATAAGCACGTGTGCAAAGATAATCAAATCAGCATTCAGCAAGAAGTGCCAAGCCAGAATATGGTTACAGTTAAACAGAAATCACGAGGATAAAAATCGCCAACGCGATGGTTTAGTTTTTAAGTGATCTACTGAGGGCGCTCTTTTCAAGCCGATTTGAGGCTCTGTCCGTACGCTGTGATCCTTTCCTTCCAGTTTCCTTAACCGTTTCAGCCTCACCAGTGGCCGAGAGGTTCTGACCTCTGAACTGGTAGACGGCAGGTGCTGGCCGATCACGGCCGTCTGCCTAACCGTTCGGAGTTTTCGTGGTTTTCTTCGAACCTTGCGTAAATACGGATTAGGTTTCCTTAGAAAGACCCCCACGAAGGGCACTCCCCAGGGCCTATATCTCTAGAGAGGATAATCGGCTGACACAAAATAAACCAAACCAAACCATAACCATTTCAGGGGCAAAGAATTTCTGGTGCTAAAATATATAAATGATTGAATGATAATCATTCCCATATTGAAATGAATAACTAATAAATTTATTTGAAAATAAGTAAAAACATTCCTTTACGCACTTCATGCAAAATTTACTTTCATTTTTTGTGTGTGTGTGTGTGTCATTGTGGAATTTTAGAATAAATATTATGTGGTATGTAGTATATAGGCTCCCTTCCAAGGGGTCAAATAATTATTAAAAATAAAATATTTATATTCTTACAGTTTAATGAACTGTATAAATATAGCATCTTGCGAATTTTAGGTTATCCAGAAATGTTACGTCTACCAGAAAGTTGTGTCACATAATGTTATTTGATGCCTACTTTTTATAAATTCATATATCTTCATTGGCACCACTTCTTTTTGAAATGGTAAAATTACTATAGTTGCACATTAAGGTGAAAACAATAGGAATTTTGCTATTTCAAAAATACGATGTCAATAAAGAAATCTAAATTTTTAAAAAGTAGGCATTAAACAGCATTATACGACAGATTTTTTCTGTAGACATAATATATACTTTTTATAAGAGAAAAAATTTACCTAAATTTGTATTCAAATCTTTTCTTCAGATAAGTTGCTATCTCTTTTTGAAAATAGCGGTGTGAAAATACTTTATAGAAAAGCGGTGAATATCAGGGATGTACAAAAAGTGTTTGAAATAATAGGCTAGTGTAATGACGCTACTCTGTTGTTTTAGAAAAATAAAAACACATAGTAGCTACTTCTTCTGTCCAGTGTTGCCCCATCAGGAAGATTTTTTATTTAGAAAGATTGCATTTACCCTAGAAAATTTATAATAGCAATTTTTTTTTAATTTATGGAACATGTACATCTTATAAAGCAAAATAAGTTTTTTAACTTACTGGTGGCAATTCGGAATGCCCAAATAAAAAATCATCCAGATGAGCCAACACTGCTTCTATCACTTTAAATTTTCAGATTATATCTCAGGAATAATAACAATAAAAAGATATTTTCTTAAAAAAAACTAGTACCCAAATACCGTAACGTACAATTCCTCTTGCTTACGCTAAACATTAAAATTATTTTGAAAATTGAATAAACTGGTACTGCTGAACATTTCTCTCTATATGTATGAAGATCATTATTTGTTCCATATTTGCACGTGCAAATGTTTTCCTCTAAGAAAACAAAAGAGGATATACGGAAAAGGAATTCCTTTATATTACCCCCCCCCCCCAAAAAAAAAGCCATCTCCATTCTATACCTGTTTTTATTCATTATCATTTTTTTTATTTAAACTTTTATGGCCGAAACTGTGAAATAGTACACATTTTACGTTCCAAAGCTCTTGCCTGGAAATTTATAAAATATGTATATGTTTGCAACTGATAAATAAATGTGGAAAGATTTTATCTATTAAAATTAATAAAATAAATGAATACTTATCTGATTTTGTGCAATATTTAGAGTGCTATTTAACACTAGAAGCGCTGGAAATTTCACTCAAGTTTTATAAAAAAAGATTTAAATCAGAATTTTCTTTTAAAGTAATTTAAAGTATCTTTTAAACAAATTTTTTGGCTTGATTTACATATTTAACTCTTTTTTTAAAGACATTTGTGGTTCAATTCGAATTACTCGTATGTGGGAGCAGTGAAATTGACTGTTGTCATCACATCTAGTGTTAAACCATGCCATTAAAACACTACTTTTTATGTATTATGTCCACCGGAATGTTCTGTTGTGTAATATTATTTTATGCTTTTCAAATTCATATTGCTTCATTGGCACCACTTATTTGAAATGGCAAAATTCCGATAATTTTCATGTTTCGCATAAAGGTGAAAATAATGGGAATTTTACTAATTTTATAAAGTGATGCCAATTAAGAAATATCAATTTTTTTTAAGCAGACGTGGAATAATGTTGTACAACAGAATTTTCCGGTCACCTAATGTTTCAAAAATCTAAAATTTATAATTTGATGATTTTCATATAAATGCAAATTAATTTTTGAATTGAACCTTTCCTGTCTTAAAAGAAACGGTGGTGAAGCAACAGAGATTGTTGCAACACATTACTACCATTATTATTAAAAAATAACTTCGTCTTTATTTAACCATATAATGTGCAATCATTTAAAACTGGCCAAAAAAGAAACATTTAAACTTACAAAAGAATTATTCCTTTTTGCTCAACGAATAATGCTTTTGGAACATAATAATATAAAGTATTAACACTTTACTCACTGGCGTTGTGTTGATGCAACAGTAAAAGTAAATGTAGCGATAAATTAACTATATAGCTACCGCTATTTTTGAATTAAAACAGTTGTCTTAATTCGAAACAGGAATTTTGATGTTTAAATAAATCGTAGATCCTTTTCCAAAATTTATGGTGGCAAGAGTTCTTCTGTTAAAATGTTCAAGATCCCTATGTTGTAGTTTTGGCGGTTAATAGCTTAATAAAATATCCGAAATTGTGTTTCTATAAATCAGTGTGTTAAAGTAAATTTACTAGTTCTTTTTAATGGTGCTTTAAATTAGCATAAAGCATAAAGACTTTCTGCGATTAAATAAGAATAGGATTCGTATGCATCAAAAGATTCCGGGAATTTTAATTGTTTTATCACCAGAAATTTTGTATTGTATCGTTTGCTGTATCTGAACATAGAATGCCTTTTTTAAAAAATTTTCATTAAATACGGCAAATTTTACATAACAGCGGTACTAATAAAAGTTTCTTACATGCCCTTGAAGCGTACGAACCCTGAAGAAAAATATTCGTTTCGAAAAGGATTATATTCTGTAGTAACTACACTCAAATAAACTTTCCATATATTTCATTATTATCAGCTCCGATTTTAAAGAATGGCGAACTAAATTTGATCATTATATGTTATGTTATTATGGTCGCATGAATGAAGCATTTATATATCTATGTAATTCGCTAAGGTAACGATTGTGGGTCTGGTCATCCTCCAGAAAAACGAACTTATCGCGGCCATGTTAGGCGTAAGTAAATATTCCTATTAAGAACATGTGGAAATATACGCATAACCTTGTATGTATCACAACTATTCTTCTTTATTTTCTTAAAAACCTATCCAATTATTGTATTTTTTGTGCTAAATTAAATATAATGAATAATGAGCTATCAAGAGTTTTCGTACTTTGACTTACTTCGTTGATAAATATTTGTCTGGTGATGCCATCTATCGACAATTAGTTTAAACAAAGAAACTTTTTCTTGAAATTACTTGCTTTATGCATTTTATAAGCTTTGAAGATTTTGCATATGAATTGAATACTTCTTTTCAATTCTCTTATTGTAATCTATAATAAGAAATGCTTAATATCGTGGTACAACGTATTTTAATTATATCCACACAGATAAAATTTTGAAATTTTACTTAGTAAGTTTATAGCCTCCCCCCTCCCCCCCCCAAAAAAAAAATTAATTAAAAAACAGTCATATTAATGAAGTTAATAGTTGCAAATCACTTTGTGAAACAGCAGATTTGATACAGATTGAACTCATTAAAAATTTGGTATTGCAGTATAGTTTGAAATTAATCTCCGAGTATTAAAATATGTCACAAAATTAACATCGGGTAAAGAGATATTTTATAACAAGTTTTGTAGAATTAAACGTAATTTTTCGTGTCATATACTATATATATTTGTTACATACATATTGCAATGTTTACATTGTATTGTTTCATGATGTAATATTTTAAAAATGATTTTAAATTACAGTTTACATTATATATTTGTTGTAGTCGTAAAAAATTAAAGACTAATACTTTTTTTATTTAAAAAATGCAAAAATCATAAAATGATACATTATTTTTTTTTCTTTTAGTCAGAAAAACTATTTGATAGAAGTTTTTCAAGCTCCTCAATCCTGATGTCGCCTGGAGGCGACACTAAAAAAACAGCCTTTAAATTACTTTAAATGCTTCTGGAATTGTTAAAATTACATCTAGACTTTTTAAATAAATGTGTACATCATATGAGCCTTGATACATTGATTAATGCATCTTTTGAGATTTTTTTTAATAATTTTAAACTGTTTTTTGTGGTGTCACGTAAAATTTGTCTCAGGTCTGAAGAGGTTAATGCAAAATTTTTATTATTAAATGTTGTCAGAAAATGTACATCTTTTGGTAGAAGTTTATGTGTTTTGACGAGAACTGAAATTTAAAAATTAGAAAAAAAATAAACAAGGCTTATATCTATGTCAAGCAGCAGTTTTCCTTATCTTCGTTCATATTTAATAAGCATTCAGATTTTTTTTATTAAAAAAATAATTTGTGATTATAGACATTTTGTAAAATATCTAGAAAACTATATGAGGAATTATCCTGAAATTTTAACTCCGTAAAAATAATAGCACGGGTCATACATTTCTGTGAATATTTTTCCGAAACTTCATAGGGGACCAACAAACTGAAAAAGGATTAATATCTGTTAAATATTCCTGTCAAAAATAAAGCAGCAAATTGTTCAAACTGTAGATTATGATTAAGTGGCTTATAAACGGGTATTAAGCGGCTTATAAGTGAGTAATAAACTCTGTTCATTTTTGTGCTGAAAGCATGTATTCATAGAGAAATTAGGATGTTTAAAAAAACAGCCCCAATTTTTTCCAAGTGTTTTTGCTTATAATTCACTTTATTTTTTATAAATTTCACTTTATTTTTTATAAATTTAAAACAACAAAGAATTAAAGAGCGAAACATCTGGAATAAGTAATATAAATTTCCCTTTTTAAAAAACTCAATAAAATAATAAATCATGAAAAAATATTAAAACTTGAGCAAAAATAATATGTGATAGAGATATTTTCCAAATAAATTAAGCGTTGCAATATTATTTCTGAAAAAAAAAGCGACAAAGAAAATTATCTCCAATTTAAATTCAAAACTCTTAAAAGAAGTTTATTTTCGAAAGTAGAAGCAATATAAATACCAAGCGCGAAATGAAGATATAAAGCTATGCATACTAATGATACTTCTTCTTTAGTTTTCATGTGCAATACAATATTGATTATATCGCATGTTTAGCTGAGACTTTGAAGATGTCTCTCCAATAAGTAATCATCTTTCAGCAAGAAAAATACACTGAAATAACATTAAATACTTTTATACGAGAAATGAAAAAAATAGCTGAAACTTAAATCGCTATTTCTTTGGCACAAAATGCCGACGCTTTAACAAAAAAATTGAGAAACTTTTAAAGATTATCAGCATCTTTCAATTCCAATAAATTTCGCCGGCGGTTAATACGGAATACGTGTCTAAAATAATACATTTTTCGTGCCTCGCAGCTCCCATATATTTAAAAGCTGTTCACGAATGTCCAATCAAAGTACCCTCCCCTGCACCTGTGGTATTGATCGGTAATAGGGACTAAACGTATATCTCGGAATTCTTCCGAACTTACATAACCTCTGTATTTAGCTGCAGCTGTTACACACAGTTTCCCCTTCAAAAACGATTGAGGTGAAGTAATTCTTGTTACTCTTATAATGCGAGCGAGAGTAAAGGGTTATGGGCTTGGATAGAAGTAAAACGTACTAACAGACGGGGAAAATTTTTTTAAGGAAATTGCTGAAATTACTGCTGAGTAATGACTTTATTTTAAACTAAGAAATATAGAATAATTGTGAGAATTCTGAAAATTAACAAATTCGAGAATTAAAATTGTTTTTCATTATGCTTAAAAATTATTCATCTCACTTTATTTTGTAGATTAAAATAAATATTATTTTGCATATTATAAAACACTTGAGATTTGGCTAATTTGTATAAATGCAGAAGTGAAATAGCATATATAATACACTTAATAACATTCAGAGTCTATCCATTAAATTTATTTTATACAAAAAATTGTTTTTAATATATTAAATACGGAATTGAAACTAATTTTATCATTAAAACACTAATTAAATCTTATGTCCTCTTATAGGAAATACAAACATATTTTTGTAAATATTTATTTTACATGAATAGTAACTATAAAATTCCATTTAATATTTAAAGATGTTCCGAAATCAAATAACCAATAATAAGTTTTAGGATAAAAATATGAAAAGTCAGTCTTTGCAGCTGTTTTTGTTATGTATAAAACCTGATGTTTAAAATAAAATAATTTCACTTTAAAGCTTTTTTATTAAATTTTTGCATACATCAACCTCAACAATGATAATAAATAAATAAATAAATAAAAAATATGTGATGCGTTTTAAGATTTCATATATTTTTAAAATTTTCTATCGATCAAAATCATAAGAAATAAATGTAGTGTTGATCGATGATTGGTTAGTGTTAAAATTTAACCGTGTCACGCATGAATTTTTCTTTTGGAAATATTTTAAATACATATATTTGCAGTTAACACGAGTTTTAAAGAGTCATTTTTCGCTTTATTTAATCCAGACTTCTGTAAATAAATACACAAGGCAAATATAGAAACAATAACTACAGTAAAACCTAGACTATCCGAAAAGCATGATACCAAAGTATTTTCTGTTGACCGGAGTTCCATAGGAATTTTTGGATAATTTGAGTTTCATAGGAATTTTCGAAGAACCGGGAGGCTTATGGTGAAAAGCTGTGATCGTAGTTTAGAACATGGTTGTGATAAAAAGTTGTGGCATTCAAAATACCCTCAATGAGAAACTAAAATTACAGGTCACTCAAACAGCAAGGTGATAACTTATTGGTTGAAAGTGACGATCAGCGCCAATAGTGACGTAGCAGGTGTTCGCTTTTTAAACATGCGAAGAGAATTTTCAGCGCAGAGGCGAATAGAGCGCGAAAAACACAGAGCCGCGCAAAGCAAATAAGAACGGTAAATATTTAAAGTTAAATTAAACTTTTAAAGCTTCTAATTTATTAAGTTAATAAGTATTAAAACAACTCTCTAATGTATTAAAAGTGATTCGGAGTCTAATTAATCTAAAACTTACAAATAAAATAGCAATCATTAATCAAAATATGTTAAATAGCGCCATATGACATCGGTAACAATAGCTTTGACAATAAATTTTTTCACATTTAAAAAGAACTTTACGGAATTTCAAGGTCTTTCATTTAAGTTGATTTTGGATAACCGGAGTTCTACTATTGCGATAGCTTACGAATAGAACTTTTTTAAAAATTAAAAGTTAAGTTATATTTTATTGATATATGCATCAATGGGTTGTGAAGAATTTCATTAGAAATAAGAATATTTACGAGAATTTATCAACCAATATAAAAAAGATCAGAGCAAATTTGAAATACGATGAATCAATATAATAGCGTTATAACAAAACAACAACAAAAAATAAGCTCCAATCATGGGTTGTCCGTTTAATTTCACTGTCGGGAAAACACGAGTGAGCTTTTTCATATAAATATCTGGAAAAACACTCCTATTCTATCTAAGCAGAAAATAGTTAAAATTTGCATTGCTTTATGTTAACAGATATACAAATTCTTGAAAATGAAAAACATGCCCTCACTCCTCCCCCCCCCCTAAAAAAAGAAATTATGATAACATGATACATTAACGAATAATCTAGAAAATCTCGATATTTCTTTCACACCTCATTTTAACTCCTTAACTCTTAAATGCATATTGTATCATTTTCGATACCATAAGTGTTCCCGATTTATTGGAGGTTTTATTCACATATTCCGTATTCTCACCAGAAATTTAAAAGAGCAATTTTCACTTTACTTAATGACAGACCATTCGTAATTAAATAAAGAAAAATTCACTATTTAGATTTTTCTGGTATGAATTCTGATTCTTTGAATTGCGCATTTTTTTTTTTTTGGAATGTGTTATATCCTATGCATTTAAGGGTTAACCTGCGCATTAAATTACGGTTTAAATATTCAGAATGATTACTACCACCATTTTTTAAAATAAATATTTACCTTATTTAATGTTAAGCGAAATAATACTAGAATAAAGCCAAGTTTTTATTTTTATAAAACAAATTTTATAAAACTGGTGGGAATAAAAAAATTTCTGAATAAAAGCCGTGAAGCTCACAACCGTGAATATCACGGGAGCGAGAAATAAGGGGTTACAATTTATCACATGAAATATACGCCATTAGTATGATTTTAATAAATAAACATATGAAAATTTATACCACAGGATGTATATTTCTCAAGACCACTTTTACAAGGGGGATTTTTAAAGCCTCTGCACGAAAACTAAGGAGAGGTTCAACTTTTTAAACCAAAAATCCACGTCGTTTTTACGAATTATTTGTAATGTGAATTTTATGAAAACCAAAAGCACCTTCGGATTTATTTTACTTACTGCATTCCATTTAATGGCATTGCACTTATACAGGGTTGGTACTGGTTCTGGAATTTTAAGACCAGGAAATTATTCGTCTTTTAAATAAGAAAACATATCGAAAATTTTAATTGGATTTATTTCTTTAGAAAAGTATACTGATATTTTAACTCGAAAATAACGGTATCCGTACGATCGCTGTTATGTATGTATATTTTTGTGTGCAAAAAAAAAAAAAAAATATTTGTAATCTTTTGCGAAGAATATCTGCAGTTTTGCGTCATGGTCTTCTAATGTAATAATCAATTTTTCTCAAATCACAGCAACTGAATAAAGACTGATTTACGAATTTGGGGACCCTAGGCACAGTTGATTAAGAATAGGCCCTCTTGCACAAATACATACAGGAGAATTGATAAAAAAAATTAAAAAAATATTTACTAAAGTAACGAATAATGATTTAAAATATCCATTAAAAAATTAAATGCGATAATCAATAAGTTACTTTTAAACAATCATATCATAATTATAGAATTTAAATGAGTAGAAGATTAAATATAAACTGCGTGGCGCTAATTATCTTTTCCCATGCAAGTCCATGTATTTGGAAAGATGATGTATATAACTAGGGTAAGTGTACCAGTAGTGGGCCACGTACCAATAGTGGGCAACCAGTTTTCAAAGTTGAAAAACAATTTTCTAGTCTCCCCTGTCAGATAACAAACTAATTGCTGATTGGCTGGAACTCTTATCTGTTATCAGGTAAAGGGTCAACTTCAGTATTTTTATTGTTTTTGAGCTGTAATGGTGTTTTTACAGACTATACGAAAAGCTAAAAAAAGCTAAAATTATTTTACGAGAAGCTAAAATTATTTTACGTAATCATCAAATCTTCTAAATATGATTTCATTATTGTGTATATTTAAGTGTAGAAATGTAAAAAAAAATTACAACTTCTGTACAGTATGTATTAAACTCAAGAATGGATTGGTCCACTTCTAGAGGGGGGGGGAGGGCTACTGGAGCATCACAAAGTTACTATGGCCCACTACTGGAGCATAGAGGAAGACAACATTTTTTTTTCATTTTTCTCTAGAGAAAATATTTTAAAAATTTGAATGTTTATTCTTATACATAAAGGTAAGGACTAGGCTAAAAAATATACATATATTTAAAATGCACTAATACTTTAATAATAATTAGATAAATGTCCTTAAGTGGCCCACTACTGGTGCATTTACCTTAATAATAAATTTTTGACCACGCCAAGCTACAACTATTTAAAATATTAGCGGGTTATACAGCCTTCAAGCTACGCTCATTAACACTCAGTGATAAAAGAAAATATTCACTATAATAAAGCAATAAATTGATGTTTCAGACAAAATATACAACGTTATAAAAAATACTATATAAACATAATAGAATGTAGAATGAAATGTAAAATTTTTATTGGACATTAAAACTACATCAAACTTTAGATCCCTACATCAAATAATTGAAAGACCTTTAGTAGCATTTGGGGTCCCCCGATTTTCAGGGCCCCTGAACTCATGCCCAAAATGCGCTGCCGTAAATCTGGTACTGTATCTGAGATAGATTTGGTTGTCACATTTTGAAAGGGCATTAAATTCCCCCCAGTTTTAACATTTAATTACGAAAAATCAACAAACTGGAGGTCATTTTATGAAAAATGTAACTTTTTCGCTTCATTTTTGATTTTTTCCAAGTTTAAAGAAATAATTAATCAATAAAAATTATACTAACGGTGGTTAAAAACAACCATAATAAATGTGTACGTCTCTAAAAATAAAAGTGAAGCAAATTCATCGAATAGCTTTTCCGGAAAACTGCCTTGCAGGTATAAAAGGGGATTTCAAGAAAGAAGAGTTTTAAATTTTACAAGCCAGCAAAAAAAAAAAAAAAAAAAAGTCATGAAATGGAGTATTACAAAATCATTTTAGTAGTTCAGTCTACACACCCGCAGTGTTGCAAGATGGTCTACTTATTTTAAATTGTAAAATGTGCCTTATTTAATGACATATTAATAAAGGCGAAAAGAAACGGAATTTTACCGTTTCATAAAAGTGGTGCGAAATCCGAGGATTCAAGCAATCCGAATTTTAAAAAAAGTAGCCCACTGGCAACACTCCAACATCCGCAAGGTGCAAAACTAAACAAAATAAAATAAATTATGTTAAATATTGTAGTAAAATTGTACGCACCATGTTATTACACAAAACATTTCCTGATTGCAGAATTCTTCTGATATCTAATCGACACTTAGAATTCAGAATTAATATAATTACAAGGATTGATTTTATTCTTTTTCAACACTATACGATGTTAAGGTATATCTGTAAAATACAGGATGATCCAAAAGTAAGGACGAACTTTAAAAATGAATAATTCCAAAACGAATCAAAATAAAAAGATACGGTTTGCACTAAACGGATGCAAAAGAAACTGGATTCTGTGGAACAACGAAGGTTTGTAGGCGACTGTGGAAAAAATAGGTCTGTAGGCGACCATCATATGACTCTATAGTGTTTTATTGCACCAAAAGATGATTCACAAATGAAAAAATATTGACAACTTACAAGTCAGCGTAATTGCAGTTCATTAGTACTGCAATAAAGTTCAAAGTGATATCCATAAACCAGAAGTACACCTGTGAGCGAGGTATCACATCGTTCACAGCATTTCGTAGTATTTCTTGCGTTATGGTTGACACATTTTAGCGGATGACATCTTTCAGTGCTGCAAGTGATACCGGTTGGTCGCGGTACATTTTTCACTTCAAGAATCTCCACAGACAAAGGTGAAAACCGTCTGTGTGACTTTCTGGAAAGAAATACCCCAATTATGAAATCCGCAATGAAGCCACACCAGACTGTCACTTTTGCAGGTTGCAAGGGTACCTCAACTAATTCCAACAGAACTATTTTCATTGCCATACAAAACCCGGTTTCTTTTCCATCCATTTGATGCAAACTGTATCTTTGTATCTTGATTCGTCTTCAAATTATTCATATTTAAAGTTCGTCCTGAATTAGGGATCACCCGGTATATTTGAATAACCTATTTGAATAATCAGTTAAAATATTAAATTAATTGAAAAGTTTAGTCAATTTAAATAAACAGTTTAACCCTTTGAGCTCTGATGGTAGAATTTTCTACCACATAATTTTAATTCCGAAATGTCCCAATAGCACCTGAAAATTTGAGCAAATTTATTTCAAAAAGGTTTAATACATTTTTTCGTGTTTACCCTTAACTGTTTTTTTTTCTTTGCAAAATACTGGTGCCAATGTGACATTCGGAATTTTGAAGAAATGTACACTCCAGAGCTCAAAGGGTTAAAATACATAATCCATTACTTGCTACTGGTGCGTTTTTGCACCATTACAAATAAATGCATATTTCTTAAATTAACTATGAAACAACCACTATTTTTGAGTAAAAAATTCTGCTTTATTTACAAACATAAATTTTTACTATTAAATAAAGCGAAGGTTATTTTTCAAAATTTATATAGGAAACGTTTTTTCAGCAAAAAAAGTCTGAACATTCCTTTCTTTACAGTTTCGGCAGCTACTGAGTCAACCCATTTGTGCCCAGCATCTTTTGCGTAAATTTTATTTGGTTGGCACCACTGTTTTTAGAAGATTTAAGTTTAGTTCATTAATCACGAAAATGCATCATTTAAATAAAATAATTATTTCCTTTCTTTTTTACCGGTGTCAAAAACAGTACTGAATGCACCTTTTGAAGCGTCCCTAAAAAAGGACGCTAGGCACTAATGGGTTAAAATATAAGCAGAGATACCAGGTGTCGTAAAAATGACTGATGGATTTTAAAATTCAATAACTTGCAAACGGTGACAGCTATTTAAAAAATGTTTGCAGGAGGGTTATGTATAATGTCAGGATATTTTTACCGTAATTTTTTATTTTAGTTCGCATCTCAAACAATAGGTGGCGCTGACGGCGATTGTAGGCCAGGTGATCAGTGCTGAGTGAAGCGTCGACCTGGCCTTCAATCGCCGTCAGCGCCACCTATTGTTTGAGATGCGAACTAAAATAAAAAATTACGGTAAAAAACTCCTGACATTATGCATAATCCTCCTGCAAAAATTTTTTAAATAATTGTCACCGTTTGCAAGTTATTGAATTTTAAAATCCATCAGTCATTTTTGGGACTCCCGGTACATGCATATTGTAATCGTAAATATAATCCTACAAAACAAAACCATTACCAGCGATGAATTTACTGTATGAAAGTAAGTATTATAGTTTATTTTAATAAAATAAAATCTGTTCGAAATATTTTTTTCATGTATATTATTATTATAACTAGACGGTTGCCCGCCCTCAGTAGCCCGAAGACTATCTGAATGCCAGTTCTACAACCCCACACATTCACGTTTCTGTGCCATGTCTCGTCAGTTTCCGGCAGATATGTTTGATCGGTGTTCTGGGGTTTCGTTTGCATATCTTTTTTTATTGTTAATGAAGAGGTCTTCCATTTGTTCTTCCATCTGTTCTTCTTTCTGTTCTTCCATCTGTTCTTCCATTTGTTCTTCCATTTGTTCTTCCATTTGTTCTTCCATTTGTTCTTCAATTATATTCGACGATTCACTGTTTGAGAGCCTATCTGTCCTTTTATTTATAGAAGTTCAAAATGAAAAAAGATTTTCTTAGCAGACGATTTTTTGTGATAAATACATTATCTGTTTTATATTTCTTCTGCTTTATTCCTTTTATTTATAGAGTTCAAAATGAAAAAAGATTTTCTTAGCAGACGATTTTTTGTGATAAATACATTATCTGTTTTATATTTCTTCTGCGTTTACCTAAGCTGTGTAAAATCTCTATAAATAAAAGGTATAGAGGATGAGAGCCTATCTGTGCCTCAATTATCCTCAGAATTCCTTTTATATATATAGATTATTTTATTATAATAGTATGAAACTTGAGATGTACGTTTTACAAAAGGGTAACACGAGTAAACACGATTAATTAATTATTTTTAAAAATATAAATATGGATAAAATAATGATAATGCATGGAATGTAATATAAATGTTCGACACTACAGTATGTCAAACATTCCCAAATCTATATTAGGTTTACTAAATCATTGTTTTAAAACTATTTTTAAATAGTGGATTAAAAAAATGAAAAACTTCTTCTATGGTATTGTGTTGCATTAAATATATTTGAACACGTTAAAGGAAAAGATATTATGTCGCAAAAAATATATTTCGAAAAAAAAATTAAGCGAAATTCTACAGATCTATTTTCTTCTTGGGAAGACATGTTGTAAATTTTAACAAATGATAAACTCTCTTAGAAATTTATCAACTTTTCTGAGAAAATTTTTAAAAAATGAATAATATTTTAATAATTGAATTAAAAAAAAAATCAAATATTTTTTAAATAAAATGTACGTATGCTCGCACTGCGCCACAAATGTCTGCCACTAAATTTTTATGGTATATTTCATCTTTTTTAATATTAGACTTATGAAATGCAATGAATCAAAGAATACTATAAAAATTTAGTTTTAAAATGCTACCATTTGAGGCGCAGGACGCATACCTTCAGGACAGTGTTGCCAATGGACTTTCTTTTATTAACCTTTTCCGGCACGGGCATATTCTGTTAGTAAAAGGAGAAATTATCAACTGACACTGGATTTTATAAACAACTTTTTGAGAAATTAAGGTCCTTTAATTTAAGCTTTCAATGTAAAAATAAAATTTTATTAAAATATTATTGATGCCGTTTGCAAGTTTGGAATTAAAATTAGGTATTCCGGACTGGGCACACTGTGCCGGAATGGTTTAGTTCATATTTCTTAGTTCGCACAATTTTTTTTCAAATGGTAAAATTTGCCTTATTTAAAAGCATATTAATTTAGTCGAAAACAAGAGGAATTTTGTGATTTCAAGTACGAATCAAGAAACTTGAATTTTTTAGCCTACTTCCAGCACTGCTTCAGAAGTGCATAACTGTCAAATATTGCGCTTTTGCTTTGTTTCAGTTTAAATATAATAATAAAATGCACTTTATTTAATCGCCTACATCTGTTATTAACCATAAGAAAATATATTTTATTGAATTCCAACAGTAATAAAAAAAGTCTAAAACGCGCAGCTAATGGATATTTTCGAATGTTAATATTATACCTTTACCATAAGACAGATTATATCAAAGAAATTTTTTTTTCAAAATGTGACATAACATCTTTTTTTTTTTCATTAAGCTCTTCGATTGATCTCGTGCATTGGATTCTGATTAGCAAGTAAAAAATCTGTAAATGAAAAAAATAATAATTAATAAAAAATAGGAGCTAATATTTCTATTTCGCTTCATTTACTGCAATTTTCAAAGAACTGAAATAAAACAAATATTGTTCATTTTCAAAAACAAACTATATCGCTTAAAAATATAAAATAAACGATGTCTTCCTACATATTTAAATCATTTTGATAACTCCATTTCAAATGCTTTGGGCTAAAATGTTTTTTATTAGTTTGAATTGATATTAGCATGTTTGATAAACTCGGAAGCTGAAAAAAAACAGCAAAATTATTTTTAAATATTTTATTTGAACGAGAAATTGGCGATATTCTTCATCACTGCTGGCACTTGAAAGTAATCAAGTTGCTATTAACAGTAAATATTCTTTCTATTTATTCATCATTATATTTATTCACTTGGAATTTTTAATTTGTTTTTATTTATCAATTCGTAAAGCTCAAAGGCGTACACAGATGTTCTAAATAATAATTCAGATAACAGTATGAGCATACGGAAACACATTTTATTTTTTGAGTTATCGTCATGACGTTAATTTGAAAAATAATATTTCACGAAATTATTAATGAGAGGAACTGACATAAATGACATACAATGAAAACAGTGAAGCTTCAACTGTAAGTGCTTTCTCAGAGTTTGACTACCGCTGAAATGAACATCACCAGTAAATTTAAGTAGAAATTTTCGCCTTATGAATGCACATTTTATGTCATAAATAATGGCAAAAATAGATTTTTATTTTTACAGTTGGGGTTTTCTTCGACAATAGTCAGGTCCTGGGTTTCTGAAATATTGTGACAACTCAAGCAACCGCCTGTTAGTGTCAGTGTGCAGATTCCTACCAGTAAAAACAAAAAATAAATTTTAACAATATTTGTAAGATAATTATGTCATGAAAAACGTCTCTAAATTAAGGCAAAAATTTCTATACAAAATTTACTGGTGGAAGTTTACTGGGGTGGTAATCAAAAACTATTGATCCGATATAAAGAATCTGCTGCCATCTTGTGAGTTGCTCAGTTACTTCATTCGCAACTACTAGACAATATGCTATATGTCTCCCCTCTTTATTTATAATTCCGTTGTTTAAATATGTCCATAAAGTTTCAATAAGGTACTCCGCATATTTAATGTAAACTCTTTTGTTTTTCAAAATTCATAAATATTTTTAAAATTTCAAAACATGCTTTATGAAAATTTTAAACATACACATTTCTAATGTGGCCCAAAAGAACTGCCAGGTTTTTGTTTAGTTACATATCAGATGATCAAATGTTTATGTGGAATCATAAATGACAAACGTGTCTTTGAGTAATTCTGGCGTAATTTTGTCATTGGCCACACCTAATGATTAATTTATAATATTGCTGTAATTTTTGTAGCTTCTAAACACCACAAAATTTCAGTTTTTCCACCGTAGTATAGGAAAAAATTGTTCTTTTAAATGCAATTTGTTTGAAAACTCTATCTCAATTTACTGATATTTAATTGTTTCTTTTTTTTATTTTTATTTAACAGGATTTTTGAAATCGTTCACATATATCGCTCAGAGACATCTACGAGAGATCATCTCGTTTGAACCAAATACATTGTGAATAGTTTAGCATTTGTTTTCGGCTAATAACGCATAAAGAAGTAAAAATTTGATAGTTAAATAAAAATACCAGGATAATCCAATAGACATGTAATTGAAATTCTCGCGTATACAAATATGTAAGTATTCAAATCAAAAGTCTGCTGTAAGTTGCGAAATCGTCGGCTATTTCTATGGCAATTGACTTCTTCTATGCGGCTAATAAAAAATTATTGGTTTTAATACGTTGAAAAGCTTTATTTTAATACATTATTGATATCTTTTATGAAATATTGTTGTCTTGTATGGTTAATTTGAAAAAATAATTTAAATGTAAAAAGAATTAAAGTTTTCAGTATAGAAAAGTATTTTTTTAATAATATTCTGTAACCTGCAAATACTGGGTTAATAATAAGATTTTCAAAGAACTTAATCAACGATTAGATATTTTTGCAAACTTCATCAAAAACATTTACCGTAATTTCGAGTGTATAAGCCGCGGATCAAACAATTCTTTTTGGACCCAGAAATCTTATTTAGTGATTGAAGAGAAATATTTACGACGATCTAATTAGCTATATTTGTTTCTTAAAAAATTCTGGGTCGAAAAAGAATTGTTTGATCTGCGGCTTATACACCCGAAATTACGGTATATAAAAAAATCGAAAACAACAAATGTACAAAATTTCTATAAGATAAAACCCCTATTTATTGACGCCTAACTAGTTACAGACATTTCAGCAAAAAATTTATCCCAATAAGCATTTTCTTGCAAAATTAGTAATGCTATAAATATATCAATTGCTTTTTATAAATGTAATAACTTCTATTTCATTTAGTGGTTTTTCAAAATATCGACGGTGTCAATTACCAGAATTATTCACCATATTTATGAAAAAATAATTTTTAGTAATAAAAAGTACTATTTTTAAAAATTTTCTAATAAATATTTTTTAATGTAGCTCTATTACATTTTCAAAAAGAACGATGAGTAAAAATTCAATCAAAATTTGGTAATGGTTATTTGAACAAGAAAAGTTTCCCGATGTGTCAGTTATTATTTGTTTCATCCTACACCAGGGGTGTCACACTGTGGCCCGCCGGAAATCACTAAAATTTTACAGTAGTCCTTAGCTCCTCTGTCAGATGTTTGCGATTTAAGAAATCTAGTATTCCTTTAAAATACTGGTGATATCCGGCGGGCCACAATTTGACACCCTTGCCTTCTGTGTGCACTGAGAAAAAAATATACCGCCTTCACCTAAAATGAATAGTTAGTCACTTTCTGAATACCTAAACTAGAACTATAGATGACCGAACTATGCAAATAGGTTGAACAACCGAAATGACCGATAGCCGAAATGACCTAGCATTTCTAGTCTCTTGTTTTCAAGGAGACAAAAAGATATTGACTCGTCTCAGTAACAAGAAATTATTGCTTGATTTCGGAAATAGTTTCAAAAACTAGAATTACAGTTACTAAATCAAACCTCTTGTGTTCGCATCTATTTGCTGAGACTTTTAAATAAGTATTACAGCGAGAATAAAGCAAAACGCCCTTGAATTCTTTTTGCAGGTTCTAGAACTCTCATGTAATGGTAACTAGAATTTATAAGGATGACATGGATACTATTTTTTCTAGAGCCACAATTTAGATTCTAGATTCCACGACTGTATTTTTTTCTCAGTGTAAGACATATATACCCGTTCCAGCACTTCTGGCAAAATTTATTATTTACACTTTAACCGTTTTCCTGATTTGCCCGTACCTCATACGGCCGACGTGTTTTTCCAAATCATGATTTATTATTCTCATAGAAAATTTTTATTGTAAATTTTGCTTTATTTTATTCGAGCAATTTTCTGATTCAATTAGGCAAAAGCTTCTGTTTTGAAAAATTGGTGATATAACATTAAAACTTCTGCAAAAGACAGAAAAAGATAGGCATTATTTGAATGGGTTTTTTTTTCAAAAATTTTGATCAGTTAACCCCATGGGGAGGAGCGACACGTATACGTGGCGCAAAAAGGCTTAAGAATCCTTGTATATCTCCACCAGTAAAATTTTACTGTAAAATTTGCTTTATTCAATGTGAGCATTTTCTTGATTCAATAGGGTATAAATTTCTGTTTTAAAAAACCGGTGACAAAACATTAAAAATTTTGTAAAAGACTCCCATCGCGAAGTGGTTAAGGGATTAATTTCCATGGTGGAATATGTTACAGAAATTACGTAATTCAG
This sequence comes from Maratus speculifer, assembly GCA_964019185.1. Lineage (NCBI taxonomy): Eukaryota > Metazoa > Arthropoda > Arachnida > Araneae > Salticidae > Maratus > Maratus speculifer. The sequence goes on from OZ025299.1 coordinate 273,735,932, forward strand.
AGAATCTGAAAACTACGGAATGTATGTTATTTATCCTTTATCTACTGACGGTAATTATAAATACCATAATTCATTTAATACATCGATTTCCTGTCGTACAATTTAGACTGAGTTATAGATGCATTTATTTTATCTCGTTCTAAAAACATTATTGGTTGCACAAGACTTTTTTTAAGGACGATTTATTTTTTCTTTGCATTGGGGTAGCAGGGGATTTTTGATTTCGGAAATATTTCTGTACTTATATTGTTAGCACATAATATTTGTTCATTTCCTAATTCTACGAAACACTGAGAAAAAATTTAAAATAAAAGATTTGAGCGGTTTATAAATGTTTCACTAAATCTCTATAAGATGAAATTTGATTAAACCTTCTAAATCATTCAATCATTCTTAAATCCTTCTAAAATTTACTAAATGATTATGTAAATCTTCTAATGTAGTTTAAATAATTCACGAAAAATACTTTAGAAGTTAAAATTTTAATGATTTCATAATTTAGTAGATAAAGGATTAAATAAATTAAATATTACTCTTTTAATTTTCTCGTATAAATTTCAAATAAAAGTTTCGATCTTTTTTAATCTATTCTGTATTGTTTCGATCTTTAGAAATCACTCTGTATAATATACGATATAAAAGCTTGTTTCATGTAAACTTTTTCAAAACATATAATCATGTGTATTATAGTATCATAAATATTATGCGTATTTCCCTATTTAACCACTTAATCGTCGCGCCCGAGACATTCACGGGCTCCAAGCTTCACGGCTTTTAATCAAAATTGTTTAATTCGCACCGTTTATTATTATTATTATTATTATTATTATGTTTTACTTGTCGTTAAATAAAATGAATATTTTTTATCAAAAAAGTGGTGGGAATAATGAATCTGAATTTTTAAAACGTAATTTAATGCGACCATTAAGTGGTTGATACGTTCCAGTTCATTTTGCGACATTTCAAAGTGATCTTACCAATACGTTGAGAAAACAAAAATTTAGGTACAAATGGGTTGATGTAAAGACATGTTCTATAAATAGGACACTAGTCTCAAACTATTTCTTATGCTTTATCTGCCAAAAATAGTCAGATAAAAATAGTTTTAGGAATTAATTATAGATTTACCCATAATATGTATACAGATATACATTGCTCTTATACAGGGTGCCCCCTCTCAACGGTGGCCAATGGCTAATTTCTAAACCGTTATTCATAGACATATAGTTCCAATTGCAAAAATGCTTTAAAAAAGGTAAAGAATGGTTTTTCAAGCGATTTAGCTCAAAATAAAATTTTACTAAAAAATTACGAAAATTAACTTTTTATACGGTCCCCCGGTCCTATAAGTGATATTTAGTAAATTTTTCCCACTACTGTAACAAATAATACAAAAAAAGTCCCATTCCTCTGCGATTAAAACTGACCGTGTAATAGCTGTTTAAAGTTAAAGCATCTTTTTTGCTGCAAATTAGGGGTCAGTCACAAATTTACTGGAAATAAAAATAAACGCAAGATATAAAATTTCACATTAAACATTGAGAGTAAAATAATATTTACAATATTATTTTTAAATTTATGTTGATGATTACATATTAAAGCAAAATTTGTACTAAAATTATAAGTAAAAAAATAACAGAAAGTTTGTTAATTTAATTTATGAAAAGCAACAGTCACAAATCGTTACAAAATGACATATATTTACTATTATATTAGATTACTTAACCTAATAGAATTTGATGTAATCCTATAAAATAAATAAATGGTACACACTTAAAATTGTATTAATATTATACTGTCATTGGATATTTGGAAGTGAGTTAAAATTTAAATAGAAATTTAGAGCAAGGGAAAAATAAGTACGAACGTTTTAAGCAAAATAAAGGCTTATCAAAATACCACACTTTTTAAAATAAAATTGCGATTTCCCAAAATTTGATTTTCACGATAAAGAGAATTTTAAAACTCACGTCTTCAACTATTTTAACCAACCTAGAAGTTAAATAATAAATATTAACATTACCGTAAAACTTATACGGTGGTAGCACCTTCAGTTAAATTGCTTTTAAAATATTTCTTTATTTCATTTAAAACCTTTTAGAAATTGGAACTATATATCTGTGGCAAATGGTTTAGGAATTAGCTATTAGACAGCATTGAAAATAGACGCCCTTCATAATACTTTACGCACTTAATGAACGTTCCCTTAAAGCTTAGTCCGATTCATCCGTATTTAGCTACAGAAAAGTGGTTTAAGTCATGAAATTTAAAGCTTTATAACTCTGTCAATTTTAATGTTATGTGAATGGGACCTTTTTTCTCTTACTTGTTAGAGTAGTTGGAAAAAATTACTAAATATCACTTATAGGACCGGAGGACCGTATAAAAAGTTAATTTTTGTAATTTTTTAATAAAATTTTATTTTGAGCTAAATCGCTTGAAAAACAATTCTTTACCTTTTTTAAAGCATTTTTGCAATTGGAACTATATGTCTATGACTAACGGTTTAGAAATTAGCCATTGGCCACCGTTGAGAGGGGACACCCTGTATATTGTGACAAAGAAAATAAACGGCGTTTCGTAAATATTGGTACAGAAAGAAAGAAATAGGAGTGATCACATTTTTAATAGACCATGTGAAGGAAATAATGAAAATAGAAAATAGAAAATAAGATAAAGGCCCTCCCAATTAATTGCAAGTTTGATCGATCTCCTTAATAGAGGACGATCAATTTGTACTCGCCGTCCCATGCTCGGTTTCCTTTTACCCGATCGGCTATTATTGAAATAACTAGCTTAAACAAAAGATTTCCCCCTACAGAAGAAGATATGTTTGGACCTGATGTTGCCGTTCCCATGCAACTATTTTCGCCAGATTTCCTGCCGAAGCGAAATCCGTAAAACAACCACAATAATAGTTTTATTACATTTATTTCAAATATAGGAGTTTAGCTAAATGTTTAAGAGCATACTTTTTCAAAGAAATAGATGTATACGGTAGATATCCTAATAGCATAAGCTCTTATATAATGTATATTAATATGTATTTTAATTGACTCATTACTAGCTAGAGTTGAGTACACGCAACATTAACAACAACAAAAAAAAAATGCGCATGCTTAAATTAACTATCGAGGTAATATTATTTTTAAATGTTAAAAAAATAACATTATTTAATAACAGAAACTTTGACCATCAAATAAAGTAAAGAATATCTTTTTGAATTTGTAGTGACAAACGTTTTTTAGCGAAAAAAAATTAGAAAATGCTTAAGCAGCTAATGGGTTGATGCTAAATAATGCTGTTTTCTGTATCTTTAGCGTTGTCGTGTATTTTACGTTTTAAGTTACGTGTTTCCGTACTTACGCTGTTTTATAAAAATATTTCACTTCATAATTTTTATTTAAAACAGTTCAACTTTTTTTCTTCTTCATATATTTTAAAATATTTTAAACATATTTTAAAATGAAAATTCTGTTTTGAACCAAAATATTGTCATATGGCAGCGGTAAAATGACTGCTCACGGCCGTTCTAGTGTTAAAATCACTCTACAAACAACAACAACCATGGAAAATAAGATGAAATACATTAAAGTGGGCTAAAATATTAAAAAAGGATTTATTTTAGTAATGCGGAAAAATCCTTGTGAAACGAAACAAAATTGCTAAAAATGCACGAAAAACTCTTAAATACTCAAAAAATGATAAATTACAAAATTAATGGCAGTGAGACAGCACTGCACACAGTCGGACTTATTTTACGAAAGTAAAAAAATTCGCTAACATTTGCACTAAAAAGTTGGAAAGACAAAATATACTAAATGAAGAAAAATAATTAAAACACGTTTAATTTTAGGACTGCAAAAAAGGCCATGGAACGCGAAAAAAATCTACAAATCTTATTAAAAATCAAGTAGAAAAATACTTACAATATTAGGTTAAAATTTCGAAGTTTTTTTTTTCGAATGTAAAAACATCACGCGGTATGTGACAAACGCATAACAAAAAAAAATATCTAAAGATCTTCAAAATAAATAAATAAATAATTAAATAATTAAACAAAAGATTAAAAAGACTTTCACACATACTGGTTAAATACCATGCATAAAATATGCATAATGAATGTTATTTTCGTTATATGTAAGCTGTTATTTCAAACTTTCAATTTTTTTATAGCCTTGTACTTGATATAATTAAAAAGTGATAAATTAAAAATATATATATATATACTATATGCATTCAGAGCACTCAAAGATCCGTTTTTTTGAACGCCTCTTCATTTTAAGAAAAAAATCCATGATGGTAGGATTCTGTAGAGATTACGAGGAAAATGTCTTTTCAGGTAAGATTGAAATTTATATATAATATTTTTATTTGACCCCCCCCCCTCCCCCTAAAAAAAGAGTTTTTCAAAAAAAAATTTACCGAATGGGAGCATAGAATAATTTTCAGAAAAGTACACTTGTATGTATTTTGGTTTGAATAGTGATTGCTTTGGGGTCTATAGCAACTCAGAAAATTTTTATTCCTTGTATCCATTACATATATAACACTACAATGGAACATCATAACAACATCCATGTCATAACTTGCACTGTAAATTGCTTGAATTTTATAAACGTTTATATAAAGTTATAGTAATTTAAATGTGTTTTGACCCCAGTTTTTTTGTGCTGTTTCAATAAAGTAACATAGTTATTGGGGCTTTATCGCAAATATAAAAGCGAATTATTTCTTATTTATTGGTGGAAAAATGTGTTATTGCGATAAACGCGAATTATTTCTTATTTATTGGTGGAAAAATGTGTTATTGCTTATTTCTCCCACGTGAAATCGAAACCTGTCATAATGAATTGTATTTTCTTTATGTATAAACAGTTATTTATTTATACATATACATATATATATATATGTATTATACGCTTATATTTCACATAATTAAAATTTTAAATGATAATTGAAATAAAATATGCATTGGTGTTTCTAAAAATATATTTAAACATGTTATTATCGTATTTAATTTCATCATTGGAACTGTGTACAGAAGCGCATGATAAAAAAAGTATCTACATAAAGCGCCAACAAAAAGTGAAAAAGAAGGTTAAAAACAATCACAAATTTACTATTGGGGAATATTTTTTTCAATTGCTGAGAAACTGAAAGAGTAAACAATGTTCGATTATTATTTTGGGTGCTTAGAAAAGAATTCAAGTGATCACCTCTTTAATAGCGCTAGAGAAGCAGACAATAAAAAACAGAAAAGGAAAGAAAAACAATATTAGAGAGATACATAGGTCTTGAAGAGTAATTGCCATTTTAATCGATCTTCTGATTTCGAAACATTTACTTCTCTGTAGTCTGGTCAAAGCAGCTGGGTAGATCAGGCTCATTTCTTCTCCCACCTCCAAATACGGCGAAAATTTCTCCCTTTTTATAAGATGTTTTAATATGATTTAGGGCGTACGTTGATCTTTAACGAAAGAATGCCGGTATATTTGTGGCACCCAATTTTTATTGTCCAAATGTGTTATTTCTAAGTAGACGTCAGTATTTTTTCGTAGTAATATGTTGCAATCTTAAAATTTCAACATTTAACCGCTTGAGGGGCGGTGGTTTCATAGATATACCACTTAATTTTAATTCCCAAACGCCACATTCGCAGCGGAATTTTATTAAAGAAAATTAGGGTTTATTGAAAGCGTGAAGTATAGCGTTTTCTTATTTACAAATAAAGTTGTTTTCAAATTCCGGTTTCAGTCATTAATTTCATTACTTAAGCAATGTATTTGCCCTGCCCCGCAAAAGGTTAAATAATGCATAAAAAGTTTGTTAGAAAAAGTATTTCCCACATAATAATAACTGGAAACAACACATGTGAAAAATAACATCTTGCAAATACACGCAGTGGTCGGAGCATATAGGACACATTTTATTGTTGTTACCAATATCTTTTACCAATAATCTCCAAGAGATATTTTTATAAATACGCAATAGGAATATATCATGAAGATTAATGATGAACAATACTGATATGAAGAATAAAACTTATCCTATGTGCTCCGATCCCTGAATATGGCGCATTCGTCCATAAATGCCTCTCTAATCGATTTTTGTTGGTACTTTAATCGTGCATACAAGGCGTCTCAAGAATAGCGCACAAACTCTGCAGAACCAAAATTCCTTTTGGGGGTGCATAAAAAAAGCCCAAAGAACTGTATCTGTACGATCCATAGTTTAAGAGAAAAATGCGAAAACAAAGTATGACATCACAGTTGGTGCAAAGAAAAAACAACGTACTGGAGACATCAACAGCAGCATTTATAAACAGGGTGTTTCTAAATTCATGGTACAAATTTTAAGGGGTGATAGTACACATCAAGACAAACAATATTAAATGGGAAATTAAGGGTCCCAAACGTCTTCCGAAGGAGATAGGCGCCATTAAAGTTTAGGGTCCAAAAATTCAAATGATTATAAAAAACAGAAAAATTGGTCGATAAAACTATTCTTTATGTCAGTATTCTCTTGAAAATAAATTATAAAGATAAATTTCAAAAAATGCCGATACAGGGCGCTTTAGACTTTGGGGTAACGTACAGCTACTTTTTACCGTTATTTTTCGCATCTCATTAAGTTTTTTTAGAAGCTTAGAAATAAACTTAAATTTTGAGCTCAAAATCTAAATCATTGGGAGTGGTTAAGTAGCGCAAACTGAACTGTGGGGGGAGATTCAAATTTCAAATGATTATAAAAAACAGAAAAATTGGTCAAGTGATTTGCGATTTTCATTAATATTATTCTTTATGTCAGTATTATCGTAAAAATAAATTATAAAGATAAAATTCAAAAAATGCCGATAGAGGGCGCTTTAGACTTTGGAGTAACGTACAACTATTTATTACCGTTATTTTTTGCATCTCATAATTTTTTTTAGAAGCATAGACATAAACTAAAATTTTTAGTCGAAAATCTGAATCGTTGGGTGTGGTTAAGTAGCGCAAACTGAACTGTGTTCAATGGGGGTGGGGAGGTTCAAATTTCAAATGATTATAAAGAACAAAAAAATTTGTCGATTCGTTTGTCGTTTTCGCTAAAACTATTCTTTATGTCAATATTTCCTTGAAATAAATTTTTAAGATTAATTTTAAAAAATACCGTTAGAGGGCGCTTTAAAATTTAGAGTAACCAAAAACTATTTTTAACCGCTATTTTTTGTATCTAATTAAATGCTTGCAAATGCTTAGATTTAAATTTTGAGCTCAAATTCTAAATCGATGGGAGGGGTTAAGAAGCGCAAACTGAACTGTGTTCAGGAGTTAAAATGTTACCCTCCACACCCCTCGAACACATTTCCATTTTCCGCTACTTAATTACTCGCAACGATGCAGATTTTGAGCTCAAAATTTAAGTTTGAACTTTTACAAGAGTTTAATTAGATACAAAAAAATAACGGTTAAAAAAAGTTGTTGGTTACTCTAAAGTTTAAGGCGCCCTCTAACGGTATTTTTTGAAATAAATCTTTAAAATTTATTTTCAAGAAAATACTGACATAAAGAATAGTTTTAGCGAAAACGGCAAACGAATCGACCAATTTTTCTGTTTTTTATAATCATTTGAAATTTGAACCTCCCCACCCCCATTGAACACAGTTCAGTTTGCGCTACTTAACCACTCCCAACAATTCAGATTTTCATCTCAAAATTTAAGTTTATGTCTAAGCTTCTAAAAGAATTTATGAGATGCAAAAAATAACGGTAAAAAATAGTTGCACGTTACTCCAAAATCTAAAGCGCCCGCTATCGACATTTTCTGAAATTTATGTTTAAAATTTATTTTCAAGGAAATACTGACATAAAGAATGGTTTTAAAGTAAACCGCAAACGAATCGACCAATTTTTCCGTTTTTTATAATCATTTGGAATTTGAACCTCCCCTCACAGTTCAGTTAGGGCTGCTTAACCACTCCCAACGACTTGGATTATGAGCTCAAAATTTAAGTTTATGTCTAAGCTTCTAAAAAAATTAATGAGATGCAAAAAATAACGGTAAAAAATAGTTGCTCGTTACTCCAAAGTCTAAAGCGCCCTCTATCGGCATTTTTTTGAAATTTATCTTTATAATTTATTTTTAAGACAATACTGACATAAAGAATAGTTTTAGTGAAAACTGCAAACGAATCGACCAATTTTTCTGTTTTTTATAATCATTTGAATTTTTGTACCATAAACTTTAATGGCGCCTATCGCCTTCGGAAGATGTTTGGGACCCTTAGTTTCCTATTTAATATTGTTTGTCTTGTCTATCACCCCTTAAAGTTTGTACCATGAATTTAGAAACACCCTGTATTTTTCCAGACACAACGTTCAAAACGTTCACTGCACATATCCCGACATACATGCGCGCGTAGAATGACGGGATGACGGAATACATGATAATTATAAGAACGACGGTAACTGCAAGATGCATTCTTTAAAATGCTAGTTCAACGGTGGTTTATGTTTAATCCAGGGCGCGCGCATGCATGACGCGATATGCGCTGTGAACGTTATCGTCTCGAAAGATATGCAAAGGTTGTTGATGTGACAAAAAAGTGTTTTTTTTTTTTTCCACCGGCTGTGAGTCATACTTTGTTTTTAGGGTTTTTCTCGGAAACTCTTGATCGAACAAGTACAGTTTTTTGGGCATTTTTATATACTCCCAACGAGCAATCTTTCTGTGCAGAGTTTGGGCGCTATTTTTGGGACACTCTGTATTCTATTGATTGTGTTTTACATGATCCGAATATGATGTATTTTAAATGTATCAATTTGAGATTTATTCAATGTGAAAAACTTAAAACGAAATCATAATTTTCTTATACGTTTTACATTTGATACACATATTAATGTATAAAAGAATTATGAATGTGACACGAGTGTTTCATGTAAAGAGAAAATCAAATTGAATCTATTAAAACGATCAGTTATTCATTAACACAATTCATACCTGTACCAAATAAAACTTCTGATTTGATGTATGGTTAATCTATTTGTAATTTTAGATTAAAATCATCACAAACCATGTTCGAAGATATGAGATATATATGAGATGAAAATTTCCAGGTGGGCAAAGAATGATCAGATCAGGATTCGAACCAGAAATCTCTTGGCTAAAGCCGCTAATGCCTTACCATTTGAGCTATCCTGAACGAATAGATTGGTTGTAATTCCCCTAGCTAAACTTATTGATTGTAGAATGAGGTTTGATATTTGAATCAGCAAAACAAAATAAATCGCAGGTAATTTAATGCCAGAAAAATACTGAATTCATAATTACATTAGATTAATTTTAAAAGATAAATAAATCATTACCGTCATAAAATTAATTCATCAACCAATAATTGAATCATAAATTTACCTTTCATATGACTTATTTACTAATTCAAATTAATTGTGTTAAAAATAATCTCGTTTAATTACGTATTCAGCGTTTCGAGAGTTCATTTACCTGCGAAATTTTCTGTTGAGCTTTTTCAGATATCAGGCCAGAAGCTTGAATCAAAACGGCTCGCCGGATGAATTAGATTCAAATTATTTATCTGGGATAGCTCATATGGTAGATCACTGGTGGATTCAGCCAAGAGATCCCTGGTTCAAAACCTGGCCAGGTCATTTTAAGACCAGTTGGAAATTTACATCTCCTATGTTTTATTTATAAATTAGAATAATTGGGCTGAAATTAATGTGGTATTAAAGACATGATTTTATACGGCACACGCTACACAGTGCTTGCCTTATGGAATATAAAAAAAGCGTTGAATTAAGACTGCAGTATTTTTGTACTTTAAGGGCATAGCCGGTTAAGCATTGGAAACATGCCTTTCAGTCAAATTTCTTGGGTTTTTTCCCAGGTGTGTCTGTCTGTCTGACAATCTATTTTCCGTATTACCACCATATAAATATGACTATTTTATGAGATAAAAAGTTTTTTCGATTTTTTAAAAACCTCATTTTCTCAAAAACTACTGTACAGAGTTATATGTGATTTATTGAGTGTACATAGACATTAAATTTGCACAACTAAGAATTTTGTATAATTTTCCGATAGTAAAAAGCGTGTTAAAAAAAGATTAAAAGTTTTTGAAAAATAAAAATCATATCTTATTGTCGACGGAAAATTACCATTTTCTAGTAAAAAATTCCTTATATGTGCCCGCATATTATATATAAATGCCGAAAGTTTGCGTTCGGTACTACATATGAATATTTAGAAATATATGTATAAAAATTATTTAAATTCATTTAAAGGCGTTATTTGGGGCGGAGCTATTCATCTTTGACACCTGAATAATGGTTGGAATACATACGTGCCAACCTGACATTTGTTATCCGTAATACGTGCGTTAATTTGACCCTGGTTTAATGAGTTTTGAACCAGAATTTTTTCAAAGATATAAAATTAAGTGTGATCCCACCAAGAATCCTGAAATTAAATAAATAAAGATTCGTGAAATAAATTTTCTGGTTTGACATGACTTAACCTGGATCTAAGTAATCTAGGTATTACGGAAGATTAGTTGAAAGTTGGCAGCTATGGGAATATACTTTTACAGAATTGCTATATTTTAAATTTTAATTAACATATTGGCATCATTCTCAAAGCTAAATATACTGTTTCGATGACAAAATTTCTTTATGGTGTCGCATACCACAACAGGGAAGAATATTTTTGTCATAAACAAACTATATTCTTCAATATCGAAATGTAACAACAGAGATTACAGTCAATTTAAATGAAAATGGTTTTCGTTTTCATCAGTTTTTAAAAAGAGAAATTATAGTTATTAGTTTCAGGCTTTTTAACCGAGCGATGGGCCCTGTTTACCATCATGTTATATGTTTATGTCTAAGTATAGTTAACCACCGCGATCAGATACAGATTCAATGTAATGAATGTTATCTATTTCTTACTATGTCATCTAAGTATGATAATCCGAAATGTGATTGTAATGGAAGTTTCTTCAAAAAAACTTGTAAACAGAAAAAATTATTTTTATGTATAAAAATAACTTAAAGCATTATCAAGTGTCAGCTGTTTTTTTTTTTTTTCATAAAAGTTACTATTCCATAGCTGCCAACTTTCAACTAATCTTCCGTAATACCTGAATTAGTTTGATCCAGGTTAACGTCATTTCAAACCATAAAATATATTTCATGAATCTTCATTCATTTAATTTCAAGATTGTTAGTGGAACACACTTAATTTCATTTCTTTGAAAAATTTCTGGGTCGAAACTCATTAAACCAGGGTCAAATTAACGCACGTATTACGGATTATCTATGTCAGGTTGGCACCGATGTTATTCTTGAAAATGAGTCCTAACACACTGAACCCGACAATATATTTTCGTAAAAAATTATAATGCATTCGTAAAAATTTGGTGTCTTTATAATATTTTAATCTCCTGGTAATTTTTCCACTGCTTTTTTAGACTATATTAAAAAAAATATCTCATCAAACATTATAGGTTCAAAATTATAGAAATGTATTTTTCAATACAAAATATCATCCAGTGCTGTCAGCATTTTTCTTTCTTTCTATCTTTTTTTCGTTTAACTCCCATTATGCACATTTCGCTAATATTAATCTTCGGATTAAATAGCCTCAGAAGTCTGCTATTATGAAAAAAACACAGAAAACAAAAGTTATGATTAGTGTATATCTTGAATAAAAAATTGTCTATTGCTACCTAATCCTGACGATATCTCATAATTAAAATAGCGCATTAGGTTCCGATTCTGGTAACATATCATAAATTCATAATTGATTTTCGATGTAAAAGCCAACACAAGAACGTAATAATAACTGAGCTACTTACTCAAATTACCCTTCATTAAAAGTGGTGAAAATGTTCGAATAAAAAACATTATAGTAACTGTCGTTACATTTAAATATCAAGGAATGTTGTTGTTTTCCAATTGAAAATATTTTTCTCTTTTGTCTTCGATACAAACCATCAGTTTTCGATATCGAAATAACATCACCAGAGTTGAAAATTATGACCTATACCCTTAAAGAAAGCTAAAAGACATCAGTTAACACATTGTTTGTTGACTTTCTTCCAAATATTCTTCGGATTCCGGAAGTTGCGTAGTGTTGGGGGATAGAGCAGAGTTAAACGCAGTGTTTAAGGTCTGTGGTGTGACACGTGAAGAATATGGCACATTTATTAATCAGTTCAAATTAGAAATAACATATCCGTTTATTTCATTCATCTCGAATGTTAAACTTAAATAAAACTATTTACATAAAACTCCAGCATTTCCTGGGTACTTCGTTGTTTAACATACATCCATGGCAAAACTGCTTCTAAACTGCAGAGAGCAAGAACTAAACCCATCGTTTAGGTCGTCTGTCCGTCACAGCACACACATATGTGGATGTTTCACATTCTAGATATATTTAGTCAGTACATAAACTGGAAATAAAATTATGCATACGGTTACAGGTAAAAAAGAGAGTGCCCTTACGACCGAAATGAAAAAAAAAAAAAAAAAAAAAAAAAAAAAAAAACTGGATCGGAACGATCATTGCTGTACAAATTTAGAGGGACAAGATTTTGTCCAGATTTCCAACACGTAGCCCCGCCCAAATAACGCCTTTAAATGAATTTTAATAAATTTTATACATATTTTTGTAAATATTTATATGTAGTACCCAAAGCAAACTTTCGTCATTTATCTATAATATGTGAGCACATATGCGGAATTTTTTACTAGAAAATGGTAATTTTCCGACAACTATAAGGTATGATTTTTATTTTTCAAAAATTTTTAATCGCTTTTTCAGTCACATTTTACAATCAGAAAACTATACAAAAAGTACCAAGTATGCATAATGAATGTCTATATAAACTTAATAAATCACATGTAATTCGGTACAGTAGTTTTTGAGAAAACGAGATTTTAAAAAAATCGAAAAAACATTTTTATCTCAAAAAAAAATATTTATAAGGTGATACTTGGGGAAATACATTGTCAGATATGCAGACACACCTTGGAAAAAAATCAAGAATTTTGATTGAAAGGCATGTTTCCAATGCTTATCCGGCTATGTCCTTTAGTCTGGTCTACTCTCAAAATTAGACAAGTGTCTCAGTTTTCAGAGATTAACCACATGAAGGATGGTGTTGCCTCTATGGTATCACATAATTTTAATTCCTAGTTGCTACATTCACACACGATTTTTTTAAAATGAAAATTTAAGTTTTATAGCGAAAAATGTACTTTTGCTTGTTTACCAAGATACTCTCTTTTAAATACTGGTATCATTCAATTATTTCGACATTTTATGCATACAAGTACCTTTCTCCTGAAAGAGTTAAATAATGAAAAAAATTACATAAATATGTGTTTAAAAGTAAAATGGTTAAAGAAAACGTAAAAGAATAAAGAGAAAAAACAAAAAAGAGAGAGCTGACATATTACTGACAATAAATCGTATACTTCGTATAGGGCAATTCCATGCAAATTTGTTTGTCTGTTACGCGGCTAAAAATTGCTATGATTGCTGGCCACCGGTATTTTCGTAAAGTTTGCTTCGTTTTATTCAATTGATGAGATAGCTTCAACAAAATAAGTCACATTTTTCCGACATCAAATACTGGTAGCCAAAAATCGTAGTACGTAACAGACAAACAAGTTCGCATGGAAATAGCCTATAACAAACATCGTATAATCATATATAAAGTCGTGTAATAGTATAAAACTATATTTGTCAACATTTTCGCCCTTTTCTGCTACCACTACAACTTAAAAGAAATTTTGATGTATTGAATTGTCAATATTTGCAACTAAATAAGGTACCATTTACTTCTAACCCTTTGAGCTCGAAAGGTGATCACCGGAACGTCAGTTACTTAGGACACTGTAATGTGTTACAATTTGTTTCGCAATGTTTTGTCACAGATTATTCAATAATGGATAAGGAGAAGAAAATTAGTATAACCACTTAACTGGTCAATATTTTTGGAAAAAACTTTCAAATAATGCCTATTGTTTTTTCTTATTATTTACAGAATTTTTAATCTTTTACTATTGGTTTTTCAAAACAGAACATTTTGCCTAATTGATTCAGAAAAATGGACGGACTAAATAAAGCAAAATTTACAACAAAAAATACTGGTAGGAAAAATTAATCATAATTGGAATATGGGTCCTCGTACGTGGTACGGGCAAATCATGATCGGCAAAAACACGTTGTCCGTGTATAGTACGGGGAAATCAGGGACAGCGGTTTAAAAACTCCAGTCCAGAGAATTTGGAGCACCCATTTACGCGTGACACTAGTGGTCAGTGAGAATCAGAGCTCGATTGAAAAGGGTTAAATTTTAATTGTAGGAAAAAAGTGTACAAGTTGGCAGCTACGAAATAAAAATTACAGGTTTCGCACAGCTCTATCACTAAATTTTCAGAGTATTTTCAAGGTATTTCACAGAAGACAAATAGTGTGAAAACTGCGAATCGAGAGATGGTTGCAAATTCTGTTTCTTGAAAATTAAATATAAGTTTTCTTATCATTAATAGTTGTGCCAGAGTCCTTATAAAATATAAGGAGTGTGCGACCCCTGAATTAAGAACATCATGTGATCGTGTATATAGAGTACAAAAAAAAACATGGCAAATAAAATACGCTAATATACTAATCGAAAAATTACTTCTGGAAATAAAACTACAAAAACAACTGAATATTATACTTCGATGATAGTAAATCTGAAAATGAACATTCTTTTCCATATCTCAAGACGCATTTTTATTACACTGCGATTTTTTTCGGGGCAAACTCTCTATTGAAGTTGTGAAAAAAGATAAGATTTTCATTAGAATTCCTTTTTTGATATCTTATTTAGATTCAGATTTAAATTTATTTTTTTCTATGATGACATATAATAAAGGAGTTTTGGATAATGCAGATTTAATGATTGAAAAGCTTAATTAAATTCAATTGTAATTATTGATAAACAACCTGCAACGCAGGTAGTTTTTTCCCTATTAAAACCAGCTTAGCTCAAGAAACTGTCATTTTGAATTCGCGTATTTAGATTTTCTACAATTCAATTTCTGTTTAAATTTAAACAGTATTTTCAAAATAATATTTTTTATATTTTGTATCTTTAGTTTTATATAAGTTGCAAATTTAGACGTATTACAGCAAATTTTATTACATACTTTCTGTTTCAGCATTAAAAATACGTTACAAAACGCGCATTGACTTTTTAGTTCCAAAAAAATCGTATCATATATAATTGTGTATTTCCAGGAGCACTTGTCGTGTAAGTCACTTTTCTAGTAACTGCTAACTTATTGGCCGCTGTTATTTTCGAAAAATTTGCATGGCCTTATTCAATTTAAGAAATATCTCTGATAAAACAAGTTACATTTTTCCGTTCTAAAATACTGGCATCCCAAATCGTAGTACGTGAATTACATGACATGTGCTCATGGAATTACCCAGTTGTTACTTAAGAAAGTTTCCAGATTTTCTTTGAAAATTGGATCCTTGAAATCCATAGATTACACTTTCATTAAAATATCATACTATGATGAAAACAAGCCATTAATTTGTTATTCGATTGTTATTTTGACTTGATTCCACCCAGCTAAATATAGTTCATTTCACCAAAATTTACTAGAAATAATAATTAAAAAAATATTTAAGATGTTTCAAAACTATACTACAGTGTATGATGAGGTAAATGCCTTTTATTCTATAAAGATGGGTTTCTGAAACCTAATATAACCTTCAAACATCTTATAAGTTATAACCGATTTCACAAAAGGTTCCTTTATCATTAATATCGCATCTTATCGTTTGTTGCCCTTGATTTTATTCGTTTATCTGTTTTACCACCTGTTCAGATTTGTTTCCGAAAAAATGGGCAGCAGAAGAAACGATAGGTTTCAGAAGCGCTACTTTCGGTTTCAACATAAATTGTTCATGAGATTTCGGAAAATAAGTCAAGAATTTTTAGACCTTTTCGTAATCTTTAAGAAAAAATAATAAAATTAAATAAAATTATTTGCAAGCTTTTTTTTTTCTCGACGCGTATTTTTTTTTCTTTTTTTGGTTATAAACACTTGATATGTTTCTTTAAAATCCAAAAAATATGAAAAACCTTTATGGGAAAAACAGATATGTTTTATTTTATTGAAAGTTCAGGAATGCTATTTCCGCGCACATCACTAAAATTTAAAAGTTTTCTTCTGTGAAAATTTCACAGCATTCTAACACGAATTTTTACACGAAATATTAGGGGAGAAAAAAAAAGAAGTAAATTTATTTGTAAGAGACTGCCTGTTGGCGCCTAGATGTTTGCACATTAGTGTGTACGTAACGTTCATTCTTTCTTGAACAATAAGTAATAAATAAGAATATATAATTAATAATAATATAATACTATAATAATAATAAACTATAAATATTAATTATATAATAAACAATATAATAAAATACAACAATTGTAGCAAAATAACCCAATGTAAAAAATACCTCCATATGTCACTCATAGATAAACCTAGAAAAGTGTAACTATATTTACAAGTGACGTTTAGATTTTTTAGTGGTTCATTTTATTAAGGTTCTACAGAAAAATATACAGGGCTGCCAGAAGCGGCTAGTTTTTATTCTACAGATATTCCTAACAGACACTTTGACAACATTTGAAAGAAAAATATACTTTAAAATTCACATTAGAAAAATACTAGTGCGAATAGAATATACAAATAGTCGCCTGTCGCAGCCCTGAGTATACATTTGTTTTCCCATTTCAGAGTCATATTATTGTCACTACAACTTTGAAAGGTAAATTAACATTTATTTAAGCCCCTTGAGCTCTGATGGTAGAATTTTCTACCACATAATTTTAATTCCGAAATGTCCCAACGACACCAGAAAATTTATCCAAATTAACTTGAAAAATGTTTAATGCATTTCTTCGTGTATACTTTTAACCGGTTTTATTCTTTAAAAAATACTGGTGCCGAAGTGACATTTGGAATTTTGAAGAAATTTGCCTACCAGAGCTCAAAGGTTTAACCCATTAGTGCCTAGTGTCCCATTTTTGGGACAGTTTTAAAATATTCAAGTAAGCGCATTTCACACTAGTAAAAAAGGAGGATAAATAAATACTTTCTTTCTCGAGACAAAGTCCTCGATATATTAAGATAAAAGTTATTCTTGCTTTATAAGTGGTGGAAAAATGCAAAATTTGAATTTTAATGAAGAAAATAATTCAGGCATTAATGGGTTAAGGGTTCACGAGTATACGCGCGTTTCTGAAATGATACTTTATTAAATTCACATGACGGATCCTTAGCACCATCTTCGCCATTTCTCTTGAATAAAATATCAGCAAGTATTTTTCAGAAAGATTAGATCTTTATACCAAATTGTATATTTTTTTCGCAATATTATACGAAATTTCATAAAAAAATCAAGCATTTTCAAAATATTTATTGATAGATAATATCTAATGATCTACGTACGAGACCGAGTTTTGGAAAAGGCCAACTCAAATTTCATAGGAAATTGTCAACAATGTCTCAAAAAAAAAAAAAAATAGTAATAATAATAATAATAATAATAAGATTTCAAGATTCGCATACTCCTTATATTTTTTAAAGACTCTGACACCACTTATAACGATAAGGAAATTTATATTTAATATTTAAGAAGCAGAATCGGAAACAGTCACTTTTATTTCAATTTTCGCAGTATTTTTCTGCAGTGAAATACTTTGAAAATATTGTTAAAATTTACTGGTTAAAATTGTGAGAGCCCTGTATTTTAGGTAAATATTAGATATCTCATTGTAATTTTTTTAAAGTAGTCCACAGCCTGCACTGTGTATCTTAAAAATTGAAAAAGGTTCTTATATATCTATATCTATATCTATATCTATATCTATATATACATTCTAATTTAAAGAATGTTTTTTTTTTTTTCAATCTCATAAATGAGTAATAAATGATCGATAGAAATTTATAAAATCTTTAATGAAAAGATTCATTCTGAATACGACTCATAAAAATATATTAAATTATGTTGAAATTTTGCCTAAGATATAGAATTTCTTTTAACCTAATCAAAATCTGAAACAAACAGGAATTTTTGAACATGTAAACATTAAAGAATTTTTTTTTAAGATTTTTATAACTTAAATTTAAATGTAATTTTTTACATTTTTTTCAACAGTTCTAAATTTGTTACGAATAAACATAAATTTCGTATGTTCTGAAATTAGATCATTTACCACGTGACATTAATTGAACGCACAGGGAATCATCCAGTTCGACTAATAAAAATTGTGATACTCAATGTGAATCTTATGTCTAATGATGTTGTTGCTTGGAAACATATTTCTTTATTTAGGGATTACCAAAAACTGTAATCGGAAACGATGAAAGGCAAGGTACCAACAAACTTCATAACGATCACAAACTTGGTAGCATTTCTTTTTATGAAATAAGCAGAATCATTCACATGCTTTCACAACAAGTTGACAAGTACTTAACAAGGTATCGCATAATAAAATAATGATGATGTTCCAAGCTATCTATTTCAGTGTATGATTTCGAGATATCGGCAATTCCTGATACGGGTAGATTTTAGGGGTTTTTTTAAAAATATTTATTTATCGGTTCATTGTAAATAATGCACAAAGGGAAAAATATTTTTGGAATTACAGTTAATACATTTGAATAAAAAAAGTTGATTTTCATTTGATCTAAATTATTCCAAAAATTCATTATGCATGGCATGTACATTAATCCGATGTAAAAGTTTGCGCTGTCACTAATAATCTGAAAGAAACAAAATCGTTACATCTGAAGACAGATTTTTTCATTACATATGACAAATATTACTTTACAAAATTTCTGATTAAAGGTGCTTGAAAGTCCTTGCAAAATCCTATTTGAGAACTCTTAAATAAAAAAAGCACTACATATACGAGACATTACATATAAGAGACATTAAGACATATTTTGTATTTGAAATACAAAAATCTCTAAACATTCACATTTTGAAATTCTAAACTTAAAAAATACACTGCAGTTACTGGAAGTAAAACATTTTAAAAATTAAAATGTACAAAACATTTTATATTCTACTGTCTGTAATGAATCGAACAATTTTCCAATATTTAAATTCATCAGATCGTATTTTCTTAAGATAAGTTTCAATCATTTATATATAATTTTCTTAAAAGATATAGTTAAGAAAGTTGGTACATTATTTTCCCGCAATAATTTAACCCATTCAGGGACAAAGAACTTCTGTACCTGAAACTTTAAAATGATTCATCGAAACCGAAATTTACAAACAAATTTATATTAATCTCTATAAATAAAAGGAATTCCGAGGATAATTAATTGAGGCACAGGGGAAAGCAAATCTTGGCAATGCGCCAACTCGGTCCAGAGGAAGCAAATCTTGGCAATGCGCCAACTCGGTCCAGAGGAATATCATTAAGAAGAAATATAAAACAGATAATGTATTTATCACAAAAAATCGTCTGCTAAGAAAATATCAACACTTTAACACGAAACTAACGCAATCGTTGGATACATGTTCCCTCCCGTGTTTCTCATTGCTCATTTTAAGTATTTTTAGAGTTTAATATTAGTTGTTGTTTTTAAAACTGATTTTTCACAAAGTCAGCTGCGACGTATTTCAGACAATGCATTTCTGCATGCTTCCAGTTATTGATAAAATCATACAAATTTCAAGTTCGTTTAATATTGCTAATACGGACCCGGGCAACGCCGGGCGGGTCAGCTAGTGTAAGTAAAAGCTATTTTTTAAGTATATTACTATAATACTGTTACAAGTTATAAAAAACAAAGCTGAAATCTGAAATTCCGGAGCCATTGTGGCATATGAGGAATAGAACAAAGTAGTTGTCCTGATATTATATATAATGTACCAGTTCCCTCGAAGGGGTTATCCGCATGGAAGCATATGTTTAATTTTAAACTACTTAATTTTAATCTCAAAATGCATCATTAGCATCTGAATTATAGAATCAAAATTTTCCTTTAGCTAAGCACCCGAGCATGGCTTTTACTTACTTAAATAAGAATCTAATTGTAAATTCCGGTATCATTCAATCAGCCTTTTAACATTTTACGTACTTTGCACGTGAAACGATTAAACCGTTTCAGCTATATTTGGATAGAATGCATAAGGTTTAAAAATAAAAACAAACTTACGCCGTAAAATAAATTCAGAGTGAAAAAGCTTATCACACGCATGCCAATACTTCATACTCAATAGTTTTTCGAACATTCCTTAGCGTAGATTGCGGCCTATGCTCTTTTCTCCATACTTTAAATAAATTTCTTTTAGATTATCTGGCTTCCCTCATTATGATCCCAAACATTCAACAAGACTTTTGTCAAATTTCTTTCGCTTATAGTCTTTTTTTATTTTTACTTTTTATTTTAGAAGCTCCCAAGCATACTCGATTGTTTGCAAAATCCGGAAAATTCCACAGCTATAGTGATACATTTAATTTCTCCTAGTTCAGTATTTCGTTATTTTCTTCATTTTATGACATGTCACCGACCCATACATGTAAATACATTTGGAGATATCGGGAAACTATTCCTTTAGTTGAGGGATCAACCGTCCTTCCAATATATATTTTGCATTGGATCTGATTCATTAATCCAACAGCAATCGAAAGACGACCTGGATCTATTTTACTGAAGATATACCACAGCATAATCTTAAGTGATCGGTTGACATTTTTGCATTTAAAACTTAATAGAATATTTACGAGAATTTTACATGAAAAATAACGAAAAAAGTTAAATGGTGAGAGACTGCCTGCTGGTGCATATATATTTGCCCTCCTAGCCCTGTACTTAAAGTTCAGCCTTTCATTCATCTTTTAATAAAGCGGTCTCGAAGACCACTCACGATAGCAGTTCCGCAACAATTCATATCACAGCAGTTAAGGGTTAAGTAATTCAAGAAATTATTGCATTTAACCCTTAACTGCTGTTAGTGCTGTTTTTCTTTTTTAATTTTCACAGTTTAATTTGTAATTTTTAATTTAACTGTAGGTACAGTGAAATTTTGCTTCATTTGGAGTTCTAGTATAATTGTTTAAAATGTTTGAAAAAGCGAAATTGTATTAGAAATATTACTGCACAAAGAGTTTCTTGGAAAAAAAAGAGTTAATCACGTGTTTTGTTCATAATTGAATTGAATTGTTTCACAGACCGCTCATAGTTGTTATATGGCATTTTTTAATAGATGTCAAAAATTAAATCAACTTTTTCAAATCAGTTCTCATGTGTAAAGTGCATTATCACATTTTGGACAATGGACGTCTCATTAGGTTACTGCTGTAAATGCGACAATCATATATTGTGATTTTATCTTACATAATTAATAAATTTATAAAAAAAACAAATTAGCTTTGAACTCAAAATATTGTACCCAGTGATTTGCTGCTTAATAAAACAAATATTTATATAATAAAATGCCATATATATCCTAAATGCGACAAAACTATGGGGAATCGCAACTCATTTAGACTCAATGACCTTAATGTCCTCATTTAGCAGACATGGGATCCTGACTGCTGTTTTGACTTTCTCCTACATCAAAAATGCTAGCAATAGATGTAACATTTTAACTTTAATTTTGGTTTTTCACCTTTGCCATAAAAGATGTTTATTGCTCTAATACATTTTCGAAACTTTTTACCGTAGAATTGTAAGAGCTGTGTTGTTGTCCATCACTTCTTTCTCGAGTTCATACCATTAAAAACTTGCAACTAAAATTTCAAACTATATTTTTTGAACGTAATGTTTTCTGTGGGATCTTGTTTCGGCAAAGTTAAAGCTTTTTCTAACTGCCTGGTAAGTAATTCATATTAGTTAACTGTGTGTAATACTTTAGAATTGCTATACTGTAAGAGAAGTTTGTATCAAATTAACACTAGAACCGCGGCGACGGGTCATTTTGACCCGCATCGTATGGAGAGACGTCGATTCGAACCAGAAAACTTTTAAAAAAATAAGCTAAATATATGCTGAGCAAAAATATCTTCAATAAATAACTTAAACAGTTTTAGATGAAAATTCCGGTGAGAAATATTTTTATAAATCTTTAACGAATTTTCCCGCGGTTCTAGTGTTAAGTAAAATAAAGTATAAAAGCGAACAAGGATGACAGTTTGCGCACAAATGAAATGAACACGCACTTAGATTTTCTGTTGGTAATTTATTTTTATTGGGCTCGCGGTATGAAATGAAAATATTAAAAAACAATTTATGAAAACATTAAAAACCATCGAAATATTTGGTATTACAGAAAAAAAAAAACTTAGTATGAAAATAAAAAATAACTTTTATTTATATACTCAATGACATAAAAATGACATTTATTAATACAATAAATGCAAATGATTTACTATTTAAGTATTAAAAAATATTTATGTCGGATTCCCCTCTAAGTCTATAAAAAATTGAGGAATAATCCTTTATTTTATTATGCTGCCGCCAGCGATATAATTATGTGATATTGGACTCACATGATATGTACGTAGTGAAGAAGGCTAACTCTTTCAATTAAACTGAAAGAACAATTTATTTACATAATATTTACAGATAAAAAGTCAATATTTACAATTACGAACTCGGATGTCGGTGATCCGGTTCAACAATAAACTAAATACAGAACACCTATTCTGTGCGCTGCTAAGCTACTCTATACCTCTCTTAAGTACGTAAATTAACTCAGACATCACTCTTAATCTCTACACACACCTAGACTCAGTTCTCTAAGAGCCTCGCTCAACACACGCTTTCCTTTGCATCAGAGCTCTTCGCTGACCAACTTCATTCTTCTCTTTCCCGGTCAAGACTAAAATCTCAGCTCTCCCTCACTAGCGAGTCATCCGCAAAACTGGGTTCATCCCTCCCCCCGCACGGAGTTGTCCTCTAAAAGCAAGGTCAATCTTCCAAGGCATGTATTCCTCTTCAGCTCCTCTCCACCTGCCTCATTTATGAACTTTGATTGAAAGCGAAAGGCAATCTATTGTATGCTACCTTCTTTCGATCAGAACTATGTCACTCCGATACTTGGATTAAGATTCGAGATAAAGAAGGAATGCTGTCTAAGAGCTTACATTACACAGAATACATTAGCAAACATAAGAATAGTATGACATAAGTATAGTTTTAGATAATGATCGCTTATCCAAACTTGACAATTTACTTTTTACATATCGAATTCCAAAAAATGTTTTTTAATAAACAAAAAATAAATACTTATTTATTTAATAAAATTAATAAAATGATTCGATTAAATATTTTTAAAATTGTCTCGTCATTAAAAATTCTGTTTATGGCTGTGTTACATAAGTCTAATATGATTAGCTACCAAATCTTTTCTAAGCACTGTATTCTGAAATGAATACTGGTTTTTATTATAATATTAAAAAAAGAAACCTATAAGCATCAATTAAATTTCCGTATGTATAAAGAATGGTATTTTTTTCTTTTTTAATTCTTTCTAATTACAAGGAAAAGAAACTGATTAAAAAGTGATGAAAAATCATATTTGACAAATTAAAAATCATTTATGTGAAAACTGACGTTTAAATATGTAAATGAAATTAAACATAAAAAAGTATAAGCAGTCCATGAAAAATTGTAGTTAATACTTTTTGCTCCTTAAGATAAAAAATAAAAATAAACGAACAATATTGTATTTTAATAAATGATGTTACTTTTTTAAGCAGAGCACAGTACTGAAATATTTCCCAGTAATTAATTCAAATGTGAAATAAAATATTTGCAGCGAGACAAGAAAATTAAAAATGTACTAAAATATTTAATGTATAAAAAGAGAAACATAATAAATATCGTAATTAATTGTTTTTTAAGTGTTGTAGTCATTTCTACCTTTTTTTATATAATTGATAGCACAACATAATTATTTATTAAACACAAAAAGTTTTTTTTTTAATGATGTTACTTTTAAACGCAGTTTTATAATAAATAAAATTTAAAAAATCAACTTTTCATAAAAAAATAAATGTTATTATTTTGAGTTTGTCGAGTAATTAATTATGTGGAAAAATTTGGTGTTCCGTATCAAAATTCTTTGGTTGTATTTTATTTTTACAGATTTCTTGTGAATACGTTTAAGTCAAAGGCTTTAAAAGCGTATACATAGGGCATGGATATTTTTAATTTTGTCACTAATAAAAGCCAATAATAACAGGGTTCGCACAGCTCTACCACTAAATTTTTACAGTATTTTCAATGTGTTTCACTGCATAAAAACGTTGTGAAAATTGTGAATCGAGGAGATGGTTGCGAATTCTGTTTCTTAAAAACTAAATATAAGATTTCTTATCATTAATAGTGGTGTCAGAGTCCTTACAAAATATAAGGAGTGTGCGAACCCTGAATAATCATCATCTTATTATTCGGAGACATTTGATACAAGTTCTGTGATAAAGTAAGTTCAAGATTATATTTCGAAAAACGGTGGTGACAAATGTTATAACTGATCGCGCCTTGTGTATTTCATGCCACGTGCGGCCACTAGCTGGTTATATATATATATTAAAAAAATAAGCATATCGCGCATTCTATATTTAACCTTTCGATTACGAGTATTGACAGGGGAATATTTTTATATTCCATCGTGCAATAACTTATAATTTTCTGGTACATTTCTTTGGAAGATACATCAGTAAGTGTATGGCAAAGATTGTTTTAAAAACATTTGTACGAATGATATGAAAAATAAACCATTGGGTCGTATTGTGCTACGAAAGGACTTTCAAAGTGTGGGAGAAAAAAAAGTTCTGAATAAAATGATGGATGAATACAGTGTGTTGTCTAGAAACTGCGAGTGAAGTAACTGAAAATGTATTTACAAAATGTTTTTTTTTTGTTTTTTTTTAAATAAATCATCATCTTCTAATCATCGCGGGTGAAAAATTCAACAGTAGATTTAAATAAAAAAGTTATTCTTATTTACACGCCATTTATCTGGAAAATCTCTGCCGAAAACTTTGTTAAAATTTTCTGTTTAATTTTACTGGTGTCGTTTTGCCTAGGTATTGCAATATTTTCTCCGATACAGACAAAACGTGGTCTTGATTCTGAAAATGTGGCGAAATAGATTAGCCAAAGCAAACTTCCACTCGAAAAAATAAATACCAGTGTTTGCCCTTATTTTTGATTGACATTTTCGATAAATCAGATATTAAAATAATGCGGATTTTTCTACATATATTTATTAATAAAAAACTGACGCGGTTAGAACCCCTGTGGAAGTGTTTATACGATATATGGCCAAACGTGTCTGGCCATTTACGATTTTAAATGTCTTGTTAAATATTTCGAAAAATGTAGAGGAACCATTCTAGAATTCAAAGTGCTTAAACAGAATAGTACATATCATATATTTCCGTGAAGATTTTTTCTCGAAATCCCATCACAAACCGTCAACAAATTAAAAAATTAAGATCTTTTGCATAACCCTGTCAAAACTAATGTAGAAAAGGTGTCTAAACTGCAGATAATGATTACATGGCTTTTTGAAATAAAGTGTGTTTATTTTTATTTGGATATCATGTATACTCGTAAAGAAATTAAGGTATTTATAAAAACAGTCTCAATTTTTTTCAAGTTTTGTTATTATAGTTTGCAGAATTCTTAAAATAAAACATCTTTCTTTTCAGAAAATATGACATGTTTTACGTAACACCCTGTAACCAGAATTAAAAAATAATAAAAGTTGTAGGGAAAATAAGCATGTTTACTAAATAATATTTCACTACGCATGTGTCTCAGTAATCAAACTGTAATTTTCATAAGGTGTTACCTAAATGTATAGAGCAACTTTCTTAAAGTTCTCTAAAACATAGCTTGAAAATTCTGAAAATAATCGTCAATAGAAATAGCTCAAAATCCGTTATTACCAAAATAAAGCAAAAAGATGAGGGGTTTATTTCCAAATATAGATGTAGGTGCAATATTGTTGATGCTGCATTGACAATAATCAATGGATATATAGACACAGATTTAGTGGGAAGCCTAAAAACGCAGTTTATTTAATGGGACACGGTTTATTATTCATTGTCGTGTCTGAAAGTAATCAGTGGTTGGACATAGTCTTTTTCAGTAAGTTCTGGGGTTATAAAGCCACGTAAAATAGGTGCTCCTTACTATTTAAATACCGTAATTCAAACTATTTCCGCCAGGTTGCGACAGCAAAAGTAGAGAGGTGATTTAATTTAAGTGGTAAAAAAAGATCAGGGCCTCATGAATTTAGGTAGGTGTGTCTTCTGGAGCTCGTTGAGCTAAGCCACAAAAATTGAGAATCGCGTTATGTCAGCTTTTTTATCTTAAAGAACTTCCACAAATGATATTTGAAAGTAATATGATTTATTGCTGAAAAATAAAGTTATCAGGGGCAAAATTCTTTAAACAGTGGCAAAACCAGCGTGAGTGCCCAAGTTCTTTGAATATCGATATTTTTTTTTAAATTCTGTTCTCCTTATCTAACTAGAAAATTTTCTGCTATGAACAAAGAAAAAGAAAGCCTTAAATGTTACTGGTTTTGAACTCCCACCGTGGTTACGCCACTGTTTTAATCATCAAGATTATTAAAGTTAAAGGAATATTAGATGAGACTTTAAATTTTAAACTTTTAAATTTTAATTTTAAATTTAAGCTTTTTTAAACACCCGTCAATTTTATTTAAGTTTCATTACATAATTCCACACCAAAATTTTTATTCAAATTTTTTAATTGTTTTAATTAACGTAAATCTGCATGGTTTAGGTTTAACTTATTTCAAGAAAAAATTATGGCTCAAATTGGTATTTAATAACATGGTTGGATCGAATGGACTCCTGCCGGTTGCTCTAGTGTTAAAAAGTTGTTAACTTTATCGTTTGACATATACATATATATCACAATGCAAACTGATATTTTAAAAGGACCACCACATGGGTTTCGAATTAGCTTGCTAGTATTTCCGCGATGCTGAAGTAGCCCTTCCTTTGTTAAATACTCCCAAATCATTGAGCCCAATGATTATCATAATGGATACAAAAAGTTGATAACACGATTTGATGTCCATATCAGCGTTCTTTGTGTAAGATATCCTCAGAAAATTTCCCTTTTAAACAAAATTATTTAATGTTATTTTTCTGCGGTATATTACGGTCATAGTTTCTCAATTATTATGAGTTGTACTTCATTTCCAATAATAAGTTTTAGCCTGAATCAGATACTTGCACTGCATATATTGTCATATTTCTTTGATATTATATGTCATATTAACTTTACTAGTCTATAAATAAACAAATACAGACATACGTAGTACACGATACACGTATATTATTCCAATAATAGCTTTCGCACGCGTCAAAGACTTTCGACCACATTTTACCAGAAATTTTCTAAAGTAACTTTTGCCATATTTAACCCGGGAGGACGCGCGCTCACCCAAGGTATAAATGGCTTTAACTTTGTCGCCAATAAAATCAAATTATAACCGTCATTTTATTTATACGGAGACAGTTCTTACAAATTCTGTGATAAAATAAGTTGAAGATTACTTTTAAAAAATTGGTGGTTACAATTGCAAAAACCATACGCACTCCGGGTCTTAAAGGCCCAACATGCGTCCTCCCGGGTTCACCCCTTGAGCTCTGATGGTAGAATTTTCTACCACACAATTTTAATTTCGAAATGTCACAATGGAACCAGAAAATCCGACCAAATTTATTTGAAAAAGGTTTAATGCATCTTTTCGTGTTTATCGTTAACCAGTTTTTCTCTTTGCAAAATACTGGTGCCAATGTGACATTGGAATTTTGAAGAAATTTACACCCCAGAGCTCAAAGGGTTAACCCTTTAACGATCATAGTACCGTAATTTCGGGTGTATAAGCCGCGGATCAAACAATTCTTTTTGGACCCAGAAATCTTATTTAGTGATTGAAGACAAATATTTATGGCGATCTAACTAGTTATATTTGTTTCTTAAAAAATTCTGGGTCGAAAAAGAATTGTTTGAGCTGCGGCTTATACACCCGAAATTACGGTATTTTCATTGTTAAGATGTCGAAATAAATGAATGACACCGGTAATTAAGAACAAATATATTTCTAAATAAGAAAACGTGATTTTTCACATACAAAATAAAAGGGATAGTTTTAGATAAAAATACCGGTGTCAGTGTTGCGTATCGGAATTAAAATTTTGTGGTTTCGTGGCGAAACCAATGAACGTCAAAGGGTTAATGGAAAAAATATCTAGCTCCAGATAAAGAGACCAGTAATTATTTATGATACTAAAACGTCTAACCTCCCCCCCCCCCGTCCTAAATTCCTTGATGTGTACTGTCGCTGAATAAAGGCGATCAAAGTTTAAATCTCATAACTTCAGTTTTAATTAATTATTGAAAGATTATAAATTAATTATAGTTAATTAGTTATAAGAAAGATTATGTATGTGATTTGTTAATGTGGTGACCCATAGACGCAACATAAAATAAAATATTACAGAATTTAATAAGAAACGCTATCTCAAATTGTAAGAGAATACCCAAACTAACTTCAAAATTGAAAATCGCAAAATTTTTATTGCATTTCAAAACTAACCAGAACTAGTCGGATGTAGAAACCCAAAAACTTACTTCTACCAGAACTAGTTGGATGTGGCGATTGAAAAACTTTCAAATATCTCATACATGGTTAAACTTCCTGAAAAATGCAGCATAACAAAGTCGCGATTTAAACGTAAATCTAATCAGCAACAACTTAGGTCTACTTCTAACTAATTCATAAGTTTGAAGAAAATCCGTGTACTAGTTCTTGAGATAGCGATATTGTAGAAATCGGTAAAAATTCTGCATAACAGCGCCAACGGCTGGGCGGATTGCACTAAAAATTTATAAGTACTAATTGTTATCAGGGATTAAATAAAACGGACGTATAATTAAAATTTATGCATTTATTCTTAAGTAATACCTATTGAAAAACTCGTTAAAAATGTAGCATAGCAACGTCATCTGATGAGTGATTTACGCCAATCACTAAAAAACAGTAATTTATATTAGAAACATCTGAATTTGAAAATTGATAGAAATTCGTTCTTAAATTTTTGATATGTATCTAATACAGAAATAGTGGAAAATGCAGCAAAACATAAGTCGAATATTATGTTTACAAATTATTGGTGCCAGTATTTGGGCATTTTGAAGAAATTATATATATAAAACCCCTCCGTGTACGACGATTCCGGGGTCAACCCATCCACGAGAAAAAGAAACTTATTGCAATTGCTTCCACGTTAGGCTTAACTATTCCGAGCCGTTCACAAATATTCTAATTGTTCAACTTATGAAAATATACATGCAAAAGATTTATTCATTACTCATTTTCTTTAAAACCCACAAAACCTATTTAATTATAATGTTTAAGTTCTAAATAAAACAACCAGCAATTACGAAAAAGAACAAACAATGTAAACAAGTTAATACTGTTGCCATTTAAGAATGACAAATTCCGTGAATGAATCTTTAGAATGACTCCATTGTAACATCACGACTCAGGAATGATTGGGTGCGTTCGGGAGCTCAGGCGCGTGTTCAGGAGACAGGTACATGGAGTGAATATTACAGCGGATTTAGTACTCGGAAGCAAAAATCCCTGAGATCGCGCGCGCAGCGCGTGTGTTCCCGAACACGCGCTGTTTACTCTTTATTGTTTTCATTTGTTTCCGATTTTATAGAGTGTTTTTGTTAAGTATTAGCTAAAAAATAGTCCAAAATAGGAAATTTTTTTAAACATATTAGCTATTTTTATTATTTTCTCTCAGTATTTTTATATATTTTTTGGCTGTAGTTTCACAATATAATCTTTTATAATTGATTTTTTGCGTTACTTTATTCTTTTAAAATTTATGTATTTACGATTTGTTCATTACAATCCCCCCCCCCCCCCCATCCACCAGATAGTTTTGTTATAGTTTTAAATGCAAATTTCTGTTAAAATTTCCTTTTTTTTTTATAAAGATTTTTTTCCGCGTGTTTAATCGCTGTATTTTTAAAAATTGTTTAAGCCTACAGTGGCTGATTGACCACAGTTGTAATTTTTTTATCATCCTTTTAAAAATGCAAACACGTCATTTTGACGGGCTGTCTTCTAGTTTACTATAAGAGCTCTATGAGTTAAAGTTTGTACCATGAATTTAATATCATTCTATATATACCATTTCATTTTAAGTCACAAGTGCCCCATTAATACCAGAATAATATAATAAAAAAGTTTTACGTTTTATAATGTAAACAGATAAAAGCAGTGATCGTTGCAGCGCAACCCTGTTGGGCGATTTACACTAAAATGTTATCAGCATCAATTTATATCACAAGCTAACTGAATCTACAGATATGTAATAAATTTCGTTAGTTAGTTTTTGAGATACAGCACCAAACTTTTTGTGTATACACACACATTTTGCGCACAGACATATATTTTGTAAATGCTGTTTTACGGGACCTCTTTGACCCCTAAAATGTGTCAGTTCGTCGAAAAACGGAATTCGAAATATTTTACAAATCGAATACATTCTTCTTGTAAAGATAGAAGAATGTAAAAAAGAATTAAATTTGAGATGCGAAAACTTCGATACGACTTTGCACTTTTTGCATGAGGTGCCATCTAGTATTACAATTTTAAACTATTTTCGTACCCGTTATAAATGAAATCTATAAGCTGTATGATGGGATTGTTTTTTATTTTATTATTGTATTTGACATACATTTAATGCATTATTGATTTAAAAAATTTGGCCATTTTCTTTTTCTACCGGTATGCTTTTTCTTAAAAACAGATTAAGATATTACAACTTTTCAAAAGTATTTACACAACGACACCTACTACACAATTTCAAATGCAATATATCCGAACATATAAGCGAAGATATATGCAAAGAGAACATTTAAAAGTAATTTGTAATAATCAGCCAATGCATCTCTCCACATATTTATCCATCTGGAAAATGTTTTAGGGATATATATAAATACCGTAACATAATTCCCAAAATATTTCCAGACTGCTACATTCCACTGATTTGGAATGTTGGGAAACTGGATAAAGTTTCACGTACATTTTCGGCTCATATTAAGAATTATTATTTGAAAAGCAATACATGAAATATCATTGAATAACATATATAATAATACTCTTCACTTTAGGCCAGAGAAGTACTTAAACTGTTTATACAATAAAATATAATATTAAGTTACCAATTGGTAATAAATGGTTATATTTGGTGAAAACATCGATTTAATTAGCAACTATTGTCGTTTCAATATAACAAAATTATTTTTTTCACTTTCTAAATGGCTGTAAGCTATTCACACGCGAAATATTAAAAGTTTGAACACCCAGCATTCCTAGTTGGCTATTTTTTTAATTCAGATTTTTTTTATATATATACCAGGGTTCGTACAGTTCTATTACTAAAGTTTATGAATATTTTCAAAGTGTTTCACTGCAGAAAAAATATCGTAAAATCTGTGAATGAAGGTGGGAATTGCTAATGTTGTGGTTTAAAAATTAAATGTAAATTTTCCTATTTTTAATAGTGGTGCCAGAGTCCTTGGAAATTACAAGGAGTGTACGAACCTTGTGTTGGCTCTTGGATTATAACTTCACTTTACTATTTTCGGTTGTAACCCTTCCTGTGTCTCGTAAAAGCGAAGGAAGGGCATCATACCAACATACATAATATTCTTAACAAAAATGTATAAGTTGGCATTTTTAAATATTATTTAACTACATATTAACAATATATATTAATTCACTAATGTAGTACATAATAGAATCACTCTTAAAAAACTATGTTATTATATAAACGTTAAAAATATTTTATTTAATGCATAAATATTGCAATTTCAAAGTTATTTATTTCTTTTTATAGAAAAAAAGAAAATCCAAACTGTTAAAATATCAAATACATTATTAATGCTACTGTTAAGATATTTTCTAAATTTAATCTTTTAAGTGGTACAGCGCGTGGTGTAACGCTCGTTTAATAAAGATAACATTTATATATGTTTAGAATTAACCTTATTATGAAACGGAAATCGTGATTTGCTTTTTGAAAAATCAGTCTGGATATGGTCGCCCACACTTTAAAATCTTATTTTAAACACTAAATCTGCATTAAAATATTTTATTTTAAATATTACTTTCCATTCAATGGGCGTTTCTCATTAAATTTTAGAAAGACGAAAGAGAAAAATTTTAATATTTATTGGAGTAAATTGATATCATGCAGATTCTGTGTATGCATTTTTTCCCCTTTACCGTAACTTGAATGGGTTTCTCCGACAGTAAAATTATTCACAAAAAAGATGACTTATCTTTTGGTAGGAAGAAATAAATTTTATATGTAAAGTAAGTCATAAACTTCGATCGCTGCTTTCAAATACAAATGTGGAGATTCAGGAACCGTATATTTTCAGAAGTAAATACTTGCACAGGCAACGTTTGGGATATAGGGTTTTATGGTATTTCAAAATTAAATGTATTTCGGGATTTTAGAAAAAAGAGGAAACAAAACATTTTCTTAATTTTATTTTTAATTTATATTATTAGTATTTTATTTTGAGAAATATAAGAAAAGTCAGTAAAAGAATAATATTATAAAAATAAAATATAAATTATTAGTATGCTGGATTTTTAGTATTTCAAACTTTTATGTAGAACCTAAAAATATGTTAAATATGAGTTTCATATGAGTTAACTCGATAATTATGAATTAAAATCTTTGAAAACATTTGGAAAATATGGTTCGATAAAATACTTTAACATGCCAGACATCTAACTCATAAAATTCAGAAATAAAAACATAATAGTTATACCAATAAATTTATTTGACAAGTACAGTTTTAATGAGGAAAAATGGATTCAACAGATTATTTCATATTTTTATGGGGCAGGGGTTCTCGTAAATATTTATTATTAATAAATGACAATCCTATGAAAAACATGCAGTTTTAAGACAAGTTCCTTCGGAAACTACCTTACCGATTTTGATAAAATTCGGTACAACAGTATATATAAAATAGGGTGTATTACTAAAAACTTTTTTTGAAAGTCAAAATTGCAAGTCGACAAAAAGTTGTTACTATGATCACATATTTACCCCAAAAATATTTTTGAAATTGAAAAATATTTAGGTCTCCCGGAATAAGGATGAATTTTAAACTTTTTGGCCTAAAATGCAGAGCTGCCAAGTCTCCGGCTTTTTGCACACCAGTATTATTTTAGAGAACATCATCTGTTTTTAAATCGTCTCAATGTTCCAATTACTTAAAACATCATTTTCTGTATAATAATACTGGTATCCAAAAAGCCGGAGACTTGGCAGCCCTGAAAATGTAATTTTTTTCATATTTTTTAAATATATCAATATAAAGTAATTGTTTTTTTTTTTCAAAGTGCAAAAACATAAAGTTTAGATAGGCATTTGACATTAAAAAATTTCATTGCTGTTATTAAATTTAAAAGTTTCCCGGAATCTAATTGAAAATCTCATTATTTTACCAACTATCCAAAATTTTCTATTTATTTTGTTGATGGTTTTAAATTTATTACAGGTAATTTTTTACACCTGCAAACCTCCTGATATCATGCAAATAAAATGTATATTTATTTTTTATTAGCTTAGTCTAATTTGTTTTGGCTCATGACATTAAAAACAATTTTTAAAATATTACACACACACACAAAAATAAAACTTAAAGATTATATTTAAATGAAAAAGATTACAAATACAATAGTTGAACATTGAATTAGAAAATTATTATTCAAAGAAAATCTCGATTTCATTGTCTGTTTATCTTGATGGATATAGAAGAACCATGGTAAACATATACTGGTTATGTAACGCTAAACAGTGATTTTCGGAAAGACAAAGCATCATCAATATTAAAATACATGAGATGTTACTGCACTCATGTGACAGATATTAAAACTCTTGAGTGTATTATAGGCAACAGGTATTGATGTCTCTAATGAATAAATTGTATTGAATTAGTGTGCTTTAAAGCACACAGTACAAGTAGTGATTTGTTTGCTTTATTTAAATGAATTATGTCTTAGGAAAATTTTGTTGTTGTAGATGGTCCAATGCATTTCAGTGGTCGTGTAAGTAAAAGTTTAGTAAACTATCAAATATTACCTATCGTTAAATATATCAAAATAAATAGTATTTTTCCTGAGGTTAATGAGAAAGATTTGAGCACGGATCAGAAATAATAAATCAAACTGTACAGACAACAGAATTACCAAAATTTTCAAGTAGAAAACCTGGAAACGTTTCCCATGCAAGGTGCCAGACAAACACAAACAGATTTTTACGTTTATTAATTGCATCAACTGTTCCAACTCCAACTGAAAAAACATGTTCAACTTGTCATGAACTCTAGCCATGAAGTCAGCCTAGTATAATTTATGCATCAAAACACTTTAAGTACTACAAGTGCTACAAGTACTACTCAAGTACTACAAGTACTTTTTCAAGTACACTTTCAAGTACTTAGAAGATAAGTTTAAGACTGTTGTTCAATTAGTTCTACACAGAAACGCCTTTATGATACATCCGGAACATTTCCTTTTGCGAATGCTGTTTGATTTTCGAAAACATATGTGATCTCTGGCACGCAAAAAGATAGAAAAAGCTTGACAAACCGAATCCAGTGAAAAGAGAATTTTTAAACCACCACCAGTTAATTATGAGGCAGAAGACTACATCAATCTTTTTCATTAGCAATCTACTATAGTAACACAACCACCTTTTATAAATAACTTGAGCAAACAATATATTGAGTTGGTTATTGATTTAGGAACTAGTGACAGAAATGAATTAAAAAAAATTAATACACACAGGCAATTTAAAGAATTCTAAAAGAGGTTACATAAGTGGTTAAACACGTTTGTCTAAACACACAAAGGTCAAGAAGGCTTCATTAGGTCAAGCTTGCTGGACGGAAAATAAATTCTAAAGTTTGAAACGAAGCGACACTTCGCATCTGCAACTACAGCAGTTCAAGAATAAAGAACAATTGAAACTTTCCTCTATAGCAAAAATTCAGTATTTTTTTTATTATAATAGTAATTAAAATAATTTAATATTTTTGTTTAATAAGCATATTTATAATCCACTGCAATATCAATTATATATTTCAAGCAGCCTAAACAAAAACATTCGTTGCAGGTTGAAACAGCTGCTTACACTTCTGGTGCACTGCCTAAAACCATCAAGATAACTTATCAAAATGAACAGACACTGAAATCGAGCTTTTTAAATAACGTTTTTTAAATTTAATGCTAAACTATTATATTTGTAACATTGTTCATTTAAATATTAAACTTAAGTTTTATTTCTATGTGTGTGCGTGATATTTTAAAAATTGTTTCTAATGTCATGAGCGAAAACAAATTAGACTAATAAACTAATTAAAAATTAGTATACATTTTATTTGCATGATATCCGGAGGTTTGCAGATGTAAAAATTACCTGTAAAAAAATTTAAAACCACCAAAATAATAAATAGAAATCTTATAGATTTTGGAAATAGAATCTTATACATAGAAATCTTATAGATAGTGCATGTAGCACTGTTTTCGACACCGGTAAAAAAGAACAGCAATTTTTATTTTATTTAATTGAAATATTTTCGTAGTTAATGAACTAAACTTAATTCTTTTTAAAATAGTGGTGCCAACCGAATAAAATTTGCGCAAAAGGTGTTGGACACGAATGGGTTAAAAATTCAAGACCATATGCCAGTAATATGCTCATTTACGTTAAAGATTATAACCCTGATTTATGCTACTAGATGACAATAGTATCTAGGAAAGAGAAATAATTATGGCTTGTATCAAATTAGTCATTTTTGTTGCAAATGCTACTTCTTTGGCTTAAGGAAGGCATGCTTTTCAATTCATTATTATCTGATTTATACCGTAATTTCAAGTATATAAACCGCGGATCAAACAATTCTTTTTGGACCCAGAAATCTTATTTAGTGATTGAAGACAAATATTTACAGCGATCTAATTAATTAAATTTGTTTCTTAAAAAATTCTGGGTCGAAATAGAATTGTTTGATCTGCGGCTTATACACACGAAATTACGGTAATATATTTTAAATTTTAATTGACAACAGTTTTGTTTAGTTAAAAAGGGTTACTTTAATTGTGTAAAAGTATTTTCGAAACAAATATTTGGATTTCTGAATTAATGATAGATGCCAATTAATGGTGCTTCAATTTTGCTAGTTCCAAGTAATTGGCACCTATTCCAGTTACAAGGAATTCGCAAGTAATTTGAGATTAAACCACTTATTTTGGAAGTACTTTTGAAGTTATAGACTAATTTTGTTTATCATTTGGTTTTAATTGAAAATATGAAATATTATCAATAACTGGAATCCATTAAATCTTCATATGACAATTAATAGGGACTGCATGACAATTACTGGGTATTAATATAAGTACATTTTACTGTTTTAAAATGGACGAAGACTTCAATTCTTAAAATGTTGAAATGATTGAATGACACCAGAATTGAAAAAAAAAATATTTCAAAAGAGGAAAATGCTCTTCTACACGTATTTGATAAAATTGAAATTTTTATTTCAAAATTCTGGTGTCAATGTGGCATTTCGCAATTAAAGTAAAGAGTTACATATTTCATACCACCGCCCTTCAAGGAGTTAACTGTTGCTGGATATCAGTAAGCATAAAGCCCATCTTTCTCGACACTATCGGTATTACGTCGATATCAAAAATTAGCGTTTTATATGAGATTTTGTTTTCTTTATATTTGAGAAAAAATAATTTGATTTCGAAATGTAATGACTTTTATTAACTGTCTTCTTTACGAGCTTTTTTCTTTGAAGGAAGAAAAAAAATCTGCAAAAAATCATTACATTTTTTAATTCCATTCTTAAATATATAGAAATTAAACAAAATATAATAGACAGGTTTTAAGTTGAATATTCAATTTTTTTGGCAAGCAACTATTTTTTAATTCCTAATCGCATCACTTTCTCGAAATAAAAATGTTTCACATACCTCTTGACAACTTATGCAAGAGTCTTAAAAATTTATTTTTTAGAAATAGTGGTGCGAATGCAATATAAAAATACTAGCCAATAGCAGCCGTGAACGCCTGAAATTATTCGAGTTTAAAATGAATTGCAATTTATTTTAACACGAAATAACACAGAATAATAAGAAAATCGGTTTAAAAATTACTCTCACAATTTTTAATTACCGTAATTTCGGGTGTATAAGCCGCGGATCAAACAATACTTTTTGGACCCAGAAATCTTATTTAGTGATTGAATACAAATATTTACGGCGATCTAACTAATTAAATTTGTTTCTTAAAAAATTCTGGGTCGAAAAAGAATTGTTTGATCTGCAGCTTATACACCCGAAATTACGCTTACTGTTTCTTTTATAAACGATTATATACGAAATAAAATAACGATAGTATAGAAATAGAATTTAAACCGATTTCGCTAATTTAATTCAGAGCTGTTTCCAGGTTTCAGTAGCAACAACGAATTTTTTATTCAAGATATGTACTATTCGAAATTCTTGCTTAATTTAGCGGTAGTTATCTAATCATCCAATCTCTGAGATTCAACAAGTCGACTATTTCTTTAAAAAATTAATAGTATCTGGAGTGCCACATTTTGTCACCTCTTCTCTAGACCATATGTATCAGGAATGTTATACCCGAAGATTTCTTTGTATTTTCAACTTCATTTTGGGACACATCGACACCTGCACTGAAATAAATGTTGGAAAATAATTCATAACATTGCTGAATTAACACTAGAACGCCCGGAAAGTTTGAAAATAATATTTCTCACCAGAAATTTTATTCCAAATTATTTAATTGATTTACTGAATGTAAATTTGCGTGGATTAAATTTAAATTATTTGAAGAAAATGTTTCTCGTTCGAATTGAAATTTAGTTACATGCTGGGAGTCGAATCGACTCCATCCGGGCGTTCTAGTGTTTAATTGGTTTCGTGTTGGAAAGTAATAAAAAAACATACTGATAAAAAACATATCATTA
This sequence comes from Maratus speculifer, assembly GCA_964019185.1. Classification (NCBI taxonomy): domain Eukaryota; kingdom Metazoa; phylum Arthropoda; class Arachnida; order Araneae; family Salticidae; genus Maratus; species Maratus speculifer. Next base: position 273,774,133 of record OZ025299.1, read on the forward strand.
ATATAAAATTTTACAAATAGGTGAAAACAGCCTTGTCAATTTACATTTGAATATAAAAATCAGGTGTCTGTGTTGAATAGTTAAATTGTTATCAGTTTTAAAACTCTGGATTTCTTAGCAGTCTCGTTCACCAAAAGACAAATAAAGAGGATGACGGGAAAAATCGAATTCGTCACATCATTTTTGCTAAATATAGTACATTTTCATTTTATAAAAACAAAAATCTAAACCGTGAGTAAATGCTAAAATTTTCTTCTAAATTTTCTTAAAAATATTCAAAATTAGAAAGTTAAAAAAATCAAACAACCAATCAGACAAACAACTGTTACATTATTAGATACCTTGTATCATGTCTGGCACTTTCCTTCAAATAGACAGGGCTCCCATAGGTGACTACTTTGATTCAATATTTTCGAGACTATTTCTATAATTAAAAAAATACTTGAGCGGCGTTATTCTATACTTAACATATCAATAAAATCAAACAAATAGTTGTGAAAGCGAATCTATTTAATGCTTTAGAATTACAACCAGGCGAAATGTCTACAACCTTAAAATGATCCCGATTTCTCTTTTTCGAAAAAGTACAACATCTGCGTTCTTTTATCTCCACATAGTTTTGTTTGTTTTTCTGAAAAAAGAAAAGTTGTCGGTGATGGCCTTTTTTTATACTTTTTTTATTTTTATTTTACTATTTTTTTTCTTAAGTGAGAAAATACATAAAGTAAAATGTTTAACATGTAAGAGGATCGTTCTGTAATTTAAAACAAGTCGGAAATCGTACGTAAAGCGTAGCAAATGAGATGCGTTCATACTATAACGCGGTTTTTAAAATATTCAGATCTTGGTGTAAATAGTATGCAGTACTTCGGATACATTATTGTAGCCGAAATCTTATGTGTCTCCTTTTAAATAATATCTGCTTTCTATTATACAAAAACTTATAATAAATCTCTGCAGCTATATCAATTTCGTAAAATGTGAAATTGTTTAATATAATTAAAAAGCGTCTCTTACAATGTTTCTCCCCTATACCATTATGCAATATAATACTTTTAAATCACCCTGTAAATTAATAGCATAAATTCTTTGTACCACACATTGTACAGAATGTATATTTTAGTACATATTTCATAGATTCATATTAATTTTATCGGGTTCGTCAGAGAGTAACATCATTAAAATGAATTTGAATCTATTATTCTCATTGACTTTAATGTAACGGAATACTTTTGATTGACTCTATTATTGAGCTATACATCCGATTTTCACAAAATTTTAAATGGCTAGACAAACTTATATAATAATTATATATTTTAAATTTCAAACGATTCGGTTGGGTAGTTTTTGCGTTCTTATATGCGGACACCGGACGGCTTGAAGGACGACTATAGGTGCTAAGTATTTAACTAGATACGAACGCATCTAATAAAAATTGCTTAAACAGCATATCACTATAACTAATCTTAGAATAAACACAGCTGTTCATTTCAAATAATTTCTTCGGCATTTGTTAAGCTTGTTACTAATGGTTAGGTTTAACGAATGTTTGTATTCAACTTCTAACCTGAAAATTATATTTCAGTGAAATGTTGTTTGTTGGTACGCACAGTTGGATGGTTAACAGAAAAGCAGGACAAAATTCATAGATAGCTTATATTTCAATCTAGATACATTCTGAATATTTATAAATGTGATTATTTATTTGGTTTCTTTTCAGAAATTTCTACAAATCACTTTTTAAAAATGCGAAATACCAAAAACCAAAGTAATCCCTAAAAGATAGCTCAAAAAAACCAGGTAAATATTTTGTCATTTCTTTGTTCGGGTCAGTTGTAATGTAGAAGGAAATATAATCTCAGAAATATCCTTTAAATTTATTATTTTGTTTAGATCTTTACTTGTCAATTTTTTAAAAACGCGACTGACAAGCTTTGTATCGAGGTTGTATGGAAGAACGACATTTACTGTGGAATAACGATGGTAGGTGCCCAAGTGCTCGGAATACTGGTAATTTTTTTAAGTTCTGTTCGCCTTATCTCACCAGACAGTTTTTTGCTATGAATCAAGGAGAAATAAACCTTACAATATTACTTGTGATGTGCAATCCCCCTAGTTACGCCACAGGCTTAATAATAATTTTCGCTAGTATACCGATTATAATCAATACAAACATGAGATATGACTTATTTATTTATTGAACAACATACATCTGACTTGCGTGCTCGACAATAAAAGCCTGCATATAAGTCATCTTCAATGTACAGGGACGCGATAGCACAAGGAAATTTTACAACACGAGAGAAATACAACCAGGAGCTCCCCACAAAATGTACGTGCAATGGAGCCAGCAGGATTCAAATCCACATCCTCCTACGCTCTCGAGTTATTAGCAGCAATGCAATCTTTTCGCACCTTTTCCTTGACTCGAATAAACAGAAACCAAATAGGTACGTACAAATGTCTCAAATAAGATGTATTGCTATTAGATATATTGGTTATCATGTCAACTAAGGAGCCAGCCAAGTTAAAAAACCTTTAAGCTCTGGTGGGTGAATTTATTCCCACTTAATTTTCATTGCCAAATGTCGTATTGGCACCGGAATATTCAATAAAATTTATTTCAGAATAGATTAATGTCCCTTTTTTTAAGCATGTATACAGTAAACTGAATGTTTCCTTTCCGAAATACAAGTAGCCCATGTCTCATTATGGGGATTTTGAAGAAATTCACCCACCAGAGGCTTAACGAATTCAAAGTTTAATTGAGATTTGCAACGGAAATCTTTAATGAAATTTTATACCTTTGAAGGCAAAGTGTCGAAAACGGTTTTTCCTTATTTCTCTATAAAAATTTTCCATAATTCCGGTAGCAAATCAGCATTAAACAAATGCAATTGATTGCTCCTCAAACAGTTAAGGCGTGGTTTGAAACGAATCATCTGTAGGGGGAACTGGGGCATATTGATACAGCTTTTTTTTAAAGAATTTTTTCGGTGTCCAGAAAGCTGAAATTTCAAGTTATTTTTCCATGTGGTATCAGCAAAACTTGTGTAGTATGTTATAAAAATGTACAATCGTTGTTTTATATATTATTTCTGCATGTAATTTAAAAAAAAAAAAAAATCATTTGTATCAATGTGCCCCATTCCCGGGGCAGATTGATACACCTCATAGGACACTTTGATACGTCTGGGAAAATGGAAACATAATAACACCAATGCACATTTTTCATAGAAAAATAGTTAGCCAACCATTTTATATTTTTTTTTTATAGAAATTCAAATCGCCCACAATTTAGTTGTAAGCAATATTAAAGCAATCAAAATGAAATGTAAAATGACCTGATATTCTGGCTGTTCCTTGTCTGATTGTTGGCTGAAGTAACTTTGTCATATCTTGCACTTCAACCCCAGCATTATCTTCTTTCTTAGGAAAAGTGGAAAAATTACCAGGTTAAACAAAAATAAGAAACAGAAAATAAAGGATAATTATATTAAAAATTCTGTTTATAATATAATTTTCCTGTGTTCTGCAGCTTGTTTCTCTTACTTAACATTTCTCATGTCGAAAATACTTTTTTTCTCTGGAGAATCGATATAAATTTGAGATTTTCCAGGCTGCCGTCCTTTTCTTTTGTTAATTCTACTAGCACTAGCTGTTGGGTTACTTCGCACGTCTTCTGTTTGCAAAAATACTATAAAATGTTCTAATATAAAGAAATTAGAGCTATTTCACTTCAATAAAAACTATTAGAAATTTTGGACGAAGAATAGTTGGATTAAGGAGTGTATGGTTAAAAAATAATAAAAGGTAATGAAAAAATGAACTAGAAAAGGATTTAGGTTGCATCAATGTGCCCCAACATGGAAGATATCAATGTGCACCATACAGCCATTTTTAATAGAATGAGTCTCAAATCCAACACTTCATAATTTATCTAACAATAAAGAATGAGGAATTGATAAAGAGTAGCTCTACTTGCCTGGGAGAGTATTCTTTTCGGTTAAAAGTACTGGAACAGTTGTATCATACCATTTCAATTGAACAAATCAAATTTACTTTTGACCCACAAAAACAATTAATCACCCGCCCCATTTCATCAAACTACTGAATCATTCCAAGACTTTCTGTTTGTAGTTTAGTACACTAGTATCACCCTTTGGAGCTGTTGTGAAACTTCCTGTAATGACTCTGTGTGCAGTACAGAGGGTGTATCAATGTGCCCCATGTATCAATGTGCCCCAGTTTCTCCTATATTAAATATGTTTTCATAAATAATAAATACATAATAGGCACAGTTTACTCATATTTTTAACATTAAACTTGTTATTATAAATAAATAACTGGGAAAGATTCTGTTCCACCACAATGTGGGGCGCTAATATCATTGTTTAAACAGGAGGTATAAACTGATAAGCCTTGCAGTATATCTTTTCAGAAACAAACTACATCTTTTTGAATATCAAAAAGAGAATACAATCTGCTTTTAGAATCTGCTTCATTCATAATGTCAGGATGCAATCCGTGCTCTTAATCGCTCTATTGCTGTTGATAATTTTCAATAAAATGTTTTGTCTAAATGTTCTACACAAGTTTTATACGCAAATTTCAGTATAGTCTATTTTAAATGTTTACATTAGGTGTCTTAAGGAGGTCCGGGATACATTTTAAAATCATTTCTATTTATTGACTTAAAATTTTGATCTTTTTTGTGATCGTTAATCATATTATTTGTAAACAAAATCACATGATAAAAATTCTCATATTTTTAAAAAATTATTTTAAACTTAAAAATTATTAAAAAACTGAGGTTCTTAAAAATCATTATAACTTGAACTATTAGGTATGGAATTTCATTTTCTTTCATTTAAATAAAGAAAAATATGTTAGCTTTAAATATGATTCAGCACAAAAAGTATTAAATAAAAATGAAAATTATTGAAAGAAAAATTGAAAAAAATTATGTAAATTTTTAAATCACATTTTAAAAGTAAATAATTATTTTTTCAAATTGCTAAATCAAAATTGAAATAAATAATTGAAAAAGACACGTTCCAAGTTCGAACCACTTATCTTTAACAATAATTCACTTATAACCTTTTCAAAAGGGGAAATAAAACGCGTTTTCAAACGAAGTCGTTTCCATAACAACCATTAAATAAAATATAGATTTTAGAAACAAACGAGAAAAAATTGATATTTCCGGTTCCGATTAACATAAAAACTTATTTTAAACGTCATTTTAAACAGAAAAAAACAAATAAATTTTTTATGAAATAATTGGTCTTTAGAAAATTTGGAGATTTTTGTGTTTTGAAGCCCTTTAATCGTGTGGCCCGTGGGCTACCAAGATAATAGTGTTTAAGTACAGAAATACTTGCCTTAACCCCTTGAGGGGCGGTAAGATATATTTTAATTCCACCTATTTCAAACGAGATTCTCACCAGAAACTTAAAAAAAAATTATATTTTCAAGTTTGGCGGCAAGATGGTGAAAAATTGTCTTTTATTATTTTAGAATAAAAGATTTTGATTTTTCCGGTGAAAATTCACTATCACAGAGACATAATTGCTTGCCCCTCAAAGGGTTAACCCTCTAATTCCCTGAGTAGAATATGTTCTAGAAATTCCGTAGTTCAGAGAATCTGAATTCACGCCAGAAAATGTCGATAATAAAGTTTTGTTTAGTTATATATGAAACGTCTTTTATTAAACAAGCGAAATATTCTTATTTAATTGTGTGATGTGCAGTAGAAATATTTGAATTAAAAAATCCACAATTCGTTTAATTATACATGGAACGACTGTTATTAAATTAAGCGAAATATTATTATTTTAATTTTGTGATATGCGTTAGGAGTATTTGCATTAAAATATCCACTATGTTTGAAATACTGTGGGTGGAAAATATGCTATGGAATTATGCTAATATACCATGGGTATCAGCGGGTTAATCCTTAGCGAAAGAGGCCTTTTACGAAATTTTTAATGTTTGGTCGCCGATTTTTAAAAACAGAAATTTGTGCCTTATGAAGTCTTATTATGTTCCAATTGAAGAAGACAAATTTTAACCCATTCATGCCCAAATTATTTTCTTAATTAAAAATGAAATTTTTGGTTTCCTACCACTTTTAAAAGACGAATAACCTTTATCTTAATTTATTGAGGTATTTGTCTCGTGAAAAATAGTGCTTATTTATCTTTCTATTTACTGGTGTGAAAAGTGCTTTACTGCCTTTTTTATAAACATCCCTAAAAAGGGACGCTAGGCACTAATGGGTTAAAGTAAAACTCTAAGTGGAGTTAAACAAAGATTCTTAACCCTTTCCGGCACGGGCAGAATCAGTTAGTAAAATAAGAAATTATCGTCTGACACCGGAATTTAGATACAATTTTCTAAGATATCTTGAATCCCTTAATTTAAACTTTTATAATAAAAGCAAGATTTTACTAAAATATTATTGGTGCCGTTTGCAAGTTTGGAATAAAAATTAGGTATCCCAGACCGGGCACAGAGTGCCGGAAAGGGTTAAAGCTTTTTGCGGCATGAATGCGTGTCGCTCGTCCTCAAGGTGTTTAAATAATTTGGGAAATTTGTGAAAGAAGATTAAGAATGCCTGTAAAAATTTCTGGTTGCTAAGGAATTTCAGAAAAAGTTTTGACGACACCGCACTTATACTATAGTAATAACAGAAAAGCCACTGGCGACTACTTTTATCTTAAATCCACAGCACTCTAAAAAAATTAATATCGCTCTATATGGCTGTTGCAGACGTTGTATAAATGTCCGAAATTTTGTTGTTTTTAAAAAGTGATGCGAGATAGAATTAGAAAATAGCCGCTAATGGCACTCTGAATAAGATTATTAGAAATTAAAAAAATTGGATGCTGTTGAAGATATACATTTAAATATTTTTGCAAATAATATACCGTAATTTCGGGTGTATAAGCCGCAGCTCAAACAATTCTTTTTCGACCCAGAATTTTTTAAGAAACAAATATAACTAGTTAGATCGCCGTAAATATTTGTCTTCAATCACTAAATAAGATTTCTGGGTCCAAAAAGAATTGTTTGATCCGCGGCTTATACACCCGAAATTACGGTACATATACAAGGCTTAAAAAATACAAATTCCCTTTAATCGTAAACAAAGTATTCCAATAAAAGTAATCTGACATTTTCCGCATTTAAAAAAAAATACATTAAAAACAACTTTCTGGAAAAATATTGATAGAGGAAGGAAGAATTTCCTCCTTTTCCCGACCTTTTTATTCTTTCTGAGATTTACATGTTGCACGTGTTTCTTTTTTCAGACATCGGAAATGAACGTTTCTAGTGCCTGGAAAAAGAGGAGTGTTTCAATGATCAAATTCAAAAGAGAGAAATTACAAAGTGATTTTCTCCTTTGCAGTTTTTATTTTCGTTTTCTCTCAAAGAATGACTTTTATTTGTTATGTTAACGCTTTTACTTGCAGAAAATCTCCTTTATTAAATTTGTTTAAGATATGTAATTAGGGACAATATTCGTTTGATTAGACGTGGGGATAAAACATAAATATAAAGCATTTGAATTAAAAAAATAAATAGCAATTAAAAGAAAATTGTTGTAAAACTTTATTAGTATTAAAATAATGTTTTTTCGATGTTGAAGATATCCATATATTAGAATATTTACATGTAATTTCCATTTTAATCCTTTGAGGAGCAAGCAATTGAGCTTGTGTAAGTCTGAAAATCTTCATAAAATCTTCATTAATTATAGGTGGGTAAAATATATCCCACTGCCTCAAGGGGTTAAAGGCAAAGCTAAAACTACATATCGTATATATTAAAGAAAACAGACAAATTATGAAATATATAAATAAACGTTCTTATAAAACATTTATTGTTGTAACACTGTATACAATATTGTAATATGGATACTGCAATTTAAAAAATATATATACTACCCTAATAGCATGCATGGTCATAGTGACGTCACAGTGACGTCACCTTGAGTCACTTTGGTCACATCACATGTGTGACCAAAATTCCATCACTCAGTGACGTCACATTGTGACTGAGATGTGACTTTCTTAAAAATCGTTAGAGATTTATAAATATCCTTCAAAACATGTTATTTACTTTAAAAAACATGTCTCTGGCAATTTATATATCGTCACTTTTGTCACAGTTTCGTCACAATGTTAGTGCCAAATTAGTCACAAACGACACATTTTTCACAAATTTGTCACATTGTGACCATATTGTGAAACGTCACAAAAGAGCTCTAAAACGGCCATAACGACTTCAAAATAAAAAACACATTTTATTCACTGTGACTTCACATCGACGTCATGTGACGTCACATCGACAATCGATGGTCGCAAAGTCACAATGTCACTTCACAACGACGTTGCAGTGACGTCACCATGCTTTACGGGTAAGTTCGTCTGCTTCAGGGCAGTGTTGCCAAATGGGTTACTTTTTTTAAATTAAGATTCTTGATTGACACCACTTTTTACAAGTGGTAAAATGTGTTTTATTCAATGACATGATAATTAAGGCGAAAACAAAAGGTAATTTACTGTTTCAAAAAAGCGGTGCCAATTAAGAAATCTGAATTTTAAAAGAGTAGCCCACTGGCAACACTGCTTCAGGGAAGTTCCCAGGAAACATATCAGTATTTATAATCAAAAAATAATTCTAGGTTTAATGCAAGATACGTCCTTCTTTTTATTCTGGAATTTTCTGCAAAAAAATACTTGTACTGTGGAATTTTCTGGTTGTAAAATTCCATGAGGTGTTCGAAAACTGTGTATAGTAATTTACGTTTTATATTTTCGCGTTTTAACTCCTTTTAAGTGAGGTGATGCAACTATGGCATCACCTGATTTTATTAATTTTCACATTGGCAACCGACTATTTGGATGAAAATTTCCCTTTTATTAAGTACGCGAAAATATACTTTTGCTTATTTTTACAAAATCATTTTCTTGTATATATTTGTGTCAATCAGTTAAGATTTTACAAATAAAAATTCCTTGAAACTGAAAGGATTAAGAAAATAAACTACAGTAATCATATTTTTAAATAATGGGTGTACACCACTAAAATTTTATAGTTATCATTGAAATATTAAATTTCGAAATCTCCCCGATTCAATTAGTCGACTATTTCTTTAAAAAACTTCGTGGTATCAAGACAGGTTGCACCATTATTTTACAGCAATAAATAGCTGACAAATCTTACGGGTTTTTTTTTTTTTTTTTTTTTTTTTTTTGTTTTTTTTTTTTTTGTACCAAAAAAAGCTTTAGAGTAAATTTTACTTTTAAAGACGCCTTAATCTGCTTACTAAACAAGACAAAATTTTCTTTTGAATTTTTGTGTCACAAAAAAGATGAAGCGTTTAGAGCTATGCCAATGATAGAATCACTATCCACAACAAAGCATTTCCCTTCCTAAATACTAGTTGAAATATCTTTAGAAAGAAATTATTTTACTGACTGTGTGTAAAGTTCTATTTGACAGAAAATAGAACGCTAGAACAGTACAACCAAAATTTAACAATAAATTTTACTGCATTAAATTTTCGTAATGTGTATATGAAATAAGGCAAACATTTCTATTTAATTTAATTGGTACATGGAAGCGTTATCCGTTGACAGCTGTGGTTTTTCCATTGGAGGCATTATTTTCAAATTTTGCATATCATAACTAAAGACGCTCTATAACCGAGCTAGTTTGTAATTTTTTTGGTTTAACTTTCTGATTAAGGACGTTAAGGTATTCGAGCGTTCTGATTAAATTTCTCACGCAGGCGGTTAATTTTTGAATTCCAAAATTTTAATTCCTAAAAGACACATTGATACTAGAATTTTTGAATGATATTTTTCCTATTATTAAGAACGTGACAAAACTTATTTTCAAAAGTGTTTGTTAACAAAAACTGGTGCTGCTTCATTTCAGCATTTTATGAATAAAAATATTTTGCAACTGAAATTGTTTTATAAGGAAGTTAATTGCACTTTCTGAAGCGACTGGAACAATTTCTGAAATTTGAACTATCCCCGTGTAAGAGAAAACTATAACCGAAATTGAAAAAGCAAAACCAGGCTCTGTTATAGATCGTCCTCAGCTATCCTATGAAAAAAGAAGTAACTCGAAAATATTAAAGTTCAAGCGAGAAAACTGAAAATTTTTTAACATAGATTTAACCTACGCGTTTTAGTACCTTGCCGTGACCAGTGTGAGATCTTAATTGTAGAGAATTTAATGTTTGGAACACATTTAAAATTGCCCACATCTTTCAAAATTCTCACAATATTCTACGGAAAAATTTAAATGTTATTTTTGCTTTAACGTTTGAATCTTTTAGGCTGTATACTGGATAAAAAACTACAATCTACCCATAACTGCCAAAATCTTCCTTTTTTTGTAGCACGCAAATTTAATCTTTTTAAATTGCCGTAATCTGCCGATTAAGTAAAGGAAAGTCTTCTATTAAATTTTTGGCGTACAAAAAAGCGAAATAATTGGCAATTTTTGAATATAGCTATCAATAATGAGTGAAGTAACCAGGGTGGGGAACCAAACCAGTAATAATTTAAGGTTTTCTACTCCCTGATTCATATGAGAAAATTTTCTGTTTAGATAAGGCAAACATAACTTTTAAAAATACCGATAATCAGAGCATTTGTTCACCCATTCTAGTTACACCACTGATATCTTCAGTGCAAAATTATCTTCAGTTGTTATATGATCATTTAATAAAAGCCTTTGTCCCATTTAAATCTGTCCATTACTCCATTGCATGTTCTAAGGAAATTCGAAATATCTCTCTCTCTTCAGAATGAGATTTTATTTTCTCGCAGAGCAACCTAATATCCCGCTGTGTTTGAAAACGTTTCAGATTTCTATTTTTATAACAGTTTGAATGTCATTACTTTTTATGACGAAAATTCTATCCTTGCATAAATTAAATTACCGTACTCTGTCTTTCAAGAATTTGAAAGTCTGTCTTTCAAGAATTTTAATTTGAGTTCATATATGTTTCAAATAAAAGTTATATTTCTAATATTAACACTAAAATTGTTGGATTTGTTACTCAAGTTTTATAGAAGTATCTTAGTCTAGAGAATTTTCTTTAAACCTTTCAGCTCTGGTGAGTAAAATTCTTCAAAATTCTAAATGTCACATTGCCACCAGTAGTTTGCAAAGAAAAAATTCGCTTTAGGGAAATACTTTGAAATACGTGAAAAAATGCATTAAACCTTTTTCAAACAGATTTGGTCGAATATTCCGGTACAAATGTGATATTTCGGAATTAAAATTCTACTATTAAAGCGCAAAGTGTTAAAACTATTTATTTTTTTTAATTACTTCAGTGAAGTGATTTACAGGGACGCCATATTTGCTTTTTTTTTTCCTGACTGGCAAAACTTTCTCAGAGCAGAAATGCTTAACCACTTAATCGTTACGCCCAAGACACTCGCGGGCTGTAAATTCTTTGCTGTCTCGCTGCTGTCTTCTATTCAAAGTTGTTTGATTCTCGCCAGTTTATACAATAGTAGAATTATCTTTATTCTGGTATTACATTGTTTTTCATCAAATAAGGTGAATATTTCTTTTTCAAAAAAGTGACTGCAATAGCCAATCTGAATTTTTAAACCGTCATTTAACGCTTTGAGCTCTGATAGTAGAATTTTCTACCACATAATTTTAATTCCGAAATGTCACAATGGCACCAGAAAATTCGACCAGATTTGTTTGAAAAAGGTTTAATGCATTTTTTTACGCGTATATCATTAACTGTTTTTTTTTTTTTTTTTTTTTTTTTTTTTTTGCAAAATACTGATGCCAATGTGACATTTGGAATTTTGAAGAAATTTACCCGCTACAACCCAAAGGGTTAATGCGACCATTAACACTAGAACCGCGACGACGAGTCATTTTGACCCGTATCTTATGCAGAGATGTTGGTTCGAACCAGAATTTTTTTTATAAAATTAGTTTAACATAAGCTGGGTTAAAATAATTTTAATATATAATTTAAACAGTTTTAAACGAAAATTCCGCTGAGAAATATTTTTATAAAACTTGAATGAATTTTCCCGCGGTTCTAGTGTTAAGGGGTTAACACATACTTTGAAAATATTTGCAAGAGAAATATTCTCCAAAATTTATATTAGAAAAGTACTGTTGCGAACGGAATGTAAAAGTAGGGGCCTGTGGCAGCCTTGGATTTATATCTTATTTTGTGCAGAAATGTGTGGTTGAAATCGAAATATTTTCATTTGGAATTGGCCAAATGACCGTTTGTTGTTATGTTTTAGTTTGGAAAAACTGAAAGATTTTCATTTAATATTTACATTTCTTTAAAAGAACTGTCATTTAAAAGTCTTAAAATTCTATGTATATTTGATTTTAGTTATTTATGAATTCCATTGTACTATGTGAACAATGCATGATGCTGATATTATCTTTGTAACTAGTGAACACTGTTTATTATCTTAAGCCACTTAATCATAATCTGCTGTTAAAACACTATTGCTACATTAGTTTTGACAGGATTATTCAAAAGATATTCGTTCTTTTTCAATTTGTTTACGGCCCCCTATTGGATTTTGGAAAAAAATATTTTCGGAAATATATCACCTGTACTATTTTGTTTATACATCTGGAGTTTCAGAGTCATTCCTTATGTATATTTCTAGATATTAAACAAAACGTCTGAAATCGCAAATGTCAAGATTTTTTTGCTGTGACTGTATTTGTCTCGGACAGCGACTGTCAACCGCCGCTGTGAGCGGACAATCTTCGTCCACGACCCCTACCTACGTTCCGAATAGTGATGGGCAATTTCGATTTTTTAAATCGATTTAATCGATACTACGGCCAACTCGATTTAATCGATATTTAAAATTTTTAATCGATTTCTCTGAAGGTAATATAATTTTCATTTTCCTTCAAAAGTCGAAGATAAAATAAGCCGGATGTGCCAATTCCAAAATTTCAGTGTATTAGTTTCTAAGATATAAGAATTAAAGAAACTTCAGAACCCCCCCCCCCACCCCCCGTGCAAAATAGCGTTTTTTGTTGAGTGATGTACACCAAAAATTGATCAAGATCAATTTTTATCAAGTACCAGCTGAATCTGAATTTTGATGAAAATCCATGAAAGCGCGAGATACAGCTATTGCGAAATCATAAAAAATGCAGCATATCAGCGCCAACTGTAGGGCAATTTACACCAAGAACTAAATAACACTAATCTATGTCAGGGATTTACTGAATCTGAATTTTGATGAAAATTCGTTCTTGAGATAGCGTTATTGCGTTAATTATGAATAATGCAGTATAGCAGCGCCATCTCTTAAGCGATTTCCACCAAAATATAATTAGCATCAAATAATATCAAGGACTAATTGAATCTAAATTTTTATGAAAGTCCGTGCATTAGTTCTTGAGATAAAGCTAAAATGGAAACAGGGGCGTGCGAAAAGAAAACTGCGCCCGATTCAAAGTTCCAATTTAGTCCCCCCCCCCTATTAACTTTTTCTTGTGATGGGCTAGAATTGATGTTAGAAGTAAAAATTTAGCGCCCTTTAAATTTCCGTGCTCGGAACGACCGCCTCCTTTCGCGTCCCCCCCTTTCACATGGCGCTGAGTGGAAATTGTGAGAAATTCAGCATAGCAGCGCCATCAGAGAAGCGATATACATCAAAATGCAAAAAAAAAACATCAGTTCATGTCAAGGACTAACTGGATCTGAAATTTGATGAAAATCCGTGCATTCGTTATTCAGATATAGCTGTTGCGCAAATCGCAAAAAATGCAGCATAGCAGTGCCACCTGTTAGGCTATACACGCCAAAAATTAATCAGATTCAGTTTACATCAAGGTCAAACTAAATCTAAAGTTTTGTGGAATTCCGTACATTTGTTCTTGAGATAGAACGGTCAGAAATTTTTGTCATATACAGACTCACAGAGTGACAGACACACACACAGACAGATATTTCTTAAAAACCATAAAATCGTGTTAAAGTTCTTCTAAAATATATAAATCCATCGAAAACGGGATGTCGAAATTTTTCACGAAACTAAATACTCTCTTCTTGTAAAGTTACAAAAGAAAGTAAAAATGTAAAATCGATTCTGCCCGTAAGATCGGTCTTTAGATTCGATGTCGATCTTTAGATTCGATTTCGATCTTTAGATTCGATGTCGATCTTTAGATTCGATTTCGATCTTTAGATTCGATTTCAATCTTTAGATTCGATTTCGTTTTTTTTTTTAGGCTAAATCAGTGTTGAATGCAGGTATTTTTCTGCGACTCCGCAGGAAGGCATCATGTTTTACAGCTCTGTAAGAGAGGGGGAATCGCAATTTGTGCATCAGAAAGCATAAAATATCATAACTTCTTGGGGGGGTATCCCCTGCGGACCACCCCATTAATTCGACACTAGGTTAAATCGTTATATTTTTGTTTAGAAGTCCAGTTATTTGAAGTATTAGTTTATTATGCTTTATTTTTCACGCTCGTCTCTTCTAATTCCCACCCTTACGCGTCAGTTTTAACTTACAGGGCCGTTCGAAATATGCATACAGTTTTGTAAATGTCCGATTCCCGGTCTGTTTTATTTTAGATCCACATTTTAAGTCCTTGACAAAAGATAAATAAAGGATCGCCCTTCCGCCCGTTTGGGGTTTATCTGCGCACCGCCGGGGGGCATATTTTTTTGTTTCTTCAAAAGAAACAAAAAAAAATGTTGAGGGGAGGCTTGCACCCTCCCCCAATATACACCTTAAAATTTCGCTCATTTACTTCTCGACCATTTTTAACTTTAAAGTTTAAGCTACATGGTACCCCCTAGAGCTGTGGACCCCTCCCCCCCATTCGGTCACTCACCTAATTTTGCTTATTTCTTCACTTCATTTCAATCTTTAAAAAGCTATTACTGCTTCTATAGGAGTTAGAGTGGGGAGAAAAGTTCTAGTATAGCTAACCATTTATCGCCGTTCTTTTTGCTATTCCAATTTCCCGATTTTCCCTATAGGACCTTTTTTTTGGGGGGGGGGGGGCAGAGGGGATTTTTCTCATTTCTTGTTACAATATGTCTATTGAAAGCTTATGCTTCATACATTACAAATCTAGCATAAGAAATTTTCTCCCATCATTTCAAGTCACGTTGCGGAACCATAATGTGTTAAAATTTTAAGTTTTCAAACTTCTTCGAAAAAAAAATTGATACATATTAGCAAAACTGGGGTTCGAGCCCGCAATCTTTTGATTGCACACGTAATCACTTAGCTTATTGGCCACCGAGTACTCAGCAAAGCTATTATTTCTTTAGATTGTCATCTTTAAATTCGTAATATCTTTTCAATGGAATGTCCGATTTGAATAATTCAAAAAGTAATCTACAGATATTGTAACAGGCATTAATACAAAATTATTTATTTGGATAAGGATTAAGGTATCGATAGTTTGGTCTAATTTTGGTTGGTGTATTTATCGCGTTTTAAAATGTAAAAAAGTAGTTATAGTGAGTTAACTACAATAGCTGGACATATGGTATCGCGCGTTTTTTTTTATAGATATTGATATGTTCTTTAATATTATAGAACCTTTTTTTTTAATTCTTTTAGAAGTATTTCCTGACGATTCAACGTTATATATCCTAACGATTCAAAATATATGCACGTAATTGTTCAAGGTTTCACTTCTGTCGGCACCCTCAGAGTGCCAATATTTTTTTTTCATGTTCGCCCGTCCTAACCCCCCCCCTTCCTCACCAATCTTAACTTACAGGATCGTTCAAATTATGACTGCGATTTAAAAAAATTCTAATCCTCGTTCTATTTTATTATAAATCCATATTTTGAAACCTCAACAAAAGATACATTTGGCCCTTCTGTCCGTTTGGGATTTACCTTGCCCCCCCCCCCGTGTGGAGGCATATTTTTTGTTTCTTCCACACAATCTCATATAACATATCGTTATAAAGCTTTTATCTCCTCGTTTTTTTCTGTTACTTCCCCTCTCTTCACCTAGTTACATGCTCTTGGCACTTTTTATAGTTTCAAAGAGTGCATGTTCCCCGCGGGCCACCCCATTAATTCAACATTAAGTTAAACACTATATTTTTGTTTAGAAGCTCAGTTATTTGGGTTATTAGTTTATTATGTTTTTTTTTCAAGTTCGTCCGTTTTAATCCCCCCCCATTCCTCGCCAATCTTTACTAAATGAGCCGTTCAAAGTTTGCATGCAATTTTTAAAATGACCAATTCTCGTTCTATTTTATTGTAAATCCTCATTTTGAAACTTCGACAAAAGATACATTTGGGATATGGTCGCCCTTCCGTCAAGAGTGAGATTTACCTGCCCCCTTGGGTATGGGGAATAGTTTTTGTTCTTCCAAACTATCTCGTGTAATATTTGGTTGGCATTAGAAAAAAAAGGTTTATTTGTCTTTACTCCTTGTTCCCTATCCTAGTTACACGCTCTTGGCACTCTTTATCCTCGGTTTAATGCCAAGTAACTCAGTGTTGTTGTTAGTTGAGTTATGTCTCTCAAATTTGTCAAAGTTTTTGTGTAAGTGACAATCATAAGTGGCAATCATTTTAAAATTTAAAATTCTTATTATCCGACTCTAAAATCTGCAACAGCTTGATTCTATGCCTCCCTAAATGGTTATGGGGAGGTAGGAGGCGGTAATTACGGTCCTGCTGATTTTCTAAGTTTTGGAATTACTGTAATTTCGGGTGTATAAGCCGCGGATCAAACAATTCTTTTTGGACCCAGAAATCTTATTTAGTGATTGAAGACAAATATTTACGGCGATCTAACTAGTTATATTTGTTTCTTAAAAAATTCTGGGTCGAAAAAGAATTGTTTGAGCTGCGGCTTATACACCCGAAATTACGGTAGTAATTTTGATCTTCTCTGTGTGAATCTGAATGTCGTAATATCGATTCTAGTATCGATTCTAGAACTGAAAAATCGATTCTTATTATGATCGATGTTGTTTTATACGATATCGATTTTAATCGATTCTCAAAATTTCCAGAATCGCCCATCACTAGTTCCGAATATTAAGAGTCTCTTGCGCGAAGCCCTGTAGCTGACAAGCGACCACGAATAGCGTCAAACGAGTTTTTTTACGACCCGAATGCCTTAGACTCTAAATAGAAAAGGGAAAAAATGAAAGAAATTGAAACCGCACAAATTTAAAAGAAAAAAAAAATTAAAGACACTGAAAGACGATTTGTGGGTTGGTGTGAAACGATAAAACTAGAGATCGACCGAGTCTACATCCCGAATATATTTTCCTTGGACGGCGATTGGGGGTGGGTGGGTCAACCGAACAGGTGAGTGGCAAATCTTCGTCCACCACTCCTACGTACGTTCACAATATCATACCTCTCTTGCGCGAAGTGCTGTCGCTAACAAGCGACCACGAACAGGTTCAAACAACTTTACTTACGACCCGAATGCCTTAAATTCTAAATAGAAAAGGGGAAAAAATGAAGAAATTGAAACTGGACAAATTTAAAAGAGAAATTAAACAAATTAAAGACACTGAGAAACGGTTAGTGGGTGGGTGCGGCGATGAAACTAGCGATAGACCGAGCCTACATTCCGGATTTATTTGTCTCGGACGGCGATTGGGGGTGAGTGGGTCAACCGCAGAGGTGAGCGGCCCATCTTCCTCTACGACCCCTACCTACTTCCAGAACAGCAAAAGTCTCTTGCGCGAAGCAGTGCCGCTGACAAGCGACTACGAATAGCATCAAACGACTTTACTTACGACCCGAATGCATTAGACTCTAAATAGAAAAGGAAAAAAAAATGAGAGAAATTGAAACCGGACAAATTTAAAAGAGAAATTAAACAAATTAAAGACACTGAAAAACGGTTAGTGTGTGGGGCAATGAAAATAGCGGTCGACCAAGTCTACATACCGAATATATTTGCAGTTATGCATCGCGTTGGACATCCAGCCATTATCAAATAAAATGGATGCCTAAGATTATCCACCGCAAAACAGGCACCAAAATCTGGTTTAATTTACATCCCAAGACAATGCAAGTTAAAGTGGAATTCTTTCGGAGCATACAGATCAGTTGATACTATTGAATGTGAGACTATGTGGTTTATGTCTAACACATATGGCCCTGTTGACCAAGCTTAACACTAGAACCGCAGGGAATTTTACTCAAAATTTAGAAAAATATTTTTCATCAAAATTTTTATTTAAGACTATGTCACCTATTTATTTAAAATATGTTTGTGGGACATATGTTTAACTTACTTTATAAAGAGTTTTTTGGTTTGTATCAGCATGTATTCATTTGATACGGGTCAAAATCACCCGTCATCGCGGTTCTAGTGTTAAACGCCAAATACTCCTACAGTAGGTCCTGGAATATATTGTCTGGACTATGAAATATAGGGAAAGAGTTGCCTCATCGGATGAAACACGATTCATTCAAGACCACGTTGATGGCCGTATTTGGGTACGCCGTCTTCTATGTGAACTGCTACACTCCCTTACACAACAGGTCACACACAACCAGTTGTGGCGATAATAAGCTTTGGGTAAAGTTTTCACTGACGTCCCTGAGACCTGTAGTTGTTGTAGAACAGACCATGAACGCCACAGACTATCGGAAAATCATTGCGGATCATTTGCACCATTACATATTATCTGCTTTTTTATCTGAATGGAGTCTTCGTGCAAGACAACGCTCTATGTCACAAGACTCTAATTGTGCTCGATTGGTTACAGTAACATAATACTGAATTCCAATTAATGTGCTGGCCGCCTCACTCAACGGATCTTAATCCGACAGAGTATATTCCGATGATCATTCAACGGCAGCTCAGACCTAAAAAACAACCATTTTGGAGTAAACAGGTATGCATGACCGCTGCTTGTACAACTAACACAGTCATCTAACAAATATTTCTGACATTAATGCCAAGGCTGTTTGCAGCTGTTTTGTGGTCAAAAGTGGGCCAACACATTGTTAGACAGGTGGTCAAAATGTTTTGGCTCTTGAGCGTATGCAACCAGTGGCGCAGTGGAGGTGGGAGTTTTCGAGCTCAATGTACCAATATTTATACGAGGGCAATTCGGAAAGTAACCTCCTTTTATAAATTAAAAAAAAACTAATAAAAGGAAACATGTTTTATTACTTACGTATAAAATATACGTTCTTCAGCTGCTTAACATAATTGCCGTATTAATTAAAACAATTATCATAACGGTAAATCAGCTTTGAAATTCCATCGTCACAGATTGCTGCCTCCGGCCTAATGAACTGAGATTATTTTTAAATTCAACTCGCACCACTCTTTCAATCCGAAGAATTTTAACATATTTTTCTGTATAATTTGCTGATAAATGTACTACCAAAAATGTTTTAAAAATAGTGGGTCAAATAAAATATTACGTGAGCAATTCGGAAACTAATTTTCGTTTTGTTGTATAAATGTAAAACACGCCTACTTTCAACAATTTTTTTATTTACATCTCAAAGGTACAGCTGTCTTCTATTTTTCAACATAGTCATCATGTACATCCAAGCACTTGTCATACCGTTTTACCAACTTACCAATCCCTTCTGAATTAAACTCAGCTGTCTTCAAATTAAACCAACTTGTCACAGCGGTTTGAAGATCTACATCGTTAGCGAAGTTCTGTGCTCCAAGCCACTTCTTTATTTCCTTGAACAGATGAAAATCAGAAGGGGCCAAGTCCGGGCTCTAGGGGGGATGATTAAACACGTCCCATTCAAATTGGCGCAAAAGATTTTGTGTTCTCTGACACTGTGAGGGCGAACGTTATCGCGCAAGATAACAATTCCAGATGTCAGAAGGCCACGACGTTTGTTCTGGATGGCTCTTTTCAGTTTCTTCAAAGTGTTACAGTAAACTTCAGAATTTATTTTCTTACCCCGTTTCATGAATTCGACCAGCAAGATCCAAAACGGACCCGAGCATACCAAAACACGGTTAACATAATCTTCCTCGATGTCAAAGTTTGACGGGCTTTCCTCAGACGGTTTGGAGAACCGGCATGACCCCATGCCATTGACTGTTGATTTGTTTCAGCATTTACATATGCAATCCAAGTCTCGTCGCCAGTCACTATTCTATTCAATAACTTCTCCCTTTCCGTGTTGTACCGGGAAAGAAAGTCAAAGGCAGCACCAATTCGAATATTTTTGTGGGTCTCCGTGAAAATCTTTGTTACCCATCGAGCACAGAAATTCCGATAGCCTAATTTTTCGGCGACAATTTCGTAAAGAACAGTCCGAAAAATGTTCGGAAATTCTTGAGAAATTTCCGATATTGTGAATCTACGGATCTGACGAATTTTGTCTTCAATTTGTTCAACGAGATTATCATTCATTACAAAACGGCCTCCCACTCCTTGATTCATCATGGATGCTTGTTCTCCCTCCTTTGAAAAACCTGACCCATTGACGCACTACCACTTCACTCGTAATGTTTGGGCCTTATATGGCACACAGTTCACGATGAATGTCCGCTGCTGACAGTTTTTTCGCCCAAAGAATCTTATTACTCCTCGTACCTCGCATTTGGCAGGATTTTCAGTAGCAGCGTACATTTTGTGACATTATAACGAGGAAACGCGCGATAGTTTCACACTCTCCCTAAGATTGCTGAAAATTTACGGAATTACAGGTTGCTTGATTTAGCAATGATTGCGCTCCGTCCACTGCTAATAGTGCCACGCCTCGGCGGAAGTTAATTTTCGAAATGTCCTTTTATTACAAATTAAAAAAAAATAGTGGTGTGGTAGAGAAGAACGAACAACCCTGGTGAATTTACCGGCGGCAGAAGTCTGTGACGATGGAATTTGGAACCTCATTTACAGCTATGATAATTGTTTTAAAAAATACTTCGATTATGCTGAGAAGTGGCTGAAGAATGTGCATTTCAAACGTGAGTAATAAAAAACGTACCATTTCATCAGTTTTTTTAAATTCATAAACGGAAGTTTCTTTCCGATTTGCCCTCGTATACAATTAACCTCGTAAAATTTACTTGTAGAATTTTTTGTATATATTTAAACGAATCAAAACTGTAAGAAGAAGGTGTTCTGTGCACCGAAACCACTACACTGGCTGCGCCACTCTATACAAGCAACAGTATTTAGAATTAAGTGGATTTTCAATTCTGAAATTCCAAATTCATACCAGGAATTTAAAGTAGGAATATTTGATTTTTTTAATACGAGAATTTCCATATTTAAATAAAGGGAAAATTAGTATAAAAATTTTCTGGCGTGAATTAGGATTCTTTGAACTATGGAAATTTTAGAGCGTATTCTACTATGGGAGTTAGCGGTTTAATTCATTGAGGAGCGGTGAGATACATTATATCCCACAAAAGATTAATGAGGATTTGCACCAGAAAAAACATTAATAAATTTTACTTTTCTAACTTTAGTGGGGGGGGGGGGGGAAACTAGAACTAAAACTAAATTACTTTTCCTTTTTTTGAAATACTTATTTTTGAGATATCATAATGCATTTTGACGTTACAAAAATGCAATCACTTTCCCCTGAAGGGTTGAAAGAAACGTTATATTTTATATATCGTAAAAGAGTTCTTTATTTGTAGTTATGGCTTTTACTTTTACATTTAAAATTGGCCAAGTTTAAAAATATTGGTATACATTTCAATGAACAATCTCCAATTAGTATAATAGCATATCATGAACTATTGAGAAGTAAAATCAAAATTACTGAAATATGATTTAAAAATTAAACTTAATCGTATTAGAGATTTTAAAATTATGACTGCTTCATCAATGATTTTAATTGATCTACATATCTAATCTAACATGTGAAATTACATAGCATTTTTACATTTTAATTGAAGTTTATTAAATATTACTTTCTGAAATCTTATTAAAGGAGCTCTATACATGTAATTCACTGTAAGAATTCTTTACGACCAGACATGGCTCTAACTCTTGCAGTTCTTTAACAACTCCGTCAGGTTTTAAAATATTCGTATAAATTTTAATGAATAGTCTCTTGGTATATAACAACGTGGCATTTAGTAATCTTTAAATTTGGAGAACTCATATCAGATTCATTGAAATAACTGACTTAAAAATTAAAATTTGTCGTATTAGTACTTTGAATACCACTACGTCTTTATCAAAAATATTTAATTTCACTGCACTACAAAATGATATAAACTTCAGAAATCACATAATATATTTGAATTTAGGAACGAAAACTTACTAAAATTCAAACCGTGATATTTTATTAAAGAAATATTTTATATTTTATTTCGTATAAGGATTCTTTATAACCAGATATAGCTATTACACTTACATATTTTAAAATATTCGTATAAATTTCTATGAATAGTTTCTGAATTCTTACAACAGTGCATCATTTAGTAATCTTTAAACTTTGAGAATCGAAATCAAGAGCAATGAAATAAATTATTTAAAAATTAATACTATATCGTACTAGTGCTTTGAGTTTCCGAAATATTCTCTCAAATTTTCTAATGATTCATTTCTTTTGCTTATCATTCAAAATTTAAATGTTCTCATCTTCACGGAAGCGTGAATGATTAAAAGTAATGTTCAGTAATTTCTTGTTCCGCTTCTTCAAAATTCTCAAAGAGAGAAATCAATAAAAGGTGTCCTTAAGCAAGCAACACTTACACTCTGAAATTAACTTATTAAAATCTAACTAATGCATTTGAAATGTCTCAATATTGTTTCATTAAAATACAGTTCCATTAGGAAAATATATAAAATAAAATAAAAGATTTCAAAATTTTACAGGCATTGATAATGCAAGGAAGAACACGATTGCCAGTTTGACCTTTATTTTCATCCCGAAAATTCAACATCAAACCGAAAACTTTTGAAGGGTAATTTCCACTTTCTGTAATCAACAAATATCTGACATTAAATAAGTCTGAAAATTCTCTTTGTATTTTCTGGTGCAAATCAGTCTTTTTTTTTTTTTTTTTTTTTTTTTTTTTTTTTTTTTTTTTTCAAAATTGGTGGCCAAACTTGCAATCCTGCAACACTCGCATTTTATTGGGGGGAAAATCTGAACATTTTAATAAACAATTTATAAATACAACATACACACATGTACAGGGAGTCGAAAAGTATGGAAACAGTCGATTAACTCAAGAAAAATATATCAGACTTAAAAAAAAGTATATTTCATTCCGCCTAATTTAACCCTTTGAGCTCTGGGGTGTAAATTTCTTCAAAATTCCAAACGTCACATTGGCACCAGTATTTTGCAAAGAAAAAAGCCGGTTAACGATAAACACGAAAAAAATGCATTAAACCTTTATCAAATAATTTTGGACGAATTTTCTGGTGCCATTGTGACATTTCGGAATTAAAATTATGTGGTAGAAAATTCTACCAGCAGAGTTCAAGGGGTTAACGGGAATTGCATCAGAACGTTTTTCGAAGTTTTATATTTTTTTATGGTAAAAAAAACTGCAACATTGTTTTTCTTATTTAAAAATTAAATTGTTCGATTTTTCCAGTGAAATATATTTATGCAGAGACATTATTGCTTGCCTCTCAAGGGGAAAAGAGTACCTTTATCTCCAGTTATTGTTTTTACTCTTAGAGTTACGTTACAAATTTGCCAATTTTTAAAATATTCGTATACATTTGAATGAACAATCTGATAATTAGCATAACAGCATGTCATTAATCATGAAATTTTGTGAAGTGAAATCAAAATCACTGAAATATATGATTTAAAAATTAAACAGCATCGTATTAGTAATTTTAAAATTACGACAGCTTCATCAAGGATTTTTATTGCTTTAAACATCTAATATAAACATGTGAAATTACGTAGCATTTTTACATTTTAGCTGAGGTTTATTAAATATCAGTTTCTTAGATTTTATTAAAGGAGCTCTATGTATGTTATTCACTGTAAGATTGCTTTTCGACCAGACATGGCTCTAAATCTTTCATTTTCTTAACAACTCCGTCAGGTTATTAAATTTCCGTATAAATTTTAATGAATAGTCTCTTGGTATATAACAACGTGACATTTAGTAGTCTTTAAATTTTGAGAAATCAAATAATATTCATTGAAATAACTGACTTAGAATTTAAAATTTGTCGTATTAGTACTTTGAATACCACTACAGCTTTATTAAAAATATTTAATTTCACCGCACTACTAAGTGCGGTGTTATTTAAGTGAGTTATATAAACTTCTGAAATCATAAAATATATTTAAATTTATTATGGAAAACTTACTAAATTTCAAAATGTGATATTTTATTAAAGAAATACTTTATAATTTATCTCCTGCAAGGAATCTTTACTAACAGATTTAGCTATTACACTGACATATTTTAAAATATTCGTATAAATTTCTATATATAGATTCTGGATTCCTACAACAGCGCATCATTTAGTAACCTTTAAAGTTTGAGAAGAGAAATCAAAGGCAATGAAATATTTTTTTAATTAATACTATATAGTACTAGTGCTTTGAGTTTCCGAAATTTTCCCTCATAACTTCTAATGATTCATTTCGTTTGCTTATCATTCAAAATTTAAATGTTCTCATCCTCACGGAAGCGTGAATGATTAAAATTAATGTTCAGTAAATTCTTGTTCCGCTTCTTCAAAATTCTGAAAGAGAGAAATCAATAAAAGGTGTCCTTAAGCAAGGAACACTTACGCTCTGAAATTAGCTTATTAAAATTTGAATAATGCATTTGAAATGTCTCAATATTGTTTCATTAGAATACAGTTTCATTCAGAAAATATACAGAACCAGGTAAAATACTTCAAAAAATACCAACTTTGAAAATGCAAGCAAGGACAGAATTGCTAGTTTGGCCTGCATTTTTATTCCGAAATTTCAACGTCAATAACTGACAACCTGACAATAAATAAGTTTGAAAATTCTCTTTGAATTTTCTGGTGTAACTTAGAGGTTTTTTTTTTTTTTTTTTTTTTTTTTTTGGCAGAAGTGGAGGCAAAACCAGTAACCCTGAGCAAGATATGCGATCCTGCAACACACGCTTTGTAAAGGGGAACATATATATGAACATTTTAATTTACAGTTTATAAATATAAAACACACACACATGTAGAGGAAGTCAAAAAGTAAGGAAACAGTCGAATAATTGAGGAAATACATATTGCATTGAAAAACGGCAAATGCTTTTTAAATAATTTTAAAAAAAAGCTATTCAGTGTTAATAAAGTTGAACGCATATCTCGAACCCTGGAGTTCAAAATGTGTCCAACTTTGAAATCTTGAATTATAACCCCCACTTTCTGTTGCACATTCGGATTCTACGGGAGAAAATACGCAACTTCCGTGGGGGAAAGTTGGCGCAGAGGTGGTGACTATTAACCCATTCGTGCCCAGCATCTTTTGCGTAAATTTTATTTGGTTGGCACCACTATTTTTAGAAGATTTAAGTTTAGTTCATTAATCACGAAAATGCATCATTTCAATAAAATAATTATTGCTTTTCTTTTTTACCGGTGTCAAAAACAGTGCTGAATGCACCTTTTGAAGCGTCCCTAAAAAGGGACACTAGGCACTAATGGGTTAACACCAATAATATTTTCTAGTATTTTGCAACTAAATTAAAACTAAGAAATTTTGTCTATAGATAAGCTGAAAAATGCTATTAAATTTAATCATGTCATTAAGTACATGCTCCACCTCTGCACTCATTCTCCATTACTGGCGTAATTTTTTTAGTTAACAGGTTTTGTTCGAACCATCACAGATGACAGTGTAATCTAGCAAAAAACGGAAAGATACATATTTTTTCCCTAACTGTTTTTTGCTATCTCGTAATCTGATTGCTACAATCTTTTGTTATTAACGCGACATATCTTTTCTGAAATTGTGTTTAGCGAAACCATCATTCGTTTTTTTCCGATGAAAAAATAATATAAACTTTAACTTCTAACTTACATAATTGTGTGTGCGATCCTAAGGAAAAAGAAAATACATTTTCCTCTTTTTCTGTGATTTAAAACCGATTTTGCATCGCACAATTGTGTTGGTCCTCCCTTGACTTAACCTCACATCGAATTTTTTTTTATTTGTTTCAGTCAAATATGATGCTATTAATTAGGGTTAATCACCGAGATTTTTAATTTCTACTACAATTCTTCAAATTTTAAAGAGTTATATATTTTTATCATGAAAAAATAATACAAACATATTAAATAATTTGTCTGTTTATATATTTTCTTATCTAATCAATCAATTCAAAATATTTACCTGCGTTTATTCTAAACATTAACATGCGGCTGTCTTATAATGTGTAAATATACCCCTCCCCATCCCGAACAGGAAAAGAAAAAAAAGATGATTGCGGTGTGTGAGAGTCATCTCTTGAGTTCAAAGGGTTAATAAAAGGAAAATTCTAATTAAATATTCGGGGCTTAATGTGGCGTTTAGGCGTGAAAGTAAGTGGTCCAACTATTAACGCTGTCTTTAAAGGAGTTAAGGCGTACTTTACCTTTTCAAAAATTATTTTTTTTAAATATGTTTTTTTTTTTTTTTTTTTTAAATGGTTTACATGATGAACTCACACTATTTACATATTGAAAAGATAGTGAATTTTCAAAAATAATTTTTTTAAATAGTTGCATATTTAATTAAAATTTTAAAAAAATTTTGAAAAAATGGCATTTTTAAAAATCTTTACTATTTCTTTAAATATAGATGATTTTGTACAACTTTTTGGTGTAAGATTCATTAAAGGTGTGTTACACAAGACTGCGCATGGATTTTTAGATACATATAATGTAACATTCAATACTTTTTTACTAATAAATATAGTAAACACCGATGAAATCTAACATATCTTCATATGCTTTTTTTTAAATAACAAAAGCCCCGGAGGCAAATTCCACACGTGAAATCATTACATATATAACAGACTTCGTACACGTCAAGATGCTTCAAAAGATTTTAAGAGTTTTAGTACCAGAGATTTCATAAAGTACTCATTGCTACACTGTAAAATAATAATAATAATAAATAAATAAATAAATAAATAAATGAATGAATGAATGAATAATAAACCGAACGATTTTACGGGCAGTCGGGATGCCTTTACAATTGTCTTTTTTTAATGGAAACATTACGGTAAATTCCAGAAAATTTTCTAAAAATCGGAAACGCTTCCTGAATTTACTGCGATTTTTCCGTTAAAAACATTGAATTATGATTACAAGTACAATTAAAGTCGTCCGTTTTATTTACATTTTATACCTGAAGATATAATTTTTCTTTCATGAAATAAACAAATATAAGCACGTCCTTGAAGCGTACGAATCCTGTATAATAAAGAATATGAGCAAAAAAGTTTAAAACTCTATGACATACACAAATAATCCTTACTATTTTTAAAACAGGAAAACGATGAAAATATGAACATGAAGAAAAATCCATTTAAATTTTTAGTTTTATTGGTATTTGCGCAGAATGTATTAACAAAATTTACAATATCTCTTGATATTGCAAATATCGATAGTTAAAAATATAGATGCCAACATCTTCCGCTTTTATGTACCACATACATTGTATACTAAATTTTACCATTTTAAATCACCGTAATTTGGCGATTAATTAAGGCAAATATTTCTATTAAATTTTTGCGGGCCGAAGAATCGGAAAGGTTGGCAGCTATGGTA
Organism: Maratus speculifer; assembly: GCA_964019185.1. Taxonomy (NCBI): domain Eukaryota; kingdom Metazoa; phylum Arthropoda; class Arachnida; order Araneae; family Salticidae; genus Maratus; species Maratus speculifer. The sequence goes on from OZ025299.1 coordinate 273,801,857, forward strand.
AAAATGGTGTCAGAATATTCACAATTAAATGAGCTTTCATTTGATAGTAAAAAGGAAAATTGACATTTTGACCAATTTTGGGGTAATCTGTCCCCTTAAAAGCTACTGCATTTATAATATGAAAATAATTTTTAAAAATGTTATCATTATTAATATTATGGTACTTATTAGTTAAATTTTGAAGCTCATACAAACTCTCAAAAATTGCAATTGTCTTCTAAAATTGCCTAAAGAACTACCGGAAAGAATCCTTCAAAAACTTTTTAAAACAACAGAAAAATACCACCGGAAAATTTTATCAAACATTCACAGAACATAACCAAAAACTCTTTAAACGAAATTCTTCACTGATAAATGCAAGGCTTTTATGTCGGTAGTGTGCAAGAGTTCTATATATTATTTCTTAATACAAGAACTTCCATAGCGTGACTAAAGATGAATATTTCCTCACGTTTTTAAAAAATACACAGTAAACAGGAATATATATACAACACGCAATGCAAACTACTTACTACTGGTAAAGACATAAAAAAACACCTAATATTATGTTTTCGAATTACAATCAGATGGAAATAGCCTGCACTATAAACGAACTAAAATATTCCGAATTCGTGTAGCAGAACATCTGTGCTTTTCTTTTATTAGAATTTTGAAGCAATTTTTAAACAGAAAACATTCTTTTTTTCGTTTTCTTACTTTTTTATTCGGTTGTGAAAATACATTCTTCGGTAAAATACATTCATAAAGATTTTCAACGAGAAAAATCGATAAGATGTTATCCAATAAACTTTAAATGTGTTAAATTAGATGGATGTTTAATAGGACTTATGCATTAATATTTATTAAATTTTGTGTTTCAAGCAATATATGTTTGCATTTGTTTATGTTTGTATAAAACGACAACAGAAAAATAATTAAATTGTATTTCACCCAGTTTCTTTCACTAAAAATCGCTAATTTTTCTTATAAAAACATTTTTTAATTCCTCAACCCTCTGATTATTGGCAGGTTTGTAGGCTATTTTTATAATCAGTTGCACCAACATTTATATAAATTTTACTTTATGGTAGCTTTTTCTTGAAAATATACTGTGCTATTGTATAGCAGAGATTCATTTTCAAAAAAGCGATACACTGGGGCGTATATGTCCCAACTTTTGGTAAAGTTCCAATTCAATGTTAAGTTCTATTTTTCAAAATGTAAATTTCCTTACTTTTCGTTATATTACAATATATTTTTTAAAAAATGTTAAATTTATGCATTTTATTTGCAGTTAATAATCAGTTTTTTTCAAAAGTACTGAATTTCTCAGCTAAATTAAAACGAGGAAAATAAAAACGGACAAAAAGTCACATTGCCTTTTTTCTTCTAGAAAAGTTCTGCGAAACCGTACATTTTACACGAGGCAACAAAGGAATAGTTTAGACTATACCAAAAGCATACGCTAGCATCAATCTGTTAATTTGAATTTATCGCTAGGAGCAAAATTGGAAATTTTATCATCATTAACAAACAAAAGATTAATCGTTATACTACATAATGACCATAAGATCAATAATAATCTGTAATATCGCAAATGCTTTACAGTGATGCCCTTAATGGGTAATCATCAATGTATGAAATTTTAAGAAGGTATGAAAATTTAAGTTCATATTTTTTAATGTGTGAAATTTTGATCAGGAGTTTAAGTGTTGTCCATGAAACTATGAATTAAAGGAAATGACAAATACTTAAAGTAGTAAAACTTCAACTGTAACTGCTTCCGCAGGAGAGCTTATTACTACCGGGAAAACTTCTACCAGTTATTCAGAACTTCTATCACACGGTGACTAGTGACATGTATCAACTAAGCGCTAGAGATCAAGAGGTTAATGTATTATTTCTTCCAATATGACTGTTTCCTTCACTTAATATACTTCGACTATTTCATGCTCAAATTGTTTAATAAAATGAGTAAAATACATATTTTAAAATTTATGTATTTCTGCATATCATAGATGGTCCCTGAAACTATCATTTTGAAGTTTTTTAAACAAAATTCGAAAACTACTTTGAAGAAAATAAATTGAAAATGAGACTTTGAATGAAACATGACGTAACAAATACATAGCTGCCAACTTTTACGCATTTTCCTGACACAAAAGTTTTATAATAAATATTGTCTTATTTAATCATCGAAATCTTGTGATTAAACAAAAGGAAAATCTCTGTACAATTTTAGTAGTAGCAAAAATGCGTAAAAGTTGGCAGCTATGCAAATATAAATCTATCAAAAAAAATTAGGTTGCAATTTGTATTTTTATAGAATATTAATTTCATAATTTATAACTTATATTTAAAAAAACATTTTTCATTAAAAGTTTTTCAAGTTTAATGTATTTGTGTTTTATTTTTATTATTATAACCGCACGAAAAATTACCGGATATCAATAAAAATATGAAAATGTAATTTAACATTAAAAGCTCTAAATTTTGAAAATTTATAATTTAAATTATTATCATCGAATTGGCTTGAATTTTTTTTTTCTGGGCATAGATTGAACCAAAGATTTTAAATATAATGTCAAAATTGAATATTGAGTTTGGAAAATCGTTGTCTTGGTTTTGATTTGTAGATGACCCTCTAAGAAAATTTCTATGCATCATTTAAAAGTAGTCTTCATTTCCAATCCATAAAAATACAAATTGCAGCCTATAATTTTTTTGATGGATTTATATTTGTTATGTCACCTTTCATTCAAACTCTCATGTTTAATTTTTTTAAAGTAATTTTCGAATTTTGATTAAAAAACTTCAAAATAATAGTTTCAGGTACCATCTGTATTTGATTTATAGATGATCCTCTAAGCAAATGTTTATGCATCATTTAAAAGTAGACTTCATTTCCATTCGTTTTGTTCCGGACAATTTTTCTATTGTAAGTATTTACTGAGTAGTATATCTTTAATACCTTTTTCCACGACTGTACACCTAAAAGTCGATAATTTACGTGAAAAGTTCATAAAACGTAGCAATTTTTTCTACAGCAAAAGTGCAATCTAAACAATGTAGTATTAATGTAACTCCATTACATGTTTCGAAAATAGGAATCTAATGTATGCTGCAAGAGGCATGAAATATGTACGACAGAGATTTGGTTCGACAATGATGGACAAGCTTACATTTACGATGCCGCTAATGCCGTTTCTCTCTACTAGATAACAGCTTGTTGGTGTTAACAAGCGATATTGATTCGGACTTTCTCTGGATTACCGAGTTTATTTGATTTTGTGTAGCATTGTGTGATTCTCTACAGTAGAATCAAGCTGAAAAGCTGTAGTTCAGAATATATTTTATAGAATAATAAATGAAGAGCTTAGTGGAAAAAAGATTTTACGTAAAAAAAAATTATGAGAAAATTAAAATGAATTCTTATTGCTGTAAATTATACTTAATTATTTTCGCTTTGATATTTCCAGTTTATATGACAATAGATGGTACTGAAGTTTTTGAAAAAAAAGATCTGATTATGATATTTTTTAAATATTAAAATTATCAATACTACTTAAACACTCGATACCACTAGGGCTTTCCCTGTCATATAACATAACTGAAAATTTTTTAAACCAATATTTTTCTTTCATTTATTATACATATTCGTTTTATATGACCCTCCAACAACACCATACTTTAACGAATATTCTTTAAATGCAAACGAATTAATCTTTTGTAATCATGCAGCACGTGATATAGTTTTGAAAAATCCCTGCTTTAAAATTATTATAAAATTATTGAAAATTCGAAACAATACATACAGTTTTGAAAAGAAATGTGCTTGATTGGATAATATTTTTCGTGTTTGACAATACAAAAATTGTAATTAAAAGAAATTTAGAAGTTGGAAAAATTTCAATAAATGTGAAATTTATGGGCCAGGAGTTGCCACCGTCAATAAAATGACAGCGATACTCACGGGTATGTGTTTTCTTTAAAATGTTATCATTTATTTAAATACGAAATATTGATAAATAAAGTTTCAGATCTTCATTTCAATAACAGTCGGTATTTTAATTTTAGAACAGAGTTGCTAGTTTGTCCCCCGCTTTTACTCAGAAATTTCAAGTTCACACCAGATATAAAATATAGTAATTTATTCTTAATTTAATAAGAGCCATTTTGTGGAAACCTAAAGCATAAATTCATCTTTCAAAATTTATGGTAAGTGGTAATTTACTGTTTCAAAAAAGCGGTGCCAATCAAGAAATGTGAATTTTAAAAGAGTAGCCCTCTGCAGGGCTCCCAAACGGTCCGCGAACTGAACATCAGTATTTTTTAACAGAAAATTTCATAATACGTTTGAGCTAGAATCAACTTCCAAACGTGGTTTCTTGACAATTTGCAAGAAAAATCTAAAAAGAAAATTTCTCTAAAAAAATTCTGATGTTCAGTTCGCGGACCATTTGGGAGCCCTGCCTCTGGCAACACTGTTCCTCATAACAACTTCTTTTATAAAATTAAGCAATTTTAACCTTCTAATTGCCAGGGTAGAATACATCATAGAAATTTTGTAATTCGTAGAAACTGAATATACACATGAAAGCTTCAATAAAATATTCCATTTCATGTAGTGAGAGAATTTTTGCTATTAAATAAAGCAAATATTGCGATTTTAATTTTCGCGTCTGAATTTGTAACTTTTGAATTAAAAAATCCACTAAATAAGAAATACTGATGGTAGTGCATATGCTACCATGGACATTAGAGGGTTAAAGAAAATGTAATATAGCATGTTCTTCAATAAAGCTTTTTAACTAGTACTTTATCGTACGATTCTTCTTTTTTAACTGAAAATTATTTTCGAGGTGGAGTCTTGTAGCGTTGACACGTAGTTTAGTAGTTCAAATAATGGAGTTATGAATGAAGAGTTGTGCGTAGAATTTTGTATTCAATGAGGAAGTTGTCACAAGAGAAATGCTGTTTTGCTTTAAAATAAGATCAGAATTATAATTACAAGTATTACCGGTTGTTGCTGACTTTTTATTTAGGTATTCATAATTTTTTTCTAGTTAGCTTGACTATTTTTTTTTTTTTGCTTTATAAAATAAGGATTTTCCTTAAAAAGAATTTAAAAAAAATTCTAATCAAAATTTTGTGGTGTGAATTCATTATTTCTTCATAAAAAATCCACCTGATGTGGCAACACTGCTGATTACTGCCGCAAAAAAATGCCCCATCAGAATTTCCATGCGAAATTTCGTCTTATTTAATCTATTTATTGACGGATATATATATGCTTATAAATATGGAAACACATCTATTTGTTTTTACTGGTTTCAATTTGCCCATCTTTATCCTTGCTACAAATATTAAAAAGTTTGGCAATGCCTAAAATTTATATTTTTAAAAATACTGTGTAATAGTATACGGGTTTTTTCTTTAATTTCTGCCTGTGTTATAATTTTTTGGTACTCTGTAACTTCTATCATTATTTTATATTTTCACAACAGAAACCTTTCATCGAAGAGCTTATTCAGAATATTTTTTAGTACAAAATTTGTACTTATGAATTTTTAAGGAAAGCGAAAATCGTTTGAAAACGAAGGGGATATTGAAATTTATATTTATATTTTAGAGAATTCGAAATGTCTCGCTGGTAAAAATATTGAAACATTTCCATTATATAAGATTTATATTTATTAAATGCAGCGAAATGTGTTTTATTTAATTTAACTGAGCTGTCATTTACTTATTACACGTTAACGTGTATTGCAGTTTATTATTATCCAAAGGAAATAAATGATAGATCATATTAAACTTGAATTTAAATTTAATTGCACTGATATGATGCAGTAATTAGTTAATTAAAAGTATGTATATATTATAACATTTCAAATAAGAAAATGCACAATTGCGTGTTACTTTAAATTTTTACTAAATTAAAGATATAGATAAATTATTACAGTTTTTTTTAATTTATTGAAAAATATGTTTACACTTTATTATTTTAATAGACAGGATTCCCACGCTTCAGGGAATTTTCCAGTTGAAATACCAGTATTTTTTTTATTGAAAATTATATCTCCTAATTTAAACCCACGATTTTTCGCCTTTCTTAAACAGAGATTTTCTGTAAGAAATTACTGGTGTCGAAGAATTTTCTGATCTGGAAATTTCCGGTAGCATAGCAACCCTGATACAGTTATACTGATGGTAAGGAAATTATTCGTTGTTGTTGTTGTATGTATGTCGGCCGATTATCTACGCTATGGGATATAGGCCCTATGGGGTGGGATGCCCTCCGTGGGGGTCTTTCTAAGGGAACCTAACCCGTATTTACGCAAGGTTCGAAGAAAACAACGGAAAACTCCGAACGGTTAGGCCGACGGTCGCGATTGGGTTCGAACCCAGCACCTACCGTCTACCAGTTTGGAGGTCAGAACCTCGCGGCCACTGGTGGGGCCGGAAATTATTCGACTTTCAAATTTTACAACGGTGTTCTGTTTGTCCTGGTTGTCAAAGTTGTCCAAAAGCATTGAGTTTTTCTTTTAAGGTTTTATTATCCGCAACTTATGTCAGAGAAAAAAAAAATATATCACTGATTATTCCAGGAAATTAATCGATAGTCAACATGTGTTTAAATTTACGAAACCGTAAAGCAGAGGTATCAAACTGTGACTCGTCGTTACCACTAAAATTTTATATTATCCTTGACCTCTTTAAATATCTAAACTCTGCGGTTCAAATAGTGAACTATTTCTGAAAAATTAGTGCTGTCCGCACATACCTTTGCCATAAGGCAATAATGGAGTTATAAATGAAGATACATATAGTGTATTGTCTAACAGTTCCATGCAAGGCAACTGCGGAAGATGTCATAAGATGAAGGCCGTTGTTTTTTAAATCAGATCTTTTTTTTTGCCGCTATTGAAAACTTCCATCAGTAAACTTCATTTGGAAATTTCGTCTTATTTAAGTGTCTTATTCATGGAAAAACTGTCACACAAACATCGTAAAAAATGTATATATCTTTTTACAGGTGTCAGTCTACCAAGTATGATAATCTTTAAAAATATACTGACAGGAGGTTGTCTTGGTTGTCACAATATGGCTCAACAACTACTGCTAAAAAAAACATACACCAGCAAAAATGAATGTCACTTTTTGCATTTTTTAACTGAAATTTTCCTTTAAATAAGGCGAGTGAATAACGAAAAAATTACTTAAATTTACCGATGGAAGTTTGCCTCAACGGTAATGAACCACTGCGAAAACAGTTACAGCTGAAGCTTCAGAATTAAAACGTATGTCAGCCCCTCTTTTTCAATAGTTCCATGGTTAAACAATGGAGTTATGGATAAAGAGGAGACATATAGTGTATCGCCTGGCAGTTGCGAGTGAAGTAACTGAGGCGGTTGTCACAAGATGCCAACTGTTTATCTTAATAGGACCAACAGTTTCTGATTACCGCCGGTGAAAACTTACACCAGAAAGCTTGAATAGAAAATTACATCTAACGTCATTTCCGGCGTGTAATCCGCGGTTCAAACAATCATGTTTTTAGCCCCAAAAAATTAAAGATTCGAACGTGTCTTTTCAGATAGTGATAAATATTCGGCTTAAATTACTATATAAAATTTCCGGGTCGAAAAAGAACTGTTTGATCCCTGAATCATACACCGAAAATTATTGTTATTAAAACGTCTTGCTGATGTAAAATTTCTCATACAAATATATTGAAAGTACTGTATTTATTTTTACTGGTGTTAATTTGGCCATCTATTATAATTTTTTCATTGACACGGATAGTAGGTTGTCTTGGTTGTCCCAATGTGACGGAGCTACTACCACCGAAGTAGACTTTCACCGATAAAAATAAATATCTATTTTTGCCATTTCAATTATCTTTGTAATTTCGCATTAATGAGGTGTTTAAATAATAAGAAATTTTTTAATTAAATTTACTGGTGGCAATATTCGCAGGGTTAGCTAACCCCTGCAAAAGTAGTTACTGCTTCACGATTTTAATGCCTTATAAGTTCATCTTTCTTAATAGTTCAATGGATTAAATGCGCCAAATCTCGCTTTATTTAAGGAGATACTTTTTATAAGAAAATACTTCTACCGAAGAATTTTACGTTCATGAAACTTTAGAACAGTTACGACCCTTTAGTAAGGCCTTAAAGTGAGCTATGCAGCGTTTTTTATTGGACTTTTCATGCAATAATTAATCTTCCCACTGCCGCGACCGGATATATCCATTCACTAGGCTGCAGGTTATACTGCAGTTAAAGCTTTATTTAAATTAATGTAATTCTACAAATATAATTCAATTTTAAGAAATTACGTTATGATTGATTCTTTTCAACACTTATAAGCATATACAAGACAAAAAATTATATCATGATAGAAAATACCTCTTTTATTAACATTTAAAATAAGTTGCAGAGAAAAAAAATTACAATTTTGCCCTTTTGCTCGGCGGTCAGGGGGTTCAAACGAGTCTAGTTCTAGAAAAAAGAGGTGTCTGCTACTAGCATATCTTAAGTTCTAAAGATTATTATGCACAGCAAAATATTTGATGTACCGTAATTTCGGGTGTATAAGCCGCGGATCAAACAAGTCTTTTTCGACCCAGAATTTTTTAAGAAGCAAATGTTACTACTTAGATCGCCGTAAATATTTGTCTTCAATCACTAAATAAGATTTCTGGGTCCAAAAAGAATTGTTTGATCCGCGGCTTATACACCCGAAATTACCAGGTTGTTCAATAAGTTTTGTCGTTCGATCACAATGTTATGGTTCAAAATACACTTTATTATTCAGTATAATCTCCTTGAACATTAATGAACTTGCTCCAACGATCCTCCAATCTGTGGATCCCATCCCTGAAGTGAGATTCCGGAAGGTCTGCAAAATACGCTTCAACAGCCGTTATGACCTCTTTATTTGACGAAAAACGCTTGCCACGCATAAATTTTTTGAGTTCTGGAAACAAATGGAAGTCGCTGGGGCCAAATCTGGTGAATACGGCGGATGCTCCAACAATTCGAACTTTAATTCATGGATTTTAGCCACTGTCAAAATGCTCTTGTGACACGGCGCGTTGTCCTGATGAAAAAGGATGTTTTTCTTCTGCAAACCGGGTCTTTTTTTACGAATTTTTTCTTTCAACTGGTCCAAAAGAATGCAATAGTATTCAAAATTAATTGTTTTACCAGTTTGCAAGTAATCCACAAATAAAATTCCTTTCGCATCCCAAAAAACTGATGCCAGAACCTTCTTGGCCGATTTCTGGACATGAACTCGTTTCGAAGCCGAACAACCAGGTTCACACCACTCTTTAGCCTCTTGTTTTGATTCAGGATCATGGTGATAGACCCAAGTCTCATCCATAGTGATGAATCGACGCACAAAATCCACTTTATCCATTTAAAACGCTCCAAATGTTGTTGAAAAAGTCGCATTCGAATGTACTTTTGTTCCATTGTTAGCGAATGCGGCACCCATTGTGCACACAGCTTTTTAAAACTCAAAATTTCATTTAAAATATGACTCACACTGCCTAATGAGATGTGTAGAGCCTCTACTAAGTCCCTCTCAGTCAATCGACGATCTTCCAAAACCATATCCTGTACTTTGGCTACGATTTCTGGTGTTGATGCGGTTTTTGGACGTCCTTCGCGTGGATCGTCTTCAAGGCTTGTACGACCACGTTTAAATTCAGCAACCCATCTTTCTACTGTTCTAAATGAAGGTGAACGTTCATTATACACTCTTAACATTCGTTCGTGAATTTCTTTTGGTGCTACACCTTCCAAAAATAAGAATGTTATCACTGCACTATATTCAATTTTTTCCATTGTCGAAAATACTGTGACACGGCGACACTAAATGGCTTGTAAACAAAGTATGAATTGACTGATTGAAATGAACCTTCACATACGTTGATAAGAAGAGTGAACCAACAAAACAAAAACAAATTTGGACTACTAGCAACGCCCTCTCTTATCGACCGACAAAACTTATTGAACAACCTGGTACGGTAGTATTTTGTCAAACACAGTTCTATGCATAAGAATAAAGATCGGCATAATGAATAAGTTTGATATTCAAATGCTCAAAAGCATATCGGGCAACTTTTCTGTTATTTTTAATTGCTAAAAACGCGAAAGGAAACAATAAGATTAAAAGTGTTAAAAAAATCAAATTAGAAGGCACTTCAATGTAGCTTATTTCTTTGTAGCTCTCAATCTGACACATTTTTGCAAAATTTTTTTGGTTAAATTAAATAAAATGGTAAAATAATCTGAACAAAGAATTGCAGCTATTACATTCCACATTCTCTAGCATATATCATTCAAATATTGGAATGCTTCATTGTGCTCATCACAACATAAACGTTTATTGTGATATCGAGCCAAGGCTTTTGCTGCAGTCTCAGAAATTAAGAACAAGAACACTATTAAGCTAAAATAGGCAAAATATACCATTAACCTTTGAGGGGCACTTCTATTCATAAAATTCTGAAATGATTGAATGACACCAGAATTTAAAAATAAATATACTTCAAAATAGAAAAATGCTTTTATTTACGTTATTGATAAAATTAAAATTTTCATTTCAAAATTCTGGTGACAATGTGGCATTTTTCATAAAATTTAGTGGTATATATTTTATACCACCACCCTTCAATGGGTTAACCCATTAACGCCCGAATTATTTTCTTCGCTAAAATTTAAATTTTGTATTTCCCACCACTTTTAAAAACAAATTAATTTTTATCTAAATTTATCGAGGATTCTGTCTCGTGAAAGAAGGTATATATTTTTCTTCCTCTTTACTGGTGGGAAAACCGCTTTCTTGCTGTTTTTGTAACCGTCCTCAAATGAGGACGCTGGGCGTTAATGGGTTAAAGTGCGAACTAGTTGAATTTACCTTACTATGTGAAAATTGTTTGATTTAATTAATAATTAGTACGTTTTAGTGGAATTGGTTGAAATATTTTTCAGTTAACCAAGTTTTTCATCAAATGAAGTATTAAATAGTGGAGAGCATGTGTTACAGAAGACCCAATATGTATTTGACATATTTATTTATTACAATACTTCGACTTCATTTATCTATTATCATCAAATTATAACTTCAGTTATCTGTCTTTCAAAGCTTCACGAATTGTGAAGGATTTTTCATCATCATTTTGAGATCTTCTCTCCGAAATTCGAAGTATGTATATTGTGCAGCATATCTTATCACTTTATATTATTGACGAAATTATTAAAAACTGAGAGAGTAATTGATAATAATCATCTTGATATAAAATATAATAAATAAATAAATAAATATGGATACAGATATATATTGACTACTCTGATCTTATTGCAAATATTTCTTGTATCCACATGAGAATTACCGTAATTTCGGGTGTATAAGCCGCAGATCAAAAAATTCTTTTTCGACCCAGATATTTTTAGGAAACAAATATAAATAGTTAGATCGCCGTAAATATTTGTCTTCAATCAGTAAATAAGATTTCTGGGTCCAAAAAGAATTGTTTGATCCGCGGCTTATACACCCGAATTTACGGTACGAGGGACATTTTTTAACCTTCCTACCCTGTTGAAATTTTACTCAAACTTGATTAAAATATTTCTCACCAGAATTTTTATTTAAATATATTTAACTTACTTATTTAACTTAAATCTTGGTGTTATTTATTTAATTCTGGTTATTTATTTAATTTACTTTATGAAGGATTTTCTGGTTTGAATCGAATGAAACGCATTATAGGACTGGGTCGATTAGACCCATGCAGGGTAGGAAGGTTAAGAAAGAGCTAACTATGAATTTTAAAAATTGAAAATAAACATTCTTAATTGCTCACATTTGAAAGGCACATTATGCAGCTACTCAGGGCTGGCAAGTTTCTGACGGGGTGGTTAAAACCAGTGGTTATAACCGGTTGAAACCGGCATGACAGAAACTAGTTTCTACCAATAAGTAGCAAAAACTGGCAGAAACTAGGAAATAATACTCATAAAAACTTTAATCTGTAATAATTTATAATTTACACATGTATTTAATATGTAAAGAATTTAGTTAAAAAGTTAAAATAAAGATTATGAATGTTATTCAAAGTAGCAAAAAGTTTCAAAAGGATCATACAAATTTAGTTTGTTTGTATAATAATTTTCTGTCACTTAAAAAACAGAAATTTTCATAGCGGTATTGTGATGCTGTACAAGTTTATCTATATATATTATGTTTACAATTGAATTTTTATTTTAAAAGTTTTAAAAACAGAAATTTACAAAAAATCCTGTGATATTTTAACATTACCTTTCAGAATATTTTAAAATAAATAATGCACTTCAATAATTTAAAAATTATCTACTACTACATATAAAGAGGTGGGGAAATATATAAGTAAAAGAGTTTCTGTGATATTCCCAGCATTAAATAAATGTAAGCAAATTTTATGAGCAGCTGCAATAGATCAGTCATGTTTTTTACTTTCATCTTCTAAAGCAACAGTAATAGATTTTATCATTTGTAACAAGTATTTAACTTTTTTACAAATCATGATATTTATTTCCAATTTTAACAAGTGCTATGTCCTTAATGGCATTTTTCATGACTCAATTATCTGCAAATAATATGACTGATTCTTCATAAAAGATTCAAAACTGTCAAATTCCGATACAAATTTATTTAATTTTTAATGAAGACTATTCGCAATATTTTGCTTGTTATTTTTTCTGACTAACAAAACATATATATAAGCAATTTAATGTTACTAAAGTCACAGATTATGCCATGAAATGAGTTTATGCCACTTGTTGCCAGTTTCTGCAGGTTAAAACCGGTTATAACCACTTTTTGCCACTGACATGGCAGAAACCATTTTCTGCCGCCAAAAACCCAGCCCTGCAGCTATTTGTCAACATAATCGCCGTATAAATTAAATTAATTCCATCTCATAAAATTTTACCGCTGGCCTACTCAAAACTCGTAATTTTTAATTCTATCTCGTCAAAGTCTCTCAAAACAGAGTTTTTTGACACATTTTGATAGCATATCCAGCAGAAAGGACAAATTATTAAATTCAACGTGCATGCCAAAACTGATAACGCATTTAGACCATTTATTATTCAAAGACAGTATTATAACCGATTTATTTTGTGTGCCCTTGTAAATGCATTAAAAATTCTATGAATGCCTTATTCTAACGTAATGGTAATACAATTCAGTGTTATATAGTATCACATATGCGTTTCAAAACATTTTCAATAGCATAATGTCTTTAAAATACTCTGCAAAGGATTTTCCCCACAGACCATAATGTAATGTAATTCTTTTAAATGCCCGAGTAAATGAACTATCAATTCGACATACTGCATCGACAATACCAAACATGCCTAGATGACCCCAAATAAGGTTTACCAATTGCATGAAAATTTGAGTATATTTATGAGGACAGACGTACAGACGACCAGACGCAATTGAAGGGGTTAAATAGTCTAAAAACGAGCAAAAAGGTCAAAATATAATTATTTTAATCTGCAGTACTTGTCACAATACGTGTAATATTACATTATATTTTACATAAAAGAGTTTTTTAAAGGAATAAATTTATTTATTCTATGATATTTTATGAAATTTAACATTGTAAGCATTAAAAATCCGTTGTTTGAATAAGTTATCCAAAATTTTGAACATTAATTTAATTTTTCAAAAAGCATAATAGAAATTAATAAATTTTTAAAGTAAAATATTCGGCTGTAGAAAAAGTTTAATACCGTTCTCGACAGTAATATGTTACGAAACACAATATAAAGATGTGTGAGGAAGGAAGAGAATTAAGACATAATTAACACTAGATTTAACGGAATCCTTTCAAAATAGGAACTTAGCTTTGGAGTATATGAGTCTTTAAAATCAGTAATCTACGCCATTTGACGGCATTATTTAAACGGGCGTAAATGATTTTAAATTACATTATTAGATTCGTATACCGTTTTAAAATAAGACACTGATCTTAAGAAATTTATTAAATGATAAAAAAAAGTAGGGAATTTTGTTAATTCAGTATTAAAATAATGATCTAATTTAATTTTTGGAAAGATTAAGCATTTTCAAATGTCCATAAAATTTCGAGTTTAAATACAGACATATAAATGTAAAGGAAATATTATAAAACAGCATACTAATTTTTCACAATTACTAAAGTAGTTGAAAAGTGCAATGACTTTTGTTTGTCTGTCTGCATCTAATGCAAATACACCCAGTTTGCCATGTAATTGGTACAAGTTACTGAAGTTTAATATAGCATGCTACTTTTACAAAATAAACTACGTAGCGTTTAGGGTTCTTTCCCATGGGCGCACAAAATCATTTTACTGCAAGGAGGTGAAACGAGAAAAATAATTTGAAATGCATATTAATGGCGTTACGCTTACTTCAAACATAAGTGAATTGTTATACAATTCTGAGGCTTACAAGTAAGATATTTATGTATTAGGTTGTCCCAAAAGTTTCTTCCTTTTTAGAAAAAAAATAAACTATGGAAATTTCGATAAAGTCAATATTATTTTGTAGAACGCTTGTTCAAATCTGTTGAAAAACATTTTCTATCTTTTCGGTAGTCTATTCAGTAGCGCATTCAGGGTGGGGGTTTTCGAGTACAATGTACTGATATTTATATTTAATTAACTTCGTAAAATTTACTTGTAGAATTTTTTTGGATTTATTTAAACGAAACAAAACTGTAAGAAAAAAGTCCAGTGCCTCAACCCCCCCCCCCCACCCTGGCTGCGCCACTGAGTCTAATAATGCATTCTTTCTAAATCGTTTTTGATTTGATGGAAAAATACTTACCGAGGTGATTTTTAATGTCATTCAAAAAGTTCTTTTTTTGTGTGAACAAAATTTTGAGAGAAAGAAACAAATAGTAATCCGTCGGAGCAATGTCAGGAGAGTAAGGAGGTTGAGTAAGGATGTATCAATCGCGTTCAAGAATTTTGTTTCTGTTAGTCAAAGATACATATGGAATGGAATCGTCATAATGGAAGATACCTTATTTGTTTGCTATTTCGGGGTGTTTCCTGGTTTTTGGCACCTTCAGTTCTTCAATTTTCAAGTCGTAATTTTCCAAATTAATGGTCTGATTAGGTGGAAGTAGCTCGTAGTATATCGAATTTGGCTAGATGGAGACTAAAACTTTCTTCTATAAGAATCCGGCTTTAGCGAAAGGAATGGGAACCGACTGCATCAGTACTGTTTTCATTCCTGGTTGTTATAAAATATCCAACTTTCGTGTACGGGTATTAATCTTTTCGAAAAAGGATCTTTTAGATTTTGGAAGTACGATCTACATAGTTGCTTGCCAACAGGTCATGGGCGGGTCGGCCACTAGCAACTATTTTTATATTCTGTTCGCACCAATATTTTTAAAAACACGTTTTCTAGTAGTTGTCAAAGTGTGGGTAAAAGATTTTTATTTTCAGAAAGATGTGCCAGTTGAATTAAAAAATATAGCATATGAATTGCGAGCTTTTGGGACAACATTTGACTGTCAAAAACAAATTCCTTGCGTTCGATTGAGACGTTGTGACCCACCCGTCCTTCTCTTCGGACATTAACAATAATAATAATTGTTTCAACAGGGCTGCCACAGGCGACTACTTTCATATTTTGTTCGAACCAGTATTTTTCTAATTCAAATTTTGAAGAATAGTCTTCTTTCAAATGTTGTAAAAGCATGTGCTAAGGATTTCGGTTTTGAAAAAGTGGTACCAGTTAGAATTAAAAAAATAGTCGCCTGTGGCAGCCCTGTTTGAATAATATAAACAATCCCCTCCGTAAATACTTTAGAACCTAATAACTTTTTTTTGGAGAGAAGGACTTATAAGACTCCTGGAAATGCAGAAGATGGTTCGGAGAACAAAATAGCACATTGATCAAAAAGGGAAGAAAATTTTGGAACCAGCCAATAAAATGTAGTGAGTGTAGCATTTATAACTCGTTTATATCAGGTTTCTTGAGCATTAAGGGATTCGGGGGATTTTAAATATTTTACTACCAGAATTTTCATAAAGTACCAGTTTCTATAGATGAAGATAGAATTTATTTTCTTTAAATAAAGCTGATATTACCTTAGCAATATTTTGGTAAAAAGTGCTTGAAAGTCCTTGAAGAGTGCGAACCGTGATGTATAGCATGGTTCGTACGGGTCACGGACTTTTCAGATTAGAAAATTCTTCGATACCAGTGTTTTCTAATAGAAATTTTCTCATTTTATAAGACGACAAATATTGTGTTTGAGCTAAATTAATTTTCTTTATTAAAAAAATTCTGGTATTTCACCTAAATTAAACTCTTTCTTAAAATGAGGTGCTTATAAAAGTTTCTAGATTGTATAGAGATTTTCACAAAATAATCGATCGCATTTCTGCCTATTGACGAAAACTGATAAAAGCAAATTTTCATCTTTATTTACTGTTCCTCTTCTGAACTAAAATTTAGCATGCTACGTAGTATGTATGTAAACCTAGTACAGATTATATAAAAAAAAAACTGTATTACCTAACGTGCCAACATTTCTGACTACAACGTTTGATACGACAAGTTAATTTTATATTTGTGTGTCAAATTATCTTTTTACTATATTTATCAACAAAGATTTTTCACAGTTTTCTGTGTATGTTTCGTAATATGCTTGACATGTGATTTTTTGTTCTTGTTAACCTTCCTACCACGTTGAAATTTTACTCAAACTTGATTAAAATATTTCGCACCAGGATTTTTATTTAGTTCCATTTAACATTCTTATTTAACTTAAATCTTTGTGTTATTTATGTAATTTACTTTATGAAAATTTTTCTGGTTTAAATCGTATGAAACGCATTATAGCACGGGGTCGATCAGACCCATTCAGGGTAGGAAGGTTAATATTGAAAATGACTAGTTTCGTAACGTATTTAAATAAATTACTTAAGAATTTATCTTTGTAACAAAAATACCTTCAGTTGTAAAATATTTTATTTATTTATTATACAATTTCGTAAAAACACGAATGATTTGATCAAGGAAATAGAGATTGATACCCAATGTATATTTTACTTGTAAACTTAAAGAAACTATTAAAATTTAGTAATGAGAGATTGTCCATTGGCTCCTAGATTTTTACACCCCTGATCCCGAATAAGTTTGGTTTCTACTCAGATAAATTTTATTTAGTAAATTTCGTGAATTTTAAGTTTAAAAATAAGTTTTTTATTACAAGGCGATGGAATGTTAATACTAATATTTTATGATGATTAAAGATTATTAAATTATTGTTAAAGCAATTGTTTGCAATGTTTTATGTTTACACATTCTTCGATAATTATAATTCATTTTTTCAATGGGAGCTGAATAGTGATGAATTTCAACAAGCAATAATGAATTAAATTTACAATTATTTGTCTTATTTAGAGGACAAGTATGATAACTGGAAAAAAAAGTTTATCCGTACAGATTGTTCTTACCGAAGTGTAAAAAAACATTGTCTTTAATAGGTCTTAAAGTCTCTTCAGGGCGTAAAGAAATTTTAAGCTACGAAATTAAATTTTTCATGCAGAAATTTAAAATCAGAAAATGTGTGTGTCAATATAATTTAAAGAGATACTTATAAAAATATTTTTCGCGAAGATTCTTTCCACCTTGTCACGAGATAAAAAGAAAAACGAAACAACAATTTGACAATATGAGCTTTGAAACTCATTAGTCTCTTAAAACGTTAACTTTTCTTTCACAAACATTTTATCGAAATAACGTTCAAAATGTTTCGCTCGACAGTGATGTCACTTATTGGCTGAAGTAAAAAAAATATTAAGACAATTACGCGTTTAATTGACATCAAATTGTTTAAACTAATCTGTAACACAGGAAGTACTCTTAATTTACTTGAAGAAAATTAAAGTAACTTTATTAGAAACATCAAATGTGAGTCATTTTTGACATTAATTATTAATTAATTTGTACATTTAAAATTAATTTTTCTTAGATACAAATGGTATTAATTATTTGATGCTAGCTTCATTTCAAACATTTCTTTTTAAATATATACAGATATTTTATATATTTTTAAAATACATAGCATACGTTGATAATTGAAATTCTTATAATTTTTTAATTATTTTCACGATTATCGATGATTAAATTATTCATGAAGAGGATTACATTAGAGCTATATTAAAATAAGGTATGCATGGTAATAATTTTCCATTGAATGTGGCAGAATTTTAAGTAATTTTTATTAGTGTTTCTTTACAACCGTTGGGGTAGTTTTGCAGAGATGAGAGAAAATGCTAAAGAAAAGGCCAAGAATCGCAGCCTTTTCTAAAAATTTCACACTTTACTACCAGTATTTTAAATCAAGCATCTTCGTGACAGATTCCTTTAATATCTACAATAGAATTCTATAATAAATATTATTGTTTTTAAATTGTGGTAGGAAAGTGTGAAAATTGTCATAAGGCTGCGAGCCCTGGGCAACGCTGCTACAGATGACTATATTTTTTTCACATTACTTTATCAAAACAAAACAAAAAAAACTTACATACATATTGCCAATATCTTCAATAGAAATATACTAAGAAATTTGTATTTTGAAAATAGTGTTGCAAATATAATTTGAAAGCAGTCACCTGTGGAAGCTCCATAAATCTAAAACAAATGTACCTTTATTGTTTGAAGGAAATAGATATGTTGGTTGCTATAAAATGTTGCTGAAAAAAATACACAAAAATGGCAAGAAAATAAAATAAAAAGAATTACGCTAAGACAAAAAGATAACAGTCTTTGAAATCCCCTATCTGGGTGCTATTTCTGATAGTAAACAAATGTACCTTTATCCAATTTAAGTGATTTTGATAAAAAAAAATGCATTTATATTATTTGTATTTTTCATAGGGAAGGAATTCAATAACTATTTTAGCGTTACTTATTCAACAAAAAATTCAACTTGTCTGAAAATTTCATTATTGATAGCATATTGTTTTTCACAGGAAGCAAAGATATATTAAAAAAAAGCAAAATATTAGACAATAAAGCAGTGCAATCTCTTTTCTACGAATCGGTTACCAATATAAATAAATATACCATCTTACTATGATACCTATTGTTTCGAAATTCTGTTATCACATTAAATCTAAAAATTTCACATTTGTGAAGAGAAAATACATGTCTTGTTTAAAATAGTAGGCTTCTATGATAAAATTTCCTGAAACTAATCAAATTAGTCTCGAAAAAGATGAAAATTCCATCCAAACTGTCATTTTTTTATATTATAAATATGGTTTTATTTAAATGAAACTTTTATGTCAAGAACAGTAAAACGATGCATCAGAAAAACCTGAGGAACATGAATTATTTTTAAATTAATCAAAATACCCGTTAATTTTGTTATGGTATTTTACATATGTGGCAAACCTTCAATTAATCTTTCGTAATTTGTAGGTAATTTGACTCTGGTTTAATACGTTTCAAAACATATTTATTGCTTTAAGAAATAGAATCAATTAAGTTCCTTCCAGAAACCTGATACTGTGTAAATAAAGATTTATCAAATATATTTTTTGGTTTTAATAGTAAATACTTTGGAATAAAATAACCCACACATTACGGGAAGATAGTGAGATCTTGGTAGCTATGGATTCTAACATCAACCGCTTTCAGGGGATCACTATTACATTGAACACACACCTTTGGCACCAATTGCAGCAGTTTAAGAATTTATTACAATAGTTCTCTACCATCTCATAGATACATAAATGTTTTATGCTAAAAATTATAGATTAAAAATTCAAGATTGTCATACTACCGTAATTATTGAATAGATAAGCCGCAGCTCAAACAATTCTATTTCGACCCAGAAATTTTCAAAAATAAAAAGTAACTTTTTGTATCGCGGTGTATATATTTTTTAAATTACTGAATGATTTTTCTGGGTTGAAACTAAATTGTTTGAGCTGCGGCTTACCCTCATAGCATGCATGGTCACAGTGACGTCACAATGACATCACTGTGAGTCACTTTGGTCACATCACATCTGTGACGCAAATGCCACCACTCAGTGACGTCACATTGTGACTGAGATGTGAATTTCTTAAAAATTTTTAGAAAATTACAAATATTCTTTAAAACATGTTATTTACTTTAAAAACATGTTTCTGGCTATTTAAATATCGTCGCTTTTGTCACAGTTTCGTCACAATGTTAATGTCAAAGTAGTCACAAATGACACACTTTTCACAAATTGGTCACATTGTGACGTCACAAAGTGGTCCCAATGTGACGTCACAAAAAAGCTATAAAACGGCCATAACGACTTCACATTTTAGTCACTGTGACTTCACATCGACGTCACGTGACGTCACATCGACAATCGATGGTCACAAAGTCACAAAGTGACTTCACAACGACGTTCTTACGGGTATCTACCCGAAATTACGATATACATTGGGATCCAGTGTCACATGTAATGAGTTTGTATTGTCGGGAATCTAACGTGGCATGCTGCATTGCAGCTGGAGGCAACCAGAAGTCTAACGTCCTCCAAAAATATTTTATTTCGATGCGACATTATGCATCCAGCCACTGTTCCCTATGTACTAGTATCTCTTTTTAAGATAAAATCAATATTAAGACAAATCATTAGATAATTCGTAAGATAAATCTTTATTTACACAGGCCTGAGCTCTGACACAAAAACGGCAGCTTCCGAAGACGGAATTTATTTGATGTATGAACAGTCTCCTAAATTTAGACAGCATTTTATAAAATAATTCTTTAGCTTGCTTAATCTCAGTCAAAGAATGCAAAAAAAAAGAAAAAAACTTTTAAACATTATTAGTTTTAAAACTCAAAGGACCATACACACGCTGAAAAAACCGTTTTCGGTAGCCACCATTTTTGTGACAGGACACGCAGACCTAATTTTCATGATGTGGTGATCCAGCAGACTTGTGCTTCGTGGATGCACTTGTACTAAAAATTTCAACCCAATAATTAACGCTCGGAAATTAACTGAAGAATCTATAGTTGATTATTACCGTTAAATGGAAGGAGGCCGTCTTCATTGACCGCGTGTACTAATGATGGTGGGTTTGCTCCAATACAGATGCTTTAAAACGTACCTTGATTTTGATCACCGCACAGATCTTTTGTGTATCTCTCATAAAAAAAAATCCTGAATCAGTCTCGGCATGATCCTGTTGCCTAAGAATTTCTTAATTGAATTCATTTTAAGGAAGTCCGGATTTTTTTCCCAGGCCAAATTCCTCTTATTCATTCGGTCAATGGATGAATGAATATGGTCGCATGTTTGATTTTCCACCGAGACCCGGTTTTTTAAGAATGTTGCCAAATGTGATAATCTCTCTCCTACGGACGAAATCAAACATTGCAGCATCTGAAACCTTGGTAAGTATCGACGGCGAGATTGCAAAAGGAATTTTTGAACAGCGTTTTCAGTTATAATGCGCATACGGAAAAAAAAATTATTTTTAAATCAATCTATTCACAAATTCTGGAGGTAATCATTCATTTTAATATTTTGGCAATAAAATTTGTTTGATACGAACAAGTTAAATTACAGATTATCTTTAAACGCTACATGACAAGAATTTTTATAATGAAAGTACATTTTTTATATCCATATTAAGGAGCAGATATAACTATTTTTTAATAGTAATCGTTCGCTTCATATAATCGTATAATTTGGTAAATTACATAAGGCGAATGAATAATATACTCATTATTCAAATGCCTCATTTAATAGTACTATTTGTTGATTACATAAGTCAAATGTATAATGCATTCAATAACAGTGATAACCTTCAATAAATACATTTAACACAGAAGCAGTCACCATCCACTGATTAGTAGACCTGATTGCTGACACAAAAATGGCGGTAGCCGAAGGCAGATATTTTCAACATATAAATAGTCCCTTGAAGTTTCGTATCAATACATATATATATATATATATATGTTAAGTTTTTACCATTTTAGCATTCTGAAATATAAACAAGGCAACGTAATCATTTACAAAACATCGATATTTAAATTAAGGGGACCGTAAATTTGTTATATATATACAGGGTGTTTCTAAACTCATGGTACAAACTTTAAGGGGTGATAGTACACATCAAAACAAACAATATTAAACAGGAAACTGGGGGTCTCAAACGTCTTCCGAAGGAGATAGGCGCGATTAAGTTTAGGGTCCAAGAATTCAAATGATTATAAAAAAACAGAAAAATTGGTCGATTTGTTTGCGGTTTTCACTAAAACTACTCTTTATGTCAGTATTCTCTTGAAAATAAACTATAAAGATAAATTTCAAAAATGCCGATAGAGGGCGCTTTAGACTTTGGAGTAACGAACGACTATTTTTTACCGTTATTTCCTGCGTCTCGTTAAATTTGTTTTAGAAGCTTAGAAATAAACTTAAATTTTGAGTTCAAAATCTAAATCGTACGGAGTGGTTAAGTAGCGCAAATTGAACTGTGTGTGGAGGTTCGAATTTCAAATGATTATAAAAAACGGAAAAATTGGTCAATTGATTTGCGATTTTCGCTAAAATTATTCTTTATGTCAGTATTGTCTTGAAAAAAAATTAAAAAGATAAATTTCAAAAAATGCCGACAGAGGGCGCTTTAGACTTTGGAGTAACGTACAACTATTTTTTAGCGTTATTTTTTCATCTCGTTAATTTTTTTAGAAGCTTAGACATAAAATTAACCCATTCGTGCCCAGCATCTTTTGCGTAAATTTTATTTGGTTGGCACCACTATTTTTAGAAGATTTAAGTTTAGTTCATTAAACACGAAAATGCATAATTTAAATAAGATAATTATTGCTTTACTTCTCTTACCGGTGGGAAAAACAGTGCTGATTGCACCTTTTGAAGCGTCCCTAAAATGGGTTAATGGGTGTGGGGAGGTTCAAATTTCAAATGAGTATAAAAAACGGAAAAATTGGTCGATTCGTTTGCAGTTTTCACTAAAACTATTCTTTATGTCAGTATTTCCTTGAAAATAAATTTCAAAAAATTCCGTAGAGGGCGCTTTAAACTTTAGATCGTCGCACCTACTTCATTGTATCAATTACTTTTTGTTACCAACCTTTATTTTATTACTGTATAATTAGTTCTGTATTTTTTTAAATAACCATGCTGGGTGGGGCTAGTTGAGCTGAAACCAATTGGGCGCCGCCCCCCACACCTGGCTCAATCTGAATCTGAATCTGTATGGACTTCTTCTGCTGGGATCAAAGGAAAAGTTGAATGTATGAGACCGTGAGTGTCCGTCAGTACCGTCAGTGAACGACCTCTCAGCTCGAATTTCTGTAGCTGCCAGAAAGCTATCCGAGACGCCAGGAATCTTTGAAAGCGCGAGGAATTGCATGCGACGCTGCTGTCAAGTATGCCCGATAACTTCTGGTCGTAATTTCGGACACCTTTTGTAGTAAAACCGTTAACTAAATTGTTTTCTGTCACATTAACGTGTAGCTGTTTCACTAACTGTTTCTGTTGCTTTTTTCTCTGCTTCTTTTAACCACAACTCGCTAAAAAGGCATTTTCAACGTTACATTCCTATGTGATTCCGAGTCGCTTTGCATCCCTAACACTTCCTGGAAGTATGTTGGTTTGGTAGTAAAAAACCCAGGAGTAATGCCATTGAAATGTCGGAGATGTGTCGGAAGTGCCCTCTATAAAAATGGAGACACAAGAGTTGTAAGTCATTTTGAATAAAATAATTACCAAGGGAATGACCTGCACGCAAACCGCAACAAAATCGATCAGTTTGTATAATGTTTATGGGTTTTTAAAATTCCCCTCTCTGTTCAGAGTTCAATTTTCACTAGTTACCCGATCCTAATATTTCCGATTTTGGGATTAAAATTTAAGTTAAAGTCTAAACTTTAGAATAATTCAGCCCCGTGCACAAAATAAGGGTAAAAAGTAGTTGTTTGTCACTCTAAAATATAAAGCGCTCTCTATCGACAATTTTTGAACACAACCTTTAAATTTTTTTTACAAACAAATCGTGATTTAGAGAATGATTTTAGCGAAAACCGCAAACGAATCCACCCTTTTTTTCCGTTTTTTATAATCGTTTGAAGTTTTGGACCTTAAAATTTAATGCCCCCTAGCTGCTACGGAAGACGTTTGCAACCCATGGTTTCCTTTTTAATAATGTTTGTCTTCATGTCTACTATCACCCCTCAAAGTTTGTCGGTCTGGTAGCGAAACGCCCTGTATATATATAACTACTTTCGGCAGCCGCCTTTTTATGTCAGCGCTCTGGCGTAATATTCAGTAGGTTGCGCTTAGGCCTGAGAGCTGACACAAAAATACTGCCTTATGTTTTCTCTTTTATATAAAACGAGTTTCTGAATTTAGGAGATCGTACACATGTAAAAAAAATTCGCCTTGAATACCAGCCATTGCTGATAAAGTTATGATTGCTTCATATAGCTTTCACTGCGCTTTATATGGTAATCATAGCAGTCGACTTTTACGCTTTTTTCTTCAAATAAAATTTTAAATAAAATTCTTGCTATTTAATTACCGGAATCTGAGATTAAATAATGTACGCATTTTTATTAAATTTTATTGATAGTACGAAAGCCCAAAAATCGGCAGATTCAGAATTTTCTAAAGAGTATGAAAAGGAAATTTTCCACCACTCTAAATAAATCTTTAACGCTGTAATTATTTAATGGAACGAATCTCGAATACTTCTGCAAAATGAAGAATGCCAATATCAAACCTCTGAAATTGCTAAATGCTTTAGCAACTCCCGGACGACAGGAACTTCCTCTTTTTTTCACGCATTCAAAAAAAAAAAAAAAAGAACACGCAAATTCTTTTTAAATGGAATTCGATTACGAACTTCATTCCAACTTAATAAAGTAGAAGCTCTTTTTTTAATTTTGTAAGGTAAATCTTGTATTTTTTTTTTTTTTTTTTTTTTTTTTTTTTTGTCAAAGGTGAGTTATTAAAAAAAGAAGGGTAGATTTATATTCTTTTTTCTTCTAAGAACAGATAATTTGCTTTTGTATAAAAAATTGTATTATTAACCTTACACTAAACCGTGTGCCACATCTGGTTCGTCTGAAAGTGCTATAATTTTCATTATATCTCAAGAATTTGGCCAATAGGATCACTGTAATGAATCAATATCAGTCCAAAAAATGGAATAACACTTATTTTGTCCATGTCAGATGTCTGTACTGAAAAAAAAAATTTCGAACAATCTATTAAAGCATTTTTTTTACTGAATACTTAAAAATATTAATTAAAAACAATATTTTAACCTTTTGATAGTAGCTCTGGTGGTATAATTTTCTACCACATAATTTTAATTCCGAAATGTCACATCTACACCAGAAAATTCGGCCAAATATATTTGAAAAAGGTTTAATGCAATTTCTTTTTTTTTTTTTGTGAATATCGTTAATCGTTTCATTTTCTTTGAAAAATACTGGTGCCAATGTGACATTTGGAATGATGAAGAAATTTACCCAGAGCTCAAAGGATTAGTTAAAATATTTATTTAACCCTTTAAGCTCTGATGAATAAATTTCTTCAAAATTCTAAATGTGATATTGTCACCAGTATTTTTAACAGAAAAACATCGGTTTACGATATACACGAAAAAGTACATTGAGAGCCCACAATAGTCACAGAAAAATTACTCAAAAAGACCCGGATGACCATGTAAAGACTATGGGAGCGTTCTTTTCTAATATCTCGCTCAAATTTTAATATTTTTGCATGATTTTTTTGCACAAGATAGCTGAGGGAAATCCACAACCGGGCTAGTTTTTACTTTTTCAATTTTTGTTTCAGATTTTCTTTAAAAAATTATTTTAATTTTCGAAACCGGTTTAAACCGGTTCTGAAACTGAAACTATCGTAATATAAAAAATATATAACCAAAATCGAAAAAGTAAAAACTAGCCCGGTTGTGGATTACCCTCAGCTATCTTGTGCAAAAAAATCATGCAAAAATATTAAAATTTGAGCGAGATATTAGAAAAGAACGCTCCCATTGACTTTACATGGTCATCCGGGTCTTTTTGTGTACTTTTTCTGTGACTATTGTGGGCTCTTAAAGCTTTATCAAATAAATTTGGTTGATTATTCCGGTGCCAATGTGATATTTCGGAGTTAATGTTATGTGGTAGAAAATTCAAACATCAGAGCTCAAAGGGTTAAAACAGATATGCCAACCTCCGGCTTTTTAAAAATCAAACAATTATACTCCTAACCAGAAATTTATTGAGTCAACGAAATTAAGTAAATTTCAAATGACCCTCTGAATTAATAATAAACACTTCTAATTATATAAATTTTCTGGTTCAAAGTACGTTTTCATGAATTAAAAATAGCCGGAGGTTGGCAACTCGGGTTAAACAGATAAAGTTAATTGTTTTAAGCCTATTGAATTGCAAATTACGGCATTTTAAAAATTCTAGTTTTGTATATAGGTTACACGCCATAAAATATCAAAATTTAACATAAAATTTGAAAATTATTTTTTCCCCATTATTAGACCAATATATATTATTAGACCACAGTGTGCTGGAATGTGTTAAATGAAGTTACCTTCAATAAGACAGTTTCGAAAGTGCTCTAATTGAATAAAGCTAATTTTATATTATTTCATTACTGTTGCGAAAATCAAATTTACAAGAGATAATTATCACGAGTCAGACTCGGGTTTACACCGCAAAGTGTTAATATATGTACCACACAGCAAATGCACGTTTTGAGTCCTGGAAACAACTTTTGAAACTTTGCAGCATTTATACGCATAAAAGATTTATGTAAAATTATTATATGAGGAAGATTATCTTTTCTTGAAATTTATCTTTCCTCCAAAGCTTCATTTAATTTTCTTTGAAATGAATCAATATAATGTATCTAAAAAAGCATTCATTCATTGATCTAAAAGTCTGTTTTCTATCAAACTGATAACTTTTTCGATAAAAATTGTTGTCTGAAAATCTGTTTCATCTTCCACAAGGTGAAAAAATAAGCAACTTTAAATTGCATAGAACATTGTGTTATCGAAGTATCTATCATTACGGTATAATGACATTATTATCTAAGAGTTATTGCTTTAAATATTGAAAGTAGAAAGCACTTGAAAGACGATATTAGATACCATTTGGATGATGTAACTTTCATCTGTATGTTAAGCATAATGGTTTATTCATTGAAATTATTTTATTGTAATAAAATAAAATAAATAAATTTTCTGCCGATAAAGAACTGTCAGTGATAGCTGTCACATATTTCTATATTTACAAAACAATAAATTAGTTTCTGTCACTTTTGTGTCATTTTCAAATAAATAATAACCAAAGAGAAATTTTTAATATCTGCGTCCTGACAGATTTAAATTATAATTTATATCACACACATATAAAGCAAGGAATAGGAAAATTATATGTACATGTACTGTTAAAAATCACTTATATTTTAAGGAAATTTATCACTGTCAAGTCTGTTTGAATAATATTTGAATTATAGAAAGTTTTTACTGAATCATTTCTATTAGTAAATGATTAGTTTAGCTGCTAATATATTCATTTGTTTCTGGATGTTTTAGATTTGAATAGTGATTAATGTTTTTAGTTATTATATTTTTGTTAGTGTTTTTGCATTAATTTGGTAGAAAAATAAATTAAACTTTTTTTAATCTGACTTATTTTGATAAGGAATAGCTTAAATCTCTTAACTTTAAAAAGAATAAACATGAACATATAGAATTTCGCGAAATTAATAATATTACAGTTATTATAGTTGGATATTGTGTTCATAAACATCTTTCATGATTTAGAAATGGAATGAAAGAAAATATTTAAAAAAATTGGTTTTATCTTTATTAGTTTTCTTTTGAATTTAACTAGTTTTAATGCGATGTGCAATAAGATAAAATTATATTATACTCGATTCAATTAAATGTAATAATACAAATAAATTTAACAAACTCTTAAAATTAAGAGTGAAAAATTCTGTATTTACAGGGTTCGCACGTTATTAACCAGTAATTTTAACAGTGTTTCCAAAGTATTTCAATACGGAAAATTATTGCGAAACTTGAGAAAAAAGATGGTGGTTGCCGATTCTGCTTCTTAAATATTAAATATAAATTTCCTTATCATTAATAGTGATGACAGACTCCTTAAAAAATGTAAGAAGTGTGCGAACCTTGTAAATTTTAATAAGTTTTAATTAAAAGAAAAAGTTTATATAATAGTAAACCATGAAAGCTGATGGGAAATTAATACAATATTAATATAACAATTTCTGTACTAAT
Organism: Maratus speculifer; assembly: GCA_964019185.1. Taxonomy (NCBI): domain Eukaryota; kingdom Metazoa; phylum Arthropoda; class Arachnida; order Araneae; family Salticidae; genus Maratus; species Maratus speculifer. The sequence goes on from OZ025299.1 coordinate 273,830,215, forward strand.
TAGCAATATTAATTCATAAAAGAATCTAGTAATTGTATGTACTAAATAGTGATATCTGATATTGTTTAATGTGAATATCATATAGTGAGATAATTCATTAAGAAAAATATTTTTAATCTTAAAAATGAGCAACGTATAAAAACAGCATACTCATAAAGTACTTCATAAATTATTATTTTTTAGTTCTTTCAAATAAATTCTCACAGTGCTATTTTTTTCTCTTGGCTAGTTCCATGGTTTTTATAGTGTAATTCATATAGCTGAAAAACTGCTACGCTTGTTGGCCACCAATATTTTCGCAAAGATTTCTTGGCTTTAATAAATTACCGTAATTTCGAGTGTATAAGCCGCAGATCAAACAATTCTTTTTCGACCCAGAATTTTTTAAGAAACAAATATAACTAGTTAGATCGCCGTAAACATTTGTCTTCAATCACTAAATAAGATTTCTGGGTCCAAAAAGAATTGTTTGATCCGCGGCTTATACACCCGAAATTACGGTATTGAGATATTTCCGATAAAATAACTCACAATTTCTTTTTCAAATACTGGTAGCTAAAACTCACAGCATATGACTTACACTACAAGTACTCATGGAAATAGCCTCATATGTATTCTAATAATTTTAAATCGTCTTTAATTGTTTTAAAACGAGAAATTAGTTTTTTTTTTGCTTGTTAAACATAACATTTGAAGCATGTTTTATTCTCTATTTGTATTTCAATATGAAAAATATGTTTGATAGGTTAACCATAAAAAAAACACTGTGCTATAATAGACTGATCGCTTACTATGAATTTAAAGACAAATAAGAAATGCTAAAAAGTATTCCATCTTACACCATTTGTTTAGAATCCAATTATTCAAAATTTTAACATTTGCAGAATCTCGACATCTTTATCATGATAATTACGCCCATGAAGACATGGTGGTGGGGGATATTTTAGTACGGAAAACTGTATTGCAGCGTAGATACTGTATTTATTCTCATAAATTGTGTCCCTATTTTTCATAGTGAAAAACAAAACAACGACATTAAAAGAATACATCTATCGTATATAGCTGTTATGCGTATAAAAATATGCGAGTCCTGTAAGCTATTAAAAGGCAGAGAATGCGGAAATAATAATAATAATAAAAAGCTTTAGAAATCCTAGCTGACATTTTTTTCTTTCGAACATTATCTAAAACATTATCTTCAAAAGAGATAAAAGCTAAACACATTTCGATATCTATTTACACTGTTTAAGAAAAATATCCTTTACTATTTTCAATCCATTACATTAACAAATGAGAAGGATTGCAGATGCAAAAAGAAATGCTAAAAGAATTTGCTTTTGCACTATTCGTTTGGAAGAACAGCTGTGCTCCCTGTCGCCCATCATTCCAAATCGTAACGTTTTCTGAGCCTCGACATCTATATCGTGAGTATTATGATATCAAAGCAGGATTACGACATCCTTATGATGCGGTGCGCTTCACTTTATCTTGTGTAATGCTGCAGCCGTATTTTACGTAACCACCTGCTTCAACTGCCTCATTAATCAGTAAATGATGGGGGAAATGTGACCGTTTTCAATCAATCAAACTGCTCCTCATGGCGAAGAATCTTTCCTCTGTTATTTTCATTCGATACCCATACGCAAGATTTTGGAGAGGGATAAAATTGAGGTTTTGCTTATGTAAACATCCAATTTTATACGTACGTTAGACTAGATTGATAATATTCAAATAAACATAAATTTTCAAAATGTGAATAATAGAAATTTGAAGAAACTTTTTAGATTCTTTATTTACAGTTACAAGGCATGCTTCTCGAATATTTTATATTTTTCGATGATCAATACACATTTTTTCAGACATACTTTTAGCATGTTTTTGTTGCATGAGTGAAATTTTCATATATTTTATAACTTCCGTTGGTTGGACTTAATCGCATTCAGAGTTCGCAGGCATCATGAGATTGAGGTTTTTAGGTGTTTTAGTACCAAAAAATTCTTAAAGTACTGGATGTTATTTCGGAATATAACAATTTCCCCTTAAATATGTCAAATACTAATCTACAAAAATTTTGGTAAAATGTTATTGAATGTCTTCGAAGCGCATGAGCCCTGTTATTGTGCATAGCAGCGACACTTTCAAAATGCAACTGTTTTTATAACAAAAAGGCGATATACAGTAAAATCACTATTGCATTTATCAGTAGAAAAGTATAAATACTACCTTCTCTGCGAGAAAAAAAATTTTGAAAAAAAATTTCGTTACATTTGCGACGGAATGCTTACTGGAACGTAACTGGGAGGATTTTTCGGAAAGCTAAAAAATAATCATTATTTACCCTTGGTTCTAAGTATATCTGATCACTGAATTTAGTGTGAATAGTTGTCATTTAAAAAAGCAAAAAATATTTTTCAAAATTTTTGGCATAAAATTGAAATTTCTAAATATAAATCTCTGCAGAAATTGAAATCCTAAATATCATTTTTGACCGTACGCTGCTAGCTGTTTACAATAGTATTTTAAGTTATGTATCTACTCCAGAAGTTTGTACACGCAGTAGCAAATCACCCTGTAAATTTAAACGTATTCGATACCCTCCTTCTTTTATATCGGTTAAAAAGCAAGTAATATCTATATACGGAGAAAAAAAATTGAGCAACCATTTAACCATCATTTCCTTCTTTTAATATCATAACTGTATAGAAATAAAATTAAAATGTATTGTTCCCTACTCATTCTTAATTTATGACGTGGAAGAATTTCTATGTTAAGAACTCCACTCCGTCTTCTTTTATCGTGAAAATACATGAATGTATACATCGTATTTCATGATTACGTGAACGCCTTACAAATTCATATCATTATATTTGCACCGTTCTAAACTCACTCACTGTTCAGTTTCTACAATTACAGTTCTATACAAAACAGCGTTAATCATACATTTTTATTGCAAATTGTGATAACTTTAATTTTCCCCCTCAAAAAGTGGAAGGCAGGAGTTATTTATGGGAGAATATGAGCTTTTGCATTTTCTAATCCTTTCAATGAAAAAGCTGCATGAAAAAAATGAAAAAGTTACCACACGGAATTGAATTACTCGAGTCATCTTATCATGCAGGAATGCTTTTCATGTAATCGGATTCCATTTAGATGAGAAGTGGGCGTAGCTGAATTATTATAAGTATATTTCTTTTTTTCTTTTGTTAAAAGGAAAGAAATTACAAAGCTTTTGCTCAGCAGAATTTTTTATTATTACTCTTTTCTTCGTTAATTTTTGATGGAGGAAACATTCTTGCATATGATGAAGAATTTACCTTCTTGTACTTTGAATTTTATGCAAGCAATTTTAATATTAATATTTTGAGTTCTGGTAAAGGACGTAACTTTTTTTTTAAGGGAGGGGGAAGTGTATGTCAGTACCATAACTGTTACATAGGAAGTTTGGATTTATTTAATCATTGAACGTTTAACAATTAAACAAAGCAAAATTTAGCATAAAATAATACTGGAATTAAAAGAGTTTGAGCCCCCCCCCCCTCCCGCAATCTTACGCTACTGGTAATTGCTGTAATTTCTTAACACCTAGAGGGGCGGTGGTATGTCTATGAAACCACTTAATTTTAATTCCCGAAGGCCACATTGGCACCAGAATTTTGGTTAAAAAAATTCGGTTTATTAGATTCGTGAAACATAGCTTTTTCTTATTTGCATATAAAGTTGTTTTCAAATTCCGGTGTCACTCTTTAATTTCAACACTTGGAATTGCACAATGACATGAAACATGAACACAACAATTGCTCTGCGCCGCAAAACAGTATAGATTTGTTTGCTGAACTAAATTTCTTAAGGAATTTATATACTTTGTCTAAAAATGGAATTCATTAACGATAATCGCATCCATTGACCTAATCGATCAGAGTATTCCGTGGTTTTCTTCCAACCTTGGATTTCCGTGCGTAAATACGGGTTAGGTTCCACAAGAAACACCTCCACGGGGAAGTACCCCTTTCGGCATATATTCCTCGTGATGATAATTAACCGTTATAAATAACATATAAATTATAGTTGTAAAAGCTTGAAAAAAAGAGTAAAGTTCAAATAGTTGGTCTATTTAAAATTAAAAAGGTTGGTTGTGGCAATCAAAAAACTTATCTCATTCATGTTAATACTTCAAAAGTCGCTAAAACAGTGACAAAATTAAATGACAATCTATGCTCATAGTGAGGATTCAAAAGGCATAAATTTTCGTGCATTACATCTTGAAATTTGACTGTTGCGGATATCGGGAAAAATGCAACATAAAAGCGCCACTTCTAGAGCGATTAATACCAAAACATAGACAGCAATAATATTTATCAAGGTATTCCAAAATCTGAAGTTCAATGAAAAAATTCCTTCATTAGTTCTTAGGATAGAGCTATTGCAAGAATCCAGAAAATTGAGCATAGCGACGCCACCTGTTGGGCTATCAATGCCAAAAAATAAACAGAACTAGTTCATATCACGAATTTACTGAATCTGAGGAAAACTAGTGTATTAATTAGTGCTCGCGATAGGATACGTATAGCAGGTATACGATTAAACGATATACGTATATCCGTATAATACGTTTTTCTGCTATACGGATACTTTCGAATATACGTTTAAACGTATCCGGATACGTATAAGGCGTATCAACTAAACGTATATTTAAGAATACGTATATTTAATGTATACGTATATTCGCCGTATCGTATCTAATTTAAATAGCGGACTTCACCAGTCTTATGTCGCTGAATGGAGAATAATTTGGAAATCGGTAGCGTTACGACAGAAATCCGCATGGTATGCAGGCCCGTAGCTAAGGGGGCGCTATGGGCGGCTCAGCCCCCCTTAGAATATTTTGAGCCCCCCCCCCGGAAAAGATTCCAAGGTCACTCAATTAATTTCTGTTCCAAAAATTCAAATGAAATTCTGTTCAAAAATCTAATTTAGTTTTGAGACCCTTTCACAGTTTTGCAGAGTTACTAAATTGTTTCAACATTCCCTCATCTTATATGTACATATGAAGTTAACATGATGATTCATTTTGCACCAGTTATACAATCAAAATTTTCATCATCCTATACATTTCTTAGCATAAAATGAAGTTAGTACAACAGTTTAATTAGAAACATAATACCTACAATGTGAATAGTTATTAATTTATCTTTCTGCGTCAGAAAGAGAAAAAAAAATTATGAGCCCCCCCTACATTCTCTCGAGCCCCCCCTCCTATGGTTCACTTCTAGCTACGGCCCTCATAGTATGTCTTATACATACGAGATCAAGCAATGAAAAGCGTATATTTTTTTAAAACAGTTTGCAAAAAGTTCACAAAAGATCAGAAATGACAGTGAAATATCTACTATCTGGATTCCAACCAAGATCTTGGTATTTCCCTTTATAAATATTTTAATCAACGTACATGTTCAGTGCAATTTACCAAAGTGACCCATGTTACCTATCGATTGTAGGGCAGTACGAAGCCGAAATGTGGCACCAATGAAAACTATCCTGTTGAACTGTAGCTGACGTGACAATTCGCCTTGATTTTCATTTCATACTACCCTACAATCGGTTGGTAACATTGGTCACTTCGGTAAGTGACCGGTAAGTTACTCTAAACATACTCAATGTTTAATTATGTTTCTTCTAATTTTCATTAAATAAGTCATAAAATATTCTGGGAGGACAAAATAATTAAATTATTTAAAAAAGAAACTAATAAAAATTACCAAATATGTAAATTATTTTAAAATTCCTCCGCAGTAAGACAATTTACATATCGTGAAAAATAAAACCATTGTGTCTCGTGACGCAGACACTTAGTATAAGTATCTCGTAGTGTAGAAGAACGAGCATTTATAGACGCAGTTCTGCTTAGATTACAATTAGAAATGAATAGAAAAAGCTGGGTGTGGCGGTACGATGAGAAAAAGAATGACAGAGCCTACTGCCTGCTATGTGATGATGATATTGCTGAAAACTCATTCTGTGCAACTGGTGGAACAAAATTCATGCCACATATAGACAAAGTCACAGACAGATATTTTGTAAAATCATATTTTTCGGACTATCTTACCCTTAAAAAGTGTAAACCAGTCGAAAGATTTCTCGAATCCATTACTTTCTTCTTGTTAAGATACAAGAAAATATAAAAAAACTAAGTATTGAGCCACAGCTCTTCCAAAGATTAGTTTGATTCTATCCACAACTAATGTAAGACAATTTATAATAAATAACTTAGTTTTTTGGGAAAGAAACCAAAATTTAAACTGAGAAACGTATTCAGATTTTTAGGTACCTGCATAACAAGTAGTAGTTAAGTAAACGCATCGTAGTTTTTTAAACAGAGAATCGCGATGGGGATACTCTACCGGATATTTCTCAATGTCTGTAATCCGCAGAAAAGCATTGAAACATCAAATTTCATATCTTGAATGAAAAACGTTTAAACGTTTATACGTTTAACCGCTTGGATAAGATCCGTATATACGATGTACCGTATATGTTGTTTTGCGCAATACGTATAACCGCCGATGCCGTATTATACGTATAGTTGATCCGTATTTCGTATAATACGTATTATACGTATACGCGTATAAACGTATAATCGAGAGCACTAGTATTAATTCTTGAGCTTTTGCTCAAGCATACTGGGTGTCAAACATCGCCACCTGTTGAGAAATGCATACCAAAATGCAAGCAAATTGCTGAGCTATTGCGGAAATCGTGAAATATGCAACATAGAAGCGCCACCTGCTGAGAAATGTACACAAAAATGTAAACATTATCCATTCATGTCCAGGAATAAATAAATCTGAAATTTTATGGAAATTATTGAGTTAGAGTTGTTGAATAAATTGTAAGAATGCAGCATAGCAGTGCCACCAGTTGAGCGATTTATACAAAATCTAATCACCACGTATTAGGTATTACATGAATATAAATTTTACTAAATTCCATTCATTAATTCTTGTGATAGAGCTATTGCAAAAATCGTGAAAAATGCAGCAAAGCAGTGCCACATATTGAGCCTTTTACACCAAAAACTAATAGGCATCAGCCTATATCAGGGACTACCTGAATATAAATTTTATAGAATTCCGTCCATTAGTTGTTGAGATAGAGATTTTGCAAAAATCTTAAAAGATGCAGCATAACATCGCCACCTGCTGAGAAATGCATACCAAAATGTAAACATAATTAATTTATGTCAAAGAATAACTGAATATGAAGTTTTATGAAAATCCGTGCATTAGTTATTACCGTAATTTCGGGTGTATAAGCCGCGGCTCAAACAATTCTTTTTAGACCCAGAAATCATATTTAGTGATTGAAGACAAATATTTATGGCGATCTAACTAGTTGTATTTGTTTCTTAAAAAATTCTGGGTCGAAAAAGAATTGATTGATCTGCGGCTTATACACCCGAAATTACGGTAATATATAGCTGTTGTGTAAATAGTAAAAAGGCAGCGTAGAAGTTCCACCTATTGAACTATTTACACCAAAAACTAATCTGTATCAATTCATATCAGGGTCTATTTCAATATATTTTTATTAAATTTCGTGCATTAGTTACTGAGATAGAGCGCCCACAAAATTTATGTCAGAGACAGAGGATTCACAAGCAGACATTTGATAAAAACATGCTTTTTGGAATCTCTGACCCCAAAAACGCATAAATCCGTCGAAAACCGGAATTCGAAAAATTTCATGAATCAAATACTTTCTTCTTGTAAAAATTGACATTATGTACGCATTACATACGCATTACAGACATTATATAAGCTAACTTTTATTCTAAAATTTTGATGCATCTGGAAATTAAATTAAATGGTATATCGAATAACCCACCGAACTTGAACTGGCTACAAAAATTAACTTTTTATATAAAGATGGTGAGTACAGCTCTATTACAGTTTATAATGGCCATTTTTGATTTATTTAATATTAGAAATTTTGCTGTTATACAAAAAGCTACAAATTCTAAGAGAAAAGAAGACGATTATAAATCATGCAATTTAAATATTGCAAAAAAAGTTTTCTAAAAAATGATAAAAATTTGAGGAAGTGTCTGCACCTTTGATATTTAAACAATTACTACATATATAATACATTTAAAGAACGGCGAGGAAAACTTATTGCCTAAATAAAGTCATGTTAATTTTACTGTATACCGTTTCTAATAAATCACTCTTTTTTCGCTGTCATATTCTAATGCACAAATAACGAATTTTTTCACCTAGATAGCACGCAATGTTTATTTAAGAGTTAAATTCATTTTATCACCGTATAACATCTATTTTCCTTTTTTTTATTTTAAAGTACTATAGAAATACAATTAAAATGCATTGCTCCACTTTCATTCTGAACCATGAAGTGGAAAATTTGCTGTGTTAAGAATTCACCTTCGTCTTCTTTTATCGTGAAAATGCATGTATGTATACATCGTATTTCATGACTACGTGAGTGTCTTACAAAACCATATCATTGAATTTCCATCCTTTTAAAGTTGGTTGTCTGTTAATTTTAAACATTACAATTATATACAAGATAATGGTAATTGTTATTTTATACTTTAATATGTAACAACATTAATGTTTCTGAAAAAAAAAACTAAGAGTCAGTAATTTTTATTTATTTAATTATCAATTTATTAAGGATGCAGATCATGATTTGCACTTTTACTTTCCGAAATATGGAATATAACAATCGAATATGCAATAGGAACCCAGGGTTCGTATGGATATCTTATTTTCAAGGTGTAATACCAATATTTTTAATAAAAAAATAAATCAATCTTAAACGCATGAGATTTCGCCTTATTTAACCATATATTTTTCATAAAAAATACTGGTACCAGAGAATATCCTGGTCTAGAAATTCAAGAACCAATACGAAACATGGAATATATTGCAATCCATCCATATTATTAAAAGTCTATACGAAACATAAATTTCTTAATGAAAAAAATACATTTATACCGTACAGAAATAAGTTAAATAATTTTATATAGAAGCAGTTCTGGTTTGATTTTTTTTTTCAAAAGTCTGAGTAAAATTCTTGTGCGTTCTAATATTAGCCCTTTCCGTTGCGGACGAACTCTGTTCGTAAAAGGAGAAATTGTTGACTGACACCGGAATTTACAAAAGACTTTTTTAGATATTAAACCTCCCTTATTTAAGCTGTCATCGTAAAAGTAAAATTTTACTAAAATATTATTGTTGCCGTTTGTATGTTTGGACTTAAAATTAGGTGTGCCCAGAGTGGACACACTGCGCCGGAAAGGGTTAATCATTTGCAATCAAAAGGTGACAGTCACTCACCAATAGTGTTGTCGAGTGTCCCTTGTAAATCGGGGCGCCAAATGCTTTGAGGCACCGCTAATATCTTATAACTTAATTCGTCAGCTTTTATCGCAGATTATTCGGCCATTAGATAAGGCAAAGAAAATTAGCTTAAATCACTGGTTTCCAGAGCATTTGGAGCTCCCATCTACACGGGATACTAGTAGCCAAATTATATGGAAGGTAAACTACACATAAAGAAAGAATTTTGGTGGGAAACAATAGGGGTTCAGAAATTAAAATCAAGAAATGCAAGGGAATATAAGCAAACTTTTTATTGACTTAAAAATTATAATAAGGGATTAAATGCACCGACACCAACATCGATACAGGTGCAGCAGTGTCTAACAAGTGATTGTAGCATCCTTTCGAATATTCCAGACGTCTCAGTGAAGTTATGAATAAAGAGGCGGAGATAAATATTGTATTGTCTATAAGTTACGTGTTAGACTAGTGCAAGTAGAAAATTTCTATTTAAATTTACTGGTAGAAATTTGATTCGGCGTTAATTAATCTTTGCGAAATTGATTAAATTTGTTGCTTCATTATTTCAATGATATGCCATTCCTCTTTATTAATAGTTCCATGGGCATCCCATCTGCGAGACACTAGTAATCACTTAAGCGAGCTCCAACTATTCAATTTATTGATAAATGCTCTGGTGGTAATAAACACTTCGTCATATACTTCGTATAATATGATATGAATTTCGCAAATAAAATAAAAGTAAATATTCCAAATTTTCCGGTGTGAATTCCAAAACTAGTGTGAAATCGGTTGATTAGTGATGACGTCACACATCATGTCTTTTAACCACTTAATCGTCGCGCCCGAGACATTCATGGGCTGCAAGCTTAAGGGGGCTCAGGGGTTGAAAACTTTTGAAAAAATCGATTTTTTTTATGATCTAGTTTGATATTCAATTAATTCTTAACTCAATGCAAAAAAGACATGAAAATATTAGCAATTTTAACGAAGTTATAAGCATTTATGTATCAATGCTTACATAGCCGCATCCATATAATTTCAACTTTAAGTCGTGATTTCTCAAAACTTGATTTTTGACGACTAACACCAAGATTAAAAAAAAAAAAAAAACTATTTGATGGAATGGCTTATTTATTTATTTATTTATTTATTTATTTTTGTTGCATGCATATAACATCATAATCTAGATTATGAATTAAGGATATAACTATCACTTAATAAAAACAGTATTTAAAAATCTCTCAAAGTTGAAAATTTAAAAAAACCCTAAAAAATACAACTTTTTTTACATTAAAAATACTCAAAATATTAAACTATCTAAAATATATTAAAAGAAAAATTAAGCCATTCCATCAAATAGTTTTTCTTTAATCTTGATGTTTGTCATCAAAAATCAAGTTTTGGGAAAATGCGACTTAAAGTTGAAATTATATGGATGCGGCTTTGAAAGTGTTGATACATAAATGCTTATAACTCCGTTAAAAATGCAAATATTTTTATGCAATTTTTTGCATTGAGTTAAGAATTAAATGAATAATCAAATTAGATCATAAAAAAATCGATGTTTTGAAAAGTTTTCAACCCCTGAGCCCCCTTAACGGCTTTTATTCAGAATTGTTTGATTTAAACCGGTTTTATAAAATAGTGTAATTGGTTTTATTCTTTTATTATTTTACTTGTCATTAAATAACATAAATATTTTTTTCGAAAAAGTGGTGGCAATAATGAATTTGAATTTTTAAACCATAATTTCATGCGACCATTAAGTGATTAAGTATTCCGATAGTAGCGGTTTATCTCGCTTAACTGTTCAAATACTATTTTTCCAAGATGTGGAACTAGAAGCTATACCCGTTTTCACCCTTTCGAGCGCAGGGCACTCCCATTGCGAAAATGTTGAAATGATTGATTGACAGCAGAATTTGCATACAAATGTATTTGAAAATAAGAAAATGCTATTTTTCTTACTTTTAGAAGGAAGATATTTATACAAGAATTCTGGTGCGATTGTGCTATTTCGGAATCACGTTTGATGTTCTATGTTATGGATCTCTTAAAAGAAAGGCTTGAGAGCCTGCACTAGTCACTCAAATTGATCCTGATGATAATGTTGTCTAAGGGAGCGTTATTTTCAAATATCTTGCTGAAATTTAAATATTTTTAGATGTCTTTTTTTGCATAGGATATCTAAGGATGATCTACAACCGGGCTATTGTTTACTTTTTCGATTTTGGTTTTAGATTAAAAAAATCCTTTAAGTTTCGGAACCGGTTTTGAAATCGAAACTACACTGATGGACAAAATTAAGTAATGGGAGGTATTTTTACACATTTCTCAGAAAATATCTCATAAAACCTGGACAGTTGATTGTCATATAATGCACTGTAGCGCTGGTGTTACTGAGATGAGGTTACGTATTTTTGTGGGCGTTACTAAGCCAGCAGGAGGTATAAAAGTCTGCAGCTAGCTGCTCAGCTCACTCCACTCTACAACACAGTTGTGATTTGTATAGTGTTTCTTCAATAATCTTGTTGTTCCTTGTTAATTTTTAGGTGAAATGAGTGAACATCATCGTTTAGACGATGGTTTGATGTGGAGAATTGTGAATAGAATTGAGGCAGGGCAGTCCCAAGCTCAGGTTGCTAGGGAATCGCGTGTAACTCAAAGCGTTGTTTCGACTTTGTGAAGTCAATTTCAAAACAGTGGGACAGTGTCCAGAAAACCAGGAGAAGGTCGTCCGAGAGCAACAACGCCCAAGGAAGACCAGTATTTGCTACTTACAGCCCAGCTAGAGAGGATTCTTCAGCGATACAACTGTCTAGGGACCATACTGCAGCCTCAGGAACATAGTTTCAAGGAAGACCGTTGCAATGATGCTCGATGAAAGAGGGTTGTGTTCCAGGAAGCCCGCCATTTGCATCCCTTCCACAAAAGAGAGCGTGTACAATGGTGCAGACAGCACCAACAATGGACACAGCTCCAATGGGCTAATGTTCTGTTCACAGATAAGTCCATATTCAGTCTTCAACCTGATTCTCGGTGTATATTCATATGGAGGGAACCTCGGACCCGATACCATCCCATTAACATCATTGAAAGGGACCATTATGCTGGTGAAAAACTGATGGTTTGGGCAGGGATCATGCAAGATACTTGCACACCGCTCCTTGTGTTTGACATTGGTTCCATGTATGCCCAGAGGTACAGGCAGGAGAACCTACGTGCATCGTTTCAAGGGTGCTGTTGACCCTGATTCGTTTTTATGGACGACAATTTCCCGACTACATAGGGCTCGCCTGGTTGAGGAGTATCTGGAAAGCAAAAATATTCATCGAATGGATTGGCCAGCCAAATCTCCTGACTTTAACCCCATTGAACATGCTTGAGATGCTCTTGGAAGGGCTATTGCGAGACGCCAACTCCCACCCAGAAACATTCCGGAGTTAAAAACTGCTCTGGTGGAAGAGTGGGAGAGTCTTCCACAAGCAATCCCTAACTCTCTTATTAACAGCATGCTTACTTGTTGTGCATACTGTCTATCTGTCAGAGGTGACCACACACCGTACTAGAGGCGACCACACCTCATACAAGCCTCACTTTCATTGCCACCTTTCATCATGAATTTCAGTCCACACTGGACTGTTGGCAATAACTCTTGCTAATGAATGGCACTTTAATTTTTGCTTTGCATATATTATTGTCATACTATAAGTCATATCCATACCAATTTTCATTTATTTTTATCCAGTATTTCTCGAGATATTTGGGAAAACACCTTCCATCTTTTAATTTTGTCCACCAGTGTATCATACTATGAAACAAATATAAGCAAAATCAAAAACGTGAAAACTTACCCGGATTGGCCTTTCAAAGAAAGAAATCTTCCTCGGCGTTTGTTAGACGTAAGAAAAATTTTGGATTATTAGGAGAATTTTAGTATATAGTAAGAATTGAAACTGTGTGAGAATGTAATATACATCACTGTAGTCGCACAAAATTTCGTTCATTATTTATAAAGGAACTTTTTCTGAAGTTTCCTGTTAATACTTTGACTCGAAAATGATTTGACAAGATAAATATGTATTTACTCATATAGAATACCCACGCAGTGTTGCCAGATGGGCTAGTTTTTTTAATTCACATTCTTGATTGACACCACCTTTTACAAATGATAAAATATGCCTTATTCAATGACATGATAATTAACCCTTTCCGGTACACTGTGCCCGGTCTGGGATACCTAATTTTAATTCCAAACTTGCAAACGGCACCAGTAATATTTTAGTAGATTTTTGCTTTTACAATAAAAGCTTAAATTAAGAGATTCAAACTATTTAAAAAAAATCGTTTGTGAATTCTGGTGTCATTCGATAATTTCTCATTTTAGTACAGATTTTGCCCGTGCCGGAAAGGGTTAAGGCGAAAACAAAAGGTAATTTACTATTTAAAAAAAGAGGTACCAATCAAGAAATCAGAACTTTAAAAAGTAGCCCACTGGCAACAATGTACCCACGGTGTTTTACAAACGGATAAAACAGAGTGAAATGAGCAAATAATGCGCACCAAAATATTTGAAGCAGATAATCCAGAAACGTGGAGAAAATATGCTTTTTATAGTTTCTTATTCAAAATTTTTCATCCAAATATCTGTCCCCTTATTAAAACACATTAACCCATTCGTGCCCACCACCTTTTGTGCAACTTTTATTCGGTTGACACCATTTTTTAAAAAAGAATTAAGTTTAGTTCATTAATTAAGAAAAATGTTTCAATTGAATAAAATAAAGATTGCTGTTCTTTTTTACCGGTGTCAAAAACAGTGCTACACCTTTTGAAGCTTCCCTAAAAAGGGACGCTAGGCACTAATGGGTTAAAACTGAGGTTTGTATAGTGTTTACGTTTCTGTTATTAGCCACATTGTTTAAAAATATTCGTCGAGCAAAGAAATGTTTGCCCAATATTTGATCATAATATACAAACTGCGGCGCAAAAAATTGCATTTTATTACTATTATTTTTAACTATTACCTGAATATACTTAGATGTGTATCCTTATACCTAGATATTCTATTCAGAGACATAATTAAAGAATGAATGGTTATATGTAGCTGTGGGAAATTTTCTGCGAAAAACGCGCACCCCAGATATTTGGCACAAAGCAAAAAAAAAAAAAAAAAAGATGTAGGTATTTATTATACATGTGTAATTACGCTAGCTGGGAATTAAAAGAATTATTCGAATGAATCCTAATTAAGTAATTGTAGCAGAATATATGTTATTTCAGGGGTTCGCACAGTTCTACCACTAAATTTTAAGAATATTTTCAAAGTGTTTCACTGCAGAAAAATATCGTAAAATCTGTACATGAAGGGGGGGGATTGCGAATGTTGTTGTTTAAAAATTAAATATAAATTTTCTTATTTTTAATAGTGGTGCCAGAGTCCTTGGAATTTCCAAGGAGTGTGCGAACCTTGTATTTTATTTAATGTTAAAATAATGAAAGTTAATTTTCAAAATTTAATATATCTAAATTAAAAAGTAAAAATTTCTCTGTGGGCAATTCTGACATTTCACTGATGGTGATAACAACTGAATAATATTTTATTTAGCTACAATTTTATTTAACTTCGAAACGTCGCACATTTTCTATTTTGATATCGCCGAATAAGAAAAAAAATACTTCAAAAACAATTTGTTTGAAATGCATCTTAGTTTATTGAATTTTTAAAGTTTTTGAAATAATTTTCATACATTATTCTTTCTAAATCTCTCTTTATTACATAGTGTCTGATTACGATAGATTAACCAATTCGTATTTAAAACTATATAAGTAGTTCAGCATTTGTGACTAATATCATTTAACGGAATTTGAATTTTTTGATAAATAATGAAAATAACAAAATAATATAAAAAAAACACAAATTTAACAGACATGTAACTGAACTGGTATGAACTAAAACCAGTGATATCAGAATCAAAAAGCTTCTTGTAGATAGTGAAATCTTTGGCTATTTCTTCGGCTATCATGCGGCTAATACGACGGTATCGTTTTTTAAAGAATTCTAAAACTCTATTTAGGTATATTATTAATATTTTCCATATATAAAAATACTTTTCTTGGTGTTAATCAGCTATCTAAAATAACATTTTATATGTAAAAATATCTGGAATAATTTTCAGTTTAAAATTTAATTTTCACCTGTATTCATTAATTAGGGAAGCTCATGTTCAATCCCGTAATATTCATTAAAAATGAGATTTAGCATGTGTTAAGGGGGGCGGAGGGAAAATTTATGGTATGGATTTTTGTAATTTTATTTTTAATTCTTAAAGATCAAGCTATATTCGAAAACTATAAGAATAATAGGACATACTTTTTAAATTTTTTCTAAAATAATCTGTCATCTTTAAGATATAATGTTGTATATTCATACGTTTTATAATTTTAATATTTTTCTAAAATAAAATAAATTTTCAAAATAAATATTGCTAAGTCGGTTTCGTACCCCTTTTGTTTAAAAAAGAAAAAAAAACTAATTTCTACATTTGAAAAATACAGATATAATAAGATATTTCTTTTTTAAAAGAAAATCTTCCTTTAATAATAATGTTCAAAAATATCAAGTGGCACACTGGTATTTTTTTAAATCTGGATATTTTTCTAAAATAATGTAAAAATCTACCAAAACAAAGTTTCCTTACTTGATTCCTTATCCTTAGTTTAAACGAATTACTAAGCTCTTTCCTTTATTCAATTTTCCTCCCCATTTCCTTCTAAACCCCGTTGTGAGTCTAGCTGGAATCATTTCATACGAAACCCTATTTTGGTTCTTTAAATAGTCTCGTCTTTGCAGACAGCTAATACCCAGGGCCTTATCCCTATAGGCAGCCGGTAACCGCACAACTGTTATCAGATCTGCCAATGCCATAAGCAGGGAAAATTCTCCTTGTCTATCGATTGCAGGCAAAAGCTTGGCCTAAGAAGAAAACCAGCTGATCAATTCCAGACCCCTATAAATTGCCGTCTCACGAGCCTTTTTACTCCCAGAAGATATATCCATTACACCGTGGAGACCTGGATTTTAGACCTTCACAAAACTTTTTACGTACTTTCTTCAAATAATAGCTTAATCAATCTTTTATTCACGTCATCGTTTGACGCGATTTCTTTTCTTTTTTTTTTCTTTTTTTTTTTTTTTTTTTTTTTTTTTGATATAGCAAGACTTAAAAAAATCAAACTTTAGAAATGAAGACATTTTTCTAATTTTTATAAGTTATTTTACTCAGAATGTCACTTTAGTGAAACTGTTCATTCGCGAAATCCTATATTTATCTAAGGGAAAAATTAAACGCACTATTATGCATTAACTAATGTAATTGCTAAATTACGGCTTCCATCATCTAAAAATAGATGTCAAATGTATGTGCGTTTTTTTTAAAGTCTGTAAATTTTAAGTATTTAACAACTCTCCTGATTTGCCCGTATCATGTGGGGCCGTAGCATCGGTACGGGTCGATGCCCCCGTGTAATAACCGCCTGGCGGTTTGCAAACTGGGACCCGAATCGAAGTCCTCGCCGCGAGAGTCATATGGATCTGTGGGGGCCTAGGGACGAGAAGATGATACTCTGTTTTCATATCTATGGCCGATGTCTAACTGCGTACCTTTGAATTCTTTCTATTCTCTCTTTAATAAAAAAAATATTGTAATCGAAATTGTTTTCCTACATCCGGATTTTGAAAGATCTACTTTTTCTGCGATCATAGATCCCGAAACACATGTTTATACAAAATGTCTGTCTGCAAGTTTGTTAGAGATGAGACGTGCTCAGCCCGAGCCTGTGCCCGGACCCGAGGCAGGCTCCGGCTCATTCTTCCTGAAACCTTTAAAATATTTATTCATGTGTAGAAGATGATGAAGACAATTCCCCTCCCCCCTTAAAATGATTTTTTTGTTTTACAAGCCATTTCAATGCTAGTAATCAAAATGAAAGGAGGACACAAATCGTGTTTTTGTATTTTATTGATTGATTGCTATTTCAAAAGAAAATTTGTGATGCTTGGAGATTTATGGCTACTGCATTTCCGGTGGCGTTAATCAAAACAAGCACAAACAATAAATTAATTTCTAGTTGGAATTTCTTTGTTATAGAACATATTTTTAGTTCGGTTGTTTATTTATTTATTTAGTTATGTATAACACTTGGGGAATGATTTATTCGTTTATCTTTTGAAAATAGCATAGTGATTATTTCGTCTGTTTTTAATCGTTAACTCTGATTATGCTAAGGATTTCCCTTCGTAAGTAAACATATTTTCCATGTTATTCCTATAGAAAACAATCGATTAGTGTTTATTTTTTTTTCTTCTAAAAGCATCGGACCTTTAAAGTAACTGTATCAATGTTTTAATTTTTATTGATTTTCAGGTTACGACAATCACATGGAATTGTTGAGAAATGAATTGATTATAGTAAAAAAATTACACATTTTATAGGAAATTGAAATTGTTTGATTCTTCAGCATACAAATAGTAATTTCTGTAAAATTTATTTATTTATTCATTACATTTCTTTAATGTGTCCATATTTTTATTTATTTTTTATTTTTTTTATTTTTTATTTTTTGTAAAAGGACAAAAAAATTGGAAATCCCTTTAAATATGTAGTACGTTTTTATTTGATACCAAAGTGCTCTCTTCATAAGATTGAATTTAAATTTTTTAGTTAACAGTAATTTTTATGTAAGAAGGTTTTAAAAATGAGATATCACATTTGAAACATTTTTTAAATACCATTGTAATGGAAATCTTGGGTGATTACTGTACCTTGTAGATTTAATATTGTCTATTACAAATTACCATCAATGCCGTGAAAAGGAGATCGACAAAAAGACAAGTATGCAGCCAGGTTCTTTAAAGTAAGGTTTTATTTCTGCCCTTTCGAGAGAGTAGGACGCTCAGCGTGACTTATTGGTGGTTACAACAGAGCCAGGCCAAGAGAAAAAGTGACCGTTCTTTTAGTCAGAACCAAGATAACATCAGTTGTCAGATATCGCCAAAGGTTACAATGTTTGGCATGTATATGATATTTGGCCAAAATATACGTGCAATATTTTTCTTCTGAGAGAGAGATTTTGTACTTAGCATATTAACAAGATAATCGCTAATTGGCGAGAAAAGAGTTTTAAACTTTGCCATTGGAATTTGAAAAGCAAAGGAATTTTGTGGGATAGGCTTTGGGGCTCATGATGCGGTCTAAAATTCGCGAATGGATACCATATAAGGAACGGTAGCATGAGAAGGAGATCTATTCGAATATGTACGACGCGCAAAACATCTTATGCAGCATTTTTATTGTAGAGCAGCTGGTATAAGAAAACCACATTCGGTTTTCATGACCATATAAGGTATGGAACGAGTGAAATACATGTGCCGGCATTTCGGTGACCGTTATATTAAGGGGGGGGGGGTATAAGAATTACTAGAATGAGAAAAGGGGCGATCTATTTATAACTTCAACTGTAATGTAGATCCTGTTGTGATCATGATTTTTTTTAGTTACTTTAAAAGAAAGGATTTTTTTTTTTTTTTTTTTTTTTTTTTAATGGAGGACAAGATAAGTTTATCAATTTGTTACCTAACATCGTCATATTCAATGATATATGATATATTGATATCATAACCATGCATTTTTTTCTTTTGGTATTGGACTCGGGCGGACTCGGATTAAAAAACCTTCCGGCTCAGGCGGGCCCAGGCTTCAAAAAACGAGCCCCAACTCATCTCTACGGTGTGTCACCTTTGTAACATCTTGAAATCCGCACAAACTTTGCAGTTATGAAAAATGTCAACGAATTTAAACCGAAACCTGCCGATAACGTGTTGCGTAGTCGTATATATATGGACAGGCCCGTTAACTGAAAATTCATTAGGTTTTCTGTGTTTTCCTGGAATGAAGTCGAAAGAGGAGTTCCTGCGTATGCGTATGTACAAGTTTTTCAATGGCAGTATTCATCATGGGAACAGGTTCATCGTGAACAATTTTGTGGGCGAAAATACCCCGATAAGAACTACATACAATGATAAAATATGTTACTGTAGTACCTCTCTGCCAAAAGACAACCAGTATCAGATAGGAAGACCCAAATTTACAGCAATTGAACGCCTATTTGACCTATTAGGCAAAAACGACTAAAAGTTAATCCATCCCATGGCTGTCTAATTCAATGCATCTCGTGTCCATTTACATAGCAAAATCACCAGTAAACATAACATCAAAAAGTCAAAAAAAAGGGTCATATCAAAAAGAACAAAAAAGCAAACATTTGTCATGATAACTAAGTGTGGTCGCTTGTTCAGAAAATTTTCTAATTGGGCGTACATCTTCGATGACGAGTCATCATATTTTATGCTCACTCATTCCAATTTTAACGCATACTACACATGTCTGACGTCACATCTACACATTTAACGAGTACACATTTCTACATGACTCAACATATCATCGAAATTCGAAGACAAAATCCTCGATTTGGATTGCGATGAGTGCGAAAATCTTGAGTCGTAAGTTCATCCGAAAATCTGTGCTTTTTGTCGGTGGGAATTGACACTTGAAAAAATGCATTCGTCGTCATCTCATCCTCTACATCCGTATCAATTACAATAGCAGTGATTATGTCTTTTGTCCAGACTTTGCCAAAAGTCATTACTACAAAATCGTTCTTAGCCGCTTCCGCTAACAATACATCACTTTCGTAGAACATTCACGAAAATCAATTACTTCAGCGCGTCTCAACGTATTTTAAGTCCAAAGTGCATGGTTGTATAAAAATCTAATTATATAAAAAGATAACGGTATAAAAATCTAAAGATTAGAAAGCAAATAACATCGTGAAATTGATTAAACGAATCGCCTGAAAAATATGGATCTAAATGTTGTACAACGCGTAGCAAGTACCTAGTTTTCGTACGGATCCCGTTATTTTGTCGGCAATAAATCAGAATTTTCCAATAAAAAAATCAATGAAATTCAAACGCGCAAAATATTTCCTTATTTAAGGGGGTAGTAAGGTATTTTTTTTTATTTTTTTGCATTTTTTTTATTTTTATTTTATATTAATGTACAACATTTTAAGATTATTCTGTGAAAATTTGAAAGCAATTGAAGTAAAACTGACGGAGATATACACTTGTAAGTCTTTGCCCTCCGATTGTCCGAGCGGTGCTGATTCATGGTGTGAATGGCAGAAGGCTGCAGCTACAGAAGATCTGGAGTCATTCAAACACAGTTACACCGCACTTCCGAGTAATGTGCTAGAAGCCATCAAACCTATTTATGAGGATTTAAGCAAAGATGCTCTTCTGGAACGATGTGTTGGAGGTTTCACTCAGAACAATAATGAAAGCCTTAATCAACTTATTTGGAAAATTACTCCAAAAACAGTGAATGGCACCTCCAACGTCGTTGAAATTGCAGCTAATGTTGCAGCATGTACATTTAATAAAGGCTGTTTTTCTTTTCTGTCATTTTTTCAAGAAATGGGCATAAAAACTGGAACAAGTTCTCATGAATCGGCGCGAACAACAGATAGTCTTCGAGTATGTAAAGCGGAGCGAGAGGCTGCAAAAGAGAGCGAAGAAGGCAGGATTCGTCGTAGACAAGAGCAACAAGATGCTCTGGACATCATCTCCGACAGCTTTTCGCTTTATGGGCCTGGCATTGATGATTCTGTGTAAGTATATGAAAAAAGCAGTAATTTACAAATATCGATTTCGACAAAAACGTCTGTGAAACTTTAAACGTGTTTTTCTAACACTTCGCTTTTTCAAAGCCGGTGAACTCTGTAGCTCAAAATCTATTGAACCGATCTTTATAAAATTTTACACACTCTTTTTTTATATAAATTACGAGATAACGCTGTCGAGTTTTTTTATTTTTTTTTATTTTAACTTACTTTTAAAAAACAAAATATCAGATTTTTTTGATGAAAAATCAGTATTTTGATTTCCGAGCCTTGTAAAAAATTGAAAAATCAATAATAATAAAAAAAACTCGACAGCGTTCCCTGAGGAAACTTATCAGCTAATTAAATCAATTTGGTTTTTTAATTTCAGTTGATCCAGTCATGAGTTATGCGGTTCACCGCGAATCAACTTTTTTTTGGGACGTCTTCGAAGATTCGCTGTCATCGGCTTATTTTTTAATATTTCTTAATGAAAATTTCACAGAATATTCTTTAAATGACATATAATTATACTATAACTATACAAATAAATAAATATTAATTGTATCCTTACAAAAAAATGATAGAAAATATGCTTTTTTTCCCTCGAATTAACCTTACTACCCCCTTAACTTTTATGTGTAAAGTTAGTAAGGGATTTTTCTATAAGAAAATATTGGTACTCAAATATTTTCTGGTCTGGAAATTCCTGGACCCGTACGAACATTGGTACCACCAAACGTAAAATTGATAATGTTCGACAAAGCGCTATACGAGAAGTCAGATAAAAGTTTTACAGAGCAATGTGGTTATTAAAACTAGCTTACAGTACTAATTTGTATGATTTATCTCGTTTTTTCACACCTTTCCAGTCACGTAAACTTTGTGTGGATTTCTAGGAAACAGTCCTTACTTCCAGCAAACCACCAAGATAAAATATTTTTTGTGAAAAAAAAATTTTTGGGATATTTTCCCTAAAATTTTCAAACAAAATCATTTACGTGAGATACTTATGGATATATTATTTAATAATATTTGTTTTAAAAGAATACTAGCGTGGAAGATACCGTTGAATGGTACTATGATTATTCAGAATGTTTTATTATGGATTTATAACAATAATTTCATCATACAGAAAGTGCCGCATCACATTAAATTGCAATAGCCTTGTCCCGAAAAGGTCTAGATGCTTTGCATTTCTGTGATTCCTATTTATTACGAAGTTGTAGAATAATATTTTACATCGTTTTATTTGAATTTAAATTTCCCAACGAAGCGATCAATTTTAATCCCATAGAATGCCGATTAAGATAGAATTTTATATGAAAAGGCTAAATCAATAGATTAGGAGCACTTTCAACAGCGTAGTTTTGATTCTCATAATCGAAAATATAAATAAAAATTTATAATTGAGACTTTCAATGTTCACAAAGTAATTCCAATTCCTAATGTACACGACGAGAAAGGAACACTAGTACTAGCTTTAGTAAAAATAATAGTAAATTTTAAACTTTTGTCTTTTTTCCTATATACCAGATTTTTTTTTCATATCTGTACCAGAATTACCGAATAGTAAAAGCGTTTTATTTCTCATTATTATATAATGCGTTTTTTATTCGTCAGAATTTCCATTAAATAACTGAATTGAAAAACTGTTGCTCACGCAGAGTTCGCACACTCCTTATATTTTGTAAGGACTCTGGCACCACTATTAATAATAAGAAAATTTATATTTCATTTTTAAGAAACAAAATTTGCAACCACCTCCTTGATTCGCTATTTTCGAAACATTTTTCTCCCGTGAAATACATTGAAAATACTGTAAAAATTTAGTGGTAGAGTTGTGCGAACCCTGTCACGTTAGCTTTTTGGGGTACATTTTTTACGCCCGCAGACCTATTTTCTGACAAAGTGGAAGTCTCCGGAAACATGGATAAGTATGGGGTTAACATAAATGAATGACCCGATTTTAAAAATTTATATTTTCAAAATTATTACACATATTACAATAAGTTATGCGTGAAAACAGTAAATAACGTTTTTGGGGAAATTAGAAAATTCCCAGCCTATTTCAGTGACGTAACCAGGGTGGGTGTCAAAATGCTCTGAATACCGGTAATTTTTGAAAGTTTTGTTCGCCTTATCTAAGCAGAAAATTTTTTGCTATGAATTTATGAGAAGAAAACCTTACAGTATTACTGGTTTTGGACTCCATCCCTGGTTCCGTCACTGTGTTGCGTACTTCTCTTAACAACTTAATTGATTAATATTTTTGAAAAAAAAACCTTTCAAATAATGCCTCTCTTTTTTCATGTCTTTTACAGATTTTTTAATCTTTTACCACCAGTTTTTCAAAACAGAAACTTTTGCCTAACTGAATTACAAAAATGATCGGATTCAATAATTCCAAATTTATAATAATTTTTTTTCTGGAGAGAATAGTAAATTATGATTGGAATATGGATGCCCGTGCGTGGCACGGGCAAGTCATGCTTAGAAGAACACATTGCTCGTACGACGTACGGAAAAATCAGGGAAGCGATTTGAAAAAAACCAGCCTTGAAACAAAGTATTTAAAATTTTCGTTTGCTTTGGAAAAAGAACCAAGTATTTTGAAAATGAGTTATATATGTGTATACAATTTCTATTCCAGCGACTGTATGACTTAGTTTAATCGTCTTTAAATTTTCTATTGAAATCTTTTTGTGTGCATACAATTATTTGTTATTCAAAAGTCTCAATTGATGTTATTGTGTCATTTTATGCAATGTACACACCACACATGTATATATAAACAAAATGTGTGTGAATGCTATTAGAGAGATCCCTATACATAAACAATTAACCCATATTTCTTCATTTTCCTAAAAACAGGATACAAGAATCAGGTGGACTTTTCATAAATTGTTCTCAATTCTCGTTAAAAACGACGATAAGCTCGAAATTTCAAGTGTCATCCGATAGCTCGCTCGACAAGAGCCCTAAATTTCCCGCCTTTCGGTGTTTGTAATACGTATAATTTTGCTGTGAAATTTGTCCGATGGCGTCGTATGATTTCCTTTTTTGTAAAAAGTGGATCGCATACGCCGTGCTCCACGAATTCAACGGCGGGCAGCCAAGAGTCATTTAACTATATATTTGTCTTTATCGCAAGTTTAAATGAGTGTTGTAAAATTTTTATTATACTTTTTAAATGATGATTTTTGCAGATATGATTTTTTTTACTTATTCAACTTAAAATATTTTAAGGTTTGAGTCCAAGAAAAACATGACTAATGGTTTCCTCATGCAATTATGTATAAAGGTGACGCATTAATTCCGTTTCGCCTCAAACAACCGATGCACCAAGTTCAATAACAGACAGTTTCAGAGCCTGAATAAAGTAGAGGAATGAGGGACAGCTATCCGGGATCCCATTGTTAAGAGGCCCGCATGCGAATAATCATAATTTTCTGTAAGGAGCCGGGTGGTAAAAATGAATCATAAGTAATCAAAATTAGTATGTTTTTACACATTTAGGAAGGAAGCGCGGTCCCACTTCTCTTTTCTCTGCAACCCCATACATGCGAAAAACCGAACTATATCATTAAATGAAAAAAAAAAAATCCCGGTTAAAAAAATGGCATAGCTCACAGGATGATCACGCTGATTTTATATTTTTCTCTAATTTAAAAAAGTGGTGTCCTTCTAAAAATAAAGAAGCAGACACAAAAACACATTTTCCTAAAGTAAGGGAGGGGGAATAGCTCCCTCATTTATACTTAACCAATGAATCTCCTAATCTAATCAGGGAAGAGCTTTTCAGAATAAACCGGTATACTAATTTTGAAGAAAATCGGATGCTTCTGCATGAAAAATTCATTTTTCTAATTTGAGGATGGGATTAGCTCCTATTCTGTACACTTAATCCTTAACCCCTTGAGCTCTGCTGGTAGAATTTTCTACCACATAATTTTAATTCCAAAATGTTACAATGACACCAGAAAATTTGATCAAATTTACTTCAAAAAGGTTTAATGCATTTTTTCATGTTTATTGTTAACCGGTCTTTTTCTTTGTAAAATACTGGTGCCAGTGTGACATTTGGAATTTTGAAGAAATTTATACTCCAGAGCTCAAAGGTTTAAATGCATAGGATAGAACGCGTTCCAAAAAATGCGCAATTCAAACAATCATAATTCATACCAGAAAAATCTAAATAGCAATTTTTTCTTTATTTAATTACGAATTGTCTGTCATGAAGTAAAGTGAAAATTGCTCTTCTAAATTTCTGGTGAGAATATGGAATATGTGAATAAAACCCCCAATAAATCGGGAACACTTATGGTATCGAAAATGATACAATATGCATTTAAGGGTTAAACAGGGTTCGTACACTTTTTAGAATTTTATGACATGGACATTCTTCGGCACCAGTACACTGTTAAAAATAAAGGTGACAAACTAGTTGCATTTGGCGCTCAGGGGTGAAAAGGTGTTATCATTTGACACCCGCGGGCTTGAAAATGTGTTTGGGGTGAGGTTCCAGCCCTTACTGGGTGATTCATGCTAATTAGGTTGCCGCTCAATGCATACCGTTGGAAGATTTTCACCCCTTAGTCATTTGCGCATGCTCTATGACATGTGTCCTTCCCTTTCAATTCGCCGTCACTGGTAGATCAAAACAGCAATTTATCCCTATGAAGACTATCACCGCGCATGCACTATCCCAACTTCGTTTAGAACTTCGGAAGGCTAACTTTTGGCGAGCTTTTTTATATGAAGAAACCTTTGAATTTCAAGATATTTGAACATTTCAGGGAGACTATGAAGGTGAGATTGATGGCCGAATGCTTAGAGCTTTGAGCTTGAAGTCAGACGTTGTGGGTTCAAATACTTCAAGGGTCAAAAGTCGGTTTATAATTTCTTTTTATAATTGAGCATTCAGGATTACGGGTGCCATATTCTGACACTAATTAAGTGTGTCATTCTGGCTTCGCTAGGGGTGTCACCAGTGAGACAAGCCTTTCACCCCTAAAAGGTGCAATGTGTCACCTGTAGTTTTAACAGTGTATTTTCATACAGAAAGATTCCCATTAATTAATGTGATATTTCGCGTATTTATCCTAGATTTATTTTTCTATAAAAAAACTACTGATATAAAACCTGGAAAATTCCCTGAAGTGTACAAACCCTATTAAACAATGAACCTATCTATCTAACCAGACTAGCGCCTTCTGAGAATAAACCGGTCTACCAACTTGAAGCAAATCGGATAATCCTGCATAAAAACCCATTCATTTAAATTAAGGAGTCATTACAGTGGCGTAACCAGGGTGAGTGCCCAAGTGATCTGAATATCGGTTATTTTTTAATGTTCTATTCGCCTTATCTAGCCAGAAAATTTTGTGCTATGAATCAAGGAGAATAAAACATAACCACTTAACTGGTTAAATCTTTCCGTTTAATAAATTGAAAAAAGCGGATCCACACTACTATTATTTAAATAAAATTTCATAAAATTTAGTCTAAACATTTCCGCCTTTTAATAGTATAAAAATTTTCTTAAAAATAATAGTGGTGTAAAAAAGCTTTAAATGATGCAATAAGCAAATTCGTCTTGCGAGAACGGCGTTCGGGCAAACCAGTTAAGGGGTTAAGATTGTACTTGTTTTGGACACCCACCCTGTTACGCCACAGCCTTCCCTTTACCTATTTATACTTAACCAATGAACCCCCAAAACTAATTAGGGAAGTGCCTTGTCAGAAAAAACTGATATATACTAATATTGAAGGAATTCAGATAGTTCTATGAAGAGTTATCGCGTTTTGTACACACATAAATGCATACATACATACGACGTACATACAAAAATTGTGAGTACATTAAATCTAGGGTTTGATAGCCTGTCAGCTAAAAAATAATAATACCTGTAAACAGATGTGAATTGTACCCGGTACCACATTTTTGCATACATACAATATGTATGAAGTTTAGTAATAGCCACTTTCACATTATTCGGAAAATAACTTTTATGCATAGACAGATCGGGTCTTCCAGGGTGATGCTCTCTCAATCCATTACATAGCTTAAATCGGACCCAGGCCACTTTTTAACCCTTTCCGGCGCAAGCAAATTCTATTAGTAAAATGAGAAATTGTCAATTGACACCGTAATTTATAAAGGACTTGTCTAGATATTATGAATTCCTTAATTTAAGCTTTCATTGTAAAAGCGAAATTGTATTAAAATATTAATGGTGCCGTTTGCGAGTTTGGAATTAAAATTAGGTGTTTCCGCTCCGGCAATACTGTGCAAGAAAGGGTTAATGGTCAAAGTTTTCACTGAGGAAATGAAAATAGCTATTACATTATATCCTCTCAAAATCTATATTTAAAAAGAAGTTTAGAAGTCCCATCTTTATACTAAAATTGTAACAAAGTTTGAAAGATTCAATTCGAATACTTAATTTTAGCATCTTATTTATATATTTAAGAAGATTCTTTACGTAGATTTCCTGACAATTTGCTCAATAGATAATAACGAAAAGTCACGGCATTTCGCCAAAAATGATACTTATATTCCGGAAATTTAAATTGTTTGAACTCCCCACAGTAAAACTTGCGAAAATGATACCTGTCTATAACAGAAACGTCTTAAAATGGATATTCCAGGTTCTCAACGAAAGAATATGTTACAAGTGTTACAGACTGTGTATCTTGAAATATAAAAAGATGTATTTACTATTCGCATGTATTTCAAAAGTATCCATATAAGACGGATGTTACTTTTCCAAAATTGGAGAAGAGTAACAAAAATGTGAATACCGTAAAAAAAAAAAAAAGACTAATTGCAGGATTCGTACGGCTCCTGGAATTTAGAAACAAGCAAGTCTTAGACACCAGTATTTTCTAACAGAAAATACCCCCTTAAAAGAAGGCTACTTTTCGAGAGTTTAACCTAGATTTATTTTATTATACAAACTAAAAAAGTATGCTGGCAACACTCCTGGAAAATTTTCTATTCCGTATGCATATGCACCCTGTCATTGGAAATACTTCAATATATATTTTTAAAAATTGTAAAAGGTATAAGAAAAAAAATTTTTTTACACAAATAAAACGCTAGAACAGCCGTAGTGGTCATTTTTACCGCTACCGTATGAAAATCTTTCAATTCGAAGTGATGTCTTTCTAATAGAAGTTCAACATGCACAGCGTCGATATAAGTTAACTCAATGAGCTAAAAAATTGTAAATAAAAATTCTGGTATGTGGTATTTTTAGAACACTTGGGTAAAATTTCCGGTGGTTCTAGTGTTAATACCATAGCTGCCAACTTTTACGGATTTTTCCTGCCGCTAAATATTAACAGAAAATTTTATCAAAAACAATTTTCAAAATATCACTTTTTCTTACGATGAAATAATGCAAAAATTTCTGTTAAATTTTAGCGGTAGGAAAAAGTTAGCAACTACGTAATACAGATGCATCGAAATTTAAAACATCTTATACCGTAATTTCGGGTGTATAAGCCGCAGATCAAACAATTCTTTTTTGACCCAGAATTTTTTAAGAAACAAATATAACTAGTTAGATCGCCGCAAATATTTGTCTTCAATCACTAAATAAGATTTCTGGATCCAAAAAGAATTGTTTGATCCGCGGCTTATACACCCGAAATTACGGTAATTTGTTATATGTTTATACATGTGTATATATATATATATATATATATATATATATATATATATATATATATATTTAATCCTGATTGTTGAGCTTGAAATTATTCAATTAAATGGAAATGCTACCCTTTACAAATCACTTCCTAACCATAATATTTACAAGGGCTATCAAATTTCTAGAGTAAAGAACGGGATTCTGTTCAATAATAATTGATAGATGGCTAACTATACAGGCTTAATGGAATTAATCATTTTCATCAAATTTCGTTTGCACAATAGGTAAGATGGACGCATATTGATGTAATAAATACATTCAGTTATAGCTTAATTACCAACAGTTGGCTTGGAAAACCGCAGGAGAAATTACGTACACATACAAAGCAATCAATCTAATATTTGACAGTATTGGACTGTTATTATCATATACCATCTGGAAACCTAATTCAAATTTTATGTATAACGAAGGAAAGTAAATTATGAAAATAAGTGTGAATATTTACTAATTTGATTTTACCAATACGTTAATTTAAAAATTGTATACGACAAGCTTTTTGGCAAAGCGATGTGTTTCCATTACATTGCAAGATATTTTCTGATTTCTTGATGGAAAACTAAAATCAAGGTTATTATACCATAATTACCAATTTTCGACTTAACATCCGTAAAATGGGGGTTTCTGAACGAAAAATTAAATGGCTAATGATACAGCTAAAATGTTTTTGGATTAGAAACTTGTATAACCAGGTTTAAATTAACATTCATTTTACGGAAGTTAGGTCAGTAGTGGCTGCCACAGGCGACTAATTTTTAATTCTAATTGACACCACTTACACAAAATAGGAATACTTAACATGTATTTTGACGACAATTTCAAAAGAAATATACTTCAATATTTACATTGGAAAAATACCGATGCGAACAGAATATAAGACTAGTCGATTGTGCCAACCCTGAGAGTATGTTATACATGTAGGAAAAACTTATAAATACAATTTTTTAAAACACCAAATTCCAAGTAAGAAATCACATGTATAGTGCAGGCGGAAAAGGAATTTTGAAAATTACATTTTACTGATTATGTTATTTTTCCATGGAAGTATTAAATAAAGAGCAACTGACACATCAATAAAATAGTGAAGCTTAAACTTTAACCGCTGTCGCTGGGGTTGATTGCCGACTGAGAAAACTTCCACCAGTAAAATTAAATAGAAATTTTCACCTTATAAAATTGCTTTATTAATGCAAAATTCCAGTCCTAAGCAATGGTAAAATCATATATTCATTTATACTAGTGATAGTTTATTTCCATGGTATTTAGGCCTTTTTTTCCGCCAAATTGTAGAACCTAAAAAATGTCCTATAAGTCTCCGTTAAAAAGATTAGAGTACCTGGGCAAGTGCCGCCAGTAAAAACAAATAGATAATTTAACAATATTTATAACAAAAACTTTCCGTTAAAAGACTGCTAAATTAAGGTAAAAATTTCTGTTGAAAGTTTACTTGTGGAAAATTTCTTTGGCGCTAATCAGAAGCTTTAAATCGAATGTGAAGATCAATCGCCATCTTGCTACAATCTCCTTAGTCTCTTCGCTCGCAACTGTACTGTATGCCACTCCCCGTTTATTCATAACTCTATGAATTTTTCATGCAGAACTTTAAGTATGTAAAATATAACGTTTAACGATTTCGTTTCGAATTTTTGACTTGTTAAATTAAACTGATTACCCACATTGACCCACATTGACAACCAGAAATAAATATTTTAACATTCTGAATTAAATGTATGCTTTACAGGAAATATAACGTCAATTTTTTCCGATAGACATTTAAATTTCAGTGCGTTTGTGAAAAGTTTCAAACTAGATCTTTGAAAAATAATGAACTGAAATTGTATATACTTTTTCTTTCAATTCATTTCTTGTAAATAGTGGTCAGTACTTGTCTTCCTACATGCAAAGACTAAAACTATTACATTAAGTGTAAAATTGACAGAAATCAATGACGTAATGATTTTTAAATGTTAAATGACATACAGATTTCGCTGCTGTAGAATAAATTCATTCATGAAGCTTGACATTGCCAAAATATACGTTTTGTTTACGAGTTTTGATCAAAAACTGTATTCAGTTGATTATTTTTCACTACCTATTTAAAATTAAAATCATTTATAGTTTCACCTTCGTAGTATAGTTTCACCTCGTTTCCCCTTTTATCATTAAAAGTGGAGTAATTACAAGGAATACGAGGTCTGAGCCCTGACAGAAAAATGGCTGCCACCTTAGACGGATTATTTTTAAACGTGTATACGGTAATCCTAAATTTATACTCTTATTTTATGAAAGATTTGTTTGACATGTTTAATCTCAGAAACTTTTAAAAATTATTGGTGCTAAAATTTAATGGATCATACACACGTTGAAAAAAAAAATTCACTTTCGGCAGCCAATGTTTTTGTATCAACGATCAAGTCTAGTATTCAGTGGGCGGTGAACTAGACATCAGCATAGCTCTCAGCACTTAAGCATTTATATTAGTGCTCTCGATTATACGTTTATACGAGTATACGTATAATACGTATTATACGAAATACGGATCTGCTATACGTACAATACGGCATCGGCGGTTATACGTATTGCGCAAAACAGCATATACGGTACATCGTATATACGGATCTTATCCAAGCGGTTAAACGTATAAACGTTTAAACGTTTTCGTTCAAGGTATGAAATTTCATGTTTCAATGTTTTTCTGCGCATTAGAGACATTGAGAAATATCCGGTAGAGTATCCCCATCGCGATTCTTTTTTCAAAGAACTACGATGTTTTTATTTAACTACTACTTGTTTTGCAAGTACTTAAAAAATCTGAATACGTTGCTCAGTTTAGATTTTAGTTTTTTTTTACCAAAAAATTAAATTATTTATTATAAACTGTCTACATTAGTTGTGGTAGAATCAAACTAATATTTGCAAGATCTGTGGCTCAATACTTAGTTTTTGATATTTTCTTGTATCTTTACAAGAAGAAAGTATTGGATTCGAGAAAACTTTCGACAGGTTTACACGTTTAAAGGATAAGGGAGACTGAAAAACATGTTTTTACAAAATATCTGTCTGTGAGTTTGCGTGTCTGTCTGTATGTGACGAATTTTAGGCGTTCTATCTCAAAACCTAATACACAGAATTAAGGGTGTATTCGAAAAAATGATTTTCCACCTTCAACAGTTCGAA
This sequence comes from Maratus speculifer, assembly GCA_964019185.1. NCBI lineage: Eukaryota > Metazoa > Arthropoda > Arachnida > Araneae > Salticidae > Maratus > Maratus speculifer. The sequence continues at coordinate 273,862,193 of OZ025299.1, forward strand.
ATTTTCAGATACAATTTTGGACACATTTTTAAAAGTAGAAGCATGAAACTTACTGAGGGGATTTTTGAAGTGACGTACAAGGTGCCATGTGATGTAATTTTTCGCTGATTTAATTAGAATTTGATTTATAAGCAATTATTTTCTCAGCGTGACCCTTTTTTTTGTTCGCAGACTTCCCGCTTCGAAAAATTTGGTCCAAAACGCCGTTTATGACAGCATTTTTTGCAACATTTTCTGCATTTATCAAAGAATTGATAATCACGGCACCTTGTTTAGTATTTAAATAAGAGAATTCGAAAGTTTGGTTCATTTGAGAGCAAAAATGAATCTAAAAATAAATCTGAAAAAGACTGGGGCATATGAGAACATTGGCATTTTCACTACTTATTATATGTTTTTTTTATTTCATAAAATTATCTAAGATGGTCGCACCTATAGACATATGAAAAGAAATGTTGAAGCTCTTCGACATTTTGTTTGTCCCCTGGAGCCAGAATCTATGGAAAAAACTGACATAAACTACAAAAGCGAAAAAATGGTGACACGGAAAAAAAGGTACCGGAAAAAAAGTGACAAGGAAAAAGTTACCGGAAAAAAGTGACAAGGAATTGATTTAGAGGATTTATTATTGATTTTGAGGATTCATTGGTTAACACTAGAACCGCGGAGACGGGTCAATTTGACTCGTACTCAGGGAAAAGATGTCGATTCCAACCAGAAAAGTCTTCTTAAAACAATTTACATATAAGCTGCACAAAAATTATTTAAATTAAATAAGTCAAATAGACTTAAATAAAAATTCTGATGTGAATTATTTTTATAAAACTTGGGTAAAATTTCCCGCGGTTCTAGTGTTAAGTATGGAAGGGGGATCGGGGGGAAGCTCATAATTTAGGTAAATGGATTTTTCATGCTGAATTATCTGTTTTAGTTTAATTTTTGGATATACGCTCATACTCACTAGTTTTAGAAAGTGACAATTATCACTCCCCTCCCATCCGTCCTAAATTAGATAAATGGGTTTTTATGCAGAATTATCCAACGTGAGTCAAATTTTGGATATAGGTTCTTACTGATAAGAATTACATATAGTATATAGTATATAGCATATAATGAAGAGATTTGAGAGATTATATATAGTATATAATGAAGAGATTTGGGAGCTTAATGGTTTACCATAGAGGGAGAACAGGGAAATAATCTCTCATTTATTGAATTAATAGCTTTTTACGCAGAATTATCCCATTTTCTTGGAATTTTGGACATAAGTTAATTATGATAAGACGAATCTCTGTATTAGTTATGGGGTTCTTTTGCTTATTAACAAAAAGGGGAGGGGCAGGCAATTATATCGCTTCAAATTAGATAAATCGTTCTTTATGCAGAATTACCCGATGTATTTCAAATTTTAAATGTAGGTACTTTCTGATAAGGTGAATCCCTGAATAATTTTAAGGGTTTAATGGCTAAATATAGAAGTGGAATAGAATATAACTCCCCTTAAATTACTTAAATTGGTTTTTACGCAGAATTATCAGATTTGCTTCAATTTTGGATTATAGATTCATTATGATAAGGCGTATCCCTAATTAGATATGGGGTTCTTTTTCTAATTAAAAAGGGGTGGGGTGATTACTATCCCCCTTAAATTAGATAAACTGTTTTTTATGCACACTTTTCCGATGCATTTCATATTTTGAATAGAAATTCTTTCTCATAAAGTAAATCTCGGAATAGTTTTAAGGGTTTAATGGCTAAGTATAAAAAGGGGAACGGAAGAAATCCCCCTTAAATAAAAAAAATGGCTTTTTACGCAGAATTATCCGATTTGCTTCAAAATTTGGATGTACGTTCATTATGATAAGGCGAATCCCTGATTAGTTGTGGGTTATTTCCCGTCCCCCCTCTATACTTAGCCATTAAACCCTTAAAACTATTCAGGGATTCACTTTATCAGAAAGAATCAATATCCAATATTTGAAATACGCCGGATAATTGTGCTAATATATATATATATATATATATATTATATATATATATAATTTAAGGAGGGGGATTATCCCTGCTTCCCCTTTTTAATTAGCAAAAGAACTCTATAACTAATCAGGGATACACCTTATTATAATGAATCTACACCCAAAATTGAAGGAAATTGGATAATTCTGCGTAAAAAGCCATTTATTTAATTTAAGGGGGGGTTATTCCGCGTCCCCCCTTTATACTTAACCATTAAACACGTAAAACTATTCAAGGATTCACTTTATGAGAAAGAAATTATATCCAAAATATGAAGTACATCGGATAAGTGTGCATAAAAAACATTTTATCTGATTTAAGAGAGAGGGGGTAATAATTACCCGCCCCTCTTTATAATTAGCAAAAGAACCCCGTATCTAATCAGGGATACGCCTTATCATAATGAACGTATAATCCGAAATTGAAGTAAATCCGATAATTCTGCGTAATAAGACATTTATTTAATTTAAGAGGGATTACTCCTCGTCCCCACTTTATACTTAGCCATTAAATCCTTAAAACTATTGAGCGATTCGCCTTATCAGAAAGAACCTATATTTAAAACTTTAAATACATCGGATAATTTTGCATAAAAAACGATTTATCTAATTTGAGGCGAGATAATTGCCCGTCCTCCCCTTTATTAAAACGCAAAAGAACCCCATAATTAATCAGATACGTCTTATCATAATGGTCTTATGTCCAAAACTCCAAGGAAATCTTCCAGGATAATTCTGAGTAAAAAGCTATTGATTTCATTTAAGAGAGGTTATTCCCCCGTTCACCCTCTATGCTTAACAATTAAACTCCCAAATTTCTTCAGGCATTATATACTACATATAATCCTTATCAGAAAGAACCCAAATCCAAAATTTTATACACGTTGGATAATTTTGCATAAAAACATATTTATCTAATTTAGGACGGATGGGAGGGGGGTGGTAATTGTCACTTCCCAAAACTAACCAGGCAAGCGTCTTTTCAGTATGAGCGTATATCCAAAAATTGAACTAAAACAGTTAATTCAGCGCGAAAAATCCATTTACCTAAATTATGAGCCTCCCCCGTATCCCCCTTTCATACTTAACCAACGAATCCTTAAAATCAATAATAAATCCCCACAATCAATTCCTTGTCACTTTTTTCACGATAACTTTTTTTCCGTGTCACCTTTTTTTTCCGCTTTTGTAGTTTATTTTACTTTTTTTCTGATAACTTTTTCCGGTCACTTTTTTTCCGTTTACCAGGAGCCAAAATACTACTTACTGAACTCAAAAGTAAAATATTCAACTTGCTAAGAGAATAATTTTATTTATTTATTCATTTTTTTAATGTTTTAGCATATACTATGGATACTAATAAATATTTATGATTTTTTTTTTTTCTAAAATTGAGAAATGTTAATGATTTGTCATTTTAACTGTTGTGGGAGTGTGGGGTACTTATGAAGAGTTTATAAAAATTTCAGAAGGAATAAAACAAATTTCTTATTTTAGTTTAGTTGGGGCAGATCTGAACACGTCATTAAATTCTCCAATAATCATTCAGTGATTTTGCTCCTTTCAGTTAACTTCGTGATAATAATGCCAGCTCCATTATCTATAATTTTATTGGAATAGAAGACATTTCTGTCATACGAAGTTGATTTTGTATAGAAACTTCAACAAACACATCTGTCAGAAAATACATAAAAAGCAACAAGCTCGTTTAAGTTCAATTGTAATTTAAATAAATTTGATGTTTTCTAAAATGCAATAAATGTTATATATTGTTTTATTTGATGGTTTTCAGTACTATTTTTAACGTTATTTTTATAAATGTTACTTTACTATTTTTACTATTTTTTATCGTTAATGCAAAAAATATTGAGTTTAACAGCTTTGAATATTTTTTTTATTTAATTTGTTGCAAACTTGTAGTATTAGTTTACTTCCATTTCTAAAACAGCTATGTTATTTGGTGCTTTGAAAATAGATATATGTTTTTAAAAAATAACATTTTTAAAATATAACCACTGTGAAATCTCCCTTAATCTCTTCCCCCTTTTTTAAAGCAAAAGAAATTAAATTTGGAGGAATCTTATGAACGGAAAACAATTTTTTAACCTTAATATACAGGCGAATAAAACAAATATAGGAATGAGAATCTTTCGCCTTTCGGTAGATTTCCGATAAATATTATCCAAATGCTCCCTCCCTAAAATCTTCCTCAAACAAAAAGCAATAAGCAAAATTTAAATTCTTTAATTATTTTCTCAAGTTTATTTCTTTAATTTTTATTTTATTGCAACAATATTTTATCAATTATCTAACCCCCCCCCCCCCAAAAAAAAAAAATCTACTTATTTTTAATTTATAATATTTTATTTAAACATATCACTGAGAAACTAAATAAATAAACATATATTTTACTTTATGGTGAGCTTAACAGATAGTACAACTAATGATTATAGTAACATATGAAAAAGATAATAAAAAACATGTCAAAAAATATTTTTTCCTTGTGTTCACATATTTCCCTTGTGTGTTTACAACTGCCACTTCGTTGGGGCACATATGAAAATTTTTTTGAATTCACAAACTATTAAGAAAAGTAAGAAGAACTAAATAGGTGATTAAAAAAAATACCATGTGTAAAAAAAGTTCTGTTTAGTATATTGAGCAGTTTTGCTTATATAAATTAACCCAGTTATGAGAAAAAGCTATGTTTACGTGAACTGTTCACATGTGCGCCAGTCACCCCTATATAGTCAGGTAGTCACTGATAGAAATTGGTGCTGATTAGTTTTGTGTGTAAATCGTTCAATAGGTTGCGCTACTATCCTGTCTTTTTTACGATTTCTGCAATAGTTCTATCTGAAGAATTAATGCACGGATTTCCATCAAACTACAGGAAAAAGGATAAAGGAAAATAACAAGAGGATAAAAAAATATAATAATATTGAGGATTTATAAAGGAAAATAACAAGATCTTTTTCGGAATCCAGAGAGATAGCGAGATTGGCCAATCAGGAGTCTGATCTTTTGTGAACTTTTCGCAAAACTTTTTAAAAATATATATGTTTTTCATTGCTTGATTTTGTGTGTTTAAGACACACTATGCGGATTCCTGTCGGAACGCCACCGATTTCCAAATTATTCTCAATTCAGTGACATAAGACTGATGAAGTCCACTATTTAAATTAGATACGATACGTGGAATATACGTATACATTAAATATACGTATTCTTAAATATACGTTTAACCGATACGCCCTTATAAGTATCCGGATACGTTTAAACGTATATTTTAACACTAGAACCGCGGCGACGGGTCATTTTGACCCGTATCTTATGCAGAGATGTTGATTCGAACCAGAAATTTCTTTATAAAATTAGTTTAAGATAAGCTGGGTTAAAATATTTTTAATATATAATTTAAACAGTTTTAAACGAAAATTCCGGTGAGAAATATTTTTATAAAACTTGAATGAATTTTCCCGCGGTTCTAGTGTTAAGGTATCCGTATAGCAAAAAAACGTATTATACGGATATACGTATATCTTTTAAACGTATAGCTGCTATACGTATCCCATCGCGAGCACTAATTTATATAGCACAAAAATTTAACAGTAAATTTTATCTTTTTAAATTGTAGTAATCTGCCGATTAAATTAGATCAAATTTTCCATGAAATTGTTTTGGTACAAAAGACCGTAGGATATTGGCAGCTATGCATCAGGACCTACTTTGGACTATCCTCGCCTGAAATTTTCAAGCCTGTTTATGAAGTAGATCGCTATCTATCGAAGACATACACAAATAGACATAACGAAATATTTATTAGTCTAGAGGTAGGATATTTTTCAGTCAATGAATTAGTGATAGCAAGGCTTGATTGCCAACAAGATAAACTTCCACCATTAAATCTTAACAGAAATTCTTGTCTTATTGCCCAATTCGCGTAAAATTACTGTCATGAATAAGACTAAAACTTTAATTCCTCTATAATAGTGGAAGTTCGCCCCTTTGGTAGCTAGACACCGGATAACAAGTCTATTTCTCTTTTATTAGAGCATGTTTGTAAAAAAATCTTTATGAATCTTAAGTAAAATTCACGCTAATTTACAACATTGCACTTTTTATTTCATATATACAGTCCTTCGTATGTTTCCGAACAAATCAAAATTACGATACAATTTACACAAAACGGATTTTACTTTCATTTTCTTCAATAATAAAGATGTTTTTAAACACACTAAAATAAGACTTATTATTAAGAATGTTAAGTGCGCTTGAAAAGCAAAGTAGATGAAGAAGAACATATACTATATTCTTCATAATACGGTTATTTTTCAATTTTGTTTTTTATTCTTACCCCTTAATCCGAGAATCGGAGATTTCTAACAACTAACGGATGGCCATTGATCAATGCTGTTTATTCCATTGGTGCACAGTATTTTTGTGTGCGCATCAGTGGGAAAATGTTCACCTGCTTTCAGATGAAGAAAGCTGTTATTCTACATTAAATATTGATACAAGTTTTGTATTACTAGCATGTAAATTATGAGAAAAATTGCTCATTAAGTCTTCTTCGTAACATGAATATACATAAGTGCTCTAAATCTATTGAATAAAAATATCCAAACGTTATTTTATAAAGTTATATTTTAAGGTAGTTAAAATTAATTTTTCCTTCATGCACACAATTTATTCAGCTAAAGAACACAATTGTGTAAGTAATTTTTTTATATTGATAATTTGACATTGTTTGCCCTTTATATAAAAATAGCAAATTAATTAAATTGCTCAAATAATAATTTTCCAAAATATTGCTGCTATTTCTAGTCTAGGACGTGAATTCGTCCCGACTATTCTTTTGGATAAGCAGCTTCACAATGTCTAACTTCTGTCTTTAACAAACGTTTTTCTTGTTATATTAGGTCTTTTAGCCCCTTGAGTTACGGGGGTATATATTATATTTTGTCATGGATTTTTTTAGAAAACTTAATTTAATTGATCATTTTTCACTGCCTATTTAAATTTAAAGCAATTTCTATTTCCTCTTTCCTCATTTAGTGGGATGTATCGTTGGTACCATGCCAAACTATTCAAAATTCAAGTGTTGACTGTGGTCTATCTTTTCAGTTTTTTGAAATAGAGAAATTTGCCTTATTAACATTATTTAATCCTGCTAAGCTGTTCAGGTCTATTTCGACAAAAAAAGTCACAGTCAGAGTTTTTGAGTCAGCCACTTTTTGCACACCACTGTTACATTAGATAAATTGTTGTTCTCTTAAATCGCTGAAATATTCCAATTAAATAAAAGTACATTTTTCGAATTAAAATATTTATGGAATACATGAAATCACTACATATTTAAAATAATTTACATTCAAAATGAACCCACTTCATGGTTTATGACAAATACATTAAGGAGAAAACAAGCAGAATTTTGCCTTTTCGGATACGTGGCGTCAATCAACAAATAAGAATTTAAAACAAGCAGATCATTGACAACACTGTTTTCATATTAGTTATAGTTTCACATGGTATCAACGATATAATACACCATAGATGCAAAACTCTAGGGTACCAGCAGGCAGTATCTCACCACTAAATTTATTTCGTTTTTAATTTCGCATAATGCTTCCTGTAAAATACTTCAAAATGCTATTAAATTTTCAAGGAAGAAAACTTTTAAATTTTTGTGGATTACAAAATGCTTTACGCTGGAGGATGCTTGGTGGATTACGCTGGTTCCTAGATCCCTCCCCCCATTATACACAATCTATTTTTAATGAAGATTTCCACCAGAATCTTTTAATTAAATTTTCCTTTTATATCTTTGGCAAAAAAAGGGGGGGTGCAATATTGCATTTCCTCCTTTTTAACTAAAATGATTTCGAAATCTACTCTGAATTAAACATTACAGAAATACAATTACTTGCCCTTGAGAGAGTAAAAATTAGAAATAAATTTTTTGATTATACAAGCCTGCGATGTCTGTGTCTTTTAAAATTTGATTACTGTTTTTATGTAATTTTAAATCTGAATCTGAAAATGAACTTAATTGTTAACTCTCACGTCAGCAATTTTCATAAATCGTACATTTTAAAGATAAAAGGTAAACACAGAGTGAACATCTATCAAAACAATTTTTAAAAAACTTACAAAAATAATAGAAGTGCTTTAAATACTAGAGCGTTGCGTAAAAAAAGCTTTTTTCGAAATTCTTTTCTCCCTAGCGTGTAAAATTTGTGAAGTGGTATCAGTAATTTACTCACAAAATTTCAAAACAATCCATAAATATCTTTTGGTTCCACTTTTGGGTCGAAATATGCAATTTTAGCCAAAAATGTTGTAATTTTTCACATTTCAGTAATATTTTTAATTTTAAATTTTTTCTTCGCCCTAGTACGGAAAAACTGAAAGAGTACATAAGAAACACTAGTCCAAAGTTTTAGAGTAATTTAAAAATATCTTCCGGTTCCACTTTGGGCTCTAAATATGGGAAATTTGTCAAAAATGATACAAATTTTCACATTTTAGTCATTTTTTTTCGATTTTCTATTCCCGCTAGCATGGAAATGTTCGAATATTATAAAAGAAACATAAGTAAAAAGCTTTGGAATAATAAATAAATATCTTCCGGATTCCCTTTCGGGAACTAAAAATGCCAAAGTAGCCAAAAAGTATGTATATTTTTACATCTCAGAGATTGTTTTTTTCTTTTCAATTTTCTCTTCTCGCTGGAGCGGAAATTATTAAATTTTTCTTTTCAATTTTCTCTTCTCGCTGGAGCGGAAATTATTAAAAATTCATATAAAAAAACATAGCAGAAGAGGTTATTTGTGATACTTGCCCTATATAATCGCAGCCAAGTTCTTCTAAAAGTGTCAAGTATTCTTCAAGCAATCTTTGTTGATGGAGCGTTTCCTCAATATTCCTCTGAATTAAAGTTTGATCTTTTCAACGGTTAAAATACAATCTTTTCAAGGTATTGGTGGATATGAAACTCTAATCTTGGAATTTACATTTCACATTTACATTACCTTTCTTTCTCTTCTTGTATTATGCCTGTCTATAACATTGGACATGTCATGTGTCACAACTCCCAAGTGTTCAGGAAGTGCGTCTGTTACTGATACTGCAACTTGGTCGGACATTCCCATTGTGTCTCAAGTTCTCGCTAGGGCAGGACGACGGGTTGTTTGTGATATATTTATTGTATTTATGTTCGATTGTAATGGCACTAAAGGTTTATCACTAAGATCGTGATACAGTTATTCATCATCAAGACTAAAAGATTTAACACTAGAACCGCGGCGACGGGTCATTTTGACCCGTATCTTATGCAGAGATGTTGATTCGAACCAGAAATTTCTTTATAAAATTAGTTTAAGATAAGCTGGGTTAAAATATTTTTAATATATAATTTAAACAGTTTTAAACGAAAATTCCGGTGAGAAATATTTTTATAAAACTTGAATGAATTTTCCCGCGGTTCTAGTGTTAAGAAAATCTAAGTATTCGACGAAGCAGTAGTGTTTGTTTTTTCCCTTTTGTACCGTTTTCTGAAACTTTCTGATTCTTTTTCAAGCCTGCTCGTTCATTTACTAAGTTTCCGTGTTTCCGAGTATCAATTGTGTCTATCGATAATTTGCTTGAATTTCTTTGATCCTCAAGAAACTGTCTTCCAATTCTGGAATTTTTATATCATGTGGGCATTTATATCCTTCTAGACATGTACACTTCTAAGAATTTTTTTCAAAAAGGCGTCTTTTTCCCTCTCAATAGGAAAATTTTCAATTTTGACTTCGTCTGTTCTTTAGTGACAAACTTCTTTAGACTCTTGTATTTATCATTATATGAACCAATCAGTTAGACTATTATTTGCCTAGAAAACGTTGGAACTGAGCAGTCTGCCAAATTGATTCAAACATATCAGCCCATAATCCGCTATCACCTCAAATGTGGGTTCAATTTTTAATTATATTTCGATTCATTTCTCACCAACAAAAAAGTACTTTATACCGTTTTCTGAAACTTTCTTATTCTTTTTCGAGCCTGCTCGTTCTTTTACTAAGTTTCCGTGTTTCCGAGTGTATCAATTGGGTCTATCGATAACATTAACTTCATTAGTTGGTAGAACGCCAGTTCTTAATTCTGTAGGATCCCAAAAAATGGGATGAGACAAATCCCGTCTACTGCGCCTTAATTGTGATATTTCTGTGTAATATTTTCCATGCACACAACTAGTTCAACACAGTATTAAAATTTAAAATTTTGTTAACACTTTCAGATGTTTTATTTTTCAATAAAATATAGAAGATAAAATTGAATATCCTCATTACGAACCTATCACGAGCTGAGCTACGGTAACACTACAGCAAACGAACAGAAAGCTGAACTTATTAGAGGAATTACCCTCAGATCACTTTTAATTCGATTGTTCTATGGTTTTTGTGTGCATTAATGCCATATATTTGCAAGTTTAAGTAATAAAAATCAAATCAGAAGATATTTATTAATTACTTTAAATTTTCACAATTATGTTTGCCATATGATTTTCCGAATTTTCCCCGCCAGCGAGAAGAGAAAATTGGCAAGACAAAAGTCCCTGAGAAGAGAAAATTTGCATAAATTTTGGTGACTTTGACATTTTAAGATGCCGAAAGGGAAACCGGAAGATATTTATTGGTTATTCTGAAGTTTTTCCCCTATGTTTCTATTATATTTTTCCAACTTCCAACTTTTCCGTGCCATCGGGAATAGAAAACCTAAAACTAAAAAAAAAAAAAAAAAAAAAAAAAAAAAACACTAAAATGTGAAAAATACATCATTTTCAATAAATTTTCCATATTTAAACTCCAAAGTGGAACCGGAAGATATTTTTTATTTACTTTAATATTTTGGACTTATGTTCCTTATGTACTCTATCAACTTTTCCGCTCTAGGGCCAAGAAAAAATCGGAAATTAAAAGTATTGATGAAATGTGAAAATTTACAAAATTTTCGGCTAAAATTGCATATCTCGATCCAAAAATGGAACCGGAAGATATTTATTGATTGTTGTGAAATTTTGTTAGCATGTTAGTGATACCACTCCACAATTTTTATACGCTAGGGAGAAAAGAATTTCGAAAACGAAATTACGCTCCGTCCTATTAAATACATCTGCGATTAACTGTTATCCTCATCAACCCCGAAATAAAAGAAGACAACGAGATGAGCCCTATAGAGAATATAGAAGGAAAAGTACGAAGCGGTTCGAAGAAATTTCCTCACATGGAATGAAATTGTAAGGATTTTAAATAAACAATATTTTACACAGCTGTAAAAATGCGTGGTATAAGCCAAAAGAGGAATAAATTATTATAGAAAAAAAATTACATGTATTTTATAGTATCAGATCGTCTAAATTTTAAACTTTTATAAAAATAAATTAATCCGCGATTTCCGGAAATTCCTGACATGACGGTAACAGATAAAGGTCATTTTTGGATTCCGCCTACAAAATACATGATAATCAAGAATCAAGAATTAAAAAAATAGGGATGAGCTTTCCGCTTTTTTGCACACCAGTATCATCTTAAAGAGAATGTTGGTGTGTTAAATCGCAAAAATGTTCCGATTAAATACTGTAGCATTTTCTCTAAAATTTTACTGGTGTGCAAAAAAGCGGAAATCTCATCCCTAAAAAATACAACAATGAAATTCATTTTATAATAGCAGATTTTTTTTTAATTTCTTATTTTTGAAGCTTACGATTTGCAAAATAACTTGACACGTCGATTAAGAATAAAGGTCATTTTCGAATTCAGCGCTACAAAATTCATCAAAATCAAATATAAAAATTTTAAAAACGTGACAAATCTCAAATTTTCCAAGATTGTGATATTGGTGTTCGCTGCTATCTAAAGTATTGAAAATGAATTTTTAAAATTAAAATAAAACCTCTCCTCAAGTAAATCCTTTAAAGCTACTTGAAAAGTTTTGTGAATAACATTTAACATGTTTCTAATAATGGATTCGTAGATATGTGCACAATATTTTTAATTTAACTGCATGTTCGTGTGTGAGGCTATTTTAAAAAGAAGTTACATTTATTAACAAAAAATTAAAGTAAACATTTTTTCTTACTTACATTTGAAACTCACATTGTTCATTTATTTCTCAACATAATCTCCGTATTAATTAAAAGATTTATCATAACGATACACCAGATTGTTAATCATTTCCAGGTCAAAGTACTTCTGTTAAACAAAGTACAACATGTTAAAATGTTGAAATGATTGACTGGCACCGGGTCTAAGTCTAGTGATCTAAAAATACGCCACTGGGCTTTAATGTCAATTCATTTTCATAGTGCAATACGTTCTGGGGATTCCGTAATTCATAGAATTTGCAGATACACTAGAAAATGTTAATTATAAATCTCGCTTTTTTTAAATACGGAATATTTGTAATTAAATAAATCAAATATTGCCATTTTAATTTTCTGGTATGAATTCGGAATAACGGAATTAAAAAATCTATTGAATTCGAAACACTGTTCTTTGCACGTAAGCAATTATTTGCATTAAAGTGTCATTCCTCTAATGCTTGTGGTAGCATATATGCTACATATTTGCCAACAATCCGATTTTTTATACCAATATTTTTATGCAGAGACACTTGCTTTATATAATCACACAATTTACAGAAATAAATACAGCAAACCTTTTTGTATGATTTTACTGGTATTCAAAAAGCGGGAGGTTGGCAACTATGATGTTACCACCAGTGATTAAAAAGGAGAAAGATTGCTGTTTGGAAGTGGGTTGCCAGATTTGGCCTCTTTTTTATATGTTTTTAAATCTGAAATTCTACATTCACACCAAAAATTCAATGTGGTTTTGTTTTCTTTACTCAATGACAAACGTTTCTTCATTATATGAAGTAAACAATTTTCTTTAAGAATTTCTGATGTGAACTCGAAGATTTTAAAATGAAAGTAGAGGCCAAACTGGCAACCCAGAAACTTTCAATAATTGAAAGTTTCATAGCCGTCAAGTTGTACAAATTCGTTCTACTACTAAAATTGTATGGAATATTATAACTAATTGAATCACTGAAATTCAAGCAATTTTAGTTTTTTAGTAAGTCAAAAATTTTCATTAAACTTTAGTAGTAGGAAAAATCTGAACAAAATAGCAGCTGTGAAGTAGTAATATTTAAAATTTACAATGAATGGCATATTTCTGTGTGATATTTAAATTTCTTACTTTTTTTTATATTTTTTTTAAGAATTATTTCTATTCTAGGAAATATTTAAGTGAAAATTGCATTTCTTATAAAATGATTTGGGTGTTAAAGTAAGAATGTCGTTTAAGTTATCACTGATAAGCGCGTGTTAGTACTTTTACTAAGCTCCAGGTTTCACAGTAATATAAGCAATGCCGTAACAAAGGCGGGTGCCCAAATGCGCTGAATACCGGTATTTGTTCGCCTTATATTACCAGAAAATTTCTGCTAAGGGCAGATGAAGAAATTCTTACAATATTACTGGTTTTGGGCACCCACCGTGATTACACAACTGATAAGCAATATTTCAAATAATAAATTCTGTTGTTTAAATGGTTTTTAATACATTGAACAATGATTCTCAAGGATTACATTCTACTTGCAATTAAGTTTTTTATGTTATGTTAAAAAAATCGATGTGATGTGTTAAATAATTCTTTTCTAGCATTTAAAACAAAATGCAGCAAAAGCACCATCAATGTCAATGGAAATTGATTCTTTCAAAATAATAATCAAGGTAACTATGTGTAATTTGTGTAATTTGTATGTAAAAATTTTCATGAAAAATATCTATTCTAATAATAATTTTATGTTCAAGGTGGAGGAAACCATGCAATAACTTAGTAATAATTGTAATTTGGTTAGATCAAAATTTTGAGGTGTGTATAAAGTTTATGAAAAGAAAAAAGAGTAATGATTTGTGGATAAAATAATTATAAGAACCAGAAAATTATAAATAACATTATTTAATATTTTACAGTAAAAATATTCTTTTATATATTTTAAAGAATATTAGATTTAAAATCTAAAATGACTTTTAAAATAACGTGAAATTTTCCAAAGCAGCACCCACCATTTTTTTAAATATAAAAAAATAAAATGAAATAGATGATTCCGTTTTATTATCCGATTCCAGAAAATGAAACGTATTTTAGTTAAATAATAACAATCTTATCTTTCAAACGAAATCTGCTTTATTTTTCATAGATATTTTTTATACGTATGCATTCTTAATATATTTATTTCGAAAGTTTAAGAAACTCCTTAAACTTGTAATAAAGAAATAGCATTCTGTGCAGATCATTATCCAACGAATACCCCTTCCCTTTATGTTCTTTATCTCTAATATACCATCTTATATTTTTTAAAGGTAAGCACCGTATTGAGAAGCTCTTATTCTAATGTAGACTCAAACTCAAGAAAAATCGTATAATTCGTTTCTCTGGTTTATTATATATAAAATAGAGACCTCATTTGTCCTTTATTTAAACAAATGATCATCGGTATTATATCATTTGGAGAAAATTCTTATAGTCTAAACTAAAATTTCTTTTTTGTATAGAACCATACATTATAAGACGAATTCGATACCAAAGGTGCAGTGTTTCAAAATTAAATAAAAGAAATAGGAATTTTTTACTATAAACTTTTAAAATTTATTTTTGTTTATCATTAAATTTTTATTTAAAGTAAGCAAAAAAAAATATTTGCTACATCGAAAAAAAAAAAAAAAAAAAGATGCAAAACCAAGAAAATTTGAAAGTTTTCTTCATAGATGAAAATTTAATGAAAGTCTAAGACACTTAGAGCTAAAATCCGTTTGAAATATCATTAAAATTTTTGGTTTCAACATACTTTACGGAATGGAGATATGGATAAAGTAGTGGAGGCATGTGAAGTGTGCTGTCGATCAGTTGCGAGTGAAGAAACTGAAAAGGTTGTCCCAAGATGACAGCCTTTTCTTTTAACACGTTCGCTGCAGCTTACGTTTAGATTTGATGATAGTTAACCCTTTGAGCTCTGATGGTTAAATTTCTTCAAAATTCCAAATGTCACATTGGCACCAGTATTTTGGAAAGAAAAAAACCGGTGTACAATACACGCGAAAAAATGCATTAAATCTTTTTCAAATAAATTTGGTCGAATTTTCTGGTGCCGATGGGAAATTTCGGAATTAAAATTATGTGGTAGAAAATTCTACCATCAGAGCTCAAAGGGTTAATGCCGCACTGTAGAAGTGGGTTTTTCACAGAAGCCGATTTACTTTTTATAACAAAGAAACAGTGAAAGATTTTCCCACGCAAGCGCGTGACTGGCTATTGAAACATCACCCCACAACACGCACTGGCACATGAGCGGTCCCTTAACGTTGGCGCCATATCACGCACTGGCGCGTAATCGGCAGCGAATGTGTTAATAAAACCCACAGTTTCTGATAACCGCTGGTGAAAACTGACTGCCACCAGTAAACATGAACATAAAATTGTGTCCTTATTTTAGAGCCTTTATTGGTCAGGGGAGGAGAGATTTCTTTCTCAGTTATGCTAAGAAATTTCTGTTTCTTTTTACTGGTGTCACTTTGTTCAGGAAAAGTAGATTTTTAAGAGGTAGTGATGTGGGGTCAAGTATACAACAAGTGGAACTTAAAAGACATCAACGGTTTTGCATTAAATAGCCTATCGCCCATTTACCTTGTGGGTCCTGTTACCTTATTATTTTCAAAAAGTTTATTTAGCCTTATTCAATTTGTGAGACGTTTCCGATAAAAAAAAAAAAAATCATACTTTTCCGTTCTAAAATGTTGGTTGCTGAAAATTGTAGCATGGAAACAGCCAAAAACTATTATTCCACAAAGTTCTTTCTATGCTTTAAAATAAATAAATATATATAATGTACATACTTATTTTAAGTGTTATTAAGTGTATTATTTATAATAATGTGTATAAATGTGTATGTAAAATAAGTAAGTATAAATTAAGATAAGATGAAATGCCGAATTTATAAGGTATTTTCTTCGCAACTCCTTTTACCGCTTCCTTGATTTGCCCGTACGTTATATGGACAACGTGTTTTTGCCGATCATGGTTAGTCCATACCACGTACGGATATTCATATTCCATTCAAGATGTATTATTCTCACCAGTAATTTTTTATTGTAAATTTTGCATTATTTAATCCGAGCATTTTTCTGATTGATGTAAGCACACATTTCTGTTTTGAAAAACTGCTGATAAAAGATTAAAAATACTGTAAAAGACATGAAAAAATTGGGCATTATCTGATTTTTTTTAAATATTGATCAGTTAAGTGGTTAATTCCATTACATAGATGTCAGCACTTATACTTTTACATACAACAAAATTTTAATACTAAATTTTAAAACACTTTACTTATATAAGGTTAAATTTTGTATTCAATTTTTGCGGTATGAAATAGCCCAAGGGTTAGCAACTATACATTTACAGATGTTTTCAGTTTAATGTTATTAACATTAAAGAAACTTGTAGGTATTGATCCTCTAATGGTCACGGTATCAATTATGGTAACATCAGTGTTCTGATTAAAAAATGGTTTTCATTCACATTTTTCCGTATTCACACCAATAATTTAAAGTGAAAATTTTTGATTTATTTAGCCCTTTCCGGCACACTGTGCCCAGTCCGGGATTTTTATTTAACGTGCCTAATTTTTATTCCAAACTTGCAAATGTCACCAATAATATTTTAATAAAATTTTGCTTTTACAGTGAAAGCTTAAATTAAGGGATTCTTAATATCTCAAAAATTTGTTTCTAAATTCCGGTGTCAGTCGATAATTTCTCATTTTACTAACAGAAATTGCCCGTGCCGGAAAGTGTTAATAACAGGCATTTCATCTTAAATAAACCGAATTTACTACATAGGTTTTTTGCTTTGAATACCGATTGGCTCATTTACGCAATTTTTGGAACCATTGGTATTTGAGGGTTAACTACGTGCTTAGTTGCATTAAAATTACTTTTATTTTCTATTATATATAAGAAAAAAATCGATGTACTATGTTACAAATTACTTTTTTGTCGAAATAAATTTCTCCCAGCTTTATTATTACTTGAATTACATATTCATATAAACCATAAAAATATCCATGGTCAGAGTTTACACTTTCAGATAACAGGAAGCTTCATAATTAGGCTGCCCCCATAGTTCAAATAGGATGGATGTTTAGAATTTTTTATTATTAAAAAATAAATATAAAACATCATTATTTATGCAATATATTTCTGCTATTTTTTACCTAATAATATTTCTTGATTGGTGTTAACTAAAGACAAACATTTACATTCCGCGACATTTATAATAACGGTGCCAACTTTATTCTTTCCATTGTAGTCAATTTATTGTTCAGTTTCATTAACAATGGCCTTTTATAGTTGTTAATGCTCTCTTTTGAAAGTATCTTATCTCCATAGTAACCATTTCTAAACGCTCATCTTGCATTCTTAATATTAATACTAACAATGAAATACCCTCGAAAGAAAACACCCACAATGAAAATGTCGCTTCGAAAGACGCCTCATTGTGAGAATTTAGAATCAAAAAGCAGAATTGCCCCTAATAGACTAATATACAATGGTGAATGCGTTTACATAGCATATTTGACAGGGAAGCGACATTTTCATCAATATTTCATCGAAGTTTGAATAGAATTTTATGCGTGACATAAGAATCAACAAGGAATGAATAGTATAAAGATATACTGAATTCATATAATAATGTATCCAAAGTGTATTTCATCAGATGCATCTTTCTATAAAATCCAAACTATGATTAATAACTTCTTAGATAGAAAGATTGATATTTTGTATCAGTAAATTAATTTTCAAATATGATATCCAAGGTCAGTTTTATAACACGCCTATACTGATATATTTCCATGTTAAAATATTGCTCTAAATGAAAACAACGTAATTATCTAATTTTAACTTGTGTCTGAAAATTTTGCTTTAAAAATTTTCTTAACCTTCTTTCCCTGTTCAAATTTTACTCAATCTTGATAAAAACATTTCACACCAGAATTGTTACTTAAAACATTTTAATATATTTAATTGACTTATTTCTTTGAATCTGTTATTTAACTTTCTTTGTGAAAAACGTTCTGATTCGAATCGTATAATATAAATTATAGATGTGGGCCGATTAGATCCATTCAGGGTAGAAAGGTTAAATTATGTGTAAAACAATTAAACATCGTTATTTTAATATACTGTTTCGTTAAAAACAATTCAGTAAGCATAGGAAATAAAAAATTTGCTGCAGATAGAAACTCTTGCTTGAGTACCACCAGTATATTCTTATTCAATGTGCCATGCAATAAATTTCGTTTACTATAGTCTACTTTGATCCAGTGATGTAATTAGGGAGGGGGGGGTGCCAAAATGCTTTTGACACCAGTAATATAGTAACGTTTTTTTCAACTTGACTTATAGTTAAAAGTTCTATTAGATAAGATAAAGATTGCTTTACAAAGTTAGTGGTATTCACATCATTTGGACCTCCCCCCCATACACACACACACCCACAGATGCACACTCTGGCTACGCACGGCTTTGAATCAGTATCAATAACATATTTTTCACAAGTATTCCTCCATAAAAAACAAAGTAGAAGATCAATAATATTATTTCTATTTTGAATATAATATTAATTACTTTAATGAATCCTTTGTATTTCATATTTAACTATAGATAAAACTCCGAAAACACAGTAAAGATTTTGTATACTAACGGGCAAAGAAAATTCTTCCTTAAAAATATATTCTGCATTAAAATTTTATATCCATTATCATATGTACAATAAAGCGTTTTAAGAAAATTTCGGTTTCCTATGAAATGGGCATAACTGCGCATGCGTAAAATGAAATATAGAACCTCTTTACTTTTTCTGTATAGTTGGACGTGATCCCGTTGATTGAATGGCGAGAGGAATTTAATGATTTAGCGGAAACGGCTACTGGCTTTTTAAATCGGTCCAAATTTGACTAAAGTCGTTTTTTGAAGATAAAAGCGCCAACTATCGGTAAAAATTCGAACTATTTTTAAATTTCAGATTTAGTTTCCCAAATGCACTATATAACTTATATTCCAAGTTTTATCGACATCTGTCAGAGCTGTCTCTAAGTAGGTCTAAACAAGATAACTTTCATTTAAACCATCCTGTAAACATAAATACTTTACACAGTATTTAGTGAAATTTTGGATAAAGAGCAACAAAATTGGATATAAAATAAAAACTTAAAATTATTTCACTTTATTTAGTAAGTTACACTAACAAAATTATCTACTGTCTTAAATCTATGTGAATCACTTACCCAATAGATCAATTTATCGAATATCAATATTTATTTGATTTAAAAGCAAGTAATTAAACATCAAGCATTTTTTCTAATAAACCTTAAAATTGATTACTGTCAAAATTTTAACGCATTCTATCCAACAATATTTTAATCAAGGGAGCGCTATCATGCGACTTAGGTATTTTATTTTATTTTAATATTTACAAAATTCGGAAAACGGGAAATTTTTTTTACGACGAACAGAATCTAAATAAAGAGTATTTGTTACCGTACGTATTTTGCAATTCATCGCATTGCCATATTTTTTAACCCTTTATCTACTGAACATTTTATCTTTTAAAGCATATTTTGTGAATTGTTTAAACTGCATTTGAATATTTACATAATCATTTAATAAATTTTAGAAGCTTTTTAGAAAGATTGAAGGATTTAGATGGATAAATTTAATTTTAATTTAATGGGATTTTGTGCAATATTTATAACTCCACACAAATCTTTTATTTTAATTTTTTTTTCTTAGTATTTTGTAGAATAAAGAAAATGAACAAATATGATGTTATTGCAATATAAATACAGAAATATTTCCTAACTACACGCCCAGAAAGCGGAAAAGATGCAAAGGCAAAAGAAATTATCCTTTTAATAATATTTTTGTTTTGTGTAACCACTAATGATTTTGGAACAAGATAAACTAATGTATCTTTATCCCATTCTTAATTGTATAAGAATTAATCGATAAAAATGATTAAAATCGATTAGAATCGATAAAATTTTTAAAAAGCTATTTTAATGTTACTTATTATTATCGCCAGTATATAAAGGGTTAAAGGGACTTATGACTTTAAAAAAATAAAGAATTTGTTTTTATTTTCAACATTTTAAAAATTATTATAAAACTCTAAATGGAACAAAGTAAACCGTATGAATATTTTGAAATAAGAACAGTGTCATATTCAAATTGATCTGTCTACCTTGCAGACTTAAATTGATTTTTAAATTTTGTAACCGTTTTTTCAGTAATTATTATTATTTTTTAAATAAATCTAGTTTAAACAATGGAATTTTGTATAAAGAGGAGGAAACACAAAGTGTATCCTTGTGGCTCGAGTTAAGGAACTGAGGAGGTTGTCACAAGTTGTCAGCTGTTTATTTTAATGGGATCAACAGTTTATTTTTACCATTGGTGAACACTTTCACCAGTAAACTTGAAAATAAAATTTCGTTTTATTTTACTTCCTTATTGGTGGGACATTTCTCTCATAGCTATGGTAAAAAATTTCTATTTCTTTATACTGGTGTTAGTTAGCTAATGTATTATAATCTTTTCATTAAAAATTGGCAGGGTTGACTTGGTTGTCTCAATATGGTGGAATAGCTACCGTAAAAGTAAACTGCTGCCAATAAAAATAAATACCAGCTTTTTCCATTATTTTTGATTGAAATTTTTCTTTAATAATAGCTAGCAAGTCTCCGACTTTTGGATACCAGTAATTTAATACGGAAAAAGTTTCTTTAATTGGAACATTTCGGAGATTTAAAGTAACCAGATTTTCTCTAAAATAATAGTGGTGTGCAAAAACGTCGGAGACTTGCCAACTCTGCCTTAATGAAAAATTTAAATAAATAGGAATTTTTTACATAAATTTACTGGTGAAAATTTGAACCAACATGCTTTGGATAGTAGCATTTTAAACTGATTTTCTTCGTCTTATGCAAAGGCTGCGAAATCTGCGTGATAAATGATGGCGAAATAAACTGTAAGGTATTAATGGCGTAAAAAGCATTTGGTGTCCTGATTTACGAGGGAAATCTGACAACAGTAGTGTAAGTAAGAGTCATCCCTCGAGTGAAAAGGTGTAACCCTTTGAGCTCTGATGGTAGACTTTTCTACCACATAATTTTAATTCCGAAATGTTTCAACGGCACCAGAAAATTTGACGAAATTTACTTGAAAAAGATTTAATGCATTTTTTCGCGTATATCCTTAACCGGTTTTTTCTTTGCAAAATACTGGTGCCTATGTCACATTTGCAATTTTGATTAAATTTACCCACCAGAGCTCAAAGGGTTAATAGTTCCCTGTGAAAATAGACCTTTATTTTCAAATGACAGCCACTTTTTTGATTTTTACATTTTTGACCTTAAATCTGCTTGAAGCACTTGACAATATTATCTACTTTCATAATCCTAAACGGAAATTAATTGCAAATGACTCTGTCGGACCTCTGTTGGAAGTGCACAGCACATATGCTAGCATATCAGTCCATGCAGCTTGAGTCACATGTTTTTTTTAGTACAAAAAAAATTTCAGTTTTCTTTAAATATTAATAAATAACATGCAAAAACACTGGGACTAAAACCTTTATTTCAACAAAATCCTTTAAACAGCATAAAGTTCGTAAAAAGGACCTATATTTTGACGCTGCTCTATATCTTTTTATGAAAAACGAATAGATTTTCTAGTTAGTAACAGACCATATATCTGTTATCTTTTTTTCTGAAAAACAAAGTTAATTTCAGAATAAACAAAGAAATCGGAAAATCCTGGTACATTCCAGAAAAGTAGTTTTCAGAAAGTTAAAGATTCAGTTACATTTTAATTACTGATGTCCTGGATAGCAGTTTTTTGAAATCAAAATTTATAGAACAACCTAAGAAATTAACATTTTTTTTTCAATGCTGCAAAAATATGATGCTGAAAAAAATATTTACTTAACACTAAAACGCCCGGAAACATTTCTTAAATTTGATGATAATCAGTGTTGCCAGTGGGCTACTTTTTTAAAATTCAGGTTTCTCGATTGGCACCACTTTTTTGAAACTGTAAATTACCTTTTGTTTTTGACTTAATTATCATGACATTGAATAAGGCATATTTTATCATTTGTAAAATGTGGTGCCAGTCAAGAATCTGAATTAAAAAAATGTAGCCCATCTGGCAACACTGATGGTAATATATCTCACCAGAATTTGTATTCAAAATCATTTAATTGATTTATTTAGCGTAAATCTGCGTTTTTTATATTAAACTTATTTTAAGAAAATTGAAATTTAATCATATGGTTGAAATCCAATCGACTCCTTCCGGGTTTTTTAGTGTTAACCCATTAGTGCATAGCGTCCCATTTTTGGGACAGTTTTAAAAAATTCAAGTAACCGCATTTCACACCAGTAAAAAGGAGTATAAATAATTTTCTTTCTTGAGACAAAGTCCTCGATACATTAAGATAAGGTTTCTCTTGCTTTAAAAGTGGTGAGAAAATGCAAAATTTGAATTTTTGACGAAGAAAATAATTCAGGCACTAATGGGTTAAGAAAAAATATTATTTTTAATGTTTTCATCTTTAACCTTCCTACCCTGTTCAATTTTTACTCAATCTCGATGAAAACATTTCACACCAGAATTGTTTTTTAAAATATTTTAGTATATTTAATTGACCTTTTTTTTTTTTTTTCTGAATCGCTTATTTAACTTTCTTTATGAAAAAAATTCTGGTCCGAATCGTATAAAACGAATTATAGTTGTAGGTCGATTAGACCCATTCAGGGCAGGAAGGTTAACCCTTTGGGTAAATTTCTTCAAAATTCCAAATGCACCAAAATTTTGATTAAAAAAAATTCGATTTACGATATACACGGGGGGGGGGGAGATGCATTAAACCTTTTTCAAAGAAATTTAGTCGAATATTCCGGTGTCATTGTGACTTTTTGGAATTAAAATTAAGTGGTAGAAATTTGAACATCAGATCTCAGAGTTAAATTTAAAACAATTCTTTTTGGACCCCGAAATTTTATTTAGTTAGTGAAGACAAATATTTACCGCAATCTAAAAAGTTACATTTTATTTTAAAAATTTTCTGGGTTGAAAAAAATTTGTTTAATCTTCGGATTATACGCCGGAAATTAAGGTAATTTCAAATGTCATGGAAAAATGGAGTATGTACGTTAAAGAATAAAAATTGAGCATTCATACTTCTTTTTTCTTTGTCGTATTTCTTCTATCAGTTATTTTTTTCTGTTTTTTCATGCTAAAAGAAATCCTCAATTATTGTGTGTACGAAATTTCGCTTGACATTACTGTAATTGATTCATAAAGTAAACTCCTCACAACCGTCTTTAAATAAGGATTATCAAATACAGACTTTATCAATATTTACCTAACGATGTCACACATAATACACATAGATGTATAGTATAATTGCAAGTAATAAGAAAATAATTATACCCATCACAAAACTGCTGTGCATCTTTCCGCGCTTCAGAATTTAGGTTATTCACAATTTGTTATCAAACATTTTCGCCGATACCAACAAAAATTTGTTATTCGAAAAATCTTCATACAATTCATTCCTAAACGATGAAACCACTAAATATTTTTGAAACTAATTTCTGGAAAGTTCACGATAAATATTTATTTTCAAAATTTCGTACATTCATTTTAATTGAATGAATAGTTTCAAAGAAAAAAGGTTAATTCAAAATATTTCACATCAAAGCAATTTCAAAGACATCTAATAATTAATTATACGAAACAATCTTCTGTAACAAACCGATCCTTTTAAAACAGTTACAATGCACTTCAAGCTTATTTGGTATCGAATCAGAATATTGACTCACACTTACAACTAAAAATTTATCGCTACATCAACCTGGAAACTTTTACATTTTCCATTAATTTTTCTCCCCTTTTACTGATATTGACCCTCCCTCGACAGTCATTCGTTAATGAGTAGTTCAGACGTAATTGAGCTCGTCAAGCTTCCTGTCACTAATTACCGCCTGGAAACGGTTAATTATAATTAACCACTGCGCTTTTAATTGTTATGACGGTGGCTTGTCCGATGGTTTTATCAGTTTGTCTTCCATATTAAATAAACTGGACCAGTGTTATCAGGCTGAGATAGGGCTATAAATATTTTTCTTACATCACATTAAATGTGTCGATCGATATCATTTTATTAGAGCACGCTTCGATCTGAATTTGCGTGCCTGCCATCATTTTTGCGTGCATAAAACTACGTAAAATTAACTGACATCATCGGATAACATATTAATGAAAAGTAGAAGACATAATAATTTTATTTAGCACAAAGTGCAATTGAAAGATATGGAATGTAAAAACAAATAATATCTTTCAATTTTTATTTTCATAATTGCATGCAATATTTCGTCATTCTAAATTGCTAATTAAAAGTTAGTTTATAATTAATAGTTTAATGAATACAAAGTAATATATAAGAAAATATTTGGTGAAACAATTATTCTAAATATGGATTTTGTTTTTCATTCAATTTATAATACTCACAATTATCTAACATTTTGAGTATTTATTACAAGCAATGAAATCCTGATTATATATTCAAAGTGTTTCTATCTGTAAGAAGAAGGGAATCTAAATAATTATGCATATAAAATTATTCGAGGATTAATATGAAAACCAAAACCAATGTAAAATGCAGGGTACACGCTAAAGTCCTGTTCACCCACATTAACATCTTGCGCTCTATGACGTATGCAACCTACGTTTTGGTAATTTCCTGGCAATGGCATACACAACGTACGTGAATACATAAAACTGATTTTTTAATTTAACATCCTGAATTCTCACCAGAAAGTTTAACTTGTACTTTTTCTTTACAAGATTAACTGGAATTATTCCGCGTCAATACCAAATAAAAAGAGAATCTCAAGCTGGGCAAGTCTTAAGACTTGGCATGCCATCTCAAGAGTTCGATTTAACCTGAATACAAACAAGACTAAAAACGTGCCAGATAAAGCCATTGAAAAAGTATTTACATTGGATAGAAGACATACCTCCGAATTTAACTAACTTAATGGAAATATCCACGGATGGCTCAAAAACTGAATTTGGCACATCCTATGCCTTTTGTGATTTCTATAATAATCAATTAATTCAAACACATCAAAAGTCCTTAATTAATGACAATAGTATTTATCAAGCAGAATTGTTAGCTGTTCATGACGCAATAATCTGGGCAGATTTAAGCAATTTTCAAAATATGTTAATTCAAACAGACAGTTTATCTAGTCTACAACTTTTAAAAGATATTAATAGAAGATATATATTAGTAACCTCAATCATAATATTATTCCAGAAAGCTACTAAAAATTATGTTTTCAAATGGATAAGAGGCCACACGGGCATAATAGGAAACGAATTAGCGGATACCTTGGCAAAAGCAGCTACACTGAAATCATCACAAATAGAATCAAAATTCTATCCATTACCAGCATCCTTAGTAAAAAGAAAATTAAAGCTGCTTGCATTTCATGTTAAATTGTCCACTAACTTCAACCTTTCATCTGCGAAAGCCATCAAATATGAAATTAAATGAATAGTTTTCATATGTATTGAAATGTCCGAAATTATTACACAAAATCATTTACTGCATCATCCTCGTTGAAAAGAATCAGTATGTATTTCAACTTGCGCATTAGAAAGCTTATCAAATCATATATCTATTTAAACATTTCTAAAAACATTTACTCTATCAAAGTTTTGATAGTTGAACTTTCTAAATAAACACTGCATCTAAAAATTTTTATAGACATTCACAAATTCTTAATTGTCTTAATTAACTCTTCTATTTAAAATATAAAAATTTATGCATTTTAATATTTTAATAACTTTAGGTTCGCTCAGAAGAAATTGGGCAACCACTCGTGAAACAATTGTACTTATATATATATGTATATATAAATGTTAGATGGGGCTTGTTGAGCTCAAGGTATATGGTAGGCCTCCCCACCTAAATGAATCCGATTGACTTTTCGTAAATAAAGTAAAAGAGAATTACCAATTACATTTTTGAGGTATAAATTCAAAATTCCTATTAAAAAAAAAAAAAAAAAAAAAAAAAACATATTCTGCTAGATACATGAACACTAAAGGCTTGTGACATATATCCTTTAACTCTTTGAACTCTGATAGGTAAATTTCTTCAAAATTTCAAATGTCACATTGCCTCAAGTATTTCGAAAGAAAAAGTTCGGTTTATGATATACGGGAAAAATGCATTAAAACTTTTTAAAATAAATCTATTCGAATATCCCGGTGCCATTTTGACATTTCGGAAATAAAAATACGTGGTAGAAAATTCAACAATCTGAAATCAAAAGGTTAACAGTGCTAGATCTCAAAGGGTTAATTTCATAAAGACAAAAGTTATAGTCAGACATGGTCCATA
This sequence comes from Maratus speculifer, assembly GCA_964019185.1. Classification (NCBI taxonomy): domain Eukaryota; kingdom Metazoa; phylum Arthropoda; class Arachnida; order Araneae; family Salticidae; genus Maratus; species Maratus speculifer. Next base: position 273,888,798 of record OZ025299.1, read on the forward strand.
ATACTGTTACGTTGGTTAACCGCTATATGTTGAAACCGTTTATAATGCTACTGTTTTTGAGATACGGAAAATATTATTAATAATGTAAAAGGGCGTCATCCATTTAACACGAAATGGTGACTTACTTATAAAAATAACTTTATTAGAAGCTCTGAAATTTTAATAATTTACATCCTATCATCAGTTTAGATACGCCCAAAGTGTATGGAAAATTCTGATATTATAAGATAGAATCAGAAATGAAAACAACTGTATCCAAATACGTTGATTATAATAACTAAATTTTAAAAGTAATATTTGCCTTATTTAATGACAAAATTTCTAAAATTTAATAAGGCAAATTATTAAGATATAAGAGTTTTCTTATGTTCCACGGGCGCCAGGTGGAACAGTTTTGCAGTAAACATTTGTGAATTTTTTTCAGTCATCCTAATCGTGACGTAAAGGCAGTGATAGAAGCAGTAAGAAGCAAAGGACTGATTTTAAACACTAAAGTGTAATAGTATTATTTGCTTTATAAAATCTCTGAAATGTTGTCATTAAATAAGACAAGAAAAAAATTTCGTGTGCCTATTAGTCTTTGCGGTACAACACATGCATTCCTATTAATGTCAATGTAAAGTCAGATTTCCCTTTTATCTCTATAACTTGGTAAAATCTATTTAACCATTGTGTTTCAGTATCCCATTACATGGTACATCCAACTTGATTCCTAAATGTCACAATGACACCAGAATTTTGATATAAATATGTCCTATTTAAAATGTATGGAAAAAATAGATTTTTTTTCTTATTCTTAAATAAATTTGTATTCCGATACCATTCAGTCATTTCAACATTTTCGAAGTGAAAGTGTCCTGCGCCGGAAAATATCAAGTACATAAACTTCGTTTGAATTTGTATTTCTATTTTTTACAAGGTAGTTTTAAAAGATGAAAGTACCTGCATTTTGCAAAGAAACAAATTGGTTAACGACATACACGAAAAAATGCATTAAACCTTTTTCAAGTAAATTTGGTTGAATTTTCTGGTGCCATTGTGACATTTCGGAATTAAAATTATGTGGTAGAAAATTCTACCATCAGAGCTCAAAAGGTTAATGATAGCATTAAATTACGGCTTAAAAAATCAAATTCATTATTACCATCACTTTTTTGAAAATATATTCATCTTATTTAATGACAAGTAAAATGAAACCAGAATAAAACCAATTACACTATTTTATTAAGCTTCCGGGAATAAAACAGTTCTGAATAAAATCCGTGAAACTTACATTCCGTGAATGTCTCGGGTGCGACGATTAAGTGGTTAAAAAAAGCGCCCATTTAACCCTTTCCGGCACACTGCGCCCGGTCTGGGATACCTAATCTTTATTCCAAACTTGCAATCGGAACCAATTAATTAGTAAAATTTTGCTTTTGCAATAAAAGGTTAAATTAAGGATTTCAAGGTATCTAAAAAATTCGTTTGTGAATTCTGATGTCAGTCGATAATTTCTCATTTTAGTAACAGATTTTGCCCGTGCCGGAAAGGCTTAACCTTCCTACCCTGTTGAAATTTTACTCAAACTTGAATAAAATATTTCACACCAAAATTTTTATTTAATTCCATTTAACATACTTATTTAATTTAAATCTTTGTGCTAACTATTTAATTTACTTTATGAAACATTTTCTGGTTTGAATCGAATGAAACGGATTATAGGCCCGGGTCGATTAGACTCATTCAGGGTAGGAAGGTCAAAAATTTCAATCTCAAAAATATGTGTACAAAATCAGAAATTCAAAAATTTATTTCTTTGAAGAGTCCACGCTTGATAAAATGATCCAAGTGAATTACTTATATTGATCTGAACTGATTTGGATATGACTGAGCTTATATACAGGACACACGAATGTCCGACAGAATTCATTTGCCAGTTTCATATACTGCATTATTTTAAAAAGACGTCCATTTAAAAATTTCAAATTCAAAAGTAAGTATACAAAATAAAAAATTCAAACAGTTATTTCCTTCAAGTGTTTACGTTTGATAGAATGATTCAAGAGAATTTTTTGTTTCATCCTTATCCAAAATGTTTCAGATATAGAAGATTTAAATTAAGAGTTAAGTGAAACCCTCTTTTAAATTTAGTATTGGCGGAGAATGAGAATAGATTTTCTATAATAGACTTTCATGCATTTCATCTATATGTGTTTAACAGTCATAAGGTGTTCATTTCGAATGCATAGTCGTGAAAAAAAGCAAATATCCTCTTCTAACTCCTCAACAAATTATTGTAGAAGAAAGTTACTGGTACCGAACGATTGAAAAGAATGTCTACTTTTAAATGATGTACCGAAATTTCGGGTGTATAAGCCGCGGATCAAACAATTCTTTTTCGACCCAGAACTTTTTAAGAAAGAAATGTAACTACTTAGATCGACGAAAATATTTGTCTTCAATCACTGAACAAGATTTCTGGGTCCAAAAGAATTGTTTGATCCGCGGCTTATACACCCGAAATTACGGTATATAAAATTGCTTATGAGGCCATCTGCATAGTAAAACGAAGCCAAACTTCATTTTTTCAAAAGCAATATCAAATTTTAACAAAATAATTCAAATTTTCGGTACAAACGATACCTTGACACAAAATTGCAAGTCATTTGAATGAAAGCTTTTTGATTTATAAACATTCAAAATTTAATGATTCTAATGTTAAATTACATTTTCATATTTTTATTAAAATATCCTGAAATTATACTCTTATTTTGCTAATTTTTGAGAATTATGAATTGCAACCTAGAAAAGTTTTGATGTGTTTAGATTTATTAAGTCTTGCTATATGGAAATCCAAAATTTCAAATTTTTCTTTCAAGTAGTTTCTAAATTATGCTTATAAAACGGCGAAATTGTGGTTTAATTCCTTGAAGGGCACCGGTATATGTTATATACCACTTAATTTTAATTCCCAAATGCCACATTGACACCAAAATTTAAGAATCAACCTTTGTTTCATATGATATACTCGAAGAAAATATTTTACTTAGTTTCATATAAAATTGTTTATAAATACCGGTGTCAATCAATCCTTTTAACATTTTAGTAGCAGAAGTGCTTTGCCCCTCAAGGGGTTAAGGCTACATCTATCTACAATAGAAGTGACTAAATATTTTGAAACTTCTTATCTTCCTCAGTCCTGAGACAAATTTTACGTGGCGCTACGAAAACCAGTTTATAATTATTATGAAACATCTCCAAAGATGCATCAATCTATATGTAAATGCTTCTAATATGGACGCATCTATTTAAAAAGCCTAGGTGAAATTTTAATAATTATAGAAGCATTTAAATTAATTTAAAGGGTATTTTTAGTGTCACCTCCATGCGACATCAGGAGTGAGGTGGTTAAACTATCCTGTAATCTTCCAGTATTCAATGATTGCTTGAGTGACATTAACACTAGAACGCCCGGAAATTCTACTCAAATTTGAAAATAATATTTTTCACCAGAATTTTTATTTACATTATTTAATTGATTTATTTAACGTAAATCTGCGTGGATTAAATTTAAATTTTTTCAAGAAATATTTTCTGGTTCGCATTCAAATTTAATTATATGATTGGAGTCGAATCGACTCCATCCGGGCGTTCTAGTGTTAAAGTTTCCTTGATCAAGAAGGGATCGTCTATCCACCTCGATCAACAATCGTGTACTGAACGTCAATTTGGATACAGCCCCTAAAATACACTCTTTTAGGCAGATTTCGTATGAAATACTACCTATACTCTTCCATGTTGGAATTTCTGAAAAATTTTGCAGATCTACACCGATCATGGCTCCTAGACCCCAAAACTACAATAAGTAAAAAAGTGTATCTATCTGTCTATTTACTTTCTTCTAGACACAATAACTTCCATAATTATGCTCAGATCTTCTTCAAACTTTTAGATAAAATCAAGGGGCATAAAATCTCGGTCGAGTTCGTTATTGGGCAAAATTGGACCAAGCGGGAGGAAAAAGGGAGGATTTTTGCGAAAACCGAAAAAAGGCGATAACTTCTTAGTTAAAATAGATATCGAATCAGTTTAAAGTTTTTATTACTTCTAAAAAATGAGCTCAAGGGGCCAAAAAAAAAAAGGGGTTTTGGGAGAAAAAAATTCATAACTTTGTAAATTCTCATGATATAAAATTCAATTAACTTTTTTATAAATGTACTCAACATTATCTAAAACGTTTTTATTTGCAAGTTTTTGATAGGACCAACTTTTACCGATGAAAAAAAAATTAAAAACGAAGAGAAAAAAAGGGAGGGTGGAAAAAGAAAAAAATCCATAACTTACTCAATTCTTAAGCAATCAAATCTAATTAAATTTATTTTACATCTTCTCAATAATATCTACAACTTTTATACAAACAAATTTTTCAGAGGACCAATTCTTATAGCAAAAATAAATTAAACAAAAATAGGAGTTCCTCAAATCCAAAAGCTCAAATCCAAACTGCTTATATTCTGACTCATTTTAAATTCATTTTTGATTTTAAACGCATCCAAATGGCAGATCCTCTTATTTAGGAACTATATAATGTGACATATTGGCCAGTTTTTTTTATAAAGGCAGAATATATTTCAAAAAAGGCTGCCAAAATGGGCACTTCGCGCAAAATTTCCTAAAGCGATCATGATTAAAGAATTAAGGATATATTCAAAGAACAAATTGTTTATTTTATGACTCATTTTTAAATCCAATTTTGCTCTCACATTCAATTGACAGTTTTTTGTTATTTAAAACTATATAATGTACTTATTCATCGATTTTTGATAAAGGCTAAATATATATATTAGTAAAAAGCTGTCAACGTGGGCACTTCGCAAAAAAATTTCCCAAAGCGATCATGATTAAATAATTGAGGATGTATTCAAATAACAAACTGGTTATTTTATGACTCATTTTAAAATTCAATTTTGCTCTCAAACGCATTCAATTGACAGTTATTTGTTAATTAGGATCTGTGTAATGTGCCGTATTGGTCAGTTTTTTGATAAAGGCTAAATATATATTTAAAAAAAAGCTGTCAAATTGGGCACTTTGTGCCCACTTTAAATGGCCCTCTAAGCGAATTTCATGCAAATAATTTAGAAGTAGACTTTATTTCCAATCGTTTGGCACGAGTAACTTCCTTTAACAATGACTTTTGGCAGAGTTAGTAATGAGGTTTATTACTTTTTTCCCCACGACTGTACATTATTCCAAATATTCTGAGTTTTCAAGTTTCCTACAAAGATTTTTATTAAGAAAATGTTCTTTTACTTAATTAAAACATTTTCGCGAGTTAACAGTATAACTATTTTTCTGAAATAATTGTCGTGTGCAAAGCGTTTCAGACTCAAATGGCTTTTGGTTCGGAATATACCAGAATATCTTAGAAGGGTTAAAGATAATCAGCTGAATTTAAAAAAAACAGCAGGATTTGTACGAGTCTCGTTATTTTCCAGGTCATATATCAGTATTTTTTCATAAATAAATAAATCCAGTGCAGACGTTTCAAATTTCGCCTTATTCCCAAGAGGGGATTTTTTATAAAAAATACTAGTACCGAAAAATTTCCTGGCCTGGAAATTCCAGGACCCGTACTAATCCTGAACAAAGTGAAAGCTACATTTTCCTCGAGATACAGTCCGAATTATTTTTATTTTATTTAATTTTGTTTTGTTTTGTTTTTTTCGTAATTATATACTTTTTGATTATTTTATTATTTATTTTTCTCGTTTTTCATTCATCCTTTTTTGTTTTCATGTATTGCCTTGTTATTAGCTGTTGCTCTTTGTCTGCGCCCAACTTTCCCATTGGCTATTTGCCTTTACCTGCCTTTTCTTTTTTCTATTTCATTCTACACTTGGAGTTTCTTTGAATGTGGTTGTTCGTCTTATGTTCTACTGATGAAGATAGACATCGTTCATTAAAGGAGTTTTTGTCTTCAGTCATTTTTATGATTTCATTATTTTGTTATGTTATACCATACTGCAAATTCCTAAAGTGCAGTTCGACTAACAACTGTTGGGAGTAGTAGTAACTGTTGAGACAATCTCACAACTATATGATAACGAACTTCTCACTTTTACTGCTACATTTTCATAAAAACAGGATAATCTCAATTTCTTCGTTTGGCAGTATCTCAAGAATACAGTTTATCTTTTCTGTAATAAAAGAAAGTGATATTTTTAACAGTGGGCAGTGTAAGATATTTATATCATTTTAATAAATGTTTTGTCTACGATCAGCGTTTGTTATAATATACAGTTTTATAGCCTTTGTTTCTTACTGACCGAATATATACAGGATGTTTCTAAACTCATGGTACAGACTTTAAGGGGTGATAGTACGCATCAAGACAAACAATATTCAATAGGAAACTAACGGTCCTAAACGTCTTCCGAAGGAGATAGGCGCCATTAAAGTTCAGGGTCCTAAATTTCAAATGATTACAAAAAACAGAAAAATTGGTCGATTCGTTTGCCTTATGCATGGCTGCCAACTACTACGCCTATTTACAGTCAAATAAACATATTAGAAACAGAAATTTTAGTAAATAATTAAGAATATGTACTGTAATGCATAACACTGAATATATTTGGTTTTAATTTTGCTAAAACATTTTTGTGGTTCCAAACATGTTTATAAGATTTAAATAGGCGTAGAAGTTGGCAGCTCTGCTTATGTCATTCCTTATGTCAGTATGGTCTTAAAAATAAATTACAAAGATAAATTTCAAAAAATGCCGATAGAGGGCGCTTTAGACTTTGGAGTAACGAACAACAAATTTTTATCGTTATTTTTTGCATTTCATTAATTTTTTAGAAGCTAAAATAAAATTTTGTGCTCAAATTCCAAATCGTTGAGAGTAGTTAAGAAGCGCAAACTGAACTGTGGGGGGAGGTTCAAATTTCAAATGATCGTAAAAAACGGAAAAATTGGTCAGTTGATTTGCGATTTTCACTAAAATTATTCTTTATGTCTATATTATCATGAAAATAAATTGTAAAGATAAAATTCAAAAAGAGCCGATAGAGGGCGTTTTAGACTTTGGAGTAACGTACAACTGTTTTTACAGTTATTTTTTGCAACTCATAATTTTTTTTAGAGGCTTAGACATAAACTTAAATATTGAGATGAAAATCTGAATCGTTGGGAGTGGTTAAGTAGCGCAAACCGAACTGTGTTCAATGGGGGTGGGGAGGTTCAAATTTCAAATCATTATAAAAAACGGAAAAATTGGTTAGTTTTCGTTAAAACTATTCTTTATTTCAATATTTCCTTAACACTAGAACCGCGGAGACGGGTCATTTTGACCCGGACACCGTGAAATGACGCCGATTGGAACCAGATAAGTCTTCTTAAAATAAGTTACAGTCAAAGATCTATAATCCGCACACCCATAATCCACTGTTTTCTATAATTCACGTTATTTTACGAATGTAAACAATGAAATAAACAGTTAAAAAATTTACAAATTAGTGATCCAAAAACGTTTTTATAGAAAAATTTAAAAAAAATGAAAAAACAACGAGGAAACAGTGAATTATGGGTGTGCGGATTATAGATCTTTGACTGTACATATAAGCTCTGCAAAAGTTATTTAAACAAATAAGTTAAATAGTTTTTATTAAAAATTCTGATGTGCATTATTTTTACAAAAGTCGAGTAAAATTTCCCGCGGTTCTCATGTTAAAATAAATTTTAAAGATATATTTCAAAAAATTCCGTTAGAGGGCGCCTTAAAATTTCGAGTAACCAACAACTATTTTTATCCATTATTTTTTGTATCTAATTAAATGCTTGCAAGAGCTTAGACTTTAATTTTGAGCTCAAATTTTAAATCGATGGAAGGGGTTAAGAAGCGCAATCTGAACTGTGCTCTGGCGTTGAAATGTTACCCTCCCCACCTCTCGAACACAGTTCAATTTTCTGCTATTTAACCCATTAACGCCCGAATTATTTTCTTTGCTAAATTTTAAATTTTGTATTTCCCACCACTTTTTAAAAGCAAGTTAATTTTTATCCAAATTTATCAAAGATTCTGTCTCGTGAAATTAGGTATATATTTATCTTCTTCTTTACTGGTGGGAAAACCGCTTTCTTGCTGTTTTTGTAACCGTCCTCAAAAAAGGACGCTGGGCGTTAATGGGTTAATTACTCACAAGGATGCAGATTTTAAGCTCAAAATTTTAATTTCAACTTTTACAAGCATTTAATTAGATACAAAAAATAACGGTTAAAAATGCTTGTTGGTTACTCTAAAGTTGAGGCGCCCTCTGTCGGATTTTTTCAAAGATATCTTTGAAAATCTTCATTTTCAAGGAAATAATGACATAAAGAATAGTTTTAGCGAAAACTGATCAAGTTTTCCGTTTTTTATAATCATTTGAAATTTGAACCTCCCCTCCCCCATTGAACACAGTTCAGTTTGCGCTACTTAACCACTCCCAATGATTCAAACTTTCATCTCAAAATTTAAGTTTATGTCTAAGTTTCTAAAAAAAAATTATGAAATGCAAAAAATAACGGTAAAAAATAGTTGTACGTTACTTCAAAGTCTAAAGCGCCCTCTATCGGCATTTTTTGAAATTTATCTTTATAATTTATTTTCAAGATAATACTGATATAAAGAATAATTTTAGTGAAAATCGCAAATCAATTGACCAATTTTTATTCTTTTTATAATCATTTGAAACTTCAGTTTGATCAGTTGGCACTACTTAACCACTCCCAACGATTTAGATTTTGAGCTCAAAATTTAAGTTTATGTCTAAGCTTCTAAAAAATATTAATGAGATGCACAAAATAACGGTAAAAAACAGTTGTTCGTTACTCCAAAGTCTAAAGCGCCCTCTATCGGCATTTTTTAAAAAATAACTTTATAATTTTTTTTCAAGATAAAACTGACATAAAGAATAATTTTAGTGAAAACCGCTAACGAATCAATCAATTTTTCTGTTTTTTATAATCAATTGAATTTTTGGACCCAAAATTTTAATGGCGTCTATCTCCTTCGGAAGACGCTTGGGACCCCTAGTTTCCCATTTAATATTGTTTGTCTTGATGTGTATTATCACCCCTTAAAATTTGTACAATGAGTTTAGAAACACCCTGTATGTATATTTAATCGTTGCTCTATTAAAAAGTTCTATAATTTGCATGTATAAGCCGCGGTTAAAAGAAGTCTATTTTATTTTGTAAATTTAATTAAAAGTAAATTAAAATAAGTATATTTTATTTTATAACATATATCAAAAATGGAGTTATGAATAAAAAGAATGAGACATATAGTCTATTGTCTATAAGTGGCGAGTGAAGTAACTGAGTTGGTTGTCACAATATGACGGCTGTTTCATTTAATCAGATTCACAGTTTCTCATTACCGTCTGTGAAATCTCCCACCAGTAAACTTAACTAGAAAATTTCGCCTTCTTTTAGAGCCTTATTGACTAAAAAATTCTCTGAGAATTCTGCTTAAAAAATTCCATTTCTTTTAACTGGTGCCACTTTGGCGAAGTGTTGTAATCTTTTTACTGACATAGTTTTGGTTGTCACAATATGGCGGATCTATTACCACAGAAGTAAACTCCTACCAGTAAAAATGAATATTAGTTTTTGTCATTCTTTTTAATTGAAAATTTCTCTTAATGAGCCGTTTGAATAAAGAGAAGTTTTCTGCATAATTTTATTGGTTACAGTTCGACGCGGTAGTAATGAATCCCTGCGAAAGCGGTTACAGTTGAAGCTTCATTATTTTAAGGATATGTCAGTTCCTCTTCCTTAATAGTTCCATGGTCCTGACAGACCCAGGATGCCATTATCACCACTATTTTCATAAAAGTAATTTCCAACCTACTTTTTAGCAAGAATTTTAAGAAATGCCCAAAATTAAAATGATGAATATTGTTTGTATTTATTGGTGACAGACTATAAACCATTCATACCTTAAGCCTGAGCGAGTTCTCCCGGGTTAATAACAAACACACATTTTGAAAAATATAATTGTGTATTCAAATATATTATGTACATTCAGAGCGGTAATCACAATTGTTACAAAAATTGAATTTAAATATTTATGCTTATTTTTATTCTTACCAAAAACGGAATTAATATCTTCAGAACAAATGTACAAAAAAAATGTTTTCGGAGTATATTCTGACAAAATTCTTATGCTGATTATATCTTTGGTGTTTAAGTACAAAACAGCTAATTAATATACATTTATTAAATATATAACATCATAAATGCTGGTAAATAGCATAAAAACAAAGTAAATAATAGAAAGCAATAATTTAATATGCATTTGTTAAATACATAGTACCAGATTAATGGCTTTAAGCGATAAATTATACAATCTTAATTATATTTTTGGTTGCATGTTACTCCTACCGCAATGAATACAAATTATATATCATAGTCACATGCTATTTTTTTACTATAATATACTTATTTATATCTACATCTACGTTAAGTTGCATGCACTTAAATTCTGTACAATGATACTGTTATATTAGCTTCTTCAGTTGCCTTTAATATTAACTATTAACTAAAGTGTTATAATTTAGAAAGTTAAAAGGGGGTTGCTTCAGTTAGTAACATAAGCGCTATTTTTAACTCGTTATAGTTATCAAGCATACATAATATGTAAGCATCAAATTTTTAATATTACTGAAGATGATTGTGTTACAGAGCTTGAAATATAAAGCAAAATATTCTATGCACTATGAAAATTATTCTTTTTCAATATCCCGTACATTAATTCAATATTTACAACATAATTACAATTTCTAAAACATTTAAAATCTATCTTCAATATAACATATTTGTTTACTGAATACAGCGCTTTCTAATTTAATTTAGATGCCAATATTCTATAAAATATTTCAGAAGGATACTTTGTTAAATAGAGCATTGCGAATAACAAGATTTCTTTCAGTTATTCAATGAAAGATAATGAATTTTAAACTTAAATGGGAGGATTCCGTGTTAAGTGATGGATCTTTTCAAAAGATACCAAAGATTTTAAAACTATTCAGTCTAAGTGAAGCTGTTAAATTGTCTTATTAAGGAAATTTCACATCCATCATTTTTAAAGAACTGAGAAAATAATCTCTAAACTTAGGAAGATCTTGAATTTTAAAGTCGTCTAAAAGTTATTCTTGAACGATGCAGTCAAATAAAGTTTTTTTTAATGTGAAAAGCTATTTTTCCTATTAACGAGATAATGTAAAATAACTTACACAGTCAAGTTGTTCTATGCATGCTTTGATTATTTTTGATTTATTCTAATTAATACAATGTTATATTTTCCATATTAAAACTTTCCAACATAGTTGAAAAGAATTTAGGAATTCGGTATGTATGGCCGTTTGTCAATTCTCCAATATGCGTAAATTTACTCGGATTGTCATGTAAATGATATGTATTATTGAGGTTTACCATGGCTTTTTACACTCACGGAACTATGTAACAGAGGAATTGATGTATCCTCAAACTGTAAAGCTTCAAATGTAACCAGTTCCACAGTGTCTCCTTACCATCAGGGAAATCTTCCACCACTAAATTTGACTAGATTTTTTAAAATCTAAACGCTTCTTAACATACAATGTCGATCATAATTATAGCCAAAAACAGATATTCACTTATACTGGGTAAATGTACTTTGTCGATAGTCAGTCCCTGCGTCTCTTTAATATTGTGACAATGTAAAAAACCTCCTATTAGAGTCAGTGATATAGATTATAACAGCTGGGTCAATTTCCACAGATAAAATCATATACAAAATTTTACCATATTTGTGCGAGACATTCTGTGTGAATCAACTGCTAAAATAAGACAAAGTTTTTCATTCAAAATTTATTTGAGAAAGTTTGCTCCTGCGCTAATCAGAAACTGTTGTTCAGATGTGTAAAATCCACCTCCAGCCTTGGACGGCATCCTCAGTTACTTTACTCGCAAGTGGTAGAATCTGTTTTATATCAAGTTTCCTACGCATCAAGGGATTCAGGAAATTTCGAGTGTTTTAGTATCAGAAACTTAATGAGAAGTATTGTTCGCTATTTCTGAAGATATATTTTAAAAATTAAATAAGGCAAAATATATACTCATGATAGCATATATGCAATCAACAGTCTTTCGAATTTAGTAGGATTGTTAATTCGGTTATTCCAAATTCATACCAACAATTTCAAAATAGCAATATTTGCTTTGTTTAATAACTGTCATTCAGCAAATAATAAAACAGAATTTATTGCTGGGATTTTTTGGTATTAATTCAGATTCTTTGATTATCGGAGTTTCTTAATCTTCCTACCCTGTTGAAATTTTACTCAAACTTGATTAAAATATTTCACACCAGAATTTTTATTTAAATCCATTTAACATACTTATTTAACTTAAATCTTTGCGTTATTTATTTAATTTACTTTTTGAAAATTTTTCTGGTTTCAATCGAATGAAAGGCATTATAGGACTGGGTCGATTAGACCCATTCAGGGTAGGAAGGTTAAAAATATTCTACCATGGGAGTTACAGAGTCAATGAAACGCCCAAAATATCTCTCGCAATGAGCTCGAAATTTTACCGAAATACATGTTTTATTAAAGTTCATCATTTGGCGCTAACGCAATTTTAAATTATGCAGTAATGACAAAAAAAGTTTCTTTGTGTACGGTTATTTTCACGATCGCATATTGTGTACGTCTGATGCTATGATTTTGGGCTACCAGTATATTGGAACGAAAAATGCGATTTATTTTATCAGAAATATCTCACTAATTGAATAAGGAAAAGCAAATTTTTTTAAAATAACGGTGATTAACGAGCACAGCAATTATTAGGAATGTGGCTTACACTACAATAATGCATGGAAATCGCCATACGTGATTACATTTTTTTTTAAATTTTTAAAAGCGCATTAAATAATGTCCAAATTAAATAGTATTAAATTATCCTTTCACTTTTTTTAGACAGTTAGGGGTACTATCACAATTTCTTTACAGCAATAAATAAATAAATAAATAAATAAATAAAAATAAACGACTAAGTAGTTTTATTTTTCTAACATACAAACAGAGGAAAGAATTGTAATTGAAGGATTTGGTATTAAATCATTTTAAATTGTTTTCAAACAGTTTTGCAACCGTATTTATGGGATAAGTTTTCGAAAACATTTCATATAAAAATTGTGAGAAATATTGCGGAGATGTAATCAAGCATTCTTATCTGACTGGTAACGTCACCAATTTAAAAATAGCAGGTCACGTGTTCGAATACAAATTATTCCATTTTGTAAGAATTTTTTGTATATGCAGGATTTGTATGGGTCCCGTTATTTTTCAGGAACAATATCATTTATGTTCTAGTTCAAATGCGCGGAATTTCGCCTTATTTTAAGAAAGACTATAGGAGAATAGAGCAAAAAAATAATTTCTTGGTCTGAAAATTCGAGGACCCGTGCGAATTCTGAATATAATTTTAACATCTCTGATCTGCCCGTATGTCCCAAATGGTCCCCCAAATGGTCCGCTAACTGAACATCAGAATTTTCTTAGAGAAATTTTCCTTTTAGATTTGTCTTTCAAAATGCCATGAAACCACGTTTGGAAGTTGATACTAGCGCAAACGTATCATGAAATTTTCTGTTAAAAAATACTGATGTTCAGTTCGCGGACCATATGGGAGCCCTTTCTTTCTGGCAAGAAAAGATTGCTTGATCCATCATTTAAATCTGATTGATACCACTACGTTTTATACAATTTCATAAGATTTAACAGAAGAAATGGTTGGACAAAATTTTACGAATATTTTAGCTCAAAATGAGTGGTGATTTTCCAATATTTTCAATTTATTGCATGTAGAAAAAGAAGTTAAATTTTAAATTTTCAGAGTAACTTTCAAAACTTCAAATACAATCAAGTCTTATTTCTTTTTTATTTATTATAATTCTGTACACAGTTCATAGAATTCACCAATGTAAATATCCTGAATTAATGCTAAAAGAGAATACTTACATATTAAGTTTTGGTACTGGTTCTTTGTTATTAGGCTTTTGATTATGCTTCAAAATGTTACATATATCAGGCTATCAGTCGGAAATTAAATTAAATTAGCTAAACGGTATTTTTTTTTCTTGCTGATTGATACTTTACTGCATTCCGAAAAATTTAATTTTTGAATATTTGAAATATATTTCATATTTTGAAAACATAGCCTGTAAATTAACTGTATAATAGTCAATAAATATCACCACTCTAAATATCGTTTTCAGATATTCACACATACACACACATTAAGGCAGATTAAGGCAGGATTAATATCATCAGATAACCAATATTTTGTGTTTATACTGAGTTGAGAAAATTGCTTAGTCCTCCTTGTATCAGGTTTTAATTTTTGAAGTGCTTTCACAGCTTACAGGGCTCCAAAATGGTTCGCGAACTGAACATCAATATTTTTTAACAGAAAATTTAACCATAGATTTCTACAGAATTTGCGTTAGAATTAGCTTCCGAAGGTGGTTTCTTGGCAATTTGCAAGAAAAAACCTAAAAGGAAAATTTCTCGATGAAAATTCTGATGTTCAGTTGGCGGACCATTTGGGAGCCCTGAGCTTAGCCTGTTATGAACTAGAAATTTAATGGCATTCAATGTAGCCCCTCCGAGAGAGGAGTATAATTGATTTTTTGTTAAGTTTAAATGATTTCTTTTTCTGATTAGAAATATGACAAACGTTAGGTCAATACATTGTAAAAACTAATTTGTAAAGATTCCGATTATTACGGAAAATAAAAGAGTCTTTTGCTTTAGAAATGCCAATTTTAATGTTGAAAATATCTTCGTTAAAGATATTTCAAAAGATAAAGGAGCATTTTTTGGAATCATTGGTGATTTTAAAGAGATTGTATTGTATTTTTGTAAATTTTCATCTGACATAAAAATGCTTTGAATTATTTTCACAGTATAAGTAAAGGATGGGGAAGTGACGTAATCAATGATCGAGCAGAACGCCATGTCGGCTTAAGTTTGTGCCGTGTCGGCACAGGCGACTATTTTTTAATTCTATCTCGCGCAACTTTTTCATATAAAAAATGTTTTATATGAACTTTTCTAACGTGTGCAAGAGAAATATACTGAAAAAATATGTGTTTTAAAAATGGTGGTGGAACAAAAAGTAAAAATAGTCGACTGTCGCACCCTGTAAGTCAGTATTATGCATGTACATATTAATCTATGAATACAGTATAATGTAGACTGCACCTACGCAAAACACACCAAACAATCTCTGTGCTTGTCATTAATTTTTTACCATAGTATATGTCGTAAATGATTCGCTTTAACAAGTATTTGACAGTGAATAGCTACACAAAATATTTGTTATTTCTTTACAAAGTATTTAAAGATAAGTTTCCAACACTTGATCTATTTATGTTCTTTATATGCAGTACCTGCGTAATGGTACCGGTTTGTAAAAAAATTAAGCTACGAATTACAGAATAGGTACATTAATTTTCGGCGTATAATCCGCTGATCAAACAATCCTTTTTCGACCCAGAAATAAATAAAAAGAATATTGCCCAGTTAAACTGATGGCATTGAGCTCGCAGGCTACGCATACTAATCGTACATTACAGCCTTGTATTTTCGTTAATTCCGTTCGAAAAAAAAAATAAGAAGGGGAAACAGCTCTTCCCTTTCTCCTTTTTTATACTTAATCATTGAACTTCCTAAACTATCAAGTACATGCTTTATCATATTAAATAATCTATATCCAAAATTCAGAGCAAATCGGATAATTCTTAATAAAAACCCATTTAGCATTTATATAATTTAAGAGGAGTTATTCCCCTCTTTTTTACTTAACCATTAAACTTCCAAAACTATTCAGAGATTTGAATGAAATCTGACAATTCTGATTGAAAAATCCATTTATGCAAGTTAAGGGGAAGGGCATAAGAACCCCCGTTCCCCCTGTTGATACTTATTCAATGAATACATAATAACAGCCACGGACTCGCCTCATCAGAATGATCCTATATCTAAATTTTGAACGAAAACTGTTAATTCTGCATGAAAATCCCGTTTATATCAATTAAGGGGAGGGGCATGAGCCCCCCGTTCCCCTTGTTTATACTTATTCAATGGACACCTAATAACAGCCACGGTATCGCCTCATCCGAATGATCCTATATCTAAATTTTGTACGAAAACTGTTAATTCTGCATGAAAATCCCGTTTATATCAATTAAGGGGGGGGGGCATGAGCCCCCCCTGTTCCCCCTGTTTATACTTATTCAATGAACACATAATAACAGTCACGGAATCGCCTCATCAGAATGATCCTATATCTAAATTTTGGACAAAAACTGTTAATTCTGCATGAAAAACCCGTTTATATCAATTAAGGGGAAAGGCATGAGCCCCCCGTTCCCCCTGTTTATACTTATTCAATGAACACCTAATAACAGCCACGGTATCGCCTCATCCGAATGATCCTATATCTAAATTTTGAACGAAAACTGTTAATTCTGCATAAAAATCCCATTTATATCAATTAAGGGGGGGGGGCATGAGCCCCCCGTTCCCCCTGTTTATACTTATTCAATGAACACATAATAACAGTCACGGAATCGCCTCATCAGAATGATCCTATATCTAAATTTTGGACAAAAACTGTTAATTCTGCATGAAAAACCCATTTATATCCATTAAGGGGAGGGGCATGAGCCCCCCGTTCCCCCTCTTATACATATCAAATGAACTCCAAAAACTAATCAGGGAAGCGCCTTATCAGGATATACCTATATACAAAATTTCAAGTGGATCCGATATTTTTATCATGAGTTATCGCGTTACGCACATACATACAGAACGGACGGGCACATAAGCTCTCAGGCTAAAATAGCCTGTGAGCTAAAAACGTAACTTTTTAAATCACCGTAAATATTCGGGTTCAATCAAATTTGTGGGTCTAAACAGAACCGTTTGATCCACGGATTTTACGCCGAAAATTAAGGTACCTGATTAACTCAACATTACATTTACCACAGCTGCCACTATCTTACGCTTTTTTATACAACAAAATTTTGGTAAAAATTCTTGCCCTTGGAACAGGTTAATTATGTCGATTTAAGAAAGTAATGACCCATAAAATTTCTGGGTCCAAACAGAATTATTTGATCCGCGGTCGGAAACTACGGCACCTGATTAACTCATGCAATACATTTACCACAACTCTCAACATCTTACTCATTTTTGTACAATAAAACTTTAACAGAAATTTTTGCCTTCTAATAGGTTAATTCACGATTTAAGAAAGTAAAATTTACAACTAAGTTTTGTGATACAAAAGAAAAAAAAACGTCAGATTTGGCAACTATGCATAGCATATTTCTAAAGATTCACCCGTGTGTAACCAATGCTTAAATTTTCGGTTTCCATTTTTTATCTCCTCTTTTATTATTTCGTCACCTGAGAATAAGAAGGTTCTATCTGTGTTCTTGAAAAACATTGATTTGTCGATATAGAAATGTTCTATTTGTATCACTGAAAGCATTTCTGGATTAAAATATTGTCATAATTGTAATGTTATACATAATTTATATATAACACCATTTTGATGCAAATATGCCTTCATAGATACAAATACATAGATAGAGCCTTTCTACATCTACAAGTCAGTTTTTTTTCAAAAACACAGATAGAACCTTGTTATTCTCAGGTGACAATTTGTAGATAAAAAATCGTTGGCGTATGGAATGTGTTACTCATGATTTGTGCAATTTATTGTACAAGTTTTATTTATACATTTTTGTAGAATATTTAAAGATAATTTTCCAAAACTTAGCCCCTTTTACATCATTTATTAAACGGGCGAACGGGGAATACTTCTCAAAATTAAAAACATTTATGAATTACAAAATAATTACGGTTGAGATGTTTACATCCTGCTAAATAATATTATCAACTAACCTTTATTTATCTATTTAAACTAAGCTGCATTTTTTTACCACAATATCACTACATAGT
Organism: Maratus speculifer; assembly: GCA_964019185.1. Taxonomy (NCBI): domain Eukaryota; kingdom Metazoa; phylum Arthropoda; class Arachnida; order Araneae; family Salticidae; genus Maratus; species Maratus speculifer. Next base: position 273,906,845 of record OZ025299.1, read on the forward strand.
TATAATCCTATCAACAAACTGCTGTGTTGAAAAAGTCTTTGTCTAATTTGACTGAAATGAATAATTTTCAGCATAGAAATTTAAACTAATTAAGCAGGAAACTTATTTGTATAACGAAATTCACAAATTTAACATTTTAAATTCATTTCATTCATATTATATCCTTCCCGAATCAGGATATAATTATTCCAGTCTTCAAGATAAGAATGTAATACAAGCAAATATCCTGTAATACTTTATATCGATAAAATCATTCAAAGTATTTCTATGAATGGGATTTGAAAAAGAACAATTCTTGAAATCTTGACATTTATTAGTTTTTCAGGAAAAAGCAGATTGAAAACAATTTAGAAATTCTTTAAAAAATATTCTTAATGAGATTTTCTTTTTGAAGCCATAAGCACCTTTGCAAAAAATCATTATTTTTTATTGTGTAGAAATCTAATGCGTGAGATTTTTAATATTGGAGTGCGTTATAAATTGAAAATAGGAGATTTACATTGCCATGTGTACACAGGTATAATGATCAACCGTGTATAATGCGCATTGAGAATTGTTCCATCACGAAGAAAAAAGTCTACTAACTTAAATTTAACTACTAAAAACTGCTACTTAAAAGACTACAAACTTAACTAATTATTGTAGAAGAAAGTTACTATCATCAAATGATCAGAAACACAATTTACTTTAAAATTATGTAAATAAGATTTGTTTAGGAGGCCATTTATATATGAAAACGAAGCCAAAATGGGCAATACACAAGTTTAATACCATAAATCAGGGATGCACAACTTGTGGCCCGCGGGCCACAAGGACACGTCTATTTGTATGCAAAGTAATTATCCTTGTAATAATGACAAACTTTGCTATTAAATAAAACAAACGCCACTTTTCAAATATTCTGGTGGCAATCAATTTTCTGGCAAAAAGGTTGTGCATCACTGCCAAAAATAAATTCTACACAGTTAAATTAGCCAAAATCCAAAATGAACATAATTATGAATAATGAGAAAGATATTAGAGATCTGCACGGGTGGGTCCTCGGGCGGACCAGGCCTAACTTTTATTTTCTGTACGAATCCGGAACTGATTTCATTCTTCCTAGTTTTGACGGACTAAAATAATCAGTTCCGGTTGAATCAACCGTATGCAAATCCTTTTTTCGACGTGGCCAAGTCTGGTCAAAAAACAGTAAAATTTGGCTTGGTCCAAAAAGTTTTGCAAAAAAGGCATATACCGTAATTTCCTGCGTATAATCCGCGGAACAAACAATCATTTTTTGACCCAGAAAAATTTTACAATAAAATTTGATGTCTTAGATCGCCGTAAATATTTATTTTCAATTAATAAATAAAATTTCTGGGTCGAAAATGAATTGTTTGGTCCGCGGATTATACTCAGGAAATTACGCTACTTTTAAGTCTTCATTATTCAACAATTAAACATTAGAATTTATTCTTTTTAAAGAATGACAGGTTTCTAAGCTTATTAAAATAGACTTGAACACATGCAAAAAATAACCTGCCTATGACGGAATTTTCATTTAAACTGAAAACTGGAAAATTCTTTTAAACTTTTTTTAAACAGTTCATCCATTCAAAATTAATACAATTATACTAGAGAAAAAATATATTAAACATTTATACCTGCTAACAAGAGAATGTATTAGTCTTCGAATATTTTACTTTTACAATATAACATTTTTTAGATATTTATGTCTCCATTAAATGGAATATGGATTAGCAATACCAATGATAACAGAAACATTTACATAAAACAAACAAAGGTTCATTAAAAGCATAAATTTCGCAGTCTACGGCACTTCTGCATAAATAGAGATTATAAACATGAAACAAAAGACTAAAAAAGTTTTTTTGGTCAAAACTCTTCCGTAAGAGTAAAGGTCAATGCTCCGTAGAAAATCACTCTGGCCGGGCAGAGTTCAGATCGAAATTTTTACTTTTTTTCCGGTTCGGGCCAAACTCGGTCCTTGTCTTTGGTTATTTTATCGGGCTGGACCGGGCCGGGCTCGGGCCGAAATTTTAACTTTAATAATGGGTCGGGCTAATTTTTTTCTCGTTTCGGCCGATGCGGTCCAAATTTTTTTTTCTATGGATCGAACCGGGCTCGGGACTGGAAATTTTGGCCTGTACAGACCTCTAGAAGATATATATAAATCACTATCTACCAGTAATGAGTGACTGGGGAAATAGTCGCAAGATCGTAGATGCTTTTTAAAAAATGGGATCTACTGTTTCTAATAACCGCTGTGGCAATAAAATTGAACGGAAATTTTCTTCTTATTTAAGGGTCTTATTCATGGGAATATTTTTTCAGAAATATGGTAAAAAGTGTCTACTTTACTAGTGTCTTTTTCCGTGGTAAAACAGTCACGCCGTATCACTGTTTGTGGGAATATAGCGGAAATGCAGTTCATGACGAACGCCAAAGTAAACTACCACCAGTAAAAATTATAGTCCATTTCTACGATTTTATATGACTGATTTAGAAATTAAGAATTCCCTGATTTTAGCTGTCATTTTAAAAGTAAAATTTTACTAAAATATTATTGGTGCCGTTTGTAAGTTTGGAATTAAAGTTAGGTGTTGCCGGAGTGGTAACACTGCGCCGGAAAGGGTTAATAAGGCATTTAGATAAGTAGAAATTTTGTAAGTTAGTTTGCTAGTGGAAATTTCTCTCGTATGTAATCAACGTGTGTGAAAACGGCTGCAGTTTCACAGTGTTTCCCCATTAGTGCCTAGCGTCCCTCTTTAGGGACGGTTCAAAAGGTGCATTCAGCACTGTTTTTGACACCGGTAAAAAAGAAAAGCAATAATTATTTTATTTAAATGATGCATTTTAGTGATTAATGAACTAAACTTAAATCTTCTAAAAATAGTGGTGCCAACCAAATAAAATTTACGAAAAAGATGCTGGGTGCGAATGGGTTAAGGAAATGTCCGTTCCTTTTTATTCATAGTTCCATGCCTAACTTTTATGGAATTTGTATGATTTATTACGTATTAAGTGTTCTAAAATGAAAATATTTCCAAATAGAAGTTCAGTACTCGATTGATGAAATTCTACACAATTATTATGTTACTTTTATTTATGTATTATTTTAAGCCAATATAAACATTTCACTTGGGCGCCGCCTTGGGAACAAGCGAGACATATTTGTAATGCATAAATGTAACCAGAATCCTTGATTACTCTCATCAATTATTTCTTTTATAACTTTAACTTTTACCTTATCTAATCATGCCAGTTTCGCCTTTCGATTAGCTAATAAATCCTGTTTAAAAATAGATAGTACTAAAAGATGAAAATTTCTCTAATCTCTTACCCCTCCAGTAGGGGTTAATATGTTTGCCAGTTTGTCCACCATTTTTATTCTAAAATTTATAATTTAGACCGGAAGTAAAAAAGAATTACTTTGCGCGATCATGAAATATCTTTCAATAAATCTGAAAATAGTGTTTTATTTTCTGGCATGAATCCGGAATTTCTGAATGAAATGGAGGTTAAACCGGAAAACCTGGTTTCGACTGTTGTCGAACTAAAATAAATAAATTTTCCATAAAATAAATATTTTTTTTTTCATTTTTCCTTTTGGGGACATCACGGTCCCTTAAATCATCATGTTGTCTTTTTTCGAAATGTAATTGGAAAACTACTTAGAAAAATAATTTGAAATTGCGAATTAACATATAGCTAGACATAATATGAACATATATAAATCTATCAAAAAATTGTAGGTTGCAATTCATATTTCTTTTGGAAGTTAATTTTATAATTTATACCATAAATGCTTTTAAATTACAAACATAACGTGCTTATATTTGGGTTTTTTAATATTATAACCAAACAAAACAAAATTCCCAATAGCATTTCATTTTAGAGGATTTTAATAAAAATATAAAAATGTAATTTAACGTTAAAAGCTGTAAATTTTGAACATCTATAATTCATAAACTTACCATCAAAATGACTTGAAATTCTATTTCTAAGTATTGTTTGAATCAAAGATTAAAAATACATTGTCGAAATTGTGTGTTTCCATAAAAAACAAACTTTGGTATGTTTATGATTTTTAAATGGCTTTCTTAGCAAATTTTATATACATCATTTAAAAATGGACTTTATTTCCAATCGTTTGGCACCAGTAAATTTCTTCTATTTTTATTAGTTGTAGAATTAGTAAGTGTCATTTACGATTTTCCCTTGTTTTTACATAGCGCTACTGACAGAGATGAACGAAGAAAAGATATGTCTATCATATGAGCAGGGATCCCAAATGGTCCGCTAACTGAACATCAATATTTTCTTAGAAAGATTTTTCTTTTATATTTTTTTTGCAAATTGAGCAGAAACCGCCTTCAGAGGTTAGTTTTAGCCCAAATGCTGTAGAAACCTTCTATGAAATTTTCTGTTAAAAATATTGGTGTTCAGTTCGCGGACCATTTGGGAGCCCTGCATGAGACAATATGCATTTTTTGATCATTAAAAATCTAGACATTGAGGGTAAAAATTTTATAGAAATTCTGGATAAGAAAAAGGTTTTACCACAATGTATCTTATATGCTTACCTGAATTATGCCCTTTTATTAAAATAACATAGCTGCCAACTTTTATTGTTTTTTGGCACCTCTATTTTGGAATCGAAAACTTATCTAATCACAGAAATTCACAGAATAAACTGTAACTACGTGTCGTGATATATAAATTACAGATGGTTAATTTTTACCATCGTACTTTTACTTTGGTATCACTTTTTGAAAAATAACCACTGAAGTAATTTTTCACAAGGATATTTTTAGAATGTCCTTTTGGAAAAAAAAAACTTGTTAATCGTGATAACAGAGAGTAAAAAAAAATCTAGCTTGTAATAGAACAGTTAAACCGGGCAAAATTTTACGTTTAAAGAAATGCAGGGCTCCCAAATAGTCCGCGAACTGAACAACAGAATTTTTTTAGAGAAATTTTCTTTTTAGATTTTTCTTGCGAATTGTCCCGAAACCGCCTTTGGAAGTTGATTCTAGCTCAAACATATCATGAAATTTTCTGTTAAAAAATACTGATGTTCAGTTCGCGGACCATTTGGGAGCCCTGGAAATGGTATCGAAATGCGCATACGCTAGATTTCATAAATTGCTATTCTGCTGCTTAAGCAATCTCTACTCTTATTCAGAAGTGAAAATTTGCTAAAAAATATCGATACAGCTAAAACTGCATGTAACGCTGCATAAACTCTGTAAAACTCTATAAACGCTATTAACCATTAAATGCATAGTGAAGCAAATTTGTATTACTGTTTTTGTTTTGTTTTGTTTAACTTTAAATAAATAAATTAAGCTCTGAGCAACCACTCTATTCATTTCGAAATATCAACCCTCTAAAAATTATAAAAATATGCTACTAATTAAAGTTAAAAATCTGTATTCAAATTTCTTGTTTCTAATCCTTAGTAGAAGAATAAAAAGCGCAATTCTAAAAGAATAATTCATGCATTTAACTCTTTGCGTTTCAGTGTTCTAGCCATGGAACACCCAACCTGATTCCAAAATGCCACAGTCCTACAAGTGGCTTAGATTTATGCCCTCGAAACTGGTAGACGGGAGGTGCTGGGTATCCGTTGGCGTAATCGTTTGGAGTTTTCCGTGGTTTTCCTAAAACTTCGGATCTCCTTGATTAAATACTGCTTAGGTTCCCTTAGAAAGACCTCCCACGGTGGGCACCCTCTCTTTAGGTTCTATATTTCACGTGTTAATAATTGGACGTAACAAATACAACCAACCAAAATGCCACAATTCCACCAGAATTCTTGCGTAGATATTTTCCGTTTAAGTTAGTATGAGAAGCGTAGTTTTTTTTTTTTTTTCTTAAAAATAAATTTGAAATTAAATTCCTGTGTCAATCAGTCATTTCAACATTTTCGCAATGGAAGTGCCGTATACCGGAAAGTTTTAAGGAATCATTGTGACAATGACATGGTTATTTCAGACATTTTTTTTTCAAACTACATGTAGTGAAGTCCAAAAGTGTACGTTTACTTATTTTAAAAGCATTAAAAATTTGAATACAGTCAGGTAAAAATGAAAGCTTCTATTCAGTAATTTTTTATCTTGTTCAGGGCTCCCAAATGGTCCATCAACTAAACATCAATATTTCCTTAGAAAGATTTTCTTTTTATATTTTTCTTGCAAATTGCGCAGAAACCGCCTACGAAAGTTAGTTTTTTCACACATGCTGCAAAAACCTACTAAGAAATTTTCTGTTAAAAAATATTGATGTTCAGTTCGCGGACCATTTGGGAGTCCTGCTTGTTGATAATTATATACAAAGGCTACTAATTTATTCAGCCGTGAGTACACGCGCCGAGTCTTTTTGACCCGGAGTGCGTATGATTTTTGCAATTCTAACCACTTATCTTTTAAAAATAATCTTCAACTTATTTTATCGTAAAATTTGCAAGGATTGTCTCAGTCTAAATAAAATGACGGTTATAATTTGAATTTATTGGTGGAAAAGTTAAAACCATTTCTACCCTGGGTAAGCTCGTGTTCTCCCGGGTTAAACTATTGATTTTTTCAGATCACTTTGGATTAAGACGTAACATTGAGTAATTAAAGTGTATTTAGTCATAACGCATAATCTAAACAAAATAAAAATGCTACTATTTTATTATACTGCGTATCACTATCATACTACGCTATATTATACTGTGTATCACTTATCTTCTTCATCGCTTTTACATTCTGCACTCATACACAACTTTAGCATTTTTTTTTTATTTGAAGAAACTTTGAATTTCAGAAAAGATAACAAAACTGAAGGTATCTTATCAAAATTTCAACAATTAAATAACTAAACTGAAAGCACAACTGAAATAAAAAAGAATACTGCCCAGTTAAACTGATGGCATTGAGCTCACAGGCTACAAATACTAATTGTACATTAAAGCCTTATATTTTCAAGGGTTAATTCCGTTCGAAAAAAATTAAGAAGGGGAAACCGCTCTCCCCTTTCCTCTTTTTTTATACTTAATCATTGAACCTCCTATACTATCAAAGACATGCTTTGTCATATAAAAAATCTATATCCAAAATTCAGAGCAAATGAGATAATTCTTAATAAAAACCCATTTAGTATTTATATAATTTAAAAGGAGTTATCCCCCTCTTTTATACTTAACCATTAAACTTCCAAAACTAGTCAGAGATTTGAGTGAAATCTGAAAATTCTGCTTGAAAAACCCATTTACGTAAATTAAGGGGGGGGGGCATTAGAACCCCTGTTCCCCCTATTTATACTTATTCAATGAACACCTAATAGCAGTCACGGAATTGCCTTATCAGAACGATCCTAATCTAAATTTTGAACGAAAACTTAATTCTGCATGAAAATCCCATTTATATCAACTAAGGGGAGGGGCATGAGCCCCCCGTTCCCCCTCTTATACATATCGAATGAACTCCAAAAACTAATCAGGGAAGCGCCTTGTCAGGATATACCTACATACAAAATTTCAAGTGGATCGGATATTTTTATCATGAGTTATCGCGTTACGCACGTACGAACGTACATACAGAACGGACGGGCACATAAGCTCTCAGGCTATGATAGCCTGTGAGCTAAAAAGTGGAAGATTCTTCGTTAGATATCGACCTCAGATATCATCAGTAATGTTTCGTAGCTACTTAAAAAAATAGATTGCTTGTATGCAGCCAGTATTTTTAAATTGGGAAATTCACCTTATTTAATGATTGATTAAGTAAATCAAAAAAAAGGCTCTTTATAACATTCCAAAAAAAGGGTGCCAATCGAGCAATCTGAATTTTAAAAATTAGCCATTGGCAAAACTGGTTACCAAATGGAAATATCTAATTTAAAATTATTGAAATACAAACATGAAATTTACAAAATATTCTGCCTTTTGTTTAATATTAGCTAGCTAGAGTCTCCAATTAAATATTTAATTTATGAGGCAATTAATGCAAAATTTCACAACAAAATACAAACAAAGAACATACCATGTTTTGAAAATATGACAGTATTCCAGAAAATATTCTTACCTAAAAGAAAATAAAGAGATCTTTTTATTGATTAAATTTGACATACACAAAATAATTTTTAAAACATTTGTAAAAAGAACATGTATATTCTTGATTTCTGTCTACAAACAAAAAGGAGAATTTTATGAAATTTCTCCAGTTAAACGAAGATACAGTCAATCAAGGTAACTTTAACCTATCAGCGTAACTTTTGGCAACTTCCTACCCTGAATGGGTCTAGTCGACCCATAACTGTAATTTGTTTTATGCGATTCGAACCAGAACTTTTTTCAAACAGAAATTTAAATAACAAATTCAGAGAAATAAGTCAATTAAATATATTAAAATGTTTTAAATAACAAGTCTGGTGTGAAATGTTTTTATCGAGATTAAGTAAAATTTGAACAGGTTAGGAGGGTTAAATTTGCTACATCACATGAGTTAACGACAAACTTTTTATCTCAAAATATATATGGCAGAACTAGTGTGAGCTTGGTAGCTCACTAGAAATGATTCGTCAATATTCCAGCATGGCAGAATGGGTCAAAGATTTGTAAACGTGGAGCAAATTTACCCTGATTGAGTGTACTGTTCTCGTATTTATGTAGTTGCGTTTTCTCGTTGTCTCGGGCAGTGTTGCCAGATGAGCTACTTTTTTTAAATCCTGAATCTATATTAGCACCACTATTTTGAAATGGTAAAATGTGCCTTATTTAATGGCATATTAATTAAGGCTAGAATAAAGAGAATTTTACAGTTTCAAGAAAGTGGTGCCAGTCAAGAAATCTGAATTTAAAAAAAGTAGCGCACTGGCAACACTGGTCTTGGGGTACCATTTCCACACAAATTGCCTGAAATCATTTTAGATTGTAAGCGTATTTGCAAAAACTATTTGCAGTAGTTAATGTAGAAAAGTGAAGACTTGTACAGTTGCGAAAAGAAATACCGTCTCGTGTTGTTGTATCAATTAATTCTTTCCGACACCGTGGTCCTTAGTCGGGCACACCTAATCTATACATATAATAAAACAGTAGGACCCGGTGTGTCTGTACATTGAAGATAATTGACAAAAATGGAGTCAGGGCGATAAAAGAAAACCAATGAAACACAAAAAAAAAAATTTTTAATTTTTTGTCTGTCTGTCTGTCTGTCTGTCTGTTTGTTCGAGGTTATCTTCGTAACTACTGAATGGATTTTATGCGGTTTTCACTAATGAAGAATGCACACTCCCGGGCAGTGTATAGGCTTTGTTTCATCAAAATCGGACAACAGACAAAAAAGTAACAAAAAGAAACAAAAGAAACTATTAGGTGCGCTGCTCACGTTTTTTAGTACATAACGTTTTTTAGTACATATAAAATCCAATAGATGTCACTGTGCGATTTTAAAACGCGCTATCGTTATGTTTTCGCCAGTCTACTTAAGTATGAGAAAGTTTCAAGCTGGCTGTCGTTCCATGTGGTTTAGTCGGTAGAACGTCAGTGCGCCATACTAATGGCCCGGGTTCGATTCCCAGCATGGAATTTTTTTCACTATGTTGGCATTAACGCCTATAAGCAATTAAAAGAATTTGAAATATTGTATTCAAGGCGAATTTTCTCTCTGGGAAAATTTCCTTGCATTAATATGTCAGTGTAATTTTTTTTTCGATTTAATTTTTTTTTCGAAACTTTGTTTTTCTTAAAAAAATACAGTAAATATTTGATATTTCCCAACGTTTTTTGAATGATCGACTTGCTTTTTTTTTTTTTTAATGTATGTCTGAACCTTATCTAACTACTTCTTCAAGATTTCTTTAGATAAACCGACCAGCGTAGCGGGCGAAGGCCGCTAGTTTTAATTACAAATCTACAAACGGTATCAAGAATATTTTAATAAAATTTTGTTTTACTAAGAAATTTTAATGTAACAAGTCTTTAATTTCTAAAAAGTCGTCTGAAATTCAGGTGTCAGTCTGTCATTTCATCATTTTACGAATAGAAATTTTCTATGCCGAAAAGGGTTAACGGTTGCAGACAAATGTGAGTGGAACCGTTCGAATTGTACCGATTTTCAAATATAAATACAATCTTTAAATTAGAGGTCATCTACATATAAATAATTGGGAATGTTTCATTTTTTCACCTTTCATAACTTTTTGAACCTTTGATCACAGCAGTCAAGAAAATAAAAATGTATATCTTAAGTTTTTTCACTCAATAGTGTATAGCCTGGAAACAGCGGTTTCTTGCGGGTTTTTTTAAGCAAATCTGATAGGTTTTGTATTAAAAAATTTAAGGTCGCACTAGAAAAAATTTAAATCTAAATTTCCAACATTTTATTCATTAATTAACGTTGTTCTAGTCTATACATATAATAAAACAGTAGGACCCGGTGTGTCTGTACATTGAAGATAATTGACAAAAATGGAGTCAGGGCGATAAAAGAAAACCAATGAAACACAAAAAAAATTTTTTTGAATTTTTTGTCTGTCTGTCTGTCTGTCTGTCTGTTTGTTCGAGGTTATCTTCGTAACTACTGAATGGATTTTTATGCGGTTTTCACTAATGAAGAATGCACACTCCCGGGCAGTGTATAGGCTTTGTTTCATCAAAATCGGACAACAGACAAAAAAGTAACAAAAAGAAACAAAAGAAACTATTAGGTGCGCTGCTCACGTTTTTTAGTACATAACGTTTTTTAGTACATATAAAATCCAATAGATGTCACTGTGCGATTTTAAAACGCGCTATCGTTATGTTTTCGCCAGTCTACTTAAGTATGAGAAAGTTTCAAGCTGGCTGTCGTTCCATGTGGTTTAGTCGGTAGAACGTCAGTGCGCCATACTGATGGCCCGGGTTCGATTCCCAGCATGGAATTTTTTTTCACTATGTTGGCATTAACGCCTATAAGCAATTAAAAGAATTTGAAATATTGTATTCAAGGCGAATTTTCTCTCTGGGAAAATTTCCTTGCATTAATATGTCAGTGTAATTTTTTTTTCGATTTAATTTTTTTTTTTCGAAACTTTGTTTTTCTTAAAAAATTACAGTAAATATTTGATATTTCCCAACGTTTTTTGAATGATCGACTTGCTTTTTTTTTTTTTTTAATGTATGTCTGAACCTTATCTAACTACTTCTTCAAGATTTCTTTAGATAAACCGACCAGCGTAGCGGGCGAAGGCCGCTAGTAACCAAATATAATTGTTCATTCTTTATGGAAGGAAATTAAAATTTCTTAAGATTGTTTTTTTAAATGACGCAAAAATTCGTCAGCGGCCTGGAAAGCAAAAACCTCTACATACCTGGTCTGAGCGCTGACACAAAAATGACTGCTGTCGAAGATGAAATTTTTTTAGCGAATGCAGGCCCACCCCGTTTTGTTAAATTTAGTCACAAGTATTTTATAAGAAATCTCTATGACTTCTTTAATCTAAAACTAATCGGATGTGACAATCCCAAATCTTTCTTCTGTCTCATACGTGTCAGTATTTATGAATTCGCTGTAACAGTGCTAAAATTAAAAGCAAACTATGTCCCTTATAAAGATTCTATAGGTATGAAATTCCGTGCATTAGTTTTTGAAATAGGACTATCTGGAAAATGCAGCATCAACGCGCCATCTGTTATGTGATATATACCAAAACCTAATCAGCAGTAATAATTATCAAGGTACGCCTGAATCTGAAATTTGGTGAAAAATCGTTCAGTAGTTCTTAAGTTAGAGCTGTTACGTGAAACGAGAAAAGTTCAGTAGAGCAGCTCAATCTTTTGTGCAATTGATTCCAAAACGTAAACAAAAACACATCATATTAAGGATTAACTGATTCTGAAGTTTTATGTAAAACTATGCATTAATTCTTGAGATAGAGTTATTTTAGAAATCGTGATGAAGGCAGTATAGCAGAGCCATTTGTTGAGCGATTTACATCAAACTATAAAAATCACCAATTCATGTCAAGGAATAACCGAATCCGATGTTTGGTAAAAATCTGTGCATTTGTTCTTGAGATACAGTTTTTGTGAAAATCCTGAAAAATGCAGCATAGCAGTCTCACCTGTACAGCGATTTTTGTAGTACAAAAAAGCGTAAAATGTTGACAGCTTCGGATTTATGTGTTACAAAATTTCTTAAAAATACACATACCGTAATTTCGGGTGTATAAGCCGCGGATCAAACAATTCTTTTTGGACCCAGAAATCTTATTTAATGATTAAAGACAAATATTAAAACGGCGATCTAACTAGTTATATTTGTTTCTTAAAAAATTCTGGGTCGAAAAAGAATTGTTTGATCTGCGGCTTATACACCCGAAATTACGGTAATATTCTTTTTTTCACAATTTTTATACATTGCGCGTAAGTACTTCGATTCCAAATTGTAAGATTTTCATATTACAAATATTTATAATATTAAGATGGAAATGGAAAATCTCTCCATTAAGTAGCGATTCGTACAAAAGTAACGCCTGCCTGTGGTGAATTCTGTTCAAGAAGCTTTTGCCGATGTGTGCAACCGTTGCATAAATTTCTCAGTTTCCTTGATTATTTCAACGATTAAATTTCAATTACAAATTCAGCTAACCCTTAAAGCACTAGTGGATGAATTTCCTCGCTCAATTTAAATCTTAAAATGTCACAATAACACCAGTATGTTAAAAAAGTATTTCCTGTTTAATACGTATACGAAAAAATTTGCATTTACTTATTTTTGAAGAAATTTGATCGTTTATTCTGGTGCCAACGTAATATTTTTTAAATACAATTAAGTAGGGATAAATTTCCCCAGCAGAACATAACCCTTAAATGCATAGTGATGCATATCAGCATCTTTTTTTTTTATCTCATAGAAACCACTATGTTTATACAGAAATATTATTATTGTAAAAATTACTATTATATGCTACTATATAAAGTTAAAAATCCATCTTGAAATTTCTGGTGTCCAATCTTTAATATAAGAGTAAAAAACACTATTCTAAAAAAATAATAATTCATGCATTTAACATTCATGTTTTACAACATGAATATTGATATGAAATAAGATATTCAGATTCATACTTATTAAAACATTTACTAATTTGCAATATTTTAATTATAACAATAGTTTTTACTTGCACTTCAGATGTGCAACATAAGAAAAGGTTGACGTATTATACGAGAAATATACCTGCAATTATTTTTTAGATCATTTCAAATCTGTAATTAACACCTTTCGAAATAATAATAATAATAATAATAATAATAATAATAATAAAATCGTGCATTTAAGTGTTAAAGTGTTTTTAAGCATTTCGGCTAGTAAATGTGGTAACAATTTCTATTCTGCAAAAGATGAAGTGGTTAAATTTTCTGTAAAAGTCACTTGTCACCAACAGATTAATGAAAATAGTTATTTTTTGAAAAAAAAATACAAAAAAATTCATAGCCAAGTTATGTGTGTTAAATATGTTTTAACACTAGAATGGACGGTGAGGGGCCATTTTGGCCACTACCAAACGTAAATATTTCTGTTCAAAACCAGAAATTTCTTTATGAAGTAAGTTTAAAAAAACAATGGCAATAAAGGGGGGATTTCATTAAATATTTTAAACAGTTTTAAACAAAAATTCTGGTATTAAATATTTCTATAAAACTTGAGCGAAAATTCACGCTTTCTAGTGTTAAAGAAGCATAGATGTGAAGTCTTACTCTTATTTGTATCTAAAATTTTTAATAGAAATTTTTGTCTTATTTAACTCGCGAATTATAGAAATATAATGAAGGTAAAATTTAAATATAAATGTTTGTGGTACAAATGAGTGTAAGAGTTATCAGCTATATAGAAAAGGCATAAAATTTAAACATTTCATATAAGGTGGATAATACTTTTTTCTCTAGAGCTATTAGCAAATCTATGTCATTAGCCAAAATGTATGTCATTTGTCAAAATTGCCGCAAACTTTTTTCTCTTAGAAATTTTGAATTCACACAAAAAAAAATGAATTGGATAAAAAATATTTTCCTATATTTATGGAACATGAATGATCTTGTAATGCAAAAATAAGAGTTAAATACTTTTCGGTGAAAATTTAGAAAGTTTACTTCAAATATCAACCAAATATCAGGACATACACTGCGGACGGCTTTGTCAGAAATGATCAAAATAGCATGACCTATGCTTCGTACGTCATAGAGCTCAACAGGTTAAGAGCTAGGATTGAGACAACCAGTTCCGAACCACCTAGGCTATAACATTATGTATCTTTAACTACTATTTTCCAGTACACTACCATAGTGCAGAATGTATCAACACACTCGTTTTTAGCTCAATTATATCTTATGAAAAAATAAAACATTTAAAATTAATTATTTTACACTAGTCCTTATGCTCCGAGCATCTCTTATATTACAAAAAAAAAAAAAAAAAAAAAAAAAAAAAAAAAAAAAAAAGCCAAATTTTGCGTCACACTTTGTCTTTGGCATTTTAATCATTATTTTAATCTTAATCATCATTTTAATCTTAAACATATAAACATAATAAATATATGAAGATGCTGAATTTATAGATTAACAGTTTGTACAACAGAAGAATGGTATAAAATCAAATTATTACAGCTAAACTAAGTGGACGCAAGTACTATATGTATATTATGTGTATATATATATTTTATAATCCTTAAATGTAATTTTAAAACGTAAAATTAAATAATAAACAGTGTTGCTCTAGCTCCTACTTTTTTGACACCAGCATTATATTAGAGAAAATGTAGTTCTTTTAAATCTTCCAAATGTTCCAATTGAATAAAACAACATTTTCTGTGTTAACAAGATGGTATACACATGGCTGCCAACTACTACGCCTATTTCAAGTCAAATAAGTATGTTAGAAACAGAAATTTTAGTAAATGATTAACAATATTTGCTGTAATTGATAACATTGAATATATTTGGTATACATTTTACTTAAACATTTTTGTGGTTCCAAACATGTTTATATGGTTTAAATAGGCGTAGAAGTTGGCAGCTCTGTATACATAAAGATGGAGACTAGATCGCTCTGCAATAAAGTATTGAAAAGATATTTGGTCAAAATATTTATCAATTTATTAAGAACTAAGTAAATGGCATTTAATAAAATAAGTTTAATGTTAATGTTGAGTAAAAGTAGGTGTAATAATTACACTTTAAAAAAAATTCAATTATTTTAATGTTAATTTAAACAATATAAACATACTTGCGTATTTTTCTTATTTGTTTGTAAATAATATTAAAAACGCAAATATTTGCGTAAATCAGCAAACATACCTCATAGCATTATTTCATGTAGCACAAATCACACAAACGACGATTTTATTAGCCACTAAAGCATGCCATTATTTTAAATGCAATTGTGATATAATGTTCAATATTTTACACTAGCTATGTAATGCTTTTTCTTTTAGTCAGTTGAATAATTTTGCAATTGAGAGCAGGCAAACATAACTCTAATGCTTCAGTTTAGAAAAATCTGTATCATTATGTTTAGCTAAAATTTAAAAATTTTGCATTAAAAACATAATTTTAGGGGGCTTTTCTTTTATAATAGTTCTTAAAATGATATTCCATAAATCAAAATAATGAGAACATTCGTTTAATTTTGCTATTTATTTCCTAACAATTTGCATTTTAACTTCAGCTATTTGATTTAAAGATATTTACAACTATACATGTTTTTTAAAAACGTTCTTCATTTATTTAAATTATGCAAAAGAATATTTCCCGTAATAATTTTTTGAAATGGTCATGATGATAACGGATTTGAAAGTTAAAATTAGTCTATAACTACAATTTTTTCATTCCATGCAAGAATATTTTCATGATAAAGTGAAGTTTTTTCTTGTTTGGTTTTTTTTCTTTATTTATGTGACTTATTTATACTTCCTAGACTTCTAATGTAGAATTTCGATGGAATAATCTATAAAATATTTCAAATTCTTCATCACCTAACGTCTATTTGATGTTATATAATGACGGCGGGTTTTTCTGTTTTTTATGGTATCGCATAGATATACACTGCTCGACATTGAAAATGCAACACCAAGAAGGAGTGGTCAGAAAGTGGTGAAATTTGGAAAAAAGACAGAGACAACAAGGATCATTAAGTGATCTTTATTTCAAAATGATAGTCAGAATACAGAACGAGAACGGCGTCGGCTGAGTAGGATGTAGGACCACCGCGGACAGCGATGCACAAAGAAACACGTCTAGGCAGAGAGTCAATAAGAGTGCG
Organism: Maratus speculifer; assembly: GCA_964019185.1. Lineage (NCBI taxonomy): Eukaryota > Metazoa > Arthropoda > Arachnida > Araneae > Salticidae > Maratus > Maratus speculifer. The sequence continues at coordinate 273,923,131 of OZ025299.1, forward strand.
GGTGGTGTCCTGAGTGATGGCTCTCCATTCCTTTTCAACCATTTGCCACAGTTCGTCTTTTGAACGAGGCAGTGGCAGAGTCCGTAAACGGCGTCCAATCACATCCCACACATGTTCGATTGATGACAAATCAGGAGAGTACGGTTTCCAGGGAAACATCTGTATACCTTGCAGAGCATGTTGGCACATGCGAGCACTATGTGGTCGGGCGTTATTCTGCTGAAAAAATACATTAAACAACCCTTGAAGGTAAGGGAATGCCTCCGGCCGCAGTACATTATCTAAGTATCATTGGGCCGTCATAGTGCCTTGAAAACGAAGTAGAAGTGACATGGAATTATACGCAGTAACGCCCCAAACCATTATGCCACGTTGTCACGCGGTGGGGCGTTCCACAGTTACTACCGGATTCGATCTGTCTCCACGTAGATGCCACACACATATGCGATGACTGTCACTGGATAAAGAGAAGCGTGATTTATCTGAGATCACGATGTTTCGCCATTCTGTCATCCACGGCACTCTAGTCCAGCATCATTCCAAACGTTGGGGTCTATGCTGTCGAGACATTGACCCTCTTCTTAACGGACGCCGTGAGTTCAGGCCATGTTCAACGGGAAATGGTTCTGGTCGACACGGAAACATCCAGGGTATCTTGTACATGCTGCAGAATCGAGGTACAAATGACTTGCGGGTCCGCCACAGCTTGTTGGTGGATGCGTCAATTCACGCGTGCTGACGTCACTCTGACTACACCTGCACCCTTCAATCTTGCCACATTTCTTTGTTCCAACCTTGTTAGCCACAGCCGATGCACCGTGCTCGCATTCATGTGGGTAACAGCTGCAATTTGACCTAAGGACCAACCCCCCCTTCTCAGTCCGATAACCATACCTCTCGTAAAATCATCTATCTCCTGAAAGTGCCTTCGTTGACGGCGGCTTGAAATTCTCTTCTATACACGTATCATCCGAGGCAAAAACAAAATTTCTTCGGTAATTCGTCTGGCAGAAATAACGACACGAATATTGCCCATTCTGCAAGTTCCTTCCCTTATATCATACATCACGTACGTCGGAGACCTGCGCATTTCACATCATTCGCATAACTCAGTGACGTGCGTCACTGTAAAATTTGCATACATTTCTGACCACTCCTTCTTGGTGTTGCATTTTCAATGTCGAGCAGTGTACAATTGCATGAAATTAATGTTTATATTCACAACTAATTCAACTCCTTAACCCTTTCCGGCACGGGCAAAATCTTTTAGTAGAATGAGAAATTATAAAATGTCACCAGGATTCAAAAACGAATTTTTTAGATATTTTGAAATCCTTAATTTAATCTTTTATCGTAAAAGCAAAATTTTACTGAAATATTATTGGTGCCGTTGGCGCAGTGTGCCAGAAAGGGTTAACTTAAGGATAGACAACGAGGGCATAAAGCATCCAGTATATTATCAGTGGCGTAAAACAGGGTGGGTGCCCAAAACCAGTTATATGTTCAGGTTAACTTATCCTTCTTACGATACTGATTAGAAATGAAAAATAATACTATTTAGTAACATAAGCATTGTTATTAAAAAATTTCAATGATTAAATTTGGAAATTAAAATGAGAAATGCCTCTACGGCAAAAATGTTGTTTTAACTCACCTCAACTGATTTGAACAAAAAAGGATATCATAAAGACGCTTTCTTCGCAATTAGCATGTCTTTCAAAATACCATTATTTTCTTATTAACCAGGGTTCGCACACTCCTTATATTTTGTAAGGACTCTGGCACCACTATTAATGACAAGAAAATTTATATTTCATTTTTAAGAAACAAAATTTGCAACCACCTCCTTGATTCGCTATTTTCGAAACATTTTTCTCCCGTGAAATACATTGAAAATACTGTAAAAATTTAGTGGTAGAGTTGTGCGAACCCTGTTAACATTTTCATGGTAAATTTTTATATTTACAATGGAAATATTTGTCAGAAAGTCTAAAAAAATCTTTTTTGAAAAAGATGTTATTAAAACAAGAATTCATCTGTGACCCTGTTTTATTCATAGAGTTTGAATAAGAATATTTGTGACACTATTTTTCACATTATTTAATGTAAGAAAATTTTCAACATAAATTTGGAGAATATTGCTGCAAGTAAAAACTACTGTAGGGAATATTATTTTATTTAATTTACAATGTATGTATATGTTAAAGGATTAAACAACCATGAGTCAAATTTATAGCTGCATAATAGAATACGCAGTAGTATATATATTTTTTTGATTTTATATTTAACCACGGCTGTCGTAATAAACTATATACAGTTAAGAATAATACATCTTCTTTCAGCCCAAAAAATCTTTTTTATCTTTTACATTCCCGTGGTATGAAGAATTTTTGCGAATAGCGGTTTTAAATTTTTTAACACCAGAACGCCCGGAAATTGTACTCAAGTTTGAAAATAATATTTCTCACCAGATTTTTTATTCAAAGTAATTTCATTGACTTGTTTAACGTAAATTTGCGTGGATTAAATTTAAATTATTTCAAGAAAATTTTTCTGGTTCGAATTGAAATTTAGTTATGTGATTGGAGTCGAATCGACTCCATCCAGGCGTTCTAGTGTTAAGGGATTTACGAATTTACGACCATATAAACTTAAGCGTGCATATGCTGAAAAAAGGTAGTTTGGTTTACTTTACGAGTTTTCTCACAATCTTGTTTTTCATCACGCAGTACAGCAAATTGTCTACCTTATCCATAGGTGAAGACATTAAAATGCAGCAGGTACAAACAGTGTTGCCAGATGGGCTACTTTTTTTTAATTCTGATTCTTGATTGGCACCACTTTTTACAAATGATAAAATGTGCCTTATTCACTGACATGATAATTAAGGTGAAAACAATAGGTAATTTACCGTTTCTAAAAAGTGGTGCCAATCAACAAATCCGAATTTTAAAAAAATAGCCAACTGGCAACACTGCTCATCCTTTTTGCGTCTGAATTTCAGACACTTCAAAAGTCTGAATCGCAACCATTTTTGTGAGCATTATATATAATCATGTTTGACTTCGTTGAACCCTGGAAAAATATTTGACCATGGTCATGCCTCCTCCCCCCCAACACAATCTGAATTTTCATGGCTAACAAATTTGGTATGCCTTATTCGTAAAACTTATAGTTTAAATCTGTTACGATATTTCACTCATTATTATTAATATTTCGAACTTTGAGATCATAACAATTTTAAAAACAAAAAATATTTATCTAAAATAAATATAAAACTAAAATTATATTTTTGTAATTGTTTAGCTTTTAATGTTATTTTACTTTTAAAATTCAAAATATTGATTATAAATTGTATAATTTCGAAACAGATTTAAACTATAAGCTTTGCAAAAATTGCACATCCAAATTTGGGTCACTATAATCTTAGGGGCAGGGATGCAAAAATCTAGGCGTCAGAGGTTTCTACCTCGTCACTAAAATTTAAAAGTTTTCTTTGCTGAAAATTTAATAGCATTCTATCACGAATTTTACACGAAATACGAGACAAAAAAAGATAAAAATTTAGTGATAAGAGACTGCTTGCGGGCATCTAAGATTTTGCTACCCTGTATAGTGGTACGGGATACTAAACAGTATGCTTATGCGTTAATCGAGACATCCTTTTGAAAAATAGTTTTTAAAAAAATGCAACTTTGCATTGTTTTTCGCTTAACCCATTCGTGCCCACCACCTTTTGCGCAAATTTTATTCGGCTGACACCACTATTTTTAAAATAATTTAGTTTAGTTCATTAATTACGAAAATGTTTCATTTAAATAAAATAAAGTTTGCTGTTATTTTTTACCGGTGTCAAAAACAGCGCTACATGCACCTTCTGAAGCGTCTCTGAAAAGGGACGCTAGGCACTAATGGGTTAACCCATTAACGCCCGAATTATTTCCTTCGCTAAAATTTAAATTTTGTATTTCCCACCACTTTTAAAATCAAATTAACGTTTATCTAAATTTATCGATGATTCTGTCTCGTGAAATAAGGTATATATTTATCTTCCTCTTTACTGGTGGGAAAACCTCTTTCTTGCTGTTTTTGTAACCGTCCTCAAAAGAGGACGCTGGGCGTTAATGGGTTAAAGAAGTTTCTGGTCTTCGTGAATATCCTCAGTGGAGGTTAATGGACACATTTATTTAGAGATTGCTTTTTTTAATCCCTTCGAGTGCGGTGGTTCATTTTTGGACCACCTAATTTTTATTCCTAAATGCTTCATTGGCACCAGAAAAAATCGAATGAGAAATTCCCTTTTATCAAGTACGAGAACAAAATATTTTGTTTATTTTGAAAAAAAATTGTTTGTAATTTTTTGTGACAATCACATATTTCAGTATTTTGTGAATGTAGGTACCTTGTCCTAGAAAATGTTAAGCCACAAAGTATACATATTTATTTTTATCTCACAAATGCAGACACCTCCTATTATTGGACAATTCCACCTTTTCGAATCGTTCGCTTTTGAGAAATTTACAATATATGAATAAATAAATAAATACTTTTAAATCTTGTTACACTCTAAAAGTTCAAAATATTTATTATAGTTAGTTCAATGTCAAGAAAGATTTACAGTATCTGCTTTATGAATATTGCATACAAAATCTCCCCGTTAACCCCCCCCCCCTCAAAAAATAAATATATAAATATATAAATAAATAAATAAAATAAAATAAAATAAAATAAAATTCACATCCTTTAAAAATTTGATTTAAAAAAATTCTAGCTCCATATGGGGATTGTTTTTGATTAGATCAAAGGATAATCATAATAACTATTTAACTATTAACAAATATTTATGTATACTATATTAATAATATAAAGAAAAATGTGCTTATAGTTTTGCAAACTACTTTTGCGGTAAATAAATATTATAACATCAAACTGTCTTTTTTTTCATATAAGTGCATATAAATAAAGTTATAAAATTCATAATTTTAAGTGCAAAATCTAGTTATAGCTTTTATTTTAAATTCCAAATTCGTTTTTACAAAAAAAAAAAAAAAAAATCAGAAAATCAGAAAATCTATGTTATAATTCATTTAAAACAAGTATGCATGTGTATTTTTACTAGAAATTTTACATTTACTCGTAGAATAACAGATTATAAATAATGATACTATTCTTTATTTATCTTACTTCTAATCTGCAGATAAGAACTGGCTGATGTAAACTTAACGAATTTATTTACCTCGTGAAGACTAAGAAAGATATTTTTAAAAGTACTATTAAACAAGCTTTTATTATTATTATTATTATTATTATTATTATTATTATTATTATTATTATTATTATTATTATTATTATTATTATTTGACTTGTGGTCGTTTACTGGCATATAACGATTACAACTGCCATTGGAAAGAATAGAATGAATTCAACTTAAAATGTCTTTCTTTTAGCGATATTATACTTTAAATTTAGGGGAAAAAGATGAGAACAATTTTCATTATAGGACAATGTCATAAGTTTAAAAATATATTTCTAGAATTTATAGTCTTTTCACAAACATATTCAAAATTAAGTTTCATTTAAAATTATAAAGAAAATCATAAAAATCTGATTTTTTTAGTAGAGTAACGAAAATCGTAACATTTACTTGAAATGCTGTTGCAAGCAGTCAGAAAAATTCCTCGATTTCAAATTTAAAAATCACACAGGGAGATAATGTCTTGTATCATTTTAGAAGAAAATGATATATCCAGCTAATGGTATTATTATATTATTATAAAATTTTCCTCCTTAAAAGACAATTCGAAGGACTAATGTTGTTTATCTGCGTTGACGAGACGAAGAGGAATAGACACTGTTGAATTCTAGGATGTAAGCTTCAAGTATTGTCGACTTCTGTGTCTATGCCTTACTTATATCGAACGACAACTTATAAGAGGTATTTGGTATCAAGTACACATGTCGGTGTATGTATTCAGTAAATAAATAAGCTAAATGAGAACGAATTAAAATCCCAGAGCTTCCCATTCCGCAAAAACAGAATAAAAATATACGCGTACATAACAACAAAATTTTTGTTTGAATTACAAAATATACCAATCTCGAACGAGATAAATCTCAAACGCATACGAAACAAAAAATGCTTTCTTGGGGCTATTACGGTGGAAGGATAGAAGGAATAATCTTTTAAATTAAGAAACATTTGAAGCAACAAAGCGTCTTAAGACGTTTTGGGATATTTTTGACACTGTTCTCAGTCGTTTACTCTATGATAGTAGTAAGACATATATGTGTCTTAAATTAAAACTGTATAAAGTCACTAGACAGATTAAGACACTAAACTTTCTTAATTTTTTTGGACACATATATGTCTAAAATGCATCTAGTTGTAAAAACATCTAGTAGTGTGATTTTGATATTAGCTTTAAAATATTTACACTTTGAACATCATATTGAATTTTTACTTTGAACTGAGAATACATCCTTGATAAATATGTAACCAAGTACCCTTCAATAGAAAACAAAATCAAAGTCAATCTCAGTCATTTGAAAATGCACCGTTTTTGCAATACAATGTCATTAAATATCTGCTGAATAAAACTTTTATATTTATTTACATGGCAGTCATTATACGAACTAAATGTTACTTAAAATATGTTGCCCTGGAGGAAAAGAAAAGAGAGATTACCCCTATTTTTTCAGCTGTAAAAGATTGTATAAAATAGATATAGATAGCAACTGGCTGGGAATATGATCTCTTAAATATGATGTACCGTAATTTCCGGCGTATAATTCGCAGATAAAACAATTCTTTTTGGACCCAGAAATTTTATTTACAGATTCAAGACAATCATTTAGAGCAATCTAACAAGTTATGTACCTTTTAGGAAAATTTATGTGTCGAAAACTGATTGTTTGATCAGCGGATTATACGTCGTAAATTAGGGTACTTAAATTACGATTAGGTTTTCATCTACATAGTAAAACTAACCTATTTAAAAATACATCTGCATAAACCATCAATCTATACAATAATATAAAACGGGCTTTTTCTTTGCAAAAAACCTCTTACAAACGTGACACCTGGAAACTTGAAGAAATTTATCCATCAGAGCTGAAACGGTTAAAATGGTGTAACATTTGTAATAATTTACACTCGCATCTCCAATCTGACTTGAGATCATTTTTCTTAGCAAGATTTGTTGCCGGTACCAGTAAAATAAAATTTCATAAAAATAAATAAAAATGAAATTTGCCTTTTTAATTATATCATTTTTAAAAATTTGCTTTGGAAGGAAATTTCTTTTTACGAAGTGGTGTTCACCGAAAAGAGAAATAAGTACTGCGTAAAGCGCAATTTTCTTTAATTGGAGGGGGGAGGGCAGGGCGCATATTGCACGAATGTCGTAATTTTTTTGCTTTAATTTTTAAAAAATTCCAAACAGATACCGTACTTTCTCGATGAAGAAAAATATTTATAAATTTTTAAGTGTTATTTCCGTACGTTTAAAAATTAAAATCGGATTAAAAATTAATGAATACTATAAAATGATTCAACATAAATATTTAGAAATAACCTTTATTATGAAATAACTTATGTATAAACGTTTTAAATCCCCATTCATAAACCTAACTTCGTATTCGTTGAACAAAATACAGATATGTATAGATATGTAAAATATGACTCAGTAGAGTAAACGTCAGACTGCGATTACTAAAACAACATATTCTTATCAGACGCATGATAAACTCCACTCCCAAAAGCTATAAAAATGGGCAATGGACACAAAATCTTTCTACTGAAATGAGATTCAGTTTTATGATTCCAAGTTAAAAGCCTGGCGCAATGCTCAACGGAGCTTTATAGCGATTTGCACAGATAAGCCATCGGAATATTTGAATATATCAACTGCAGCTTTTGATATAGATTTCTAGAAAACGAACTCATAAATGGGGAATTAGTTATCTCATTATATATGTATATTTATTTTCTAAGTTACTTTTGCTGCATACATATTTATCTTAGATATATTATATTTAATTTCTATTCCAAGACTAAAATTACAGTTCAGCAGTCACAGATAAATGAATTTACTTTTTCGCACACATTCATTGTTAATATTTTGAGTCCCATTCACCTTTTTTTGCAAAAATAGGTGAAGATTAAGTAAAAGTATCTTTCATTATAAAAAAAAATGTGCACAGGAAAATTTTGAGTTTATGCTATTTTATAAATATCTGATCATAACATTAGTTATTTCCACGCAAAAGACTACTTTTGGGATAATTAATTCGCAAACATTAATTCCAAATAGAATGATACCATTAATTTATAATGGTTTGGTTAATTATGTTAGTTTAAAAAATATTCTATTAATTATTAAAAACTTACACTTTTTGAATTATAAACTTCGTATAGTGCACTTTGATTTCTACAAACGTATATACATTTCTCTTACTTCTTTAATACTGTTTGTTTCAGTGTTACAGAGAACACCGAACTTGATTCCCACATGCCACAACGACACTAGAATTCTGGTATAAATATTTTCCGTTTATAATGAATGAGAGAAAAATATTTCTCTTATTTTTAAATACATTTCTACGTAAATTCGGGTGTCATTCAGTCATTTCAATATTTTCGCAATGAAAGCGTTATGCGCCGGAAAAAGTTAACCCTTTTCGAAAAATTCTGTTCATAAAATGATGAAATGATGGACTGACACTGGAATTTACAAACAATTTTTTTAGAAACTTAAAACCTATTACCGTAATTTCGGGTGTATAAGCCGCAGATCAAACAATTCTTTTTCGACCCAGAATTTTTTAAGAAACAAATATGACTAGTTAGATCGCCGTAAATATTTGTCTTCAATCACTAAATAAGATTTCTGGGTCCAAAAAGAATTGTTTGATCCGCGGCTTATACACCCGAAATTACGGTACTTTAAACTTTCAGTATAAAATAAGAATTTTATTAAAATATTCTTGGTGCCGCTTGTATGTTTGAAATAAAAATTAGGTGGCTCCGACGTGGGATCAGTGCAGCGGAATGGGTTAACCCTTTGAGCTCCAGTGGGTAAATTTCTTCAAAATTCCAAATGTCACATTGGCACCAGTATTTTGCAAAGAAAAAACCGGTTAACGAGATACACGGGAAAAAAAGGGGGGGGGGCATCAAATCTTTTACTAAGAAATTTGGTCGTATTTTCTGGTGCCTTTGTGACATTTCGGAATTAAAATTATGTGGTAGAAAATTCTACCATCAGAGCTCAAAGGGTTTTAACATAAACTTATGAATTGTCAATATCTCAGTTTTTTATTCATTTTACGTTTCATTTTGCAATAATAAAATATTGAAATTTGGCTTAATTTTGATTTTTAAATCCATTTATACGTCTGGATAGATTTTATTCAGTTTCTAATCAATTTGCGTCAAAGTCATTTTATGGAAAAATACGGTTACTTATTATTTTCCTTGTATACTAATGAAAAATTAACCATCATTAACGGAAGGGGCATTTTAAAAAAGCAATACCACATTCCGAATAATAGTTTTATATAAACTTTAAAAATAACAGAAAATTCCATTACCTTTCTAACAGTTAAAATTTTTATTATTTTATCTGGAATTTGTTTCGCATAATTGTATACAGATATAACAATTATACTAACCTTCGCTACGTATTATAGAAAGAAATGATTAAAAGTTTACCACAGAGATTTCAATGCTTATTACGACGATAAGTTATATTTGAAATTCTACAACAGATTTTGATAAATATTGATTTTCAAGCAATGCTATCAGGAAACTTTAATAGAATATTTATCTAACAACATAACTAAAGAATAATGGCATCGATAAAATAGAAGACATATGCAGTGCACTCCTGGATTGCCTGCTTGGCCTCTATAGTTATTTTGAAATTTCAAAATCTTCCCGAAATTTCGGAAATAATAGTTTTTATTTTCTGCAGTCAAAATATTTCTGAAGTTAAATAAACTAAACTTTACACCTTTTAATTTCTGGGACAAAATCTAAATATTTAATAAAAATGGAGGCCAAACTGGCAACACCGGTGTACTCTCTAGTAGTTGCGAGTGAACTGCAGTGTTGCCAGTGGGCTGCCAATTTTTTTAAATTCAAATTTCTTGATTGACAGCACTTTTTTAAAACGATAAAATTCCCTTTATTTTCGCCTTAATTGATATGACATTAACCCTTTGAGGGGCAAGCAATTGCGTTCGTGTAATTCTGAACTCCCACCGGAAATTTGTAAAAAAGTTAAATCAAAAAGAGGATAAGCATTTTCACGACTGTTTTCCACCAAAGTTAGAAAAAGGAAATTTAATGACATTTTTCTGGTGTAAAACTTCATCGGCCGTAGGTGGTATATAATATATACCGCCGCCCCTCAAGGGGTTAAATAAGTCTCATTTTACCATTCACAAAAAAGTGGTGCCAATGAAGAATCTGAATTAAAGAAAAGTAGCTCATCTGGCAACACTGGTGAATTAACTGAGTATGTTTTTACAAGATGGCGGATGTTTATTTTTTTAATCGAATCACCAGTTTCTAATTATTGACTCGTAAATTTACCACCGGTAAATTTAAATAGTAAATTTAGTCTTATTTAAGCGCCTAATTAATGGGAAATATTTCCTCACAAGCATTATAAATTTTTTTTTTAGTTTTTACTGTTTGTCAGACCACAAATTATAGTTTTTATCACTGACTAGATCATTGTCTAGATTGAAACAATATTGCTAAAACGAACTGACTGGCTGCCTCATATGCAGGCTTATTACTGTAATATTTAATATCAGCCTTTGCTATGATTTCTCACTGAAATTTTGTGCATGGAATACTTTTAATAAATGAAAATATTTCAATTAAAATTAACTGGTGGAAGTTTCCCCGGCTTGCAACCAACTCCTGCGAAAGCGGTTACAGTTGTAATAATTTAAGAATATGTTAATTTATGAAACAGAGTTGAACGCTCAGCATCTCCACTCTCTTATTTTATTTAAAAAGTGAACATCGTGTTACAGGGATTTTTCTAGTATAATGTAAGTATTTCTTTTTTATATGTAAAAAAAGTGTACGTTAAACGCACAAAATTTTGCCTTGTTTAATCAGGAATTTTCTCATCAGAAATACTGGTAAGGAAAAATTTCTTGTTTGGAAATTCTATTAGGCTTATGAACCCTTATGTTAGTTTTTATTTTACTAAGAACACTTGAAATCACGCCATTATCGTAAATGTGTCGAAAATCTTGAATTGGGGTAACATTAACCCATGTATTAAAACGAATGCTGTAAGGCCTGCAACATAAAGTGGACCAAAGTTTCTCTACTCAGAAGGATGGGGGGTAGAGCTTAAGAAATGTATACATGCACTAAAACAGTAAATTTGCATAAATATTAATAAAGCAATATTATTACAAAACTATATAAATATTGCTTAACGTGCATTGTCCGAGTCTGGCACCGAATGCTGTTTTCTCTTAGGCAGAAGTTTAGGGTGACTAATTTTTGCAATAATATTGTTCCATTTATACAATAGTGAGACCGCTCGCTATGTCCAAACCCGAAACGAAATTTTTTTCTATGCATTCAATAACACAACCCCCCCATTAATTTAAAAGTAATCTTTTTGGGATAGGATGTTGTCATAAAACAGCACAAGTAAAAAATTTCCAACACTACAATCATATTTGTCAATAGCTTTCTTGTTTGGTCCAATTCGAACAAACTCATTGGATGAATCTTCAACAAAATCATTGTTTATATAAGCACAAATGTCTATTTTCATAAGTATACCAAAAATAGTAAACAAAAACATTACCTTAAAAACACCAATTCAAATTTAAAAAAAAACTCCCCTTGAAACAAAATGTTTTTTATGGATAGACAGGAAATATGTACAAAAATTTAAACGATAATTGGTTGCGCCAATGTTACCCCAATATACAGTAGCGTAACCAGTGTGGGTGCCCAAGAGCTCTGAGTTGTGGTAATTTTTGAAAGTTCTTTTCGTCTTATCTAACCAGAAAAATTTCTGCTAAGAATCAAGGAATGGAAATCTTACGAAATTACAGGTTTAGGTACCCACATTGGTTACGCCACTCACATAGAATATATATATATATATATATATATATATATATATATTCAGGAAAAACAGCTCATAACCTTTTTTTAAGTATTGATCTTCACTAATGGAGTTAAAATAACACGTACTTACTCGCATCTAAATATTTAGTTATAGTTTCTAATTTATAGCTTGGCACACATATGCTGTAAGATCTAAATTTTCACCATCTTCACACGTTTTTATTTGACTTGTGCAGAAACAGTGGAAAGATGGCGGATTACTTACATTTAGCTGCCAGCCTCAAGTTTATCGTGGGTATTTCCATGAGCACATGTCGTGTAAGTCACATACTATGATTTTGGAAACCAGTATTTTAGAACGAAAAAATGTGATTTAATTTACCAGAGTTATTTCATTAATTGAATAAGGTCATGCAAACCTTTCGAAAATAACGGTGGCAGACAATTTATAAGTTACTAATAATGTGACTTACACGACAAATGCTCTTGAAAATGCCATTGTACCATCTATATTTTGAGACCAAAACATTCTCGATAACCCAAGTAATGCAGAAAATAGAGCAGATTTAATCTTTTTTCCCTTTTGAGCCAAAGTTAACCTTAATGTGCCGAAGTTTAAATAGCTGATGGTACATGCAGTGCGTAACCAGGTTGGGTGCCCAAGTGCTCTGAATACTTGTAATTTTCGAAAGTCTGTAATTTTTGAAAATTCTGTTTGTGTTATCTAACCAAAAAATTTTTGCTATGAACCAAAGAGAAGAAAACCGTACAATATTAATATAATTAGCTTTGGGCATTAGTATTAGTAACACGCATTTTGTCCCTGACATGTAGAAAAAACTTTTATTTACTTTCAAATAAATAACCTTTAAATTCTGATGTCATTTAATCATTACATTATTTTAGCAACCGAAATGCATTGTTCCTAAAAGCTTAACACTTTGAGGGGCTAAGTTTGATGCTTAAATATCAAATTATTGACGGTTACCAGAAATTGCGAACACAGTGATTTCAAATTATGTATTTGCTTCACCTTTTACCTATCTTCAAATGAATTTTGCTCTGTATTCTGATGATGTTTCATCATTTCGTCATTTTAGCATATCTTCTTATATTTCGAGTACAATTTTTTTATTGTTTTTTATATAACTGATCAAAGTTTCTGAAGTTATTTTTAAATAAGATCACAGTCTATTGTGAATAGATAAGTAATTATGTATTTATATATTTTCAATTATGACAGTATTTTATTTGATTACTGACATAATAAACATATTCCATTAAATAATTTTGTATAACACTTAATTATAATTTATTTATTACTCGATTATTTATTTTTTCGGATGAAGCAAACTCATCTCGTTAGCATGAATACTTTTTGATCCTTTTAAATACATTAAAGTTTATTGTTATTTTATAACACCCTACATATGACTAAATTAAGAGAACCATCTATCTCCTCTGGAGAAATAATGCTTCAATGTAGGTAATAGTTATCATCATAAATCTTAATTTGTTACGGGCTACTTATTTTGCGAGAAATTATGTTTCGTAGACTCACATTTTGAAAGGATATTTAATCGCATAAAATTTTATTAGCATTTTACAATTATGAATAAAATCTAATTAATTCTATATAATGAAGTTATATTAAAGTGGATGTAGGCGTCTTGGCAGTTCCTAAAAATATTTTGTAAAGCATTTTGTCATAAAAGAAAGTCATAAAACGATAGGTAAAGAATAGGAAGAAAAGGAAAAATATTTCTAAAAAGTACATAATACAATTTCAAAAATAATTAAATAATTGAAGATTACATGGTATACTATAGTAAAAATGAACAAGCGTTGGTAAAGTACATTTAGGATAGTTTCAAGGGGATAGTTTCTTTAAAAACTTTAAAAAATCGACTTTTCAAAAGTTATGATGTTTCTAAAAGAATATAATGTATAGTGTTTTTGACTGATTTATTACCTTACATAATGGAAATGAAAACTGTTACATACAAGGACATCGAAAATATAAGATATTTTATACTTTTTTATAGTATTTCTTTTTTCATTTTTATTTACATTTTGTGAAAAAATATTAAAATCCGAAAATTCAAATTTTCAAGAATATTTTATTAACCTATTAAGGTCTTGTTTTACAGTGCGCGAAAAAATTATAAGGACACGCGAAAAATCGCCAAATCTAGAAGCCTTGTTATCAGAATCGTATGCAAATTTTTGCAGCAAAAATAGATGTAAAACTAAAATATTTCATGCGTAAAGTAATTAAAATTTTCCATTTTAAATCTTTTAAAATTTAAATTTTGATTTTTGAACTAAAATGAAAACGGAAAAAAGTATAAGGACATTGCTTTTTCTCCAGTAATTATTTAAAAATTTGCATATTTGAAAGCAACAAATGACATTTCCGAGTTAAAAGATTCCTTTGCGAAAAAAATTTCCTACTCGGCGACTTTCAGTGTAAATTTGTAACGATGCCCAAAGGAACTCAACTTTCTGACTCTGAAAAAGGAAAAATTGTTGCTTTTCGAGAATGTGGATTAAGTGGATGGGAAATTTCAAAAAGAATCAAGAGATCTAAAACGGTAGTTTATAATTTTCTAAAAAATCCTGGGATGTATGGTATGAAAAAGCGAACTGGGAGACCCGACATTCTCTCTCGTCGACAAAAAAGAATGATTGTAAGAAGAGCTTGCGAGAAAAAAGAAACCGCAAATGAAGTTAGACAATATTTGAGTTTACCATGCTCAACGAGGACTGTTCAAAATGTTTTGAGTAAACATCCTCAAGTTTCTTATGGGAAATTAGTGTCACGTCCCCCTCTTACAAATCATCATAAGAAAAGAAGAGTTGACTTTGCCAAAAAATACATTTCTCTTGGTCAAAAGTGGGCTGATGTAGTTTTTTCGGACGAAAAAAAGTTCAATCTTGATGGACCTGATGGTTTTCGTTATTTTTGGTATGATTTGCGAAAGACCAAGGAAGTGTTTTCCAGGCGTCAATTTGGTGGTGGCTCAGTTATGGTATGGGGCGGTTTTGCGGCAAATGGAACCACTCCAATTGTATTTATCAATCATAAAATGAATTCGGACAGGTATGTTGATATGTTAGGAGAAAATTTGTTACCTGAAGCGCCACTAATTACTTCAGGGGACTATATTTTTCAGCAAGATAATGCTTCGATACACGTTTCTAAGAGCACAAAACTTTGGTTTGAAGCTAATTCTGTAAAGTTACTTGATTGGCCGGCGAGAAGTCCCGATCTTAATCCAATCGAAAACTTATGGGGACTTCTAGCCCGAGAAGTTTATAAAAATGGCACACAGTATCAATGTAAACAAGATCTTGTCGTCGCTATCAAAGACGCTTGGGAAAAAATATCTGTGGACATTTTAAAAGATCTGTCAGGATCTCTGACCTCTCGGCTTATTCAAGTGATTGAAAAAAAAGGTAATTTTCTTGATTATTGAAATATTTTCAAAGTATTTTGGAACATGTCCTTATAATTTTTTCCGTATTTCCTTTAATGTTAAATTTTGTAAAATCAGTATTTTGAAGCTGTATTATGTTTTTTATCGGGTATAAATGTTATCACAAAATTATGTAGCAGAAGTAAGATGTATAAAAATTTCATTTAGGTGAAATGAAAATAAAGCATATTTTCATGCAATTAAATGTTGTCCTTATACTTTTTTCGCGCACTGTACCATATAATCACAACATCGCTGTCAAACCTTTTGCTGATTGGATACCAGTAAATTAGAACAGAAAATTTCACTTCCTTCAATGGCAGAAATTTTGCTATAAATTAGGTAAAATATTGCTTTTATTTAAAAGTATGGTACGAAAGGCAATTTTTGTATTTTAAAAAGGAAAAACAGTTCCGTCTTCAATGTGTAAAACGTATGAAATAAATAGTATCTAAAGAATTGTAATTTTATTTATTAATTATATTAATATTTTAATATATAAATATGCACATGAAAATGTCCTGTTTGTAAATAATTGTCTTTCATATCAATTTTAAAATATATAATTGTTAATCATTAACTAATTAAGAATTCACAAAGAACGTTGAATTTTAGATGCTTTATGTTGATTTAAAGATATGATACCTATAGCTATATATATTTTTTAAATATTAATCAATTTCTCAAGTAATTTTCAGCAATGAAATTACGCTTCAAAATCTAGAATACTGAATACGTGAATTTTCACATTGCTATCTAAGCGTAGAACCAACTTCGTGAAAAATGTCCAAGCTGGGGATTGAACCCGGAAGCCTTAGAATAGCACTCCAAGTTCTCTATCATTTAAGCTACGAGGACGATGCCCAGATTAGCATTTCTCACTTCATTCGTTGGTTAGGCCGCAATTCGCTGCATCAGATGGAACCGTCTTCATTAGCACACAATCTTGCGGCGTAACATGAGACACCAAGAAACCCAGCATCGGTAAATCACATATACAGGGTGTCCCTAAACAAATGGTATATACGCTAATGGTATATACACATCAAGACGAGTAATAGTAAATAGGAAACCAAGGGTCCCAAACGTTTTCCAAAGGAGATAGCCGCCATTAAAGTTTGGGGTCCAAAATTTCAAATACACATAAAAAACGGGAAAATTGGTCGATTGATTTGCGGTTTTCGCTAAAATTATTCTTTATGTTTGTATTTTCTTGAAAATAAATTATAAGGATAAATTTCGAAAAATGCCGATAGAGGGCGCTTTAGACTTTGAAATAATGAAAAACTATTTCTTGCCGTGATTTTTTGCATCTCATTAAATGGTTTCGTAAGCTTAGATTTAAACTTAAATTTTGAGCTCAAAATCTGAATAGTTGGAAGCGGTTAAATAGCACAAACTTAACTGTGTTCAGAGGGTTTAAATCTCAAATGATTATAAAAAAGGAAAAATTGGTCGATTGATTTGCAATTTTCACTAAAATTATTCTTTATGTCGGTATTTTATTGAAAATGAATTATAAAGATAAATTTCAAAAAATGCCGATAGTGGCCGTTTTAGACTTTGGATTAACGAAATAATCTATCCTAATATTATTTTTTGCCGTTATTTTTTGCATCTCATTAAATGGTTTCGTAGGCTTAGATGTAAACTTAAATTTTGAGCTCAAGTGGTTCAGTGGTTAAGTAGCACAAACTGAACTGTGTTCAGAGGGTTTAAATTTCAAACGAAACGGAAAACTATAAATAAAACGGAAAAATTAGTCGATTCGTTTGCGGTTTTTGCTATAACTACTCTTTAAATCAGTAATTTCTTGAAAATAAATTTTAAAGATAAATTTCACAAAATGCCGATAGAGGGCGCCTTAGACATTGGAGTAGCGTACAACTATTTTTAACAGTTATTTCTTTAAATTACATTAAATGCTTTCAAGTGCTTAGATTTAAATTTTGAGATCAAATTCTGAGTCGTTGCGAGTGTTTAAGTAGCGCAAAAGTGAACTGTGTTCGAGGGGGGGGGGGGTTAAATTTTAACTCCTGAACACACTTCAGTTTGCGCTTCTTAAACCCTCCCAACGATTCAGAATTTGAGTTCAAAATTTAAGTTTAAATCTAAGATTTCGAAAACATTTAACAAGTTTTGGAAAGCATTTAATTAGATACAAAAAATAACGGTTAAAATTTGTTGTTGGTTACTCTGAAGTTTAAGATGCCCTCTAACGGAATTTTTTGAAATTTATCTTTAAAATTTATTTTCAAGAAGATACTGACTTAAAGAATATTTTTATTTTAAACCACAAACGAATCGACCAATTTTTTTCGTTTTTTATTATCATTTGAAATTTGAACCCTCTGAACACAGTTCAGTTTGTGTTACTTAGCGACTCCCAACTTTTCAGATTTTGACCTCAAAATTTAAGTTTAAGTCTAAGTTTACGAAAACATTTAATCAGATGCAAAAAATAACGTAAAAAGTAGTTATTCGTTACTCCAAAGTTTAAAGCGCCCTCTATCGGCATTTTTTTAAATTTATATTTATAATTCATTTTTAATAAAATACCGACATAAAGAATAGTTTTAGTGAAAACAGCAAATCAGTCGACCAATTTTTCCGTTTTTTATAAGCATTTGAAATTTAAACTCTCTGAACACAGTTTGTGCTACCTAACCGCTTCCAACTATTCAGATTTTGATCTCAAAATTTAAGTCTAAGCTCACGAAACCATTTAATGAGACGCAAAAAATCACGGCAAAAATAGTTTTTCATTACTTCAAAGTCTAAAGCGCCCTCTATCGGCATTTTTCGAAATTTATCTTTATAGTTTATTTTCAAGCAAATACCAACATAAAGAATAATTTTAGTGAAAACCGCAAATCAATCAACCAATTTTTCCGTTTTTTATGTGTATTTGAAATTTTGGACTCCAAACTTTAATAGCGGCTATCTCCTCTGGAAAACGTTTGGGACCCTTGGTTTCCCATTTGCTATTACTCGTCTTGATGTGTTCTATCACCCCCTACCGTATATACCATTTGTTTAATGACACCCTATATATATATTAATATTAATCAATTTCTCAATTAATTTTCAGCAACGAAATTACTCTTGAAAATCTAGAACATTGAATACATGAATTTTCACTTTGCTATCTCGTGCTGCCATTGCAGCCTAACCAACATATGAAGTGAGAAATGCTACGTTGGGCATCGTCCTCGTAGCCTAAGTGGTAGAGCACTTGGAGCGCTATTCGAAGGGTTCCGGTTTCGACTCCGGCTTGGACATTTTTCACCAAGATATTTCTACGCTTAGATAGCAGTGTGAAAATTCACTTATTCAAAATTCTACCTATAGCTATTTTATGAAACGTAACTACGTAAGCAATAGCTTTTTCCATGCAAAAAATTATCATTTAAATAATCAGTTTAAAAAGATTTTTTATAAAATAATATTTGTTATTTCATGCGAAATACTCTTTATGAATTTTATTGCATATAGAAAAAAAAAACATATATTATATATTGGGGGATTTACGCTTACAAACAAAAGCGTCATTTTCAGGAACGTGATTTTTGATTTAAGTTTAAAATTTACTTAATTATACTTTGAAGGATATAATTACACTCTTTTATTGGAAAAAAATATATTATACTTATAATATAATTGTATGTACACTACATCAAAAACTACAATTTTAATAGATTTTTCAATGAGATTAAATTTTGTTCCGCAGGTACCTAAAACTCAATCTATTCGTATACACAACTGATAATATAATTATACAATATAAGATTCATCTCTTTATAAAAAAAAATCCATATTTTAAACAGAAAAGAGTCTTCTATAAATATGAGAAACCTAATTAATTGTATGTTTGCACATGAAGCACTTTTATATAACGATGATTAATTCTCTTTTCTAAAGATTCCAATTTCACGTCTTACACTTTTATGATAGAAAATCTTCCGACAATGTAAACTTTAAACAAACAATTCATCCATTTTTTTCTATAATTTCGATTTAATGTATAATAATAACCTTTCTCCATCTAATTTTAATACATTTCTCTTGTCTCTTGCTTAAAAGAAAGATAATAAAGCTTTCATAAAAAAATTACATTTAGTAAATTGGTTAAAACTCAAGTAAATGTTATACAGAGTGCATTAGAAAAACTGGATGTTTTTTATTTTCAAAAACGAATGCATTTTTGCTGAAATGTTTAGTTTGAAATTGCGATAATCTTTACTACATTTCCTTTTTCTTAGTTCCTCACTAGCTTACCCGACCGGCGTTGCCCGGGTCCGTGATAATAATATCAAACAAACCTGAAATTTGTTATTTTATCTCTAATTCGAAATACTTGGCCACTGACTGTGAGAAAAATCGGTTTAAAAAAAATAAGCAACTGAATTTAGAATAACAAATATTTAAAACGACTTCAATGGAAAACGGAGGAGGAAATGCGCGATTTTCGTGTTAAAATGTTGATTTTATCCGTAAATATCACTGTTCAGTCACGTTACTTTTTTTTTTCACCTCAAAATCCTAAGCGTAACATTTTGATTTTCAAACAAATTACATCTCTCCTAGATCCGACTGTACCTTAATTAAAACCGATAATCAATGATTACATAAAAAATAATATATAGTAATGTAGTTTCAGAACCACACTGATAAAATGCTGCTGCATTTTGCTGCAACGTACTCCACCGCTTATATATAATATCTCTATTCCAACCAAGGAGAAAGCTCCATTTCACGGCCAAGTAACCGTTTTCTATACAAGCAGGGGAGTGCATTGCAGCAAAATGCAGAAGATTTTTATCAGTGCATAGGAAAAAATTAAGTATATTTCAATCAAAACATGAGTAATATTCAACCTGTGGATAAAATACAGTGGATATGTGTGGATAAAATACTGTAATCGCAACCTATCTGTAACCTAACTGCAACTTAACCTGAGCCAAACTTAAATAAATCATAAATGCAACGTAACCGTCACCTTATCATAACTTATCCGTTTTCTGACAGTAACCTAACTGCAACTTACCTTAACCTATCTGTAACTTAATCATAACCTAACTATAACGTAACCGGAATTTAAATATAAGGTAAGACTAACCGAAATGTAATTGCAGCCTAATTGCAACCTATCTATAACCCAAATGTAACTTAACTGTTACCTAACCGTCGCCAAATTCTAAATTAAATAAAATTAACACTAACTATAAACTAAGAATTCTAACCGCGTTCGTGTTACAAAGTACTTTAGTTCCACTTTTCACCACTACGGGGCGCAGTATATTTTGTACGAAAATCTGAGAGGGATCACCGCCACCTGCGGTCGGATATAATAAGCGTGCAATGCACAATTAGCAGTGCTACAGTTTCACTTTCCATCACCAGCATAGGCATTTTTTCGTAAACAAACCTAATTCTGATCGGTAATCCGATTTTCATTCTTTCCGTTTATATATTACCCAACGGGATGGTGATACAAATAGTAATTTATGAAATTTATTCAAATTTCGATTCAGAAATAATGATAATCACCACGCAATTAAAAGTCCAATATTAATCAATAGGAATCGCCGACACTGCTGCTGCATGCTCTGTAAAATATGCACCGTTTAAAAGATTAAAATATTGCGTCTCATTTCACCATGTGAAAATATATTAAGCCTTTCAAACCAAATTTCAGCTGCTTCCATCTGCATTCGGAAAATGATCCGAAAATTTTAGCAACCCTATATATGATACATCGATAGGCACATATTAACAACATGCATTCCAAAATTTAATTCATTTAAGAGATACACATATTTCAATTGAAAATTTCCCTTCAGCAATATCCTCTAATGAGAAGAATGGTAGGCAAATACTTTTGTGCTGCTCTGTATATGATGTATAGAATTTATATGTAAAGTGTAATGTGGAAAAAAAAGTAATTACATTTATAACGTATACCGAATTTTAAAAAGCACTCTCCAGAAATTATTAAGCAAAGACAGTATTGTAACCATTTCTTTTGTGTGTTCCTGTAAATTTATTTTAAAATGCTGTAAATGCTCTGTTTTAATGTAACCGTAGATAAATTAATTGATTTATGTTAGTTTGAATACATTAGAAATAGCGGAATGTCATTAAATTACGCTCCAAACGATTTTTACCTATATATCATAATGTAATCGAACTTTTTTCCATGTCCCTGTAAATGAATCATTAGTCATACATACTTCATATGAATACCAAACATGCTTTGGTGACCCTAAATAAGCCTTATCAATTGCATGAAAATCCGACTATAAGTATAGTGGGATTTTCATGCAATTGATAAGGCTTATTTGGGGTCACCAAACGCGGGAGTTAGAGCGTGAGCAGACGGACCGAAAAACCAATTGCATAAGCATTTTTCAATTTTCTTGGAAATTGCTAAAAAAACAGATATTTCTTAAACTACGATAATTTACTATAATCACTATGTAAAAATACTCGATAACCGCTTCCAAGTCGCCAATGCTCCTTTATCTTTAGAAACATCCGAAAACAATTTATTTTCCATTACAGTTTATTTAATATATAAAGCATTTCAAAACAGAATTTCAACTGTTCCCATTTACATTCGGAAAATTATCCGATTTTTTTAGGAACCCTGTATATGATATAGAGATATGTAATGCAATATGCATTTCAAAATTTACTTCATTTAAGTGGTACATATATTTCTGAAAATTAGCCTTCAGGAATTTCCTCTAATAAAGTAAATGGTATGCGACTATTTTTGTGCACCCCTCTATCTCAAATATAGATTTTATATACAAAGAGTATTATGCAAAAAGCTAATTAAATTTAAAAGTACATACCAAATATTAAAACGTACCCTCCAGCAATTATTACGCAAATACAGTACTGTAGCAGATTTCTTTTGTGTGTCCCTGTAAATCAATAAAAATGGCTATGATTTGTGTGTTTAATTTAATCGTAGTGAAAGCAAATGATTTATAGCCGTCTCAATACATTTGAAACAGAGTGATCTCATTAAAATACTCGTCAAACAATTTTTCCGCGTATACCGTAATGTAATCGATTTCTTTTGAGTGTCTCTGTAAATGAATCAATATTCGTACATATTTCACATGCAATACCAAACATGCTTTAGTAATCCTAAATAAACTTTATCAATTGAGTATATTTACGGGATTTACAGTTTGGACAGACGGACAGACCAACCGAATGCATAAGTACTTTTCAACTTTGTGATAAAAAACACTTCTGAAATTCAAAAATATATATATATCATTTATATTACCGAAAATGAGAATTTAAATTATATTTAAAATCTATACTAATAAAAGAACAAAGCGCTGTCTGTCTGTGTGTGTGTCTGTGTGTCTGCGATGGCTAGCAAAATCTACAGCACGTACGAAGCTCAAAATTTTTTTGAGAGTAGCTCAATGTCTCTCCTGATGCACCTGAAGCTCAGAATTTCAAAATTCTATTTATTAACTGAGTAATTAATTAAATTCCAAAGCTCACTCTCATAAAAAAATCGCCTTTTTTCGCTTTTTTTCCATTTTATTTTCTTATGGTTGATTGGTTGCATAAAATTTTCGCAGAAATAATTAAAAAAGCTGGGTCAGACCTTTAAAATTCATAGACTGGCAAACTGTCAGTTTAACACTAGAACGCCCGGAAATTCTACTCAAGTTTGAAAATAATATTTCTCACCAGAACTTTTATTCAAAATTATTTAATTCATTTATTTAACGTAAATTTGCGTGGATTAGATTTAAATTATTTCAAGAAAATTTTTCTGGTTCGAATTGAAATTTAGTTACATGATTGGAGTCGAATCGACTCCATCCGGGCGTTCTAGTGTTAAATGAGGATTTTTTTTTAATCACAGCTGCTGTACACCATGGAGAAAAAGATAGGTGGAGGCGAAGAAAAGCGAAAAAAGGTTTGCAACACGGAGTAAGAAGTGTCGTACTCCGTGGTTTGCAATATTAAACCATTTATCGCTGAAATTTTAATGTCTCAAACAAAAGCACGAGGAAGGAATTTTGTATTAATAAAACGAATTGAAAGAAACGAATTACAGCTGAAGCATATTTTACGAAGAAATAGTAATTTTTAAAATGGTTTTTTCTAATATATTATTTAGGTTAAAGTTAGGTTAAAGTTAAATTGCATTTATGTTATGGTTAGAATAAGAATATGTTACAATAAAGTGAATACATTTAGGCTAGGTTGCATTTCTGTTATATTTAATTTACGGTAGGGTACTGTTAAGTCGCTGTTAGGTTACAGAAAGGTTCTGGTTACGGTATAAAAGTTTAAGGTTAGGAATTTATACACAGAGTGAACCTATACGCAAGATTTGATTAAAAATAACACTTACCTTTGTTAAATAGCTCTGAAATTATAGTACTATATACCAATCTTTTAGCTACCATCGTGTATCGATTTCATTCATGGTATAGTCGGATTTAAGAGTGATATAATTAGTTTGAAATTCAAAAATTTCACTTGGGATTTGTATGTGAAAATAATAATTAGTTACGTGACTTAACAGTGATTTTTACGGGTAAATATCAACTTTTTTACACGAAAATCATGCAATCGTTGGATACATATTCTCTCCCGCGTTTTTCATTGCTCTTTTTGAGTATTTTTAGAGCTTAATATTAGTTGTTGTTTTTAAAACCGATTTTTCACACAGTCAGTGGCTACGTATTTCAGACAATGCATTTCTGCATGTAACGAGTTAATGATAAAATCATACAAATTTCAAGTTCGTTTAATATTGTTAATACGGACCCGGGCAACGCCGGGCGGATCAGCTAGTGTTTTCAATATTTTGTTTAATTTCAATTTGACATTTAATTATTTCTAATTTTCCAATTTCTTTTATTTTAAAAAAGAACATTTATTTTAATAAATAGTAATAGAACAAAGACAATTTAAAAATTTGCTATTTCTTCTTAAAATATGCTTTAGTTGTAAATCATTTCTTTCAATTCGTCTTATAATATAAAATCCCTTCCCTTCCTTTTGTTTGGAACATTACAGATTGAGCAATAAATGGTTTCATATTGCAAACCTCTTTTCAGACTTAATTCACCTCCATGTACTTCATTCGTCCATGGTCATCGTCTTGAAACATCAAATACTCCAATGTCATTGTTACACCGGCTTATCTGATTACTTCTGAAAAATCTTTATGCAACCAACCAACCCAAAGCAAGCGAAGTGATTAGAAAGTGGAAAAAAGGCGTTTTTTATGAGAGTGAGTTCCGGGTTTTAATTAATTACTCAGTTAATAATTGGAATTTCAAAATTCTGAAGCTCAGGTGCATCAGGAGAGATTTGGGGCTACTCTCAAAAAATTTTTGAGCCTCGTACATGCTGTAGATTTTGCTAGCCATCGCAGACACACACACACACACACACAGACAGACAGACAGAGCGTTTTTTTCTTTTATTAGTATAGATAGCACTGATAATTGTCGCTGCCCAGCCTGAAACTGTACTACTGCTGAATATAAACTTATCTGACACTAAAAATTAAAAGAGCTACTTTTAGTTCAGCAAAACACTGAAAATTCTTGTTTTCTTACTCCCCATCTATCTCAAACTACGAAATTTCGATCGAATGCTCAATCGGTATTCATCATTAATCTACCGTAATTTTCTGCGTATAATCCGCAGATCAAACGATTCTTTTTGGACCCAGAAATATTATTTAACGATTGAATACAAATATTTACGGCGATTTGAGAAGTTACATTTCTCTTTCAAAAAATTCTGGGTCTAAAAATAATTGTGTGATCCGCGGATTATACGCAGGAAATTACGGTAATTAGACTGCAAGAACAAATTGTTGCATGTGATGCTGCTGTTTTCACAGTAGAAGCACTCCTTCTTTGTGCGTGCCGAAGAAAGACTTAGCATATTTGAAACTTTTAATTGTATTTCGCAGGGTTCGTACGCCCTTTCAACAATACCCAAAACGCCCAGAACAATTATCAGTTGTGTTTTTATAGAGAAATAAAAATAGGTTAGACGAGCGAAATTTTGCCTATTACAATCGGGAAATTTCTGCAAGAAAATACTGGCACTGAAGAATTTTATAGTCCAGAAATTCCAGGAGCCGTACGAATTCTGGTTTTAAGAGGATGTTTTTGCTCTTACTGTTTCACATCAATTTCACTTATATTCTTTTAAATGGGCTTCGTTCAACTAAAAGGACTTCGTGATCATGTTCAATCAGGTTAACACGTATACGCCCAGAAATTTTACCCAACCTTAATTAAAAGAAAAAAGAACATTTGAACGTAGAATTTTTATTTAAAACAATTTCACTGATTTATTTAACCGATAACTTGCTAGTTGCTATTTAACTAAAGTTTACGAACAAAATTCTCGTTTGAATCGTCATTTTGTCAATTGATTGGTGTCGAATCGACACGAGCTGGATGTTTTAGTGATACATTTTTCAAGGGCGGTAGTTCATTTTTGGGCCACCTAATATTAATCCCTAAATGGGACAGTGACACCAGAATTTGGATTCGAAAATTTTCTTTTTATCAAGAATACGAAGAAATGCTTTTTCTTATTTAAAAATAAATTTTATTTTAAATTCCAGTGTGAATCATTCATTTCTGTATTTTACGGATATAAGCACCTTGCCCCTGAAAGGTTTGATTCTGAATTTCATATGAGTTACATCGAGGTTTTCAAGGATGGGGTGGATGGTGAATACGAAAATTATAATACAAAGCATTTACAAAATAATTTTTAGGCGTACAAGATGCATGACAATCATTCAACTTTTTATTTAGATTAAATAAATTTGTATTTTGTACGTGAACATGGAATTTCGTAATATGTATTTATGTCGCATTATGTATGCTAAAATCAAAAAGACCGTATTTCCGATGACAACATGGTATTCTATTATTTTTAAGATTTAGTAATAAATTAATAACTTAATTTTAAGGTTTTCCCGCATGTCTACCACATGTGATAGATCACCCAACATAATTTATCGTGACAGTTCTATACGATTTAAAACAATAACAGACTGCATTATGCTCCAGTTTAATCTCATCAAAATAAGCCAACTGTCAGTGAAACTGCAGCAACAAAATGTTTTTAAATCAAAAAATCATTAAAAATAAAATAAAAATAAAGCATGTAATATAGTTATTACTACAAAATTTTAATTCCGAAATGTCACAATGGCACCAGAAATTTCGACCAAATTTATTTGAAAAAGGTTTAATGCATTTTTATTTCCACGTATATCGTAAACCTGCTTTTTTTCTTTGAAAAATACTGGTGCCAATGTGACATTTGGAATTTTGAAGAAATTTACCCACCAGAGCTTAAACGGTTAAAACGAAAAATAAGTAAAAACATATTTAAAAAATAAAATCTACAACTTGAGCATTTTACCAAGTGTTAATAAAACAAGATTTTTAAAAAATCGGTCCCGGCACAAATTTGACTGTTCTAGCGGAATCATTTTTGAAAAGTCATGACTGCAAGTCATGGAAGTCATTTGATTTTAACGATAAAAGGTGAATGTTTATAAAAGGTGTATGTTAGAAAAAAAATGCTTGTACTTATGTACTTATTATAAATATATCTGAATATATTCTAGAAAGGCTTAAATTTTTTATTCTTGAAAACTGAACGTAACGTCGAAGGGGAAAAAAGAAGATAGCTTTACATGCGTATTTATCGAAATTTGTAACTCTAAAATTGAACCACGCAAGCATCGATGAAAGGAAAACTATTGTAAACTGGAACGAGCCTTTTAAACCATTTGCATTCATAAGTGCAGTTTAATGGACATAATCTTTCTTTGCAAAATGTGTTTTTTGTGTCAGTAAAAAAAATAAAATAAAATATGCTTGATTTAATTGGAGAATATTACTTGCCCATCATACGTAGTATAGGGTAAGTCTTGCAATCGTTTTTAAAATCGAAAAGTTTTTTTGACGGATTTACACATTTTAGACACTGGAGATTTCGAAAAACATATTTTTAGAAAAAAAATTGCCGTCCGTCTGTCTGTGTGTCTGTAAACACTCTATCTACCGAACAAATTGAGATAGTGACTTGAAATTTTGTATGTACTTAGTATGTAAAAATAGGACGAAGCCAATTGGATATCAGTAACCTCGATTATCCGGAACTATTTTTTCCGACTCTCGAAAAATTTCTTCTAATGAAAGTATATAAAATTTTTCGAAATTTTTTATTTTAAGGAGTAATCATATCAGGCAATAAAATAACACAATTTTTTTATAAAGAACAAAGTCTATCGAGTTATTAGTTGCCGAGATATCTGTAATCATGTTTTACACATTCTTCAATTTTTCATGATCCTGTATTTCATTCAATTTTTAATTCAAAGATATATTTTAATTGGAAATGACACACTTAATCCGACGCAATAAACTGTTAGTTAATATGATTATTATTTTTGGTTATAAGAATGCGTCGTTTTCGAAATTAGGTACTACTTGAGTGGTTTGGCGTGTTGTATAATTTGTCGAAATAGATCCATCAGCAACTCTTTAAAGCAATAAAATTCACTTGCTCACTGCATTGCAAATTAGGATATTTCACAAACTTCTAAACAAAACAAAAAGCACATGCAGCTACAATTAAAATATAAATCTATCTTTATTCTTAAAAAGCATTAGTGCTGACATCTTCTTGATGAAAATAGATTAAATATTTTAAGTATTATTTTATATGGGAAAAAATGTATTAGTGTTTCAATATAATTAAAGACTAAATTGGGTATGTTGCCAGTAGAATTATGAATAAATAACAGGAGACATATAGTGCATTTTCTACCATTTGTGAGTGAAGTAACTAAAAAAGGATGTACAAGATGGTGGCTGTCTTCACATCGGAGCCAAAGCTCTGGATTACGGCGAACGTGAACATTCACCAGTAAACTTTGAACACGAAATTTCACCTTAATTTAGCATTGTTTTAATGTAAAGTATCTCTCATAAATATGGTTGTATTTTCTATTTGTTTTTACTGGTGGCACTTGCCCAGGTATTATAATATTTATCTCTGACACGTATAGGATGTTGTCCAGATTGTCGAAATATGGCTGAAAAGCAGAGCCTGAATACCGCCGAAATAAACTGCCACCAGTAAAAATGAATGTCTCTTTTCGCCATTTTTTACGACTGAAAATTTTCACTAGTAAGACTTTTAAATAAAGAGAAAATTTCTATGTAATTTTACTGATGGAAGTTTGATCCGACAGCAATCAACCCTCCAGTGAAAGCGGTTACAGTTGAAGCTTCACTCTTTTAAGGATACGTCATATACATTTATATACATTAAAGGCAACATATGGCATTTAAGGGTTAGTTCTCCCTTCATTTTCGAGTGAAAATCAAGTTCTGCGGGTGCACGAGATACCCTCTCTGATCTGCAAAAAACGATTCCCTTTTTATAAGTTTTTAATAAAATCTGAGCTAATTTCAAGAATTAAGAATCTCAGCCTCACGTGCATCAGAAATTTGCCTGGACTATCTTCATATAATTTTTCACATCGCTGCTCGTGGTAGATATTATTAGCCGTCCCCGTCAGACAAACAAACAGGCAGAGT
The DNA here is from genome assembly GCA_964019185.1 of Maratus speculifer. Classification (NCBI taxonomy): domain Eukaryota; kingdom Metazoa; phylum Arthropoda; class Arachnida; order Araneae; family Salticidae; genus Maratus; species Maratus speculifer. The sequence goes on from OZ025299.1 coordinate 273,952,374, forward strand.
TTTTTACTATTCTTTTTACTAGTACAGGTATCGCAAATTTGTTTCGATCGCGCTCTAAGAACGATGTAGAACAAAAGTAACAAAAAACATTTTATGATCTTTAAACAAGCAATCATTGAAGTAGTAAAATTCGCCTTTTTCAACTTTAACCCAACTTTAACCTAGCGCGAATAAATTCTGTTAGTAAAATGAGACCATTATCGACTGACACCGGAATTTACAAACGACTTTTTAAGAAATGAAGAACTCCTTAATTTAAGCTTTTGTTGTTTATTAAGACTTTATTAAATGATTATTGGTGCCAATTGCAAGTTTGGAATTAAAAGTAGGTGTGTCCGGACCGGACACACTGCGTCAGAAAGGGTTAATTAATGACGTGTTAACCATTTAACTGATCAATATTTGTAAGGAAAAAAACCTTTCAAATAATATTTTTTTCATGTCTTTTACAGAATTTTTTATCTTTTACCACCAGTTTTTCAAAACAGAAATTTCAGTCCAATTGAATCAGAAAAATACCCGGATTAAATAATGTATAATTTACAAAAAAAAAATAATAATAATACTGGTTAGAATAATAAATTACTATTATCAAAAACACGCAACCCGTACGAGGGTATCAATCATCAAATCTGAATTTTAAAAAAGGAGTCCATTGGCAACATTGTTTTCATTTGGGATAGTTTGACGTGGTTCCGACGATATGGGTGCGAAGCACAGAATTTTTATGGCATTTGTTGTTTTAAAACTAGAAGATCGTCTAGGAGTCATGGAATGAATTTTAAATAGCTCTATAAAACTAAGTAGGTGAAGTGACTACTGTGATAATTGTCTATGTGTTTTAAAATTGCGATGGATGTTTTGATGTTATTTTATTTGCTATGCTTTTTCTCTTTTTTCGGCCGGGGAGAGTGGGTTTGCTAATGTTCATTGACCGATGTCACAGATTTAATATCAACGACTGCGAATGAAGTATCGATCTTAATCGGTTTCATAATTACGAATGCATAAGTTCTTTCGAGTTTTAGGAGTTGATCTTTGGTTCGTTTCATGCATTTGCTTCCTTCTTTCCATACATTTTTCTATGATCTGTTATCCAATATCATAACATATACATATAACTTTCCATTGTGAATTTTAAGAGTGAAAAACGTAAAATTAAGTTTCAGACCACCTTAAGAAACAAAAAAAATCAATCTTTATATTAAAAAGCTATATATCTATATATCCATATGAGAATCGAGCAAAATAAACTGCATTAAATTTTTAAATTGGAACCGAACAGTTAGAAATTCTATGTATTTAAACACATACAACGACAGATTTTCAACCTTATGTATATAAATATATGTGTAAATTTATCTGGAAATAAAATAAGGAGAATATTTTTTTTTAATTAGAACAGGGACAGTTCGAAATTATATATTTTTAAAGATAGATACAAACTTATTTTTGACTTTTCCATTCGCTTTCCTCAAAATGTTTTTGCTCCTTGGGCACATTGTAAAACTTGAACAGTGCACATAGAGATAATTTCTTTTGCACAAATATGCATAAAATGACCACATGTCAAGCCTCAGAGTGCTTTTTTTTAATTAAATTATACGGAATTATGAAGAGGAAAGAAATGACATATCCTTAACCCTTTGCGGCGCAGGGCTAATTCATTTCTTAAGTGTTGAAAATAATGAGTGACACCGGAATTTGAAAACTACTTTATTTCTAAATAAGAAAACGCTATACTTCACGCATTCAATAAACAGTAATTTTTTAAAACAAAATTCCGGTGCGAATGTGGCGTTTGAGAATTAAAATTAAGTGGTTTACCTACTAAACCACTGCGCCGCAAAGGGTTAAAATACCGAAGCTACAACTATAACGGTTTTCGTAGGAATTCATCACCACCGTAAAAAACTACCACCAGTAAATTTAAGTGGAAAGCTTTTCTCTGTTTAAAAGCTTCATCAACATAAAACTTCAATAAAAAATAATGGCAAAAACTGATGTTCGGCAAAACCGTAGCAGTCCCGCCGCATTGTTACGACCTAGGAAACCTATTTTCTGTACCAGTGAAATAATTAAAATACTTGTGCAAACTGACAACAGTTAAAAAATAGAACATTTTACATATTTATAAGTAAAATTTGCCATCAGTAAGTCACTTAAATTAGATGAAATGTTCTATTCAAAATTAGAGGAGAAAGATTTCACCGGCAGTAATCAGAATTTCATAATACGATTTAAAGAAATGGTTACCATCTTGTTAACAGCATTCTCTGTTACTTCATTCGCAAATGGTAGACAATGCATTACATGTCTACTCTTCTTTATTTGTAACTCCATTTTAAATCAGATATGTCAAACTGCGGTCTACCGAACACCTTATAAACTCTAAAGAAAATTTTTGGATCGGAGGTCTCGGAGTGAACCTATCCTTACATAATGCAATGTTTCCATAAAATTTTATTGGTATCTGACGAACGAATGCTAGACATCCCTTGTTTAAATGAAGAGAACTTTATTTTAGGCGATTGCAGTGTAGTTTTGAAATATGATCCACCTTAACCCTTTGAGCTCTGATGGTAGAATTTTGTACAACATAATTTTAATTTAGAAATGTGACAACGGCACCGGAAATTTCGACCAGATTTGTTTGAAAAAGATGTAATGCATTTTTTCGTGTATATCCTTAACCGGTTTTTTCTTTGCAAAATACTTGTGCCAATGTGACATTTGGAGTTTTGAACCATCGGAAGTTTTACCCACGTGTTCAAAAATATTACACACCATATTTTTTAATTATTAAAATTTAGTTTATTTATCTAACTTATTTCGGCGTGGTATAAATTAAAATTACTTTAGAAAAGCGTTACTGGTTCAAATCAAATTATATTTATGTGGTAGCTGTCAAAATGAGCGCTACGTCGTTTCGAGTGTTAAAAGTACTTTTCCATCTCAATAAGAAGAATTTACCTTATTTAATTGTAAAAACAATAACTTAAGATTTTACGTATGATCACTTTATAATGATTTGAGCAAAAAATAGTTTTGTTTCTTTTAAAAAACTTTTTACAGCGTTCGCAAACAGCAATAAAGCAGTTTTTGCAAAAGATGGATGCATGGTATAGAAATCAACTGAAGATTGCGTTAACTTAGACGGTCAATTTCAAATACAGCCTGTCTTATTTGAAAAACTGTCACGCTTGTTTTCTTCTATTATTTAGAAATGTTTTAAAAATTTGGAAAAAAGCAAATTGATATTTTTAAAGATTAAACTCATGTCATCTTAAAATATTTAAAAGATGAGAAATTATTTTTTCCACTCAAATCCTTTGATCTAGAAATACCATTACGGGAAATAGCTTTCTCATAACTATTGCAACATCTAACTGCAGATTTGCGATGATATGTATTAAGAAGGTGATGTGCGATCAAAGAAGAAAATGGTGCCATATGTTTATCAAATATTTCGATATAAAAGAAACAGAAAAGAAAAGTAAAGAGGCTGTCATTGAATTTTTAGCAGAATAGAAAATTTTTAGCGTCGATACTTCCGAAAGTATTTTCAAAAACTACTTCATGCCAGCTCTGAAAGAAATGATAGATCACCTAATTTGTTATAAATCTAAGTTAAAAAGCAATGCCATTTAGATGTAGGGCAGTATATAATTTTTCTACTCACTGGTATTTTTTAATGCATATCTTTTGAACCCTTCATCATTTCTCAATATTGAATTATGCGAATACTTATTTACTAAGCGTACATCGAAAATAAAATTATATAACAATAGATAATAAGTTACTTTTTATTTAACTATGATCCTTTTTTTGTGTGTTTTAGAATACATTTATAATGCGAGACTAGATAGTTCTGAAAATATATTTTCACAAATGATATAACGATATTTTCACAAATATTTCTATTTGAAAATATCATTCCTCAAAAAGCAGAAATTTTGGCAGGTAATATACTTATGCAATATCGAATCAAATAAAAAGTGTAAAAACTAGTAAGAAGAACATAGTTTAACCAAAAAAATTAATTATTTTAATCTAAACACTAGTTTCAGCATTTTTATAGCAAAACAATTCTCATCTAAACTAAAAATTAAATACTGAGTATATCGTCTCCTTTTATGTTTTAAGAAATTAAGCTTCAGTGATATAACTTTCATGCCCTAGAAATACACCTTTGTAGTCGTAAATATACGACAGTATTCAAGCGCTAAAGTTACTTAAAATCCAAAGAGATTAAAGTTTTAATGTAGTTTCTACGTTGTATTCCAAATGCGTTTAAGATTACCCTCCAAGTAAATTAGCCGTTAAGCAATAATTTGCATACGAAAGTGATAACTATTTGAAACAAACTAAGTGTCTCGTTCCTTTATTTGAAAATTCTTCAATATGCATTTAGCACGCATAATAAATAAAAATTGAACAAGAAGGATATTCTCTTATTCTGGTAATTGAAGAAATTCACGAAAAGATAGTACATTTTACATATGTGTGCACTTTATATACATATACGTGTTGTACATGTATCAATACAATTAATGTGGTTTAAATATAAATAGAACCTATAATAAAGGGCAAGCTACTAAAATTTAAAAAAGCGAAAATAATCTATAATATTCAAAATCTTAAACTACTCATATTTTTTGTAAAGCTTTTCACGCATACATATCATTAAAGCAGATAAAGAAAACCTTTCCGTTAATAACAACAATAAAATACATATATATTTATGCAGAGATAAAGAGCTTCTTCTTCATTTTATTATTATTATTATTATGCATTTTTGCGTATTTTCATTTCTTCTATGTAATGTCATAAGATTTTTCTAAATTTATAATAATATTAACTCCATAGCAGCATATGTGTTGCCTTTACATTGCATGAAAACTTCTTGGGAAAATAAATTCAACAGCTTTATTCATTTAGATAAATACTTATAAGAATGATTTCATAAAATACCAAATTTTTAGTAAGAAATCATATTTACAATTCAAGATAAAAGTAACATGCAAAAATTACATTTTACAGATTACGTATGTTGCGTATATCAAATACGATATATCACACAAAACATCATTTGTGAAAAATGATGTTGTTTTAAGATTAGTTACTAAAAGCAAAACCAATGAAAAAATATGACGTTATTCTTAAAAACTCAATTATCTTTTTTTTTTATTTATACTAGCATACCCAGCCCGCTTCGCCGGGCTTAATTTGAAGGTTTATTTAATAATTTATGTGTATGGTACGCTTCTCTCTCAGCTCGCGACGGATCCCCCGGTGACTCTCCCCGGACCATCGGCACTCCACGTGCGTCGGGTGAGCGTCAGAACAAACTTTCAGCATATACATATGGGTGGTTGTACTTGAATGCACAGACCTGCGCGTTTTTTTCTATCTTGCTTTTATACCTCTGGACCGAGTTGGCGCATTGCCAAGATTTGCTTCCTCTGGACCGAGTTGGCGCATTGCCAAGATTTGCTTTCGCCTGTGCCTCAATTATCCTCAGAATTCCTTTTATATATATAGATTATTAAAAAAAATACCTTTTTGAGTTAAGATACATACTTCGCAACACAAATCACATAAGTTTTACTCGGAAAAACATTTTTTATTTAGCGCCTTTGTGAAACATTTTAATCAGCAACTTTGAAAAATAACAAATTCAAAATAGTATATACTTTTTCCTTTAAATTCAATTCTTGGGACTAGAAGCATTAATTGTTCATCTAAATGCAAGGAGTTAAAACTTCTTCCTTGATAGATTGGAAAGTCATGACTTATTTTTAAGATTATGGTCTTTAAATTTTAGTATTATATCAAAATGATTCTGCCCCTAACAACTCCCATTTATTGTTAAGATTTAAGTTTCTGACCCAGCATTTCTGCAATTCCAACTCATTCAGGTTTACCAAATTCATTCTAGATCTTTGGTCCTAATCTAGATATTTGGCTAATTTCGAATCACCCTGTATCAGTAATATGAATTACATGCGTCGAAATATTGTGTTTAACAGTGCATACGCACGTAGTTCGGCTGTTTGTTCAACATGCAAGGCTTTTGTATCATTGTAACCGACGGTTTTTTTTTAATTTTTATTTTATTTGATTTTATTTTTTTAGGCATATTGAATTTACACCAGAAAACTTTTTATAGCAATTTTATTTATTATATGAAATGTATATCATACTATAAAGTAAAAATAACTATTAAAGCATACTGGAGAAAATTCAGAATGCCTAAATAAGGTAGTCGGTTGTGGCAATCTCAAAACTTTCTTCTATCTCATACAAGTTAATATTTTCATAAAACATTAATGTACGGTTAGGTAATTTGCACCAAAATCTAAACAGCAACAACTTATTTCAATTTTAACTAAATTGGAAATTTGAGTAAAATCCATGTATTAGTAATTTCAGATAGAATTATCATAGAAATCCTAAAAAAACTGGATAGAAGCGCCACCTGTTGAGATATTTTCTCTAAAAACTACAGGATACTAATTTATATCAGGGACTAATTGAATCTGAAGTTTGATGAAAATTCGTGTATTAATTCTTGAGACGGAGCTATTACAATAATCCGTAATCGGAAAAGTGTTATTTTAAGAACTTACAGAATCTGAAGTTTTATGAAAATCCGTCCATTGGTTCTTGAGATATAGTTAGTATGGAAATCGTGAAAATGAAGTATATCAGCGCCACCTGTTGGACGATATGCAACAAAAACTTATCACATCCAATTTATATAAAGGTCTAACGGAATCTAAAGTTTTGTGAAATTCCGTGCATTAACTCTTGAGATAGATCTATTACAATAATCACGAATAATACACCATGGCAGTGCTACCTGTTGAGCGACTTCCACGAAAATAATCAGCACCATGTTATGTCAATTACTAACAAAATATAAAGTTTTATGAAAATCCATGCAATAGTTCTTGAGATATGGCTAATGTGAAAATTGTGAATAATGTAGCATAGCAGCGCCGACTGTTGAGTGATATACACGAAAACCTAATCAGATCTAGTTTACATCAAGGTCTAACAGAATCTAATGTTTGGTGAAACTATTGTGCATTAGTTCTTAAGACAAAGTGCCCAGATAAATTTTGTCACATACAGACAGACATTTTATAAAACCAAGTTTTTCGGGTTCTCTGACCCCTAAAACGTGTAAATCCGTCAAAAACTGGATTTCAAAAAAATTCATGAATCCAATACTTTGTTCTTGTAATGATAGAAGAAAATAAAAATCAGTCGATTTCAGTAACACCGATTTTTATGTATAAAAGGGATACACTCAAGGATGTAAAATTGTGGCCCACTGGATACCACTATTTTTTAAGAAAAATTGACTTCTTGAATCGCAGATAGTCGATTATTAGATAAACAAGTTATTACTGTAAGAGTTTAGTGATATCCTGCGGGGCGCAGTTTGACACTCCTGAATTATAATAAGACTATCCAACCTGGCTCCCGTGTGACATCAGAAAGCTCTTTTCGAGAACTCTCTCAGAAATCAACACATTACTCAATAAGAGATGTTCTAAAATTAAATTTGGCAAATATGTCTGCAAGAATTTTCTGGTGTTCCGCAGGTGCCAGGTTGTAGAGCTCTGATTTATAACGATGACATGTGATGTTTATGCAATCGAAAGCGGTATAACGGTATCTAGCTATACTTGACATAGTTAATATTCGCAAAAAATTGATAAATTCGACAAATAAAACGGCGTTGCATTCTAACAGCAAGTACAATTACAACAGTACTCTGAAATTTTCGAACTAGGAGACTACTTTTTTTTCTGTGTCACTGTCCGGCGCTGATGTTCCTGATGCCAAGTGTCAGTTAATATTAACAATTCACAGAATATAAATAGAGTTGTATTTAATTGTTTCTGTCTGTCAAAGTGACCCACCCCACCAATTTTACTAGAACTTGCATTAGATAGAAGTAAAGAATAGAATTTCTGTGATACTTCATTTCTTTATGTGCAATACAGGCGAAAAACATTTGTTCCTTGAATAAAATATTAATTTTTCAAGGAGTGAAATTTTAGTAATAGCATTTAGAGATGGTATATAGCAACCATGACGGTATGTGTAAAGAGTAGGATACATACAGTTTATTGCCTAGTACTTACCAGTGAAGTAACGGAGGAGGTTGACACAAAATACTGGCTATTTTTTAATCGGATCAGCAGTTTCTGTTTATCACAGACGAAAACTTCAACCAGTTAATATGAATTTTCCATTACTGAGGCGTAGTAATAAAGAAAACATTCTATTTAAATTTACTGGTGGAAAGTTTTTGCGGTAGAAATAAACTGCTGTAAAAGCAGTTAAAGTTGAAGCTTCATTAATATCATAAAAAATATACTTATTTTTATTTAATTTTTCTTTTTCTTTTCATGAAACGTTGTCTCAAAAGTCTTAGCACTTTATGCATTTTTTTTTAGAAACACGGGATTGGCCTCGTATAACGACGTTGTATGATATCATATGCACTTTTATAAAAGGTGTAGAAGTTACTTCCTCTCATTTTAAAAATGCCGAATTATAAAGAATTCACGAAACAGTGCGATATAGAAAGTTTTTAAATTGAAATCGCAAAATATAACTGTTTCTGAAATTACAAAAGTTTTAAAACGATCAAAGCGATGTACATGTCAAGTACTCTCTAGAGATGATAATTTTAAATGGAAACCAAGATGTGGACGACCACGTATGACGACTGTTCAGACTCATCGAAGAATACGGAGTTTGGCATCTAGACAAAATATGTCCATACGACAAATAAAAAATAATCACAGTGTACAGGTGTCCAAAGGCACTGAACATAGACGTATTAAAGAGTATGATTACATCATACTAAAGAAAATGGCTCGGAAATCCTCTCTCAAATTGCATCACAACCAGGAAAGAATGAACTCGATTAAAAAATACATGTCCTATGGTGACAAATGGCTTACTGTTTTATTCAGGGATGAGAAAAAATGGAACTTAGCCGGCCCTGATAGTTGGAACGCGTATTGGCATGAGTTATGAAAGGAACACAGGGCATTTTTCAGCAGGCAGCAAAGCAGTAACTATGTTATGGTTTAGGAGGGGGGCATTTGGATTCAATGGCCAGATATCTCTGGCTTTTCTAAAAGGAATAAAAGATTCAAAAAGTATCAAGAGACGCTAAACCAACATTTGCTTCCACTCGATGATTTTTTGAGGGGTTCCTGAATGCATTTTTCAACAAGACAATGCTTCAATCCACGTATCACATTCTAGAAAACTTTGGCTTTCTCAGAAAAATGTTAAAGTTCTTGACTGGTCAGCTTTAAGTCCAGACTTAAACCCGATTGAGAATGTCTGGGGTATTTTTACCCGCCAGGTTTACGGCAATGGAAAGCAGTATGACTCTATTGAAGAACTCTAAGAGGCCATTGAGAAATCCTAGGGTACTTTTAGAAACCAGAAACCCTACAGAAGCTAATAATTTCGATGGATGCACGTTTATTTGAACTAATCCGAAATCACGGAAAAATAATTTTTAAATAAAAGTTGTGTAAAAATTATAAATATAATTGTTTCTGACATTGTGCATAAACTTTTGAGACAGTTTTTTTTAATTTTTTATTATATTTTTTTATAAATATGTAATTTATTTTTTTTCTACTTTTTATATAATTTATTTAAATTATGTTGCGGAATCTCAAAAAAAAAAAAAAAAATGTTATTCATTCTAACTTTTTATAATTTTTTGAAAAGAGAAATTTTATGCTTGTGATTAAACTTTTGAGACAGACCTTATTAATAGTTTAAAGCATTGAATGAGCTGTATACAGGACTCCCAAATGGTCCGCCAACTGAACATCAATATTTCCTTAGAAAGATTTTCCTTTTATATTTTTCTTGCAAAGTGCGCAGAAACTGCCTTTGGAGGTTAGTTTTAGCACAAAGACTGTAGAAACCTACTATGAAATTTTCTGTTAAAAAATATTGGTGTTCAGTTTGCGGACCATTGGGAGCCTTGTGTATATTTCCGAATATCTGAATAACTCCAAAAAATTTCCATAGAAATTTAGATGAGTTAAATGAGTAAGAATGATTAATGTGTTGAATGATGATTTGAACGATGTGAGAATTTTTCATTATTTACTTTGATATATGCAGCTACTTTAAAAAATTTTTTTTTCTAAAAGTTGTTAAAAAAAGAAAATTTCAATCATTAAATCATTATTCTAATTTAGAATGTAGCTTAAAAAGTCCAATTTTTTAAGTAACATTTTTATGATGATTTTTTTTTTGTTGTTGTTTTATTTTGAATTCATAGAACGGAGTTTTTCTATATTTTTAACTCCTTGATTCCAACAGCGAAATAATCAAAGAACGCTGATTCCAAGATGATGATGTAAGAGAAAACATGTCTGATTGTAGTCAAGAAAGTGGATTAGTCACATCAGTTTTCAGGCCAGTATTTTCCAGTATTGGCCAATACTAGAAAAAACTATCAAAAATTAGCAACATTTATTTTTTTGTCAAAAGATTATCAATTATCAAGTTTCGCACACTCCTTGGACATTTCCAAGGAGTCTGGCAGCATTATTAAAAGTAAAAAAAAAAATTACATATATTTTTTAACCTTCCTACCCTGAATGGGTCTAATCGACCCAGTCCTGTAATGCATTTCATACTATTCAAACCAGAAAATTTTTCATAAAGTAAATTAAATAAATAATACAAAGATTTAAGTTAAATAAGTATGTTAAATGGATTTAAATAAACATTCTGGTGTTAAATAGTTTAACCAAGTTTGAGTGAAATTTCAACAGGGAAGGAAGGTTAAACCACAACATTTTCAATCCCCACCTTCATTCACAGATTTTACGATGTCTTTCCTGCAGTGAAACACTTTGAAAATATTCTTAAAATTTAGTAGTAGAACTGTGCAAACCCTGATTATCAATATAAATTTTCTATTTAAAAAATTATCAACAAATCAAAAGCAATTATTAGGATGAGCGAAGCGAATCCTCTACTAAGCTACACAAATTACATTTTGTCGTATACTCTACGAAAAACTTTTCAGTACATTGATTTGAAATTAAACATATAAATAAATTATGATCTGTATATTTGCACTATTTTATTGATTTTACAGAACGCCGTAAAAAAATCATATGTTATTCTAATTAATTTATTTTACATTTTTTTTCCATTACGGCCACATTTCTGTAAATATATAATAAAAAGAATACTGCCCAGTTAAACTGATGGCATTGATAGCTCACAGGCTACGCATACTAATTGTACATTACAGCCTTATATTTTCAAGGGTTAATTCCGTTCGAAAAAGAAATTAAGAAGGTGAAACAGCTCTCCCCTTTCCCATTTTTTATACTTAATCATTGAACCTACTAAACTATCAAGGACATGCTTCATCATATAAAAAATCTATATCCAAAAATTCACAGCAAATCTGATGATTCTTAATAAAAACCCATTTAGCATTTGTATAATTTAAGAGGAGTTATCTCCCTATTTTATACTTAACCATTAAACTTCCAAAACTATTCAGAGATTTGAACGAAATCTGACAATTCTGCTTGAAAAACCCATTTATATAAATTAAGGGGAGAGGAATTAGAACCCCCGTTCCCCCTGTTTATACTTATTCAATGAACACCTAATAACAGTCATGGAATCGCCTCATCAGAATGATCCTATATCTAAATTTTGAACGAAGACGTAATTCTGCATGAAAAACCCACTTATTTCTATTGAGGGGAGGGGCATGAGCCCCTGTTCCCCCTCTTATACATATCGAATGAACTCCAAAACTAATCAGGGAAGTGCCTTGTCAGGATATACCTATATACAAAATTTCAAGTGGATTGGATATTTTTATCATGAGTTATCGCGTTTCGTACGAACATACATACAGAACGGGCGGGCACATAAGCTCTCAGACTATGATAGCCTGTGAGCTAAAAAATGAGACGCGTATATTTTAAGAAGAAAAAATAAATCATGGAGTTAGTAATTATAGATAGAATCATGATTAAATAAATAAATAAAATATATTTTCCTTATTCCGCGAAAATCATTTAAGAAGATGATACGCAAGCAATTTAAAATAATTATACTGTGATTTTTGTTTCAAAGTGGACAAAATATTTGTAAACACAGAAAATTAATTGTTAAATTTGTTATATAAATGAAAAATAAAAAGAACTGCGCTAACCAGTTGCCTTGATTAAAGATCTTCGTAACTGTACCAAAGCATAGTTGGCCGATTCTGAAATGACAAATAGACTTGAATTATTTCTTAGTTTATTAATTAGGTTTGTAGTAATGTTACGATCTAATTTGTGGGCCGTTAGTAAACGCGGCTTTAGGCTATGTTGCACATATTATTTATTAAGAAAATTATGGGCCACCAGACCAGATATCGCGAATAATTACGGTTAAATTTGAGAACTACAGTGGTTCAACTTATGAGAATGGCTGCATTCTGATTCCCCCAATAACTAATTTCTGGAAAAATGGAAATATAAATTGCTCAAGAAAACAATTTCATCTGCAGTCAGATTTTGCCGTTACAATTCATAAATCCCAATGTTTAACAATAGATATAGCAATTGTAGATATTAAGGATAAAGAGACATCAGATTAACATACTAGCGTTGTCGAGACTACCCTTCAAGGTTTAGCATTCAATAGAAAATTTCCTTTTGAAAGATTCTACAATATCAGAAATTATTATATGCTAACATGTACAAAAAAAGAATAAATTAGAATAAAAAGTTTTACAATTTATAATTCTTAGTATAGGATGAGTTCCATATTCTGGTCTGATTTTTTGGCTACCTTTTTTGGCAATAAAAGTCTCAAAGCGGTTCCTGCAACCTTTAGCATTTGAGGCTACATACTGTTTATATACCTATCTATCGTTTATAAGAAAAAATTTTAAAACCATATTTTTCTGCCATTTTGAAAAATTTGGTAAGATTCTAAAATGACCTTTTGACGCCATTTTCGATTCCCTCGCCAATCGCACCAATAATCGCGCCAAAACAGGATATGGAACTCTTCCTATTAGTATCAACAAGAACAGATTTTAAATGTTTTTCCAGAAAATAAGATTTTGAAGATGAATTTTTTTTCAAATTCTCTTCATTTGTATTATTCTAAGTTTGCTATCAAAGATTATATTATGTGAATTACAAAAATTGGAAATATACCTATTTCAATCCATTTGTTAAAACACCAGAGACAATTGGAAAATACGAAAACATCTTTAAAAAAGCCTTTAGTTGAAAATTTAAAAATAGTTTGTAAAATTTTGCTTCGAAAATATTTTTATTTATGCCAGGCTTATATTATAAATAAAAATTCCGAGAAAATTCTTCGTTATTTAACTGAATTTACATTTCTAAAACTTAACCTTCCTACCCTGTTCAAATTTTACCCAATCTTGATAAAAACATTTCACACCAGAATTGTTCTTTAGAACATTTTAATATATTTAATTGACTTATTTTTCCGAATCTTTTATTTAACTTTCTTTATGAAAAGAATTCTGGTTCGAATCGTATAAAACAAATTATAGATATGGGTCGATTAGACCCATTCAGGGTAGGAAGGTTAAATACGCCAAAATATAACATAACGGTTTTTCTTAATAAAAATGCAAAAGTAATATAACAAAAAATGCGACTTTCAAATATTTATCTTATAAAATAATGCTTCGCTAATCCAAACAAAACATGGCTTTTGCTAGTGAGAAAATAATGAGATTCCCATGATTGCATATATATTTTTTATTGCTCGTTTATATGTGTGCAATAATACTAAAGTTCTAGCAGCGTAACAAAAAATACGTTACTGAAGTTTTTTTATGAAATTATTTTTCTATGTCAGCTTAAAATATACTATAATTACATTCAAGTAGATAAATATTTTTTTTAATTATAAAACATTAGCTAGTAAGTTGCTTTATGTAAAAAAAAAATCAATGACAATGTTTGATTTCAAATAAAAATTATAAAGCAACTAATAAATCAAATATAAATATGTGATAAAATAAATTAAAAAATAAAAACCTTCATAATAATAATAACCATTACCTATAGGTATAATTTAATGTGATTTTTCATTGAAAAATCATCCTTTGCATTTTATAACGGAATTTACTAGTATCGGCATACAAGCAATAATATATTTATAAGATATTTTTTCTTATGGTATATTGTTCCAACTTTCATTTAAATCCTTCCACATGTCTATATGTGATGAAGGTCGTCGATCGCGGATCGAGAACGTTTTTATGGAGATTTTCGTTAAAAGTTAGATTGGATTGAGATCAAGGCTCTGAGGACGCCGCACCATATTTTTTAATACACCTTTTGCTTCTCTTTGTTCTAAATAACTTCTGCTTAATTTTGAACTATGTTTAAAATCGTTACATTGTTTTAAAATGAGCCTATCACCAATGAAACTTGACGGAATTTGTCTCAAGAATTGTTTTATACTTCTATAAATATAAAAACTTTGTTAAATCACCATAAAAAGAAAAATTATACAGGACGCGTTTCGAGCTGCAAAATTACCGCTCGTCATCAGCTGGTCCAAACACGTGTCACAACGGACAGAGTGGAAATAACTAGCGGTAATTTTGCAGCTCGAAACGCGTCCTGTATAATTTTTCTTTTTATGGTGATTTAACAAAGTTTTTATATTTATTGATATATATTTATCGCCAGTATTTTCGGTGTTTCTCAATATTGTTTTATACTGTTCTTTTTTCATAATTACTTGTATTTATACCAAATTTAGTTTCATACCCAGAGAAACGACTCGAGATCATAGCACACTCACTGCTGTGCTTCGCAGATGGCATCACAGATGTTCGCTGAATCTTTTCTCTAGCAAACGTCGAATAGAAATTCACATTTTTGTTTTAAATATTTTGGAACTTGGATTTGTCATCGAAAGAACATTTTAAAAATCTTTTCCTATTCGATTTCGATAGGTAAGTCCCCACTATATTCATTTCTTCTCATTTTGCAATTTTCATAGTGGTTTTTGGATGGCAACATGCCAAACAAATTAGCGTCTTTCAATAGTTTTTTAACAGTAATGAGTGATACAGATTTGGATCGAGATTTGTGCAATTTAATCGCGAATTTCTGGCACTTTCTATCTCCCATTCCCCTTGCTCGTAATAACAAGAAATTATCCTCGCTAGAAGTGGTTGCTTTCCTCCTTCTTGAACATGTTCGATCCTAAATACTGCCCGTATCCTTACATCGAGCCGTTGTGCGATGAACATGTCTTCGATAAGTTTATCCCTTAAATGCATAGGATAGAACGCGTTCCAAAAAATGCGCAATTCAAAGAATCAGAACTCACACCAGAAAAATCTAAATAGTAAATTTTTCCTTATTTAATTACGAATGGTCTGTCATTAAGTAAAGTGAAAATTGCTCTTTTAAATTTCTGGTGAGAATACGGAATAGGTGAATAAAACCCCCAATAAATTGGGAACACTTATGGTATCGAAAATGATACAATATGCATTTAAGGGTTATCTGAGCGACAATCATACGTTCAGACTTGCTTTCATTAGATAGATAAATTATGGCAAAATACGTTTTAAAGTTGATTTCCTGTTTCTTCAGAATTTTTAAGACGTTTTGACAGAAGTAACCTCAAAATCAGTCTGAAGAAGAAAATGTGTGAAGAATTTGAACAAAATAGTGTATCCTTATAGAAAACACACAAAAACTAAAACAATAATTAAATAAATGACCAGTAAAAGTAAAACAGTAGTTTAAGTGAACACATAGGGAGCATGAAATAAATAACAATCACTCTACTCGACTTGCTCATGCTCGGCATTCATTGATGTTCCGAAAGATAGCATTTATTTACCCATTTCTTGATGAATAAACAAAATAATTTACGTTTTGGATATTCCAATTCGTTAAATTTCATGTAATTTAATTATAAAGCATCCAGATATAGATTTAAAAAATAATAAAAATGACATAACCTTTCCTTCTGAAATAAACTATCGCATTGTTGGAATGAATTATCACCAAAAAGACTACAGAAACCCTTCTGTCGGATTTTTAGGGCATGATTTCACATTTTCTGCACATATTCAGTATTGGAATAATCTAAAATTTAATAGCTTCAATATTAAATTTTACACATGCGTATTTATTTTAACTTTGGCCTTGCAGAATTAGATTATAGTGTTAATATATATCTTTACGGTGAAAGACAGGCATAAAAATGAAATTTCTATGCCTCAGTGGGAAATTAAAAACCTCATTACAGAGCACTTGAAACGTTCTCTGTTTAAGTAATACCTAAAATTTGTAATAATGTATTTTTATTATTTTTATATTTCAAATAATGACTTAAATCAAATATATTTTCGACATGATTCCTTTCCGATTCTGCTTCTTCAAAATGTTACCCCAACACCTAAGCTACATTTCCCCCACCTACATATAGTTCTTTCATAATCAAAGCGGGACACAGTGGGGCACTTTATTACTCTAGGTGGACAAAATACAAATTTCGATTATCTCGGAAATTAACAAAACCATGTATATTGCTAGCTGCGTGTCTCTATGCTCAACACACGTACAAGTTTTCTCAAAAAAAATCTAATGTCGATTAATTATGACCGCAAAGAAAACGTTACCATGCAGTGTTGCCAGATGGGCTACTTTTTTTAAATTGAGATTGTTGATTGGCACCCATCTTTACAAATGATAAAATGTACCTTATTCAAAAGCATCAAAATTAAGGCGAAATCAAAAGGTAATTTATCGCTTCAAAAATTGGTGCCAATCAAGAAAACTGAATTTTAAAAAGGTAGCCCACTGGTTGCACTGTTTCCATAGATGGTTTGAGGGAGTTTCAATAATTTCACTAGCTTTCTCTAAGTTTGAAATCGCGTCGTGAGTATTCTGTTTTATTTGAAAGCACGAATTTCCTGAACACAGGTTTATCAAGGTAAGAATTAGCCATTTTAAAAAAAAATAAGCAATATTAAACACGCTTAACCTCCTTTTATTTCGAAAAATCTAATTCTGGATGATCCATGATGCTGTTTACAAATTTCATCTTGACTAAATTCAATACAACACATTGCTGATACAATATTCAGCCTTATTCACCAATAACCATTTTTCTAAATCTAAGTACAATTCCTGTATTATTGGGAACTAAAATTTCTCCTGCAAATGTCTTCAAATTATTTAGTTATTTTTAATAAACGACTTTACATCTATTTGCAGTTTAAGTATGCATGTTTAGTACAAATCTTTCAGGTTAATTTGAATTCTTTTTAAATTATCTAATATAACTGTATCTTTAAACATATGTGTAATTTTAAAGACAATAAAATATATTATAATTAAGGGGAGTAGAAATTATACTTTTTAAGCAGCGCTGCACAAATGTTTTGCTTAAAATTTCCAAGCTGATTTCCAGCGCATTTTCCAGACGCTTACAATCATCTGCTTGACCTTAAACTATATTTGTATATATTTTTTTCTGTTACCAATGCAATATTTTTATAATTCATGGAACGTAGAAGTTAGAAATTTTTAATCAAGGGCCAAATAAAAGATTAGTTCAAAACTTTCAAAACGGTTCTAAACCCTTTTAAATCATCTGATTTCGCTAAAACTTTGCTTACATGTGTTTTTCCAATGCCAATTCGATTAACTATAATTTGCCAAGCATAGAAATCACGCAATTTTTATGGGGCCGTACAAAAGGTTACGGAAAGATTTTTGCTAATAATCCGAAATTTTAATTAAATTTCAACAAATTTTCTGTAGATTATTGAGATACACAATAACATTTTCTAATTGAAAATAAAGTTCATGGCAGTTTTTTTTCTGGGGCACATAACAATTTCGAATACATTATTGTCTATAAGCAGAAAATTTATTTGAAATTGAATAAAATAAAAAAAGTTATTTGTTAGCACAGCAGCATTATTTCAACCGAAAGTAATTTGGGTACGGTTTATATGTATATATTTTTTTCAGGATCACAATTAAACATAAGTTTTTTTTTCTTTTTCTTTTTTGTGTGATTTTTTTTAAATCTTTACTTTTCAGGATGATTTACACAAATTTCTAGAGCGATTTTGAGTAGACAAAAAAAAAGGGAATGCTTACTTACATGTGTGCATTAAATTGTTTTTATACATAATAGTAAAATTCGTACGTTTAACGCTTTTCTTAATTCATTATATTTTTATTTTGAGATATTATTGTTAAATAAACCAAATAATTATCGTTATTTAAGTATTTTATTAGGGATACACTGAAAACAAATCTTAAAAAACGAATTAAACTTCAACAAAATAATTTTCTTATCCTAGATCGTCAAATCAACAAATTGTACGGTATAATAAAATTGCTGAATGCATTCTTGTATATTTGTTTTAAATAAAATAAACGTGGAGTGCATGATACCATAAAAACATAATGACTGTTTCAAATTTATTATTTATAGAAGGGAAAGTGAAACAAGATGGAATAAGTCATAAATGTAAGAATATCTTATTACCGTAATTTCGGGTGTATAAGCCGCAGATCAAACAATTCTTTTTTGACCCAGAACTCTTTAAGAAACAAATGTAACTACTTAGAGCGCCGTAAATATTTGTCTTCAATCACTAAATAAGATTTCTGGGTCCAAAAAGAATTGTTTGATCCGCGGCTTATACACCCGAAATTACGGTACTTATACTTAACATCATACATAGCTGCCAACTTTCAACTAACTTTCCGTAATACCTGGATTAATTTGATTTGGTTAACTTCATTTGAACCGGAAAACTTATTTTAATGGATCTTCATTTATTTGTTTGTTTTTCAGGTATTTAAGAAAAACAAACTTAATTTCATTTATTTGAAAAAATTCTGGTTTGAAATTCATTAAACCAGGGTCAAATTAACGCACGTATTAAGGAAGATTAATTACAGGTTGGCACATATGTACCGTAATTTCGGGTGTATAAGCCGCAGATCAAACAATTTGTTTTCGACCCAGAATTTTTTAGGAAATAAATATAACTTGTTAGATCGCCGTAAATATTTGTCTTCAATCACTAAATAAGATTTCTGGGTCCAAAAAGAATTGTTTGATCCGCGGCTTATACACCCGAAATTACGGTATTATAAGATGATACATGGTGTCGTACAATATAAGCATGTAAAACAACGTTTTATGGTCTAGTTTTTTTTTAACTAACTTGAAAGTAGTTTCAGTAAGCATTCAGCATACCGTGATTAGAGCGTATAATCATCAGTACACTAATTACGGTGCGTTGAATGCTACTGAAACTAGTCTGTAATTTGTAACCCGGCAGGAAGGGCGTAGGGTGTTTTGAGCCCCGAAATTGCACAATGTATTAAAGTTTTTCCTTTTTAGCAATATACAGGGTGAGCAAAAAGTCCGTAAAAACTTTAAAAATTCATAAAAACCGAAAAAATAACCGAAATGAAAAACTGTTTGCAGGGTTAGCATCCATAGGTCACGGGGATTTTTTTAAGACAGAAATAAAAATTAATTCAAAAAACAGCCGACAGATGGCGCTGGTACTTGCGATTTCCGCGGAAATATGCAAATGAACCGGTTATAAGAGCTTGCGCTCCTAATCCACAACTAGTTCACCGTTGTGAGCCGTGAACTTGATCAAGGATGTTCACTGCGAAGGACAAAGCTTTGTTGGTGAAGTTATTTTACATGAACAAGGAATCAGCGACTATTGCTTTGCGTAAATTCCGATTTCAAAAGAATTTGAGGACGGGAAAGGGGCCTTTAATAGCGGCAGGCCTCATAAAGCTTGTTCGGCGGTTTGAGGAAACATTCTGTTCTTTATTTGGGTATCTTTTCTTCGATTTGGGTACGTCAGCGCCACCTATTGGCTGTTTTTTGAATTATTTTTTTCATGTCTTAAAAAAATCCCCGTGACCTATAGATACTAACCCTGCAAACCGTTTTTCATTTCGGTTATTTTTTCGGTTTTTATGAGTTTTTAAAGTTTTTACGGACATTTTGCTCACCCTGTATGTAAATAATAATCGTCACCTTATTTAAATGAATATAGTTCTTAGAAATTTTGCAATAAAATGCATTGAAGATTATTACTAAAAAAAGGAGTGGTGAAAATTGTAAAAACAATAAGCATTCTGGTTCTATCTGGCCCATCGCACGTCCTCATAGCAGTTTTAACAGATGGGCTACTTTTTTTGTAAATCCAGATTCTTGATTGGCACCACTTTTTACAAATGATAGAATCTGCCTTATTTTATGATATGATAATTAAGACGAAAACAAAAGGTAAATTATTTGTTTCAAAAAAGTGGTGACATTCAAGAAATTTGAATTTTAAAAAAGTAGCCCACTGTCAACACTGCCTCCAAGGTTAAAAACTCTATTTAACCCTATCGCGTATTATCCTGTGATTATCGCGGGGATGCATGTTTCATTTTAATTAATTCTTTACAATTATTCCCACCAGTAATTTTTTTATTGTGAAATTCATCCTGTTCAATTAAAGCATCTTTCCGAATAGATTAGACAAAAATTACTGTTTTAAAAACCCGGTGATAAAAAAATAAAATTCTGTAAATTCCCAATTTTTGATAAAACAATTAATCAGTGAGAGGGTTAAAACGTTTCTTTATTTGTTTATAAGTTAATATTTTTATCCCTTTATGTGCCGATTAATCACTTATCAATCTCATAATCAGACTGTGTTCTAAAACAAGTACCTATCTCTGTGAATCCCATCAAAAATAAAACTATAAATGAAAATATCTTAATTAACATTAAATAATAGCTAATTGTGATTTTGACTTCGAACTTCCCATGCTCAACTTGGGACCGAAAAATAACATAATACAATATTTGAAACGCCCACTATATACGAAATTCCTAAATTTTAAAACAACGTAAGCTTTTATCATTGTTGACTGCCTCATAAGTAGAATTTTCAAGTAATGGCATACATCATATTCTCTCCCAAGAGGATTCCTTTCCGATTTTGCTTCTCCAACCTTATCCCTAATGCCTAAACCCCAGTTTTCCCACCTACTAATGGTTCTCCATTAATCAAAACGGTTTATTCCAATGGCTGAATGTATTCTTGTGTGCACAGATGTGGGAAAAGACTCACCTGCTTCAAATTGCAGAAACAGTTATTCGAAAAAAAAGGAGATTCATAATTTTATATTATTATCATATGGCATGGAAAAGCGCAAATACCTATTAATATATGCATTCTTTGAATAAAGGGCTCTTATTTTAATTGCCAAGGTTCAGTACCAGCCTCAGTTAAAAATAGGAAAAAACATAGTTCTAATCATTCTTTTATGACTGAAAAAGTTACTGTATCGAGAAAAAGAATTATTTATTGAGGTTATATAATAAGAATATCTGCAGAAGTAACTCAAGCAGAAGATTAATTATGCATATTTTTTTATTTTATTTTGAATTTAAAACTGATAAATACTAACAGTTGATTTATTATTATTATTATTTTATGTATGAGATTTAATTCTTCTTATTTATTTTTTATTGTTTAACATTAATTATTTTTACTTTTATTACTTTTCTTTTCAATTTTTATCAGTTCTAATCACTATTTATGACTAAAAAACTGCCAAATCAAGAAAGAACTATTTATGCAGATCAGATAACAAGAATAAATGTAGAATTAGTTGATGTGGAATATTAATTAGGGATGTTTTTCTAATATTCTCTATTAGATATTAATAGTAAATACAGAATATTGTTTTATTATTATTTTCAATACATAAGCATGAATATTGATTTAAATGTGGTTTTGATTCATGTATAAAATGAATTGATAAAATATTAACGCTCTCATTTTTTTAGTCTGCAAGACGTTTTTCACAAATTTCGTATATATTTGTATGCTATTCTATCTGCATAGCCTTCTTATTTAGCTGTATCATATAAGTACATGTGCTGTCGAGTATTTTACATGTGGGAAATTAACACAGAAGAAAAATATGTTATGGCTGCTTTTCTAACATGCTTTGGTTTTTCTAGCAAGAGGGGAAAAGTTACAGTTTTATAAAATTCCTGAAACACATTAATTAAAAGAAAATTTCTGAATAAAATTTACATATTATAAATTTCAATATGGATATTTCTTTTGACAAAAAAATGTAGCAAAAAAATATTATATAAAACGCATATAACAGGTATTTCATAAAGGATTCAAAATTAAATGAAATATTCCATAATTTCTGTTCTAATAATCGTAGGATTAAATTTAAATCATATTTGAAATTCTAAAGGTTCGTTCTTTCAAATAATACAATAAAAGCAAGTCGAAATTTGAACATCAGAAGTAACGAAAAATGTGCGTTCGTACTATAACAAAATTTTAAAAATATTCAGTACTTTGGATACAATACAGTAATCGAAATCTTTTGTGCGTCCCTGTAAATACTAAATGTTTTATATTATACAATAATTAACTTGTAGTAAACCGCAGCAACATAATATCAATTTCCTAAAATATTAAATAGTTTTATATAATTTAAGCGCACTCCAAATAATGTTTCCCTGTAAACTATTATGTATTAGAACACTTTTGTGTGGTGCTGCATATAAATACAAAAATATTCTTGGCACCACATATTGTACAGAATGTATTTTATGCATATGTATGCATATAATGTATGCATACATATAATAGATGCATATGAACTATATTACGTTGTAAAGAGTGTAACATCATTAAATTGCACTTGAAACTATTTTTTCCCCTTGACGGAATTTGTAACCTTGACATAATATAAAGGAATACTTTTGATTGTCTCTATAATTAAACTATACATCAGATTTTCATAAAATTTTAAATAACTCGACAAAATTAGGTAATAATTATATATTTTAACTTTTAAATGATTAGACTTAGTATTTTTTGCGTTGTTATATACGAGGAAAAGGACGGACTGGACGATGATTATAGGTGCTACCAGACATGCCAACCTCCGCCTTTTTAAAAATCTAACAATTATACTTCAAACCAGAAATTTATTGAGTCAATGAAATTACATAAATTCGCAAATGACCCTCTGAGTTAATACTAGGCGCTTCTAATTAAATAAAATTTCTGGTTCAAAGTAAGTTTTCCTGAATTAACAGAAGCCAGAAGTTGGCAACTCTGGTGCTACGTATTTACCTAATTACAAACACACCAAAAACATTTGAATAATTTTCTCCAACACTTTTTTTTAAATAAAGACTATTTACTTGAAACAGCTTTCTAAAACTCATAAAGTTTATAAAAAAAAAATTTAAATTTTCCTTTCTTTTCATGGAGGTAATCTTGTAAGGTGTGCTTAAAATAGTGTAAATGTAAATGTGTGTCTGAAAGTTTGAATGAAGTCACCATCAGTACAGACGAATTAATGTCTTTGTATTTTTTTATTGGAGGTACGTTAGAGCCAGGAAAAGAACATAGGCATTACTTTATTCAAATATTTCACGATGAACTCTATTGACATTTATTCTTTTAACTGTTTCCCAGATTTACCCGTAAGTGATACGGGCAAGAACAGTTTGCTTGATCCATTATTTAAAGTTGTCTGATACCACTATTTCCTTTTTTTTACAGTTTTATTCTATTTAATAGCAAAAATTTTTGAACTAAATATTATGAAAATTTAAGCTTAAAATAAGTGATGCTTATTTTATATTTTCCATTTATTGCATGCAAAAAAAAGCATTTAAGTGGTTAACTTTTAATCACATTTATTTCATTTTTCATTGCCAAAAAATAGGAATATGCGAGATTAACATTTTCCTCACTGATTAATTATCAATAGACAATGTGTATGGGAGGTCAGGTACCCCCCCAAAAAGTACTTCTCAAGTTATTGTACGCAGAAAGTATTATATAACAGCAGAGAGTAATATATAACTTTTTTTTTTACATATGATATTATAACTGAAGGAAAATTATGAATATTGTAACATCATTTCAAGCAATTTAGTTCGATTTTTTTCCTACAGCATAGTGAATTGACGCACAAAGAACCTGTTTAGTGATAAACATGTACATTACCTAATGAAGTATTTTAACGCGAAAAATAAGACATATATATTACAAAATACATATATATATATATTACAAAATTGATTTTTTTTCGTCAAAATTAACCTTTATTATATTAATTTCTTTTTAGCAATGCGCCGTATTTATTCCGGCTTATTAAACTAAAATCGTGTTATTAGATCTAATTTATTAATCTTTACAGAAACGATATAAATTTTTAATTCGCCTTTCATATATAAATAGTCTTATTAAATTTATTCCAAAAAAGCATACTTATTCAAAACATAATTTTTTTTCGCGTTTTATATTTATTACGTATCAATAAGTTAATTTTTTTCCTATTTTAATGAAATTATCATTTGTGGAATACACCTGAATATTAAATACTTTCGATTATTAAATAAGTTAAATAATAATCTTTTAATAAAATTATCATGTGAAACAATTGATTCTGTTACTTTAAACTTGGCGCCAGAAGTTGGTTTCTGTTTACATGTTTCTCAGACATCGGTGTCTGAGATTTTCAAATGTTCAAGAATTTTTTTTTTAAACTTTTAACCAGGAGATTCGGAGATGTGGTGGTAGTCGGTTTTGAGCGAGTCTTTGGGAAGCTATGATGGATAGCTGCTCTTTTAGAATAGAACGTTTTTTATTTTTAAATTGAAGTCATTTAGCCGGGGATTAGAGCATTTCTGTTATGATATGACTGCATAAATAATATGATAATTTGAAGCTGTCAAGGTATTTTTTTTCTTTGATTAAGCTAACACTCCTCTGAAGTAGAACGGGGAAACCTTCTTTTTAACAAAACGTAAATGTGCTACGACGTTTTCACTGGCTCTCTATGCCATTATGTCATATACACACACATACACACACACACACACACACACACATATATATATATATATATAAGAATAGATGTTTTCCGTATGACGTCAATCATGACGTTTTGCTTGGAAACTGATTCCAATCAACCTTTTACTACGTTTAATTTCTATTTCATTTCAACTAAAGTTATAATTTATAGCTTTATCTCAGATCCAAGGTTTTTAATGCTTCATAAGTAATAGTATTATTTTTATGAATTATATTAAATAAGAAGTCAAACATAGCAACCTTTTATTTAGCTATTTATCGTCTGTGCATAGATAGTTTAATTTTTTATTTAAAATAAATAAAAAAGATTTGCAAAATTTGAAAAGAAAGTGGATAGTAAATGTTAATAATATGTACCGCAAAATTTTACCTGTCGCAAATGACGGCTTAGTTAGCATCAGAACCCGGAAAAATAATTTTCTTTACCACAATTTATTTCCTATTGAAATATTTTCAAGCCTAAAGCAAAATCAAAGAAAAATGTTGAAGATAAAAAAGATGAATATTTGTAGACTGGGAGGTGACAGCACTGTTAATCAACCCATTGGGTACACGGTAAAAATTCCAGTACTAGTTAAAACTCGATTCGTGTATTAAAACGCAATTGGTCTGCCAAGTCATATCGTGAAAGAAAACACCTGAAAAACCGATTTTAGTGGTTGACTCGTAGGTTTATAATTGCACTTTAACACAGTGGTAAACATACGAGTAAACCGCTAAAATTCGATTATAAGGGGTTTTCTTTCAATATATGATTTGTCAGACCGATTGCGTTTTAATATGCGAATCGAATTTTAAGTTATTTTGGAAGTTAAGACGATGATATATGTGAACACGATAAGGTGATTATCTGTGCTGCCGCCACCCAGAGTTATTATAAAAGGGAAAATAAACCAGAAATTTCCAAGAATTCCTTAAAAATATAAGTTGTACAAATAGTATGTACGAAAAGCAGACGAATATCACGTGTTGAAAAATAAAACGGTTATGCTTCAATGTTAAAAGAAAATGCTTGATTGTATTATACCTCATTATTTAAAGACCATTTTGAACAATTCTTAACTCTTTTCATCATGAGATTTCGGCGTTTTTTCTCATTGGTATTTTGTTAGAGGAACTATTATATCATTTAATCGGAATATTTTTGTGATTTTGAAGAACAACATTTTCTCTAATAAAATACTGGTTTGCAAAAACGCGGAAAACTCATACTTGGGATTTTTCCGCCTGTGCAGTGTTGCCAGATGGTCTACTTTTTTAAATCCAGATTCTTGATTGGCACCACTTTTTACAAATGATAGAATGTACCTTATTCTATGATATGATAATTAAGACGAAAACAAAAGGTAAATTATTTGTTTCAAAAAAGCGGTGACATTCAAGAAATCTGAATTTTAAAAAAGTAGCCCACTGGCAACACTGCGCCTGTGCACTGCTAATTTAAAGATTAAACTTGTAATTTAATTTTTAAAAAGTTGAATAAAAAAATAATTTTAGATGTCAATAATATGCGCTTTATTATAATCCATGTCAAAAAGGACATCATGATTAGGAGAAAAAATATTTTTATTCTCAAAATCTAAAAAAAACACGTTTGCTTGTAAAAAATAAGTTATTTTTTATGACTCTCAATAAAAGCACTTCATTTCCGAAACTATGATTAAAAATTAGTTTATTTTTAAATGAAAGGCTTCATTAAACGTAAAGATGGACATCAGTAATGAAATTTGTCTCAACGCTGAAGTATATTGAAGCGTGTCAATAAAAAATATAAATCGATTGAAAAACATCTGTAAACCGTGTTTTGGCAACCGGATTTAAATTTCACTTCACTTTTACCATCAGAAAATGAAAAATAAGTTGTCATATTAAAAAATATTTTTAATACTTTTTTAAAATAGAGTTCTATAGTGTTATAAGATACAACTCAAACATATACAGATATGACACCGAATATCAACCAAAACACACTGTTCTAAAAGACATTTCCAATCATTCTTATTTATTGTTCCACGAAGAAAGATTCATTTTACCGTAATTTCGGGTGTATAAGCCGCGGATCAAACAATTCTTTTTGGACCCAGAAATCTTATTTAGTGATTGAAGACAAATATTTACGGCGATCTAACTAGTCATATTTGTTTCTTAAAAAATTCTGGGTCGAAAAAGAATTGTTTGAGCTGCGGCTTATACACCCGAAATTACGGTACTTGTATCTATTTATTCATTGGTGGCAATCTTTATTTTCGCGATTGTTTTTATTATTTGGTACAAAATTATTGCATTTTAAGGTCCTTTTAAATCACATGTACCATACTATCTCCTATAAAATGTGTGAATCCTTTGGGTGACTATTTACAATTTTTATTATCAAGACTGAAATGTTTATTTTTATATTTTCTTCTATATTTACAAGAAGAAAGTATTTCATTGCTGAAAATTTTGGAATTCCGGTTTTCGTCGGATTTACACATTTGAGGGAACACAAATTCGAAAAAATATGTTTTGCAAAATGTCTGTCTATGATATTTTCTATCTGTCGATCTGTGTGTAACATGCATATTGTGAACGTTCTACCTCAATAATTAATGCACGGCATTTCACAAAACTTTAAATTCAATTAGACCTTCATATAAACTGGATCTAATTACGTATTGGTGTCTATCGCCCAACAAGTGGCTCTGCTATACTGCCTTTCTCTTGATTTTCACAATATAGCTCAAGAACTTATGGACGATTTTTCGTAAAACTTCAGTTTCTGTAATTCTTTGATGTAATATGGTTCTTATTATGGTTTGGTGTAAATTGCACAACAGCTGGTAACGTGGTATTACACAGGATTATCGCAGTAGCTCTATTTCAGGAACTAATGCAAGAATTTTCATCAATCTTCATATTCAGTTAGTCCCTCATATAAATGAATATTCTTTAGTTTTTGGAGTAAATCACTTTGTGACAAGCGCTGCTATGCGGTATTATTATGATTATCACAATAGCTCAATCTTATGAACAAATCCACGGATTTTCATCAAACTTCAAATTCCGTTAGTTCTTGATATAAATTAGTATTCTTTAGTTCTCAGGGTAAATCGCTCAACAGTTTTCACTTCTGTCCAACTTTTTTTCGATTTCTGCGAAAATCGTATTTCATATACTAATACATGGTTTTTCATAAAGTTGGAGATTAGATTTTGCAGTGTAAATTCCCTAACTGGTGACGCTGCTATATTTAATTTTCTCTGGACGTATTAACGTGTATGATATAGAAGAATGTTTTGGGATTGCCTCTTCTGACTAGTTAAATAAAGGTATTTATCTTCCATTTAATACTTCGTGAACAATGTAACAGGTAAATTCTAGTTACTCAAAAAATATTTTACTTGATTTGAACCTATCAAATTCATAATTACACTTTCTTTAAGGCATGAAAATTATACTAAAAGTAAGTGAAAATTAAAATAAGAAAACTATTTAAGAAGAAAAGGAATTAAATTGTATCACACTAATTAGTGAAAGCTGTCCAAAGGTTTCCTTATTAATATACCACAAGACTGCCATAACGACCATTTTCATATTGTATTCACACAATGGAGATATGGATATAGAGGAAGAGAAATGTAGCGTATTGCCTAGTTGTTGCAAATAAATTAAATGAGGAGGTTGCCACAAGATGACGACTGTTTTTTCAACTGGATCCACAGTTTCTGATTACCGCCTGTGAAAACTTCACCCAGTAAACTCTAATACAAACATTGATCTAATTAAAAAATTTAATTTATGGGAAATTTCTTTCACAAATGTGAAAAAAAATTCTTTTTTTTTTCTAAATTTCAATAATTCTTCATTGACACAAACAGTAGGTTCTATTATTTCTCATAATATGACGGAGCTACTACCACCAAAGTAAACTTCCACCGATAAAAATTAATTTTACTTTTTGCCATTATTTTTCGACGAAATTTTCTATTATTGCTGCGTTCAAATAAAGACAAATTTCCCACTTAAATTAACTGGTGGAAGTTTTTCACGGTGGCAAAGCAATTCTTGTGAAAGAGGTGACAGTTGAAGATTCCATACTTTAAGGATATGCCAATTCCTCTCTCTTATTAGTTTCATGATTCATACCACCATTTAACCCTTTCTGGCGCAGTGTACCACTCCGGCAACACCTAATTTTATTTCCAAACTTACAAACGGCACCAATAATATTTTCGTAAAATTTTACTTTTGCAATGACAGCTTAAATCAGGGAGTTCTTAATTTCTAAAAAGATCCTTTGTAAATTCCGGTGTCAGTCATCAATTACTCATTTTACGAACAGAATTTGTCTGTGCCGGAAAGGGTTAATGCATTTTAAAACAATTTCAGGGGAAATGTACTTCTCTACTTAAAATGCTGAAACCATTGACGAACAATGGGATTAATAAACAAATTTATATAAAGAGAAGTAAATGCCTTTTTCTCCGCGTACATGATGAAAGGAGAATTTTCACTACAAAAATCTGGTGCCGATGTGGCATTTAGGAATTAAAATTAGGTGGCCGAAGAAGGAACCACCGCCCTTCCAGGGGTTAAACAGTAAATTTCAAAAGAATTTTTCCTTTATGTGACCGCTAAATCCTTTGTATTAAATAAAGCATAAAATAGCATTCTATAATTCTTGTATGAATTCAAAATATCTAAATAAAAATGGATTCCAAACTGGTAACTATGGTTCATTCTGTAAACAGTGTGGAACTATTAAAAAAACCTTAAAATACTAAAGCTTCAACTGTAATCGCTTTCGTTAGAATTGATAACCAGTGGGGCAAACTTCCAGCAGTAAAGTTGAGAAAAACCTTTCTCCTTATATAACTGCCTCATCAATGCACAATTTCAGTCCCATTTCATGATAAAAACATAAGTTAATTTTTATTGGTTGAAATGTATTTCGGCGGAAATCATGTTCTGAGTTTCCATATTGTAAAAACTTACAAAACCTCTTTTTAGTGTTACTGAAAAATAGCAAAATTTCTGGGCAAACCTGCACCATTAAAAACAAATAGTATATTTAACCAAATCTATGAAAGAAATTCTTAATGATAAAGCGGGTAAAATAAAACAAAATTTTCTAATAAAATTTTACTGGTGGAATTTTCTACACTGCTAATCAGAAACTATTGTTCCGATGTAAAAAAAGACCCGTAATCTTGTGACATCCTCCGCAGTTAATTCGGTCGCATTTTATAGACAATAATCTATATGTCTTCCCCTCTTTATTCAGATCGATATTATAAATGATAACTTTGAAGAAACCATCAATAAATGGGTTTTATGACTATTTTATGTAACGTTTATATATGCTGAATGCGCTCATATGAAAGAAACAGAAATGTTCTGTATGTTTATCTTATAAATAGAAGGTTTTTACAAACCAAAAATAAGAGTCTTGTATTACTACCCGTAAGGCATGATGACGTCACTGCGACGCCGTTGTGAAATCACATTGTGACTTTGTGACTATCGATTGTCGATGTGACGTCACGTGAATGTGACACACGAATGTGAAGTCATGGCCGTTTTAGAGCTTGTTGTGACGTCACATCGTGACCACTTTTTGAAGTCACGGTGTGACAAATTTGTGAAAAATGTGTCATTTGTGACTACTTTGACATTAATATTGTGACGAAAGCGACGATATTTATATTGCCATAAACATGTTTTTTTTTTAAAGTGAATAACATGTTTTGAAGAATATTTGTAATTTTCTTTAGATTCTTAAGAAATTCACATCGCAGTCGCAATGTGACTTCACAGAGTGGTGACATTTTGGTCACAGATGTGATGTGACCAACGCGACTCACAGTGACGTCATTGTGGCCATGCATGCTATGAGGGTATTTTGCGTAACATCTATAATTACTGAATGAACGCGAATAAAATGTTCCTATACGTTCATTCTATAAATAGTGGTTTCATAGAAAATTCTAATAAAAAGCTTCTATTACTGTTTTGTGTAGTGCCTTTATTTATTGAATGAATTCAAATGAAGCGCAAAAAAATCGTTCATTCGTGCTTCTTCTGTAAATAGTGGTCTCATATAAAACACTATTGAAATGCTTTTATTACAGTTTTGTGTAATGTGTTTATTTACCAAATGAACTGAAATGGGGTGAAAAGAACCGCTTCTCAACATTCATTCTGTAAATACTGCCTTTTTAAATACCAGTATAAACATCAGTATGAGTCTTTTGTTATTGGTCGTCTAATTTCTTTATTTACTGAATCAACTCAAATAAAACACAAAGGAAATGTTTCGATACGTTCATTATATAAATAGTGCCTTTATAAAAACACCAATAAAAGGCTTTTATGACATGTACTTCCTGTCCTGTATATGGCTGTGATGGAAGAATTGCATACCACTGGGCCAATTCTTGCTACTAATTTTTATGCGCGTTCGTAGTTTTATAATGCGTAGCATCTATAGTCTTCTCCTGCTATGTCTGTCCGTCTGCATAATAATAATTTTAGAATGTACACCACAAAATCGCTAAGACATCGAAATTAACATAGGCACATACGTTATAGCGTGTAAGTGCTCACCCGTAGACAACACAAAAAAAAGCAAGACACCTTGAAGTTGGAGGGACAGGTCTTCTCTTGTTGAGAGTCATGTTCTGAAATGCCAGCCGGATGCGCTTCGTCGCAATGAGTGTTTTGATTGCTAGAATTCTAATGGCTATAGGTCGAAGAACATGGAAGCTTGAAAGACTCTTAAAGTAATGAGGGGACATATGACTACGCCAGTGGAAAGTTGAAGATATAAACTAGAATTCGCTAGGTCGAAGCTGCTGCAGTTATGGTCTCAAGACATTAATTTATTTAATTTTGTCCGATGTGCTTCGGACACAGAATATTGGACTTTAGTTATCTGTGCATCTACTCGCAGGATGTGATCTGGTGAATATGCAATTAAGTCAGGCTGGAATTTTTTGTTATTCACTTTAAAAATTGGTTCAAGCTGCACTGAGTAGACCCACTGCTCAAGTGAGCGAGCGAAGTAGTTCGACTGTATGTTATGCCTGATAATGCGTAACCCATGAGTAGCATAGCAGCTTTGAGGTATGTGGTTGAGTGTTTCAGAGGCATTATCACCACGTGAGCACTGCTTATCACCGTCACGCCCACGGGCTGCACGAGATTTTGGGAAAATATATGTATAGCGTACATGGCTGGCTGAAATATATTCATCGTCAGAAAACATGGAACTGCCATCATAAAGCCAGCTTGATGCGGCAGGACCGGCACTGCATTGCTGCAAGCCAGTCCCATCGCACCGGTTATGCAGGTCCCTCTTAAAGAAAGAATCCACCCTGTTCTTGGGTGTTAAACGACTGCCATCAGAGTCAGTCATGAGCAGTAGGATTCTCTTGATCTGCCGACGGACGTCGCAGGGTCATCACGGGCAAATTCCACCGCATACACGGCAATCCTATACCACCATTTTCCACGCGAGCGTGAATGGCACTCGATGGGATATCGTGTGGTAGGTGGAGCACCTCCCGGACGTACCTGCTTACCTTCAGGTCGGTCTTTCTGAGGTTTCCTGCATAAAGTTTACTTAAAACGAACTGATGGTAATACTTGGACAATAGATGATTTTTGAGTAAAAACAGCTTTTGCTGCGGTTTGAGAGGAGCTGCTTTGAGCTTAGTTAAATCAGAGCCTACCGAAGGTGGTTTGAAAATACGGCCATTGGAACATATAACTAGGTGGGGCTTCTTGTGCTCAAGCCATTTGGTAGGCCTCCCTATCTAGCTACAAGTGCATGCATATAACAGAGCAAAAACTACAGAATCGAATTGTTTTAAATTCTAAATATGAATTTGTAACAGAATTTTGTTGTGGTATTTCAACTTTAAAAAATACGGATGTATGGTTCAAATACAGGGACAGTCAAAAATATTTATGACCGTTACATTACAGTCAATGTGAAAAATAGTTACAAATACTTTTTAATGATGTTACACACGTTTGAACATGATGAAACTGATATGCATTTATGAAGGACACAAACATATGCATTTTATAAAACATGACGCACATAGAATATATATTATTCATTTACAGTACCACACTAAACAGTCCTGTTACATAATCTTATAGAAAGGGACATTATTTGCGGCATATTTTAGTTATGTTATTTCCCATATAATAAAATCAATATGTTTTCTGGGTTTACAACAAATTAACTTTCCTGTGTAATAGATAATAGTATCTACTGAGATACACAAAAGAGTTCGTATATTATACTGTATTCGAAATACTTTAATAGAGATGAACAGAATCATTAGCGATGATTTCTAAAAGTATTTAGTTGTGATATGAATTTAATGTTGTTTACAATAAATATTAATGCATCAATGGGAATGTAATTTAATAAAATTATTTATAAAATTTAGTTAAATTATAATAATTTAAAAATTTGCGTGGGAAATACATACCGTAATTTCGGGTGTATAAGCCGCGGATCAAACAATTCTTTTTGGACCCAGAAAACTTATTTAGTGATTGAAGACAAATATTTACGGCGATCTAACTAGTTATATTTGTTTCTTAAAAAAATCTGGGTCGAAAAAGAATTGTTTGATCTGCGGCTTATACACCCGAAATTACGGTAATTAGATTTTAAATTATCATTACTAATTCCCTTCTCTTCTATCACATGTACCCACTAATGGGGAAAATGTGTTATTCTATATAAATTTTTTAAGGCCCCCAATATCTTTGGAAAGGTGGCACTACTTTATACAAAGCTAAACAAAGCAATTCGTAAGCTTTAATGTGTGAAAGAAAACAGCTTAAAGGGGGATTTGTAAATGATTTCTGCTTTTTTCCACTGTAAAACGTTAAATACACTACTATGTGTTTGCAGTATAGAAGTAAAATGATATTCAAGGCCATGCAAAAGCAGAAATCTCTGGAAGTGTGATTTCGGAAGCGTTTTTCAATCTTAAATAAAGTTTAGCTAAATAGTGGTGTGTATTTAAAGGTAGTAGGTGAAATACAAGGATATACAAAATAATTCAAGTATTCATCCGTCTATTGATACAAGTTGCTGAATGTCAAATTTCAATCTATTATGCATTTTTAAAACATTCCAATATAGTTGAAAGGGTTTATAACTTCAGTTTTGTTAGTCGACTGTCTGTCTGTCTGAACTCAAACTTACGTTAATATAATTTAATTCTTATGCAATATATATGTTATTGACAATTATTATGCCTTTATTGGTATTGAAAATAATGTATATAGCGTTCATAGTTCATTTCCAGGGACTCTTAAACGTGTTCCATTACCTATGAGAAATATCTTAATTATATAAATACATAACACCTATATTCGTTATCCAGTCCGACAATTTGATTGTCTGTCTGTCCGCAAATAACAGCACAAAAAATACCCAACTAAATTGTGTGAAGTTTTATGTATATACTAGTTGTAGAATTTTCGTTAGTAAAATCAAAATTCCTGAAAATCATATCAAAATTGAAAAAGACATTAATAAATCTTTTTTTTAATTCAATTAAACCTTATCATGGATAACTAATTCAATAATATCCCATGCTATGGTTGCTATGGTGATTATGTCACTTTTACACTGAAGGTCATATTATTTCCAGATTACTGAATTTGATATATGTAACCCAAACAAATTTCGTATTCAGGCATTTTTGCAAAAGAGTGCAACAGCTATTGCACCAAGTTCGAAATATATATAAAGCCATTCATAGTACACACGCACTTCATCTGTCACGGGCGACGTACATTTTTCATCTTTTTAAAACCATTTTTCACCATTTTCAACGACAGAATTTCTCATTCTTAAAAGTTTGTGATAACTGCTGGCTTGCTGTTTGACATGTGCTCCATCACTGATGAAGCAATAACACAAATAGAACAGATGCTCGTATTATTGATATTTTCAAAATGTATGATCCTTATAAAGAATAAATAATAAAAAAATAAATAAAAACGGATTAAATTCTTAGATGTAGATTCTAAAACAGCTGTAACCTCAAAGCCTCAGCAAAATAGTTAAGCCCTTCAAGGGCAAAGCACTTCTGTTGCTAAAATGTTAAAAGGATTGACTGACACGGATACTACCAATTTTACATGAAACTAAATAAAAGCTTTTCTTTGCGTATATTATATGAAACAAAAGTTAATTCATAATTTCTGGTGTGAATGTAGCATTTGGGAATTAAAATTAAGTGGTATATAACATATACCGGTGCCCTTCAAAGGGTTAAATTGGTACCTCATGTTACTTATAGTGATTGCCCTAATAAAAGGCTTGTACTGGTCCTGGAATTTCAAGACAATGAAATTCTTTGATACCAGTATTTTCTCATAGAAAATTTCTTTTTAAATAAGGCAACATTTAGCGATTTTTTTTTTAACTTCGCTTCTTTTTTTTCATAAAAAAATATTGATATTTGATTTGGAAAACATGGAAAACTAACGGTACTCTCACGAACCCTGTAATAGTTTTAAAAACTATATTATGAATAAATTGATTCATAAAATCACCTCAATAAACTAAAATAAGCTGTTAAAAATATGAAAAACTTTCCGTCATTTATATATTTTTAAGAGTTAATTGCTTATTGTAACATTTTAAAATACGAATTTTCAATATGATTACAGAGAAGGAAAGAAAATGTCATTGGAAAGTAATTATTTACAATATACATTATCCGGGTTTTGTATTCATTAATAGATCTTTATTTTTTTATTTGATATGTCAAAAAATTGAAAGTTAAAGATTTAGAAGAAAGAACATCACTTGCACAAATGTAAAAATTCTAGGAAAACAATGTAGCTAAGTTAAGATACTTTTTTTATAGGAAATATCTTAGCGAAAGAATCTAAGATAAATAATGAGTTGCATTGTTAGGTGAAGTATGAAAGAATTCCTTTTTTGTATGGTTAAAGATTTATTGAAGTTGAACTAGTTTCGGGATGAATTTAAAAGGAAATGTGGTCGACAGAAAAAAAGGAATGAATTCCACAGAAATACATTGAATGACGTGTTGGAAACATTTTCTTTTTACAAAGATAATGCTAGTTCTACATGATTATCAATGAGAAAAGCATACAAAATGCAGAAGATAAATCAAAACTATAATATATTGTTTGACATGTTTTGTATAAATGTGTGTAAATGTACAACTACGTATAAGTACTTATACATTAAAAAATTACTAAGTTAAAATCTTGCTTTTACTCTTGAATTAATATGTGTTTAAAAATGAGCATATATGAGCTGAATTGTTAGAAAATACCATTTTACTCACTATAGTTATTTTTTTTTCTTTAAATATTCAAAAGATGAAGCGAATAACAAAATATTAAACGGAATTTACTATGTGTATTAGAAGTTTTTCTGTAGCTAATTTTGTGAGAAATATATGAGGACATGATTTTCAAAATTCTTATCCATAATTTAAAAGTCGAATTTTCTTTATTAATTTATTCTGTTAAGGAAATCTGCATTAAAAACACTAAAATCTACGATATAACTAGTTTTATCGTCTACTTCTGGCATTCTGGCTTTCATTGCAAATCTTGGTTTGCATTAAAAGCCAACGGACGCAGTCAGAGGTTTTTGGAAATTTCTGAAAATTTGATTTTCTGGATGTGGCGAGTTTTGAAATTTACACCCTCATATAATCAATAATTGAAAAAAAATCTATGTTTAGATTTATACGCGTATAAACATATATTTAATAAACATTTTTATAATATGGTTTAACACATGACATACATAATGCATAACACATAAAACATAACACACGTAACACATAACACATGACATAAAAGAAAGTTTAATTGAACAGCAAACTAAACTATTTCACAGTATAAAGTCTTTCTAAAGAGAGTCGTATCATATTTTCTTCAAAATTGCACAGTAATTTTATTAAATGAAAAAATAATTTGCACTGAAAAATAAACAAGAAGATTTACAATTTGAATGTACATTGAATATTAAAATTATCCAAATTAAATAGAAAATTTGTTATTATATGTTGATGAAAATTTTACTTTGAAAAAAAAATTAAATGTTTCTCTGATTTTGGTATATTTTTCACATATATTATCACGAAATAAGATACAAAAAGTATATACGAGAAGTTAAAGCACGTGTGAAGGTGAGAAACTCCTGGTGATAGACTTTCTAACATAGAAAGTAGTTTGTGAAGTTACTGACTGTAACCTAATTACGAAGCTACTTGAGAATACTTGGATGCTTGTTCGGCGGAAAGGGACAAAAGTGGCCGGACGTAACTCTCCAGGGAAGTGGCCACTAATCAATTTGATCTCCACTTTCGTTGAAGTAGGGGAAAAATATTCTTTTTTTTGTTCCACGTGTTAATATGGCTTATAGAGTGACGTGCCTGTGAGTTCAGTTTCATTTCATTCACACATACATTTTTTTACAAAAATAATTAGAAAACTTCGCTAGCATATCAGGAAAAAGTAGCAAATAAAGTAGAAAAAAATATTTAACGCGGCGGAATTCGTGCATTCACAGGTATGAATGATTTTACTTTGTTCCTAATAATAGCGAATACTAATCCTCCCCTTATTTAATCGGAGGCAATCCTTACAAAATCTGTGAAAATATAAATTGAAGATTACTAAAAAAAAGTATTGAAAGTGGAATATATATATATATATATTCACTCAGGGGATATCAAACACGATAGGCGACATTTCGGATTAAAAAAATATTCTGTTGGATCCTCAAAAATATCATGACACAAGCTGTGCAAAATATCATGACACAAGTTTTTAATCATCTCAATTTCCGAATAGTATCTTAAAACTATCAAAATGTATAATTTTTCTTCATGAATTATCAATAGTATTTAGGGTTAATGTTATAGCTGCCAACATTTACGCTTTTCTCATGCCACTAAAATTTTATAAAGAAGATTTTATAATTTAATCATCAGCATGTCATAATTATACAAAGTGCGTCACTCTACCAAAAATTACGTCAAATGTGGCACAGGAATTATGTTAAATTTCGATTACAATATTTTAGCCGAACGGACAAGTGAGGCAAGTTAAACAAAAGTTTTTAATAAAAAATATAATTTTAGAACAACAATTAATTGCAATTTATCCTATGTATTTTTGTTCATTAATCACTCGCATCGGTGAATTTAATGGGCAGAAAAGGATATATAAAAAAATTTGCAGATTGTTTTAGTTCCACCAGTTTTTTTAACTAATGTAGCTTTCTTCAATTTTACATCATTTTACTAAAATTTAATAAGGTGAATATTTCTACTTCCAAAATATGGTGGCAATCAAACAATCTGAATTTTAAATAAAAAAGAATACTGCCCAGTTAAACTGATGGCATTGAGCTCACAGGCTACAAATACTAATTGTACATTAAAGCCTTATATTTTCAAGGGTTAATTCCGTTCGAAAAAAAAATTAAGAAGGGGAAACAGCTCTCCCCTTTCCTCTTTTTTTATACTTAATCATTGAACCTCCTATACTATCAAAGACATGCTTTATCATATAAAAAATCTATATCCAAAATTCAGAGCAAATTAGATAATTCTTAATAAAAACCCATTTAGCATTTATATAATTTAAAAGGAGTTATCCCCTTCTTTTATACTTAACCATTAAACTTCCAAAACGATTCAGAGATTTGAACGAAATCTGAAAATTCTGCTTGAAAAATCTATTTATATAAATTAAGAGGGGGGGGAGGCATTAGAACCCCTGTTGCCCCT
This sequence comes from Maratus speculifer, assembly GCA_964019185.1. Classification (NCBI taxonomy): domain Eukaryota; kingdom Metazoa; phylum Arthropoda; class Arachnida; order Araneae; family Salticidae; genus Maratus; species Maratus speculifer. Next base: position 273,991,212 of record OZ025299.1, read on the forward strand.
ATTTATACTTATTCAATGAACACCTAATAGCAGTCACGGAATCGCCTCATCAGAATGATCCTAATCTAAATTTTGAACGAAAACTTAATTCTGCATGAAAATCCCATTTATATCAACTAACGGGGGGGGGCATTAGAACCCCTGTTCCCCCTATTTATACTTATTCAATGAACACCTAATAACAGCCACGGAATCGCCTCATCAGAATGATCCTAATCTAAATTTTGAACGAAAACTTAATTCTGCATGAAAATCCCATTTATATCAACTAACGGGGGGGGGGATTAGAACCCCTGTTCCCCCTATTTATACTTATTCAATGAACACCTAATAACAGTCACGGAATCGCCTCATCAGAATGATCCTAATCTAAATTTTGAAAACTTAATTCTGCATGAAAATCCCATTTATATCAACTAACGGGGGGCATGAGCCCCCCGTTCCCCCTCTTATACATATCGAATGAACTCCAAAAACTAATCAGGGAAGCGCCTTATCAGGATATACCTATATATAAAAATTTCAAGTGGATCCGATATTTTTATCATGAGTTATCGCGTTACGCACATACGCACATACATACAGAACGGACGGGCACATAAGCTCTCAGGCTATGATAGCCTGTGAGCTAATAAACTGATGGCATTGAGCTCACAGGCTACAAATACTAATTGTACATTAAAGCCTTATATTTTCAAGGGTTAATTCCGTTCGAAAAAAAAATTAAGAAGGGGAAACAGCTCTCCCCTTTCCTCTTTTTTTATACTTAATCATTGAACCTCCTATACTATCAAAGACATGCTTTATCATATAAAAAATCTATATCCAAAATTCAGAGCAAATTAGATAATTCTTAATAAAAACCCATTTAGCATTTATATAATTTAAAAGGAGTTATCCCCTTCTTTTATACTTAACCATTAAACTTCCAAAACGATTCAGAGATTTGAACGAAATCTGAAAATTCTGCTTGAAAAATCTATTTATATAAATTAAGAGGGGGGGGAGGCATTAGAACCCCTGTTGCCCCTATTTATACTTATTCAATGAACACCTAATAGCAGTCACGGAATCGCCTCATCAGAATGATCCTAATCTAAATTTTGAACGAAAACTTAATTCTGCATGAAAATCCCATTTATATCAACTAACGGGGGGGGGGCATTAGAACCCCTGTTCCCCCTATTTATACTTATTCAATGAACACCTAATAACAGCCACGGAATCGCCTCATCAGAATGATCCTAATCTAAATTTTGAACGAAAACTTAATTCTGCATGAAAATCCCATTTATATCAACTAACGGGGGGGGGGGGATTAGAACCCCTGTTCCCCCTATTTATACTTATTCAATGAACACCTAATAACAGTCACGGAATCGCCTCATCAGAATGATCCTAATCTAAATTTTGAAAACTTAATTCTGCATGAAAATCCCATTTATATCAACTAACGGGGGGCATGAGCCCCCCGTTCCCCCTCTTATACATATCGAATGAACTCCAAAAACTAATCAGGGAAGCGCCTTATCAGGATATACCTATATACAAAATTTCAAGTGGATCCGATATTTTTATCATGAGTTATCGCGTTACGCACATACGCACATACATACAGAACGGACGGGCACATAAGCTCTCAGGCTATGATAGCCTGTGAGCTAAAAAGGAGTAGTCTATGCTTATTGGTCACAACGCGTATGGGGTTTATAAAGGTGTACCGTAATTTCACGCCTCATATAACTCGAATTCTCCCCCCCCCCCTCCAGAATTTATTTTAAATAAAATTTGACTTACTTATGCTTAGTACTTATTTAACCCTTTTTTCAAAAATATTTCCGGTTTGATAAAGACTAAGCAGCGTATAAGAGAGAAATTACGGTAGCTATATTTGTAACATTTCAACATTTTAGATTATTCATCAAAATATTGTTCACTGCCCAGTTATTTTTAGAAAAAATCTGAAATGTACCTTACGACCATGGAAACTATTAACAAAGAAGAACTGACATAGTCTTCGAATGGTGAAGCTTCAACTGTAACCGCTTTCTGAAAGGGTTCATTACTACCGCAGTAAACTTCCACCAATAAACTTATGTAGTAATATTTCCCTTATCTAAAAGTGTGATTATTAGAAAAGTTGCACCAAAAGCAATGACAAATCTGGTATTTATTTTTACCAGTGGAAGTTTACTTTGATAGTAATAGTTGTGCTATATTGTGTCAACCAAGACAAATTTCTGTCAATGCCTTTAACCCATTAGTGCCCAGCGTCCTATTTTTGGGACAGTTTCAAAAAATTCAAGTAAGCTCCTTTCACACCAGTAAAAACGAGGATATTAAATACTTTCTTTCTCGAGAAGAACTCTTCGATAAATTAAGATAAAAGTTACTCTTGCTTTAAAAGTGGTGGGAAAATGCAAAATTTGAATTTTAACGAAGAAAATAATTCATGCGCTAATGGGTTAAAAAGATTATAATGCCTTACCAAACTGAAACTAGTAAAAAGAAATAGAAAATTTTAAGCACTTTGGTGACAGAAATTTCCTATCGATAAAGTGTTCGAAATAAGATAAAATTTTCTATTAAAGTTTATTGGTGGAAGCTTTCACCTGCACTAATCAGAAGCTGCTGTTTCGATTAAAAATGCACTTACTTCACTGGCAACTGCTACTCAAAACACTCTACACTATTATTTTATGACAATCAAACTGATTGGTAAACTTATCATATAAATATAGTGAATATTTCCAACTGAGCGAAAAATTGACCAGGCCTGGAATCGAACCCAGATCCTTGGCTTACAAGGCCAATGCTTTACCGTTTAAGCTAACTGGGTGACAATCGACGGGCATTTTTCGCTCAGATAACCTTATTGGTCATAACATCTGGTCTGTCATTTAGACAGCACGAGAGAATAAACCGCAGGTTAAGAAACTCCATGTAACGATGTAAACGCAGATAATACGTAAGAATAATGCTGGTACTTCAACTGACAGTGCGTCATTATCATGTAAATCTATCCAATATGAAAACAGGGCTGCTAGTTGGCTATTTTTTCTTAAATTCGGATTTCTTGTTGGAACCACTTTTTTGAAAAATTAAAATTCGCCTTATTTAAATCTATTTAATGACGCATTATTTAGAAGGGAAACAATGCGAATTGCTCCATCTCAGAAAGGTGCTGCCAATCAAGAAATCTGAATTTCACTGGCAAGACTGATTTTATACTAAATTGTTTGATATGGTATCAACGAGTGTAGGAATTCTGTTACAGTAACAGAGTTTCTTAGTCTTTTTGTGGCAAATTGATTGTAATATGTATATGTATAATAATAATTAAAAAATTCTCCTTAATCCTAAGTTAATTACTTCCAAATTCTTTTAACATTGAACTTTTTCCTTTCTTTTTATAATATTTTAAAATATTATGTTTGATTCCATACCTTTTATCAATCCTTTTTATTTTATTTTTTAATTCTAAAAAAGCATTAATCTTTCAAAACAATTCTTTTTTTAAAAAAGAAAATCCCATTACTTATTAATTGTATTTTTTGAATAATATTTGTTTGTTTATTCTCTCAAATGTTCGAATACGCAAAAATCCATTCGATCGTTTTTGTTTAATTTGGGTTTCCAGAGGAATAACACACGAACATCTGACGTTTGTGTCAGCGGTTTAAATTTCATTGGTTAAAAGTAAATTATCAAAATTTAATTGGTAAATTAGGAGTTTGTCGTGAAATCCCTTTTTCCCTACGCTGATAACTTTTATAAAGGATTATGTTGGCTTTGGAATCAGAGTCAGTTCATTTTTAGTTTAGTTTTTGTGTCTGTCTTCGATTTTTTAATTGTCACTTGGTGAAATATGATGTTTATAGGGTGAATCGCTATTGCGATAACATCATTCTGTTATTATAGCGGTATCTTATAGTAATACCAAGTTTAAATTGGAATTATTAGTGGAATTGTGACAATGCTTTGAACACCAATAAAGTTTTCTTTTTCAAGAAAGGACTTTGTTTGATGTCTCATGTCTAGATCTGATCCGTGTTTAAGTGCGAAATACCCAAAGATTTCCATTCAGTGAATTGATATCTTAATCTACACCGCTGCAAGATATAAAATGTTCTTGGTAATTTATTAATTGGAGCAAAATTTTTCAAATATACATATATGTATATATAGTCAGGGGTTCAAAAATCTAGGCGCCAGCAGGAGCAGGCAGTTTCTCACCACAAAATTTATTTCGTTTTTCTTCATCTAATATTTCGTGTAAAATTCCTGCTAGAATGCTATTAAATTTTGAGTGATGAAACTTTAAAATTTTAGTGGTGAGAGACTACCCTCTGGCGCCTAGATTTTTGCACCCCTGTTTGTAGTACAGAATTTATTGTTGTCACCTTAATATTCCTTGAGGCTAAATGATCATCAAAATATATGCGTTTATTCCCTTAATCCTTACTCCATGTTCACTGCTTTCATTCAGAATTGTTTCATTCTCATCAGTATTATAAAATAGTACAATTGTCTTTATTCTAGTATCATTTTATTTGTCTTTAAATAAGGTGAAAATAAAATAGTGTATTGTCTTTATTCTGGTATAATTTTGCTTGCCATTAAATATTGTGATTTTTTTAAGTGATGGCAATAATCAATCGGAATTTTTAAATCGTATTTTAATGTGATAGTTAAAGGATTGATTGATTCCCTATCTTGCCCTACGTCGTACGGGCAACATGATTTTGTCAATCTTGATTTGCTCGTACCACGTACGGGCATCGATACGCCAATCATAATTTATTATTCTCACCAGTAAAAATTTATTGTAAATTTTGCATTACTTAATCCAAGCATTCTTCTGAAACTAGGCAAAAACGTCTATTTTAAAACACTTATGATGAAAGATTAAAAACTCTGTAAAAGGTATGAAAAAATAGACATTATTTGAAAGTTTTTTTCAACTATATTGATTAGTTAAATGGTTAAATATGTTCTTTGAATTTCCGAATATGATAAACAAATTGTCGAACATTTCTCTAAATGTACCCTGAATAGTCTCAAATTTAAAGCGTTTGGTGAATTTTGTTCACATGATTTACAGAATGGCAGAAAAAAAAGGTTTGCATTAACGTCTAAAAGCGTAAAATTATTAAAATATATTTCCACATTTAAGCACTTAAATTTGTTTTACTATGTTATTAAATTTTGTAGAATAATTATTAAAAAAATATCATAAACTGTTTTCCCTAAAAAGTTGAACTGTGCTATCTACGAATGATAAATTCTGTAAAAGTGTTTTTTGCACTTTCTAGTTAAATTAAAATACTTTATGAAAAAAAGTACCGTAATGTTTGGCGTACGATTCGTGGATCAAACAGTTACAATTGGCCTCAGAAATTCCATTTCATAAAATATAAGTTGCTGAATCGAAGTAAGTTTTTGACGTCAGTTACTGAAAAAAAATTTGATGTCCAAATATGATTGGACCGCAAATTATGCGCCGAAATTACGGAAAATAATTAAAAAAATGTGTAGATCGTATATAATACTGCTCAAATGATTATATGTTTATTTTTTTTTTGTCAGATATCACCTTTTTTAGTGAGATAATAAAATATAATTAAAGTATTAATTTTCTTAATTATTGATATGTGTAGAAATTAAAAAATCCTACAAAAATAATTAAATAAAAAAGAAAAATATTTTAAAATTCACATAAAAGAAACGAGAAAAATAAAACAAATTGAAATTATAAGCAGTCTTTATTTTAATTCAATAACAGTCAATTGCATTAAAGAACCTGTTCTTTTGCGAATTTTTCACCAGTCAATTTATTGAAAAACGGATAAAACGATTACCCATCATGCTTTAGGCATATCTCAGAGCATTGTCGACTTGTTATGATAAATGTGAACAAACAAATCATCTAATATTTTAATGATTTCAATAATTTACTTTTCTTATTGTAGTAAATTTGAATAATTAAATTTTGCCTTTTTGTGTGATTACACTTGTAAATCACTGTCCCTGTTGAAATATTCTTTAAGCAGCGACACCAGTTTGAGAGTTAAAAATTTAATACCTTGGGGATTTTACTGGGTCGTCCGTAAAGTCGTCCGTTCGGAAAAAAAATTCATATTGAAAAATTCTATCATTTAATTATGTATTTCCCCTCCCCCAAACATCTAAGGTTTAGTAATTAATGAGCAGAATTTTTCGGTACGAATTTACTTTCGCAAACGGACACGACTTTCCGAATGACCCAATTCATGGGTTTCATTAACAATCGAAACTGCTAAAGGAATGGTTTGAGGACTACAATATATTAAGTTACATTACTTCGTAATATTTGCATACAAAAAAAATCCCATTTCTTCCTCAAAATACATGAACAAGGGTTTTTTTAAAATGTAGCGTCAGTTTGCAGATTGAAGAAGGATTCTGAAACGTCAAAATACAAAACAAAAATGTTATTACATTTAATTTTCAGTGAATTGGTTTTTTGGTGACGTATGGATTTTTTCAAAATGTAATCAATTATGAAAATAGCTGCATAATAAAAAGAGAATAAAAAGAGAATTTGCTTTGAACCACAAAAAATATCTTGCAACAGTTGCATAAATGAAAATATTTGAATTTCTATGTGGTGGCACAAATAATTTATTTCTGAACTTTTGAAGTAAAATTTATGGAAAATTGGTCCAATGGTTTTGGAGGATGGATTGTTTTAGAAACGGAAAAGTAAAAGAAAGGAAGCTGCTATGGGAAAATGGATTTTTTACTGAAATAATTGCATGAAAATTTATTAAGTATATCTAATTTAGGGTCTGTGAGTTATTTATGACGGCCGATTATGTACACGATAAATATAGGCCCGACAGGGCCTTTCTAAGGGAACATAACTCATAGTTACGCATTGTGATCCAAGATTCGAAGAAAAACATGGAAAACTCCAAACGATTAGTCTGACAGGTGTGACTAGATTCAGTACCTCTCTTTTACCAGCTTTCAGAGCAAAACCTCTCCGCCACTGGTGGTAATGCAGTGCCGTAACCAGGGGAGTGGGGGGAAATTTATGGTTACTAATATTATAAAATTTTGTTCTCTTTCATTCGTAGCAGTAAAATTTCTGGTTAGATAAAGCGAACAGAGCTTTCGAAAATTGCCGGTATTCAGAGCATTTGGGTACAAAACCTTGGTTAAGCTACTGCGTTATGTGTCATTAAAAAAGTCTTTTTATATAAAGCCTATAGAATAAGGTTTTTGACCGCTTGACCAATTTTACCTGCGATAGGCAGCCGCAGGTTTCTTCTTTCAACTTTTGTAAAAATTCGACTTTAAAAAAATCATTTCTGGTCTAATTTCCAGACACAATGATATCAGAAAATTCCAAAATGATATTCTTCGATACTTTTAAATTTTCAAAGTGCCCCCCCCCCTTTTACTCCTCTTAAAAAGTCATGAGCAGGTTGTAAAATATGGATTACTAAATACAGAAAAAAATGAAAATTGAAATGGCCTGTAAGAATAAAATCACCAGTTTCTTAAATAAAAACATAAAAATTACGGGATGCTAACAAAGTATAATCTTTAGTTTAAAAAAGCTTATGAATCAATGTTTCAAAAGAACTATTTTGAAGACATGTTTCGAGATTGAATCAAGAGTCATATTGTATATATTTGCGATATAAAGTGTTTAAATCTTGAAATTAAATTGCGAAATAAAGTGTTAGATGCCGTTGGTGTTGTGTTGACGAAGGAATTCGTATGCTTAATTTAATTATCATGGTACCACTTTTTTGCGTTAATAATATTGCCTTTTTCAATATTAGAAACTACGATCATGAATGAAATCGAAGATTATGTTTGAAAATTTGTTGTAAAAACATCTACAAGACACTTTAATATCACTATGTTATCATTTCGGTGCTTAAAGTTTTAATGCAGCTCATTTATCTCATTTAATTTTCGTATTTATTGTTCATTCTTATTCTTCTAAAATATATTTATATAAGTTATAAAAAGATGGATGCAGCAGCATGGAACTATTTAATTCTTTCGTTCAAGAGCTATTAGCGGATGTATGTCTCTACGTCTCTAGCCACCAGTGTTTCCTTATCTAACTGATTTTTTTAAAAATATTTTGTATTTACACCCCAACAATTTAACTGACAATTTTCTTTTACAATATCTATGGAAAATCAATGATCGTGTAAAGCAAAAATAAAGGTTATAACTTGCTGGTGACAATTCGTAATTTCTAATTTAAAAAAAATAGTCAGATATCAAGATTGCGCTGCTTACGCCATTGTAAAAAATGACTAAACTAACACAGCGTACGTCACAAAGTTCAAGAGTTTAATAAAAAGGAACTGACATATCTTTAAAATAGTAATGCTTCAATCGTAATCGCTTTCGCTAATGTTGATTACCGGCAACTTTCACGAGTAACGTTAATTAGAAGCTTTCTCATTATTTAAATGCCTTAAAATGGCAAAAATTCATTTACGAATTACAGGGCTCCCAAATAGTCCGCGAACTGAACAACAGAATTTTTTTAGAGAAATTTTCTTTTTAGATTTTTCTTGCGAATTGTCCCGAAACCGCCTTTGGAAGTTGATTCTAGCTCAAACATATCATGAAATTTTCTGTTAAAAAATACTGATGTTCAGTTCGCGGACCATTTGGGAGCCCTGGAATTATGATAAAAACAGATTTTAAATTTTGCTGGGGGAAATTTACGTCGGCGGAAATCATCCTTTGTTTTTCCGTCATATTGTGAAAACTTAGAGAACCGCTTTTACTGAAAAATATAATTCCTAGTCAAACTTCCACCAAAAAAAAACAAAAAACAAATTATATATTGAAACATATTTATAAGAAAACATTGTCATGAAAAAGCTGCTAAAATAAAAGAAGATTTTTCTATTTAAAATTTATGGGTAGAAATTTTTCTGTAGTCAGAAACTCTTGTGACAACCTCCTCAGCTACTTCTCTCGCAATTCGCAGACAAGTACATCATATGGTTTCTCTTCATATATTCTGGCCATGTCTTCCCGGTCTTCATTTTTGCTTATTCTGACCATAATATGGCCATACTGTAGTATTAAATTACGTTTAAATAACAGTTTTCGATAAAATGTTGGAAAGGTTGGACTGTTTGCTGGAAATTTTTAACAGTGAGGAGCTGTCACTTTTTATCCTCCATTATTTCCAAACAATGATCTTCGTTAAAGATTTCTAAAAAAAAATTGCAATAAAAATTTAACTAAAGAGGATTTTTACAATATTTGCAATATAGATCGAAAATTAAAAGGAAAGTTTGAATGAAATAGTGATGGCTTCATGATGGTTTCATTCATAAAATTTATAGAGAAAAGATCACATATATAAATTGTTTAAGTTATTTTTACTGATAATATTAAAACAGTTACAGCTTTACATCTATTTAACATTGCAACATTTGTTAATATATTGTAGCTAACTATTAAAAAGTTCTAAAATAATAAAATTTGACTAAGATCAAAATGCACGATAAGAAAGTTAGATATTTTAAACCGAAGAATCTATTATTTAACAAAGAACAAACCCAAGCAGCAAATAATCCCCGTCCGAACATATGCCAAAAGCACTTCATTCGACTGCTTTTCGTCCAGCCAATCTCTTTTATTGGTGTCGGCAGTATGGGCTTTTTGGCCGCTCGACTGATCACCTTAGATCCTCGTACCCCGGCTACTTTTTTAATCCCGCGCGTAGCTTTCTTCCACTATTTTGTTATCCACTGATAACGTGCCGAGTATGTTACGACATTCTATGACGTTTTGCCGACTGCCCAGTGATATCATGTGTAAGGGTTTTTAAATGAATTTTTGTGTACCTCAAATCGTGTAAAAAATAGTAATTGAAAGCAAGAAAGTTCATTTTAGTTCAAAGAATAAATATTGCTAATTGGAATTATTTTTTCAAATAAAATGCAAAAATATTTACATGTCGGTTATATAACTGATTAGAAAGTTTAAAAAAATCACTTTGTTTAAAATTTAAATATGGCTGTTAAAAACGCTTCCTATTGAAATTAAATAATAAATAAATAAAATAATAATACATAAATAAAATAATAATATAATAATAATAATAATATAAAATAATAAATAAATAATTAGAATTAAATTCCAAAATACAATTAATTTTCAATGGTAAGAAGAAAATCAATTTGTTTTTTACAGTAAATTTACATTCTTATCTATTAGTTATATATACTATTATTGTATAAATATTTTTGCATCTTACAAAGAAAAATTAATTGTAATCAAAATTGCAATTTCAATTGTATGCGATTTTAACTGTAATATCATTTAACGGCAAAGTTTAGACTAATAAGAATCGCAAATAATTAGAACTACAACTTAAATTACAATTAAGTTTTCTTCGTGCGATACAAAAATATGTATACTTTAATAATATATGTATAATAAAAATAACTTTTATCTAAAAAAAAAATTATTTTCTTCTTACAATAGAAACGTAATTGCATTTTGAAATTTAATTGCAATTAATTATAATTTTAATAGGAAACTACTTTAAAAGCAATATTTAAATTTTAAACGCAACATTTTTTTTAGTTATATAATTGACATATAAATACTTTTGCATTTTATTTGTAAAAATAATCCAGATTAGCATTATTTATTCTTTGAATTAAAACGAGCTTTCTAACTTTCAAATATTATTTTTTCACCTGACAAATTTAATATGTGTATATTTATATATACTTAACTAAATAATTAATTTAATAAATACTTTGTTCAATCTTTTTCCTAGGAAAAAAAAAAAAGCTTAAAATTACAGTTTTTAGCATTTGGAGAAAAAGAAAATTATTTAATTCTCTGTTTTTCAATTTAAAAATAAAATTTAAAAAAAAAATTTCAAAAATTTCAAAATGATTTATTTATAATCAAAAACATATATTTATATTAAATAGTTTGTAGTTTTATATTCTAGATATTCTTTTATATTTATGTAATTTTTTTTAAACATCGGAAGTCTTTTTGTTCAACAAATATATCAGATTAGTTTATCTAATTCAATCACTATTTCATGTTCTACTTAAGAAGAAGAAAAAGAAAAGAAAGAATAAAAATAAGATTGTCTTTAGAAAATATTAGATTTCTAATACAGTCTTATATCACTTTATTGTAGAGAATCTGCACACTTTTTGCAGATTAAGGTTTATTGATTTGCGCAAAACGAATTTATTCTCACCAAAAAACAATTTTCCGGATGTAAATTTTCACCCCTGGTTCCTTCGTCTGCTTGTTTAAAAATGGGGTCTGTTCTGTCCTTGAAACGTGCAAACTGTAGTTAGGGGGGGTAGGAGATAAAGATCGAGAAGCATATTGGTGTGTTCATCTCACGTGATACATTTCACTGAAGGGGGTAGAATTACCGGCAAGGCCAAATGAGGATATTACAGGGGAATTGGGGGGGGGGAATGTTCGCTACCAAGTAAGATGGTTCAATTTCCGTCCAACTGGATAATCGGCAGACGGAATACTTCGACTATATGCCAAATAATTTATTTTTAACATTATTTCGATTGCCAGCCGAACTTTGCATCTGACATATATAGGTTTAAAAAGAGAGCGATCGCTTTCTATTGTCGGGATGATATCGTATCAATCTCTCTATATGACTACCGTGCATTTACCAACGATTCTTGTAAAAGGCCGAATTTTAGCCGATGTCTCTTGCTGTTGGGGAAAGTATACAATAACCACTTCCAAGTTTCCCACTATTCTTAAACCTTTCAGAGGCAAGGAACTTACATTCGCAAAATAGTAAAATGAGTGAATGACACCAGAAATTACAAAAAAAAAAAAAAAAAAAAAAAAAAAAAAAAAAAAAAAAAAAACATTTGTTCACTTAATAAACAGGAAATTTTCATTCCAGTATTCTGGTGCTAATGAAACATTTAGGAAGAAAAATTATACTGTACAAAAATGAACCCCCGTCCTATAAGTTGTTAAAAGATATTCTTTACTTATAGAAACATAGAAACCAATGCATGTTTTACAGACAAGCATGATAAGCTCAGATCAATAACACTGACATTAACTCTTTGAGGAGCAAGCAATAATGTCTCTGTATTATTGAATTCTCACCGGAAAAATTGAAAAAAAAATTATAATAAGAAAGGGCAATTTTACAAAGTTTTGCCTCCAAAGCGAAAAATATAAAATTTCGTTTAATGTTTATGGTGAGAATCTTCTTTAAATTAGGTGTGATAAAACATATCCACTGCCCCTCAAGGAGTTAAGATATGTATATATACCGTAATTTCGGGTGTATAAGCCGCAGATCAAACAATTCTTTTTCAACCCAGAATTTTTTAAGAAACAAATTTAAATAGTTAAATCACCGTAAATATTTGTCTTCAATCACTAAATAAGATTTCTGGGTCGAAAAAGAATTGTTTGATCCGCGGCTTATACACCCGAAATTACGGTAGTTTACATCTTGTAAATAATATCAAAAATTTACAAAACATTAAGTACATCAAAACATTTGACTTTAATGATATATTTAATACAATTGATATCACAGATATGTTCAGAATCATTAATTTATTATTCAAGGAATATAGGAATTCTGTTAGCATACATGTCTCTTTATCTTACTTCAAATCTTTAACCAATATATTCTTTATCATAATTATATATTATTTAATAATACAATATTTAAACAAATAGTCGGTCTTCCACAGGGTGGGATTGTATCACCAATCTGTGCTGATTGCTACTTATATTATTATGAGCGTAATACTTCTATTGTTAATTGTTTTTTTATACCGGTATCTTGATGATATAATAATTTTATATTCTAAAAAGTCATCTAACTATTATCTACCAATCAAATACCATAAAAAATTTAAAATACAGTTATAATGATATGCTTAATAATAAAATTAACTTTCTAGACCTTAAGATTACTCTTTCTGATGATAAAATTCTATTTGATATTTATGATAAACGTAATTATTTTCCTTTTAAAGTAAACCTCTTTACTCATTATAATTCTTGCCTTCATAAATCTGTATATATCAATATATTACTTAATTTTGCACATAGATTAAAAATATCCGTTCACCTAATTTTAAAATGCATAATTTAAAAACTGTTCAAGAAACTGCTATAAGATATGGTTATCCTTTACATTTGGTTAAAAAAAATAATATCTGTATAATCATTTATATAGTATTGACTGTCTATATTCTCCTCAACCAAATATTGCAAACAAAAAAATGCTAATTTATGCAGCACCATATGATGTTATTGTTAAGAACTCCTATAATCTTTAATATATAATAAGTTATTACATGATCTTAAAAATAATTAACACATTGCGTAAAAATATGTTTTAAAATAATTATAAATAATAAATAAATAAATAAATAAATAAATAAATAAAAATACAAAAATTAAAAAATGTGTATAATAGGATGGATGGGTGGGTTAGATGTTAGATTACGGAAGAGGACGGTGTTATCTGGATAATACGCAATGGTCAATTATTATATATTTAATTTAAAAAAACTTTACACATAGTTATAAAATTTATGTTTACCTAAAATTAATATGCATAAATTAAAAATTTTCAAGTTATTGAGATAAGACATGGTATCTATTGCATTTGTCTTAAAGAAATTCTTTGTAAAATATGAGAATAGAAATTATTCTTGGAAAATTCTTAGCTTTTAAATAATTTATTTTATTCCAATAATATTTCACAATAATAGATGGCAGCACCACAAGTATATAATTTAATTAATATATTAATCATATAGATGGCAGCACTAAGACTTTTTTTGTGTGTTTGTACTAGAAGTTGAAGTAGCATATTCTAGTTAAATAATTAATATAGTAATATAAATAATTGTTTAAAAATATAATACTTCTAACACTAGCAATTATTTTTTTCTAAATGTATTATGAATTTTATAGTATAATATATGATCTACTAATTTTTATAATTATTGTTACAATTTTAATTTTATTATCTGTATGACTTATACTGTGACGTTAACTGTTACAAAGTCACATGTAATTTATATCTACTTGAGATTCACTTGAACTACACACCATGCTAGGATATAGGTATAACTATGAGTTTCCCGATCCAGAGCCGAGTGGCTCCATGCGGTCCACGCTGGGAGGTCACGAGACCTCCAATGAGGAGGAACCAAGTGACGCCCGACCCCCCGACAGCGCCTGCTGCCGGCCAGGAAGACAGGCAGGGACACCAGGCCCACGACCACAGCGTCGCGGTAAGGCCGCTCACCATCCGCAGCCACCGAAACGGAACCACCCGCGCCCAACACACCGTTTGGAGCACCCATGCATGTACCGTAGCAAAAACTGCCTAAACAACCGCTGATCCGCGGACTCAGCCTTCAAGGAGGACTTTCAGGAAAGCGACTCGAATTCTCGTTACGCACAAGGGAAACCCGGAAAACCTTGTATAGTCGCTTCGTCCGAATCGCGCCTACAAGAGGCCTCGGACTCCTCTAAGCGAGTGTTGCGTTCGAGTGATCTGAGAAATCATCATGCGTTCGAAGACTTCGGGCGAGACAGCCGAGAGCTCAATTGGCCCGGCGACCAACCAGATCCAGAGTCTTTGTCAAAAGTTCGCCAACGATGTCGACGATACCTTTCATGCTATAATGATCAAAGACAAGATCGGATAGCGTTCGAGTGCGGAAGTTAGATGGGAAACACTTTTCCCTAATGGACTTCCACATGGGGGCACTCATAGACGCAATGTCTAATCGTACTAACCCCATTCCCGCAAAAGCACGCAGGGTTGCCTTTGAAAAAGCGGGCCTGATGGTCCCCAAAGGCACCATGTCCCGTTAGAACATGGTTGAGGAAGAAATCGCCCTGAATTCTCCGAGTGGAGACTTTCGGGAAGATCTCATACGTCGACCGGCCGCACAGTGGGGCAAATTCCCGAAAAGCTGGCCAAAATATGAAAATGTTATTCAAATTGTACGAAAATACGTATACAGGTGTTTTTGAGGATGCTAAGTAAGAACATAAAATTAAAATTGAAAAAAAAATGGCGGATAGAATATGGCGCAATAAAAATTTAAATGTCTCGAAAGTTATTCAATTTATATGCAATTTCGTAAACTTTTCAGGATGCTAATTAGGATTCAAAAGTTAAATTTTAAAAATAAATAAATAAATAAAATTACAAATTAAGAGTAAAAACAATAAAATTTAAATAAAATTTAAAATTTCGAGGTAAACTTAAAAGGGAATTTTCAAAAAACCAAGACATATTTAAACGAAATTTAAGTACGTTAATGGAAAGTAAAACATTAGACTATTTATATTATTAAAATAAAAACGAAAATTTATTCCAGAATCTATTACCTTTAGAATCAACTGTAGTAGAATAAAAAGATTCTTCAGAGGTCAAGGTGTCGAAATAGTTAGCAGAACTTGTTGGCGGTATTTGAAGATCCTGTGACTGTTAGGATCAATGATTTTAATTTCTTCTACGATAATTTACCTAAACTGGAAAGGAAAGAATCTGATAAAATTAAAAGACGTAAAAATATCTTTTTTTTTCTTCTCCATGATAAATCTTCTCGATGCTTTTTGATCAGTTTGTTGCATGATTCTTGAGTATCTTATGGCATTTGACAAATTGGCCGTAATGAAGAAAATGTTATTTCATTGTCATTAATAAGTAGTTTGTGTACTGAAGTAAGCATATAGAACCAGGGGTGCTGCTAAAATCTACGAGCTATATGTAAGGGAAAATTTTCGAAGTTTATCAAATAAATAACATGGCTACAAGACATTACTTATGGCGTAGAAACGTTTAATGAAATCTTCTTATATGCTCGTTTAGAAACACAAATAGTTGCGTTTTCAAAGAATCGTTGAATTGTATTTCCATCATTTGTGCTTCCAAATCTGGGATTTAGTTTCTCGACCAGAAGTCTTGATTGTAAACGAAATATTTTTTGCATATTTTATTTTGCAATTTCAGTGTTCTTCATTCCATGCAGAGTACGAGCTTTTCATTTTTTCTATCCAGTTGTCTTCCAGGTGTAAGACCTCTCTAAACATCTTTGCATGTAACTTAGATATTCTGAATTCTAAATTATCTCAATCCACTTTTAATAAAAAATGTCAGATCGGTAAGATGCTGTTCTGATGCTGTCTGACATAGGTAGCAACTTTGTGTGTATTACACTAATTCGTTTTTAACGACTTTTTCTTCTGTATCAATGATTGTATTAAACGAAATAAGTTTATTCTGCGAGTATTTAATGCAATCCCATTTATTGACAGTTGCTTCCGTATTTCTTGAAAAAGAAAAATGGATCTTGATTGGCCCGATAAAATCAGTGAAATGAAGATCTCGATATTTTCAAATTGACGATTCATGAATTATTCGCAATATTTATATATTCTAGTAGCACGGAAGAAAAGAAAATTATATTAGACATAATGCCATCTTCATAGCTAAATATTTGTTTAAATGTACTCAGAATAGATGTGCCATCACATCCTCACTTGCAAATCAAATCCAAATTACTAACATAAGCAAAAGTGATATTCATAATGATTTTTACTCGCATTAATGAAATACGCTCAGTAGATTGATCTAGCAAATATAGCCATTGACAAAATAATTCTTCTAATTATAATAGAACAAACAAAATTACTACCTATAAAGATAAGAATATGTTATTCTACCGGATCAGTAATAGAGAATTATTTTCATTTTTTCATTACTAAGCTTAGTTATCAAATTAATGTAATCTTATGATTATAGTACTTATTTACAATATAATAGGAAATAAACTATTATAAAAATGAATAATTCAAAAATTTGAAAAATATTTATCAGCTAAATTATGTGAAAAGTAGTCAGTTTCAAAATTTTTGAGGCGGCCGAAAAAGCGGCATTTTTACTTGCGGTTACTAAAATATGCGTGAAATGCAGAAAGGCAGTTTTTGTCAGCTGGTTTTTTATGAATTACTAGACAATAGCCCAAGTTATTATTTCCATTAAATTTCGTTGCGAAACACTGTGGAACATTTAAACTTTTTGATGTTTAAAAGTAAAAAAAGTAACTTTTTCTAAAATTTTTTTATCAAAAATGACAATGAATTTATTAATTTTTACGGGCTTAATATAAATTTTGTAATACATGCAAATAAAGTAAATACTATCATAGTGTGAATCCATTTCAAATCATTAAAATCGGATAATATTATAAAATATAGCACACGTTTAGAGGAGCTGTTGTTTTGCTGTTTTTGTTTGCTCTAAATGATACTCCTTCAAGCATCATTTTTGAAATGATGCTGCTTGTAACGGAAAAGCAAAAATCTTTTTTTTTAAATACAGATTCTGACTCTCCAAATATTATTCTAGCCAATTGTACAATCGAAATTCCCTAAATCGTAACTTCATTTTTCGACTTTTGGCCAGCTTTTTGGGTTTTTGCCCCACTGTGGGCCGTCCTCAGATCGGTCCCACCATTGCTGCCAATCCGAAAGCGCCCTGCCAAGGAGCTTCCTCTTGACCTGACGTCCTAAGAGAGGAACCAGTATGCCGACTCTCTGTCGACACGCAGCCTCCTTCGCAAGGGAATCGGCAAGCTCGTTAGAGGCGTATCCGACATGAGCCTTAATCCAGTGCGTATGGACCCTGATTCCTGTATTTGCAACCAAGTTTCTAATCTCAGCTACTGCTTTGTGCCGAGGCACCAAATAGTAAAGCGCTTGAAGCGCCGATCTCGAATCCGAGTAGATATCGAGCTCATTGAGACCCCTACGAAGGGCGTCCGCAATCGCTTCCTTGATCGCATGGACCTCGGCCGCGAAGACAGTCGACCCATCAGAGAGGCGGAACCTTCCCTCCGCAAGAACACCATCCCTAGTGGCGAGGTGATAGGCACAGCCAACCCTCTCGTCCACCAGCTTGGAACCGTCCGTATAATATGTACACGGAGATTTTCGGCTGAGTTCCGGCGTCCAAGGTATTCGAGCCGGATAGTTTCGTTGGGGTCGGTACTTCCAAACTTCCACGATTTCTGGCGAAAGATTTGGTCTATCAACGCTTTCGCCCCATCTCGTGAGGGCCTCGAAGTCGCGTTCGATACGAGCACGGAGGTCCAGGGGAATCACCCCAGACAAGACGTTCAACGCAGCGGTTGACACCGTACTGTAACACTTGGTGACGCACAGCAAGAGACCTCGCTGAATACTCAGCAGTCTCTGACGAAGAGCCACTTTGCTGGAGTACCAAATAGGGGCCGCATACAAGACTATGCGCTCGGCCGCCACCGAGTACACCTCCTTTCTAACATCAGGCTTAAGTCCCCACGTAGCAGTTGCCAATCTCGTGAGCTTGTACTGGACTCTGGTTGCCTTCTCTCGGACGAGGTCCAAGTGAGGCATCCAGCTGTAGTCCCTATCTATGACCACGCCTAGTTACTTGATTTGTTTGGAGAACTCAACCCTGAGTCCACCCATCCGGATGCGTAATGAGGGTTCGTAATCCATCTTTTCCTTAGGTGGTATGATAGTGTACAGGCACTTGTCGTAGCTGAACTCCAGGCTGCATCCTATCGCCCACGCCAGAATCTCTGCGAGAATCCGCTGGACGATGTCAGCGAACCTGGAGACAGCCGTAGAACGTGCAAGGATGAGTATATCGTCGGCAAAGACAAGTACGGTCCAAGCCTCCTCAATCCCAAGCCGTTTCAAAAATCTGTTGATTAGCACCAGCCACAGGACCGGCCCGAGACACGAACACTGCGGCACCCCAACATTAAAGTAATGCTCTTCTGCGTTCGAAATGACCGATCTATTCCACAGGAAAGAATCGATCAAGCCCAGGAGCTCTGAAGAAACTCCGTACTCCGCCAGGAGGCGTAGCAAGTCGTCCCGTCGAGCGCTGTTGAAGGCATTCTTGATGTCCAGGCTCACGAGACAGGTGAAATGGCCTGTTCTCTTACTCTGTGAAACGTACTTGACCACCTCATGGAGCGCATCAATGGTCGACCGGTTTCGTCTGAAACCATATTGTCTACCGTCAAGTACGCCATTGGACTCAAAGAAGCCCATTAGTCGAGTTGCGCACAGCTTGTCCAAGATCTTCCCGACGACGGGAAATAAACAGATAGGACGGTAGGAAGCGGGATCGCTCTTACTTCTACCTTCCTTCGGAATGTAGATGGCAATCGCTTGCTTCCAGTTTCTCGGAAACACAGACTCTCTAAGGCAGTGATTGAACAAGGAGAGCAACCACTGAGGGTGCCAGCGAAAGACCTCTCTGATGATTCCCAGACTGAATCCATCGTGGCCTGGAGCCTTACCGAGCGCCATCGAGTTGATGGCCAACTCTAGCTCCCCGATGTCAAACAAATTCGGGTCATCAGGCCTATCGATCGCTGTCTGCACAACCTCATCGACCTGTCTGAAGTGGTGTCTCGCAAGGGCAGCCTGGATGTCATCCCATGTGGATGCCACCAACCCATCGGGTAGCTCCAGAATAGCTGGAGCTTCAGGTCGCCACCTGCCTCTTACCACTGCACAGACCTGACCGATTTTGTCGGTTGAAAGCTTGTCCGTAAGGAATTTTCGGAACGAACGACGCTTAGCTTGCAGAATCGCTCTCTTGTACTTTGCCCGCGTACGCTTAAAGAGAGCCTCGCGTCTCTCTCTCTGAGTCGGGTCAAGCGTCCGCTAGTACAACCTCCTCAGTGCACGCACTCTAGACCTCTGAGTCTCCAACTCTGGAGTTCACCAACACGTCTCCTTGCCTGCGGCAAAACGGCACTTTCGGTGTTTTAAGCACAGATCTACCAGGACTGAATTTAAGATGTTAAACTCCCGAGTCTGGTGCGTTCGAATCATAAACGTCCAAATCTGCATTCTGCAGATCCCGGAGGAAATCGTCCCAAGCAAGGTCCTTGGGTTTCCACCGACGGCGGACTCCCCTAGGATTTCGAGCCCTTGGTCTGTCTTGGTAGGTCCATGTCATGGCGTTATGATCGCTGGTTGTCACCCCGTCTTGAACAATCCAGTCAGTTATGCGATCTGCGCATTTACGGACCAGAAGTAAGTCGATCCAGCTTTGACCCTGATGTCCATCAAAGGTCGCTACACTGTCTGGATTGTTGACGATTTCCAGATCGTGACCAAGGGCAAAGGAGATAACCTCCTCACCCCTGGCGTCTGTTGGCCTATCTCCCCAGATGTACGACTTCGCATTGAAGTCTCCGACAATCTGAACGTTGTCCTGAGGGAACTCCAGTAGCAAGTCACCCATCCGAGTGAGAATGGAACGATATCCTCAGACGGAGAGCAATAGCACGACACTATTAACACATCCTCCTCCGAAACCGTGCATCGAATCGCCACTATCTCGTCAGTATTCAAAACCACACAGTACTTCAGTCGCGAACTTATCCAAAAGGCGACTCGGCTACGCTCCGAAGACATGACTTTGGAAAAACCCTCGGGTAAGCCGACGGTCTTTCCCTCCCTCACACGCTGCTCGTTCAAGGAGATCACATCAATGCTCTGCGAGAGCACTGTCTTCCCTAATTGGTACAAAGCCGCCGTACTGCGGTTGACATTGAGGTGAAGAAACTTTGGACTATCGGCCATTGTTTCGATTCTCAGTCAAAGCCAGTTCTTTGCGGAAGATGCTACACTCCTGCGAATTCGCGGCGTAATCGGTAGGGACAGCCTCGCGCGCCAAGGTCAACGAATTGACTTTCATATAATTGAGGCACGCAGGATCACTGGTGCAATCTTTGAGAATGTGGTCCTGACTACCACACTTCCCACAACAAGTCGTGCCGTGGCAGTCTCTTGCCATGTAGCCGTATTTCCAGCACTTGTAACATTGAAGAGGACGCCGTCTGCGTCAAAAGAACAGTGCGTCCCAGCCAACGTTCAGCTTCCTAACTCGACAAAGTCGCCTGTACGACTCCGGATACAGAGAGACCACACCATTCCGGCCCTTCTTCCCCTCAAAAAACATTTGAAGGAAATTTCAGCGTTGTCTAACGCTGCATTCTGACGTTCTAGGGCTTCTATGATCCCGTCTCCCGTAGAATCCGCGCCGACGCCAAAGATTACAATCTCTGGATTGCGCCTGGTCGGTTTGGAAGCCGAGTGACTATTCACCAGGTCAGATTTCTCCACTTCCGCTACCAGCTTCTAGAGGTCCGCAGCGCTGTCCGCGAAGACAAGCACCCCTCCATTAGAGGTGTTCCGCATTCCTCTCAAAGCCAGCCCTGCTTTCATTGAATCAATCGCACTGGCTACTAACTTACGAGTGTCATCGGAAGAGACAGTATTGTCATTTGGAAGGATTCGAAGAACGTGTCTTTCCCGGTCGCGTCGAGGCACCACTGAGCCGGCCCTCTTAGCGCCAACTGCGCCGCCACTCCCAGGTCCGCTCCGGGCCGCAGGCTGAGTTCCTGCCGGTTCCACACGTCCCTTCCTCAACCGTCTCTTCCTTGTACTCTTGCGGGTGACAGTCTGCCATCCCTCTGTCGCACCACCGGCGGTTTCGAAATAGGACCTGTCCGATGGTACCATCCCCTTCGGGGTGTCATCTGGCCCTGGGGCATCCTTCTGCTTCTCAGCTTTGGACGCCCTCTTACCAGTTACAGAGCTTCAACTCCGTGAGGCTTTCCCACAGAGCAGAACAAACCAAGCTTGCTGTCGGACTATAAAATCTTCAATCCGAGATATAGATTCCCCAAAGAACGACTTCTTGGGGGCCGACAGACCCCTGACTTTGTTCAGCTCCTCGAGGATTCGCGCACCTAATGAGTGCGCTTCCTCGGTGAAGAAAGCTGAGAGGTCAACCATGTCCGGAAGGGACAGGTCAACATTTCCCAACTGATTTCCTGTTTGGCAACCTGTATCCGTCAGCTGAGGGCCGACGGTTGCCCGCTTGGATGAGTCCAAGTCATGGGCGTAGTCTGGGCTACTCGTCGTAGAGGAACGGGAAGGAGTCCCACCACTCCGCGACGGTGCCTCATCCTCTACTTCACTCGTCAGAGACATAGTGAACCACGAGAAAACACAGGCCAAAAACAAAGAACGAGAACACTCGTTTCCGTACTAAAAACGTAATCGATACAGCACAAACACACTAGTTTATTAACGCACTATTCACGATCTTACTGGGCAACTTGCCTGTCCTGATATACACTCCGAGAAATTGTACCAGGCAGTAAGAAAAATAGCAAAAAAAACTGTATCAATCACTTAGGCACCGCCCTAGGATATAGGTATGGTAAATATTTTAGTATATATATATACTCTTTTAAGAAATATTATATTATTGTGATTTTGTCATATTGTTTTTATTTTCTTCAATGAATATCTTTTTACTAATTTGTAATAGTAAATAACTTTCAACCAGTCGGGTGCATTGTGGGACGAATTACTTATTTTATCATGTCCCATAACAGAAACTGTTATGGGACTGTATTGTATGTGTATTGTATGTATTGTATGGGAAACTGTATTGGTTGTTTTTTGTTTTTCATTAAATTATGCATCCTTGACGAGTAGTTTAATAAAAAAGCCTTCTAATGTCCATTTATCTATTTATTTTTTATTATTTTAGTAACCTGCCTTCTATTTCACTTCAAATTTCAACTGTTCTCAATAATATCATTGTAAAAATACTGGTTTCATTGGTTTATTGAATCGTATTATCTGAATTACTTTGGTTGTATTTATAAAAGTATTTATATATATATATATCAATATATACACTGCTCAAAACAATTGAAGGATATTTTAAATTTTATATAAAATAAAGATATAAACGAAATTTTTTTGCCGAAAATAGAAGAAGAGAATCACAAATGCAAATTTTTCTAGTTTTCAAACTGTGGAGTATGCAAATTTTGAGTTCGACGTCAAAAACGTCGCTTCAGCGGCAGCGAATGAAGTTTGACTTTCAACTGGATAAAATAGAATGATGACAAGGATGATCGGCCTTCAGTGATTGCTTTGTTTCGATGAGTACGATGTCTCAGCGAAGTCATTTGACAGATTCAGAAGCTTGGAAAATTGTTGGTAGGTTAGAAAGGGGCCAAACTTAAGCCGAAGTAGCGCAAGCCATTGGGGTGTCACAATGTGTCATTTCCAGGATCTGGAACCGTTTTTTGGAGAGTGGATGTGCAGGCCGAAGACCAGGGCAAGGTCGTAGATGGGAAACAACGCCCAATGAAGATCGGTATTTAGCGTTAACAGCTCGGAGACACCGAAACATGAATGCTACTCTTCTCCAACAACACCTTCGCTCGGCTACAGGCACCACGATTTCAACTCAGACTGCCCGAAACCGGCTCCATGCTGTAGGTCTGTATGCTCGCCGACCGATGGTATGTGTTAGATTAACATCAAGGCATCGTCGCGACCGCAGGGAGTGGGCAACCGAGCATGTCAACTGGAGGAGAAATGAATGGAGCAATATTCTGTTTTCTGACGAGTCCCGTTTTTCTGTGCATCCGGATAATAGGCGTATTTTCATCTGGAGGGACCGTGGCAGTAGGAATAATCCTGCGTTCGTGCACGAAAGTGTCAGATTTGGCGGTGGAGGAGTGTTGGTGTATGGTGGCATCTCCATTGACGGGCGCACTGAACTCTACATCATTCGAGATGGAGCTCTGGCTGGTCGCCAATATAGGGATAAGATCCTCAGACCTATTGTAGTCCCTTACGCTGCAGCAATCGCTGCAGCAATCATTTTAATGGACGATAACGGCAGGCCACATCGTGCAAACCTGGTGGAGGATTTCCTTTTCGAGGAAGGAATCGTTCGAATGGAATGGCCAGCGTGTTCTCCAGACATGAATCCAATCGAGCACGTTTGGGACGCTCTAGGAAGACGAATATCTGGCCGCCAACAACCCCCACAAACTCTCCAAGAACTGGAAAGAGCTCTTCTGGATGAGTGGGGCAGAATACCCCAACTCGTCATTAATAGCCTTATTGAGTCCATGCCTCAAGGGTGTTCAACGTTGCTGGCCGCCCGTGGAAACCATATCCCCTACTGAAAATGATTTTCTTTGAAGAAAACACCTTTTCTTAATCTTTTTTTTCTCATATGCACAAATTGTGCGTTTTCCCTTTTGTACACAAATGCGCAATAAAATGCGTTTTTTTTTCTGCCAAACATGTGTAATTTATTCTCATATAATGTCTGTCTATGTCTGTCGACCATGTATCAATCAGCTAAAAAGTTTCGCAGATACAAAATCTACCTAAAACTGCAATATCCTTTAATTGTTTTAAGCATTTTTCAAATATTCCATATTTTTTATGTATGTCGTAGCCATAAATTAAAAAATTCTATAACAGTAATGTAAAACTGTGGCCCACCGAAAATCACCTTTTTTCGTCGATTCGAGTAAAATCACGAACGAAAGAATATAATAACAATTTCCGAGTTCACTATAGTTCCTGAAACCGTTCTTTATTTTTAGAAATCTGAGAAACCAACACCACATCTTTTGCAGACAAACTTGATATATTAACACCAATAACATTAATGGTAAAGCAAAAATAATTTTCTCTTGCATGATTGTCTTGCATGTTATTATTAATTACGGAGCCGAGAATATTTATTTAAGAATTGATAAAAATGGCTTAACTGATCAATAATTTAGAAAAAATCTTTCAAGTAATGCATTTTTTCATGCATTTTACAGAATGTTTAATCTTTTGTCACTAGTTTTTCAAAAATTTTGCCCAATTGAATCCGAAAAATGCTTGGTTTAAATACTTCAAAATTTACATTAAAAATTTACTGGTGAGAATAATAAATCATGATTGGAATATGAATGCCCTTACGTGTAACGAGTAAATTATGATTTTCAAAAATACGTTGCAAGTGTGACATATAGGAAAATCAGAGTAGTGGTTAATACACTGTAAAAATATAAACAGTACTGTTTCCAAATATCAGTGGCAGCAAAGCAAACATTGTGTCTCTAAATTCTTTAAAAAAATCTGGAAAATATATTGGTTTATTAGGTGATTTATAGCGATAAATATTCTTTTCGGAATTATAAAAACTCGGGAGATCTTTGTTCATGGTCATATTTTATTTTCGCACACTGAGAAACATTTATATTTTTTGCAGTGTATATGCTGTTATGTTAAGAGACAAGACAAGTGAGGTTATATGGCAAAAAACGTTGTAGCAGACTATAGGGATTGTAATTTCATTGTGAAGTATGAAGGAATTCAGAAGGTTTCGACCGTTATTTGGTCAAGAAAGAAAGGCAGACATGCGGAACCCTTGGGAGGAAATCACTAATGATATTATTTCTATTTTCAAGACAATATTAAGTAATAGTCTTCGACTTAGAAAAGCTTGAAATTTTATATTGCTCTTGAAATGTAAAGTTAATCGAAACCTTTTCAAAATGACAGGAAAATAAAGCTTTCGTACGATTTATTATTGTACTTTTGTATTTATTTATTTATTTTTTACATTAAATGTTATTATTATTTTATTTTTTAAGAACACAGCTACTTTAAATAATTATATAATTTGAATGTCTTAAAAACAGAAATATGCTTTAGGATTTTTTAAATTAATATAGGAATGTATAACGGTTGGCTGTCCAAAATGGTATTCAAAAGTATGAACATTTTACCTCCAAGATATACCTACCAATATATGTATAAAATCCTAATGAAACGAATTTATGAAACGATTTCACGGTAGTTTTCATAAAATATTGAACATTTGCAGCGAAATTAGTACCAATGATCCATATTAATCAGTTGAGTTAGAAAAAAAAAATTAGTCAAATATGGACTTAAAATTTATATATTTTCAGTAGTTTTCATGATATTAATTTTTTTATCATTTCAATGACATTTTCTATTAATGGCAACAAAAAGACTTCAATTTTTCGGTAAAAAAAGGCTAAAAAGGGAAAAGTAGTAGGGATTATAGTATTTATTTTTTCCCTGTCATTTAAAAAATAAAATGAAATTTATCTTTTATTTTAATCCACAATGAAGATAATAATATGAATAAATTATATTTTAAAAAAGTATCTGAATAAATAAAATCTTATTTTCATATATTCGATCTTCAGAAAACATTTTAAGATTTTATTATAGAAAACCAAAAAACTGACTGTCATTTTTATCATTAATCGTAGGTTTTTTTTTTTTTTTTTTTTTTTTTTTTTTTTTTTTTTCTTCTATAAGTTTTGAAGTGAGCATAAAACCGAAATGTTGAAATGAGAAAAGTACCTTTTTCTAATTATTTATCTGAATTCATGCACAGGGAATACTTGAATAAAATATTCCAAATTACATGATTTATGCAAACATTTTATAATAGAAAAAAAATAATAAGGATTATTGATTATTGATATCATTCATTTACTTTTTAAAAATCTTTATGATACGAATTTATAAACTCACTAATTTGGATGCGTTTAGCGAATGTATGAAATAATAATTGTTCGCAAATGAACGAAAGAGGATTAAATTTACTGATTGGTTTTATTCTTATTTTAAAGATTTTTAAAGATTTCGATCTGAAATCAATAATACAAATATGACAGTAGTCGGGATCCCTATAGATTTTTTGCTATTAACGAGACAAGATTGGCCAATCAAAAGTCTGAATTTTTCCAAACTTTTCGCTGTTTGAAGTAAACAACAAAAAGCCTAAAAAAATGAAGCCATTTGATTAGTCAATTTTATTTCGCGAATAACGAAAAATCTATCAAATCCCCGCCATTATCAGCAATAAACATTTTCTTTGCAACTATTACACCATGCAGTACAGACATGCTAAAAAGGGTATATCGAAGTAAGAGTGGCGAAATGACCTCCATGGTCAATGACTGAATTTTTTTTGTACTAGTATCAGCACTCTAAAAGAGTACGAAATGAAAGGTCATTGACTAATGATCTCGACCTGACTTTAAAATATTGGAAAAAGTTCGTTCGCGGCCGTTATTTTTTAAATGTATTTTTCTCAAAAACTATAAAAGCTAGAAAGATGGGACCGATCGCGTATATTGAGAAATACTTTAAAAAATATCTTGTATTTTTTCAGAGTTTTCGTAAAATGACAACTGTGCAAAATAATGAACAAAGTATAAGTATTTTTTTAGTACAGTTCTGTTATGTCTACCCCGTCAAAAAAAAATATATATAATGTTCTTTAATTTATATACTTATACCACACAAAAGCTGATCAAAATCAAATAGGTGCTTCTTTGAGAAATACCAGGGCTTCCAAATGGTCCGCCAACTGAACATCACAATTTTCTTAGAGAATTTTTTTTTTTTTAGATTTTTCTTGCAAATTGCCTTGAAACCAAGTTTGAATGTTAATTCTAGCGCAAATTCTGTAGAAACATATCATGAAATTTTCTGTAAAAAAATATTGATATTCAGTTCGCGGACCATTTGGGAGACCTATAATATCTAAGAAAATAGAAAAGAAAAAAATAGAAACTTTAAATAGAAACTCTAAATAGAAAAAGAAAAAAAAGAGATAAATTGATACCAGACAAATTTAAAAGAAAAAGTAGACAAATAAAAGACACTGAAATACGAGAAGGGGGTCGGTGAAGCGATGAAACTAGCAATCGTCCCCACCTACATCCCGAATATATTTGTCCCGCTGAAATTCTGTCTATTTTTTTATGGTGACATCAATATTGTAATAAATGAAAATAGTGATGTGATGATTGAAATTATATTTATCATGTAATTATAATAAATATTTCTAAAAAAGACCTCTTTAATTAGTTCCTACCATCCGTACTCATACTTAGTAAATTCATAGTTACTCAAAGAAGCACTTCATTGATTTTGATCAGCTGTTGTGTGGTATAAGTATATAAATGAAAGAATATTATATATTTTTTACGCGGTATACATAATATAGCAGTACTACAAAAAGATTTATACTTTTTCAATTTTTTTGCACAGTTGTCATTTCATGAAAACTCTGAAAAAAAATACAAAATATTTTTCAAAGTATCTCTCAGTATATGCGATTGGATCCATCTTTCTAGCTTTTACAGTTTTTCAGAAAAATTCATTTAAAAAATAACGGCGCGCGAACGAACTTTTTCGAATATCTTAAAGACAGGTCGATCAAGTGTCAATGGCCTTGCATTTCGTACACTTTTAGAGTGCTGATACTAGTACAAATAATAATTCAGTCATTGACCATGGGAGCCATTTCGCCATTCTTACCTCGCTATACCCTTTAAAACAAACTAATGTTTCAATAATATTCCTCTTTATATATTTTGCGTTTAGGAATTTTAAGAGTTCCTAAATTTCTTTTAGAACTATTCAGGTCTTCCGAAACGAATATATAAATAACAATCGTCCAACTGAATGCAAATAAAGGGGAAAAAAAGCCTCGTGGTTTTCTGTTAAATTTTAATGAGAAAATGAAATCAAATATGCACAAATTCATAGCTGCCATCTCTTCTGTATTTTAGACAAAAAGATAATAATAACAGAAAATTTTGCCCTATTTGATTGACGGTTTGCCGTGATTTGCAACGATAAAATTAACTAGAAAAATTTTTTGGTAAAAAACGGAATATGTTGGTAGTTATGAAAATGGCATCAATTTCTCTTTTCTCTCTTGCATACATGGCGTCAGAAAAAAAAAATGTTGTCACATGGGTGAGATGCTATTAAAATTAAAAACAAATTAATATTTAAATAACACTGTTGACTTATACATTTACACTCATATCTAGAAGAGAAAAAAAAATTAATAACTGAATTATTACAAGCAAAATATTTTTTGTCTTGAAAATTATGCCATACATTAAACCTTTATATTTAAAACAATTTACATAATATTAATTTGACGGCACACAAGGAATCACATGGTGTAAAAGTAGCATGATTAAAAAATGTTTAAATATTTCCTTAAATAATACACCATAAACATACTTTGCCTGAAAAAATTATTTTCCATTTATTCTGTACTAATTACTATTCAATAAATTCTTCGTTGACAATTCGTATGTAACTTAATAAACAAAATATACAATTAAAAATTTAAAATGAAAATGAAAGTATGCATTAAGATGGACTAAAACAGAGAAAAAATTAAAACCTGTTATTCAAAGTACGAGGGCAATTCGGAAAGTAACCTCCGTTTATGAATTAAAAAAAAAAAACTAATGAAAGGAAACATGTTCTATTACTTACGTATGAAAGAAACGTTCTTCAGCTATTTCTCAACATAACTGCCGTATTAATTAAAACAATTGTCATAACAGTATATCAGCTTTGAATTTCCATCGTTACAGACTTCTGCCGCCGGCCTATTCAACTGAGACTATTTTTTAATTCAACACGCATCATTCTTTTAATCCAAAGAATTTTAACATATTTTTCTACATAATTTGCTGATAAATGTACTACCAAAAATGTTTTTTAAAAAAAGTGGGTCAAGTGAAATATTACAACAACAATTCGAAATTTGTCAATATGAATAAAAGAATATGTTAAAATTCTCTGGATTGAAAGAGTGGTGCGAGGTGAATTTAAAAATAATCGCAGTTGAATAGGCCAGCGGCAGAAGTCTGTGACGATGGAATTTTAAAGCTGGTTGACCGTTATGATAATTTTTTTTTAAATTAATACAACAATTATGTTGAGAAGTAGCTGAAGAACGTGTCTTTCATACGTAAGTAATAAAACATGTTTCCTTTCATTAGTTTTTTTTAATTCATAAACGGATATTACTTTCCGAATTGCCCTCGTATATAAAAACGATCAAAACATTAATGTATAAGTATTAAATTTCCCTACACAGTGCATTTTGTTCACTGCGTCGTTCAGAATGTTAATCCCAAGTAAACGGAAATACATTTTTATACTCGTAACCAACGGGAGAATAGTATATAGCGTAGTTATGAAAGTCTAACAAGCAACGACATTTTAAATAAAACCATTTTATACAAAGGTATATCTAAAGCAGTGATGCACAACCTTTTTACTATAAAATCGTTTCCCACCAGAATATTTGATAAGTGTAGTTTCTTTTCTTTAATAGCCAAGTTTCTGTCGTTACTATAAGGAAAATTATTCTGCATAAAAATAGTGGTATTTTTGTGGCCCGCGGGCCAAAGGTTGTGCACCCTTGATCTAAAGTTATAACTGATTTTATTTGTCAATTCCAAAAGCAACTGTCAGCTTTCGCGACAGCAGTGTATCATGCTATGGTAATCGAAAAATGCCTCATTCAAACGGAGAAGCTTAGCAACCCGATTTGTCGTTATTCGTGATAATGCCATTCAGTCTTCCGAAACTTGGTATTTTTTTAACAGAAAACACACATTACCATGTTTCCAATGATTTTGCGGGGAGTTGGTGGGCGTAGCTCACATTAAAAATAAAATACATATATTTTTTGTGTTTCTCTTTTATTTTATTTTAATACTCCCTCTGTCCCAAATTAGTTGCGACATTTGGATACTTTTGTACTGATTATTGATAATAATGATTTTATGGTTTTGATTGAACATTTTTCAGAAACTTCAGGATGATATGCTATCAACCAATAACATTTACTTACCAAACATTCCCCCCATCTTTTATTAAATCAGTATCTAAATTAATACAAGGTTTGCGCTCTCTTAAGCCACGCCCAGTTTTTAAGTTTTCTCCCATCAGTAATCACACAGAACTATCTTCTATCTAATGGATCGGGATTTCACTAGGAAGAAAATAATTTTTGGCTGATATAATGGCTGCGGAATCCTTGGGAAATGGCACATGGGTTAAAAGCGTGCGAACCCTGCAAATTTTCTTCGAAAATTTTGTCGGAAAAAAAATGTTCTTTTTGAAGAAATTAAAAAATGAGACTAAAAATACCAAGTTGTAATAATTTTAATCATAAATAAAACAAAATTTAAATCATATTTAAAGAATTTTTTGCACATAATATAGCTTCGGGATTACATACCAGGTTTCGCGGAAGAAGATTTTGACGACGAAGATTTTCCTTGTTGAGATGGGTTATTTTGTACGAGTTGCCTCCACCTGACATCATAATGTTTTCCATACACGTTTGTAGGGTTAAAAAAACATTATTAAGCTTTTCTACTTCTCTGTTTTCAAAAGCAACTTTAACAGCATCAATTAAATTGCCAATATTGTTTACGGGCATCTGATGTTGCAATGATTGTATTGCGTTAAAAAAACCTAGATCAAGCACATTTAAATCTGGACTATTTGGAGGTTGACACTGTAATTGTAAATTCCATTCATCTTTTAAGCATTCTTTTGTGATACTAGGATCATTTTCTGACAAACGGGGCTTGGCATTGTCCTGTTGAATGTATATGCGACTCGATTTTTCGCTAATTGGAAACTTTTCACGTATTGCCGGCAAAACTTTTTCTATAATCATTTTTCGGGTTTCTTCCTTATTAACACATTCGACAACTTTTGTCACAACAGTTCCTTTTGCACGATTTTTAGAATTTCTTTTGGCATTTTCAGAATAAACAAAAGGCCAATTTTTCCATCAAACATTTCGTTTCTATCTAGATCCCATCTTGGTCTTGCTACCGCTGTCATAAACATTACTTTGGTAAGAAATCTTTTGCTTTTGCAATGCCTCAAAGGTTCGGTTTCATCCAGAGTGAAGTAAAACGAATTACTAGTTTTCGTAACGTAAAACCATTTTTCATCGATATGTATACGATCCAACATTTCCGAAAAGTGTCCATTATTTTGAACATGTTGTAAACAAAATCGTATTCTGTCCAGCTTGTTTTTTTCTGTTAGACTAGGTTTGATTGCTGATGAAATACGCTTCAAAACGTTTCCATCTTTGAAAATTCTGTGTAATGATGATTTAGGAATATCAACAGCACCCGATAAACTTCGCAATGTTTCTCTTCTTCTAAGTGGGACATCTTTGATTTTGTTCAGTTGCTGAGAAAAATCTTTTTTTTCGTCCGCATTTACCAGCTTTTTGCGATTTTACATTGTAAATTTCATTATCATTTATTTTTTATGTCTTTGCCTGGTTCCACAAACGGGAGATAGTATTACGATGAACATTAAATTTGATCGCAGCAGCATTTATAGCGCCATGACTTAATCGATCATTCTTTAAACATTGGAGTAAAAATTGCAAAACAGAGTTGCGTTCTTTATCATTTACTTCCTTCTTTACGGCAATTTTTAAATTATTCATATTTTCTGTCAGCATCACATCACTTTTTATTCTAAACACTTCATATTCCACTTAACATCGCATTAAACAACAAACGTGACCCGTTATACTCATTGTAATTAAATTTTACTGGTGTATATGTATTAAACTGCATCGAAGTTATTTATGACTCCGCCTACTTGAAATGTCGCAACTAATTTGGGACAAGATTTTCAATCTAAATGTCGCAACTAATTTGGGACAGAGGGAGTATTATTTTATTTTTTGTTCGTTTGGACTTTCTTAACTTGTATACAGTGTATCATTACCTTATATCATATTCAGTACATAATACATTTAATTATTATTCCTTTCATAAAGATATTTCCTGAAAAGTTTCTCATATATGACGTTGAGGATATATTCATTAAAATTTTCTATTCTTTTGACATGCTTTGTCAGAGTTGATCAGACAGTTTTGAATAGAAAGTTTTGCTTCAACGAAGTTGATATCGAAGAGGAATCATTTCCTACCTCTTTATCTTAAGGAATAAATGTTTTGATAACTTGTTTCACAATATCACTTACGTTTGTATATATTGATTCTTAAATAAAATGCAATAATAAAAAAAAGTCAGTTAACGGTTTAATTTTTCAGATCAAAAAAGAAAAAAATGGCGCATTAATAATAAGTATTTACAGCTTGCTATATATATATATATATATATATTATATATAT
This sequence comes from Maratus speculifer, assembly GCA_964019185.1. Classification (NCBI taxonomy): domain Eukaryota; kingdom Metazoa; phylum Arthropoda; class Arachnida; order Araneae; family Salticidae; genus Maratus; species Maratus speculifer. The sequence goes on from OZ025299.1 coordinate 274,024,214, forward strand.
ATATATATATATATATATATATATATATATATATATATATATATATATTATATATATTATATATATATATATATACAGTTGGCAAAAAAAGTATTTGTACACCCTAAATTTTTTTTATTTTTAATTAAATAAAAACAGATATTTTGTCAAAAATAGTTTTAATACAGTCTGTTTACCGTGTGTTTTAAATTACACAACAGAAAATTTCGATAAAGATGTAAAATAATTTTCTAATAGGAAAAGTTTAAAAATTTCTTGCAAAAAAAGTATTTGTACATTTCTCCATCCTGATATGTACTGTGTTTTATAGTGTTTATGGTTCAAAGGACTACTTTTACAGAAGCTGTTAATAATTTTTAAGTTCATATTATATTTGTCTGACATTTAATTTAATTTGCTCTTGAAGTAATTGAGTATAGAACCTAATACTAGAGAGGCACCTCTAGATATATGAAATCCTATGATTGAGCATAATAAAAATATAAATTCGCAACAAGAATTTGTAAAAGCTATTAAATTACCATTTACAATATTGGATGTATAGTGAGAAACTATGAATAAATTAAAAGAATCGAAATTCAATGAAAACCAGGACTTCTTAGCAAACTAACAATGAGGGAAAAAGGGAGTGTTGTTAAAAAAGCTTTAAAAAATCCTGTGCGTTCGGTTAAAAAATTTGCTGGAGACCTTGCGACATCTTCTCGCATCAGAGTAATACCTGAAACAATAAAAAATATTCTTCTCAATGCAGATTTAAAAGAAAGAACCTCAAGGGAAAATCCATTCATCAGCGAAACAAATAGGCGAAAACGCATAGTATTCGCTTTCGCATACAGAAGTAAATCATTGGATTTTTGGAAAACAGTAATTTTTTCTGATGAGGAAAAATTCGGAATTTTCTTACTATCAAGCATTCGAAAAAATTGGCGTAAAAATAAAACTGTTCTAGATCCAAAACGTATACTTCAAACTATCAAGCATGTTGGGGGGAATATTATACTTTTGGGGTGTATAGCTTCTAATGGAGCAGGATATTTAAAATTTTTTGACAATGGAAGGACAGGTTTAACATACATTGATGTGTCGCGCCATAATTTAATAAACTGTGCCAAGAAATTATGCATAGAGGAAGCTTTCCACTTTCTGCAGGCTAATGACCAAAGCATACTGCTGTGATCACCAGCACATGCTTACGACAATACTCGAAGACGACTGGTAACTCCTCTAAAATCTCTAGACTTGAATCCAGTAGAAAATTTGCAGATGCTATTGAATGCAAAAATCCGAAAAGAAAAATATGTATTAGTAAAAAACAGTTTTAAAGAAGCTCTTATTGTGTCATGGAATAACATTAACCAGACCACTACAAAAAAGTTGGTGGAATCTATGTCACACCATCTAGAAGTAGTCATAAACGCTAAATGAATTCACACAAAATATTAATTTGTATCATTTTACTAAATTTTCATCAATTATATTACATTAATATAGTGTACAAATACTTTTTTTGCATTATATTTTTGTATACTTGTTTATTATAATGTAAAAAATCGATTCGTTTAATTTTGTTTCTGCTTCTATAATATTATAATGCATTAAATTAATGTATTACAGTATTTTTTGCTTAAATCTTTTGTTTAATTTCATTATAATTTAAAAAAAATGAAGTGTACAAATACTTTTTTTGCCAACTGTATATATATATATATATATATATATATACGAGGGCAATTCAGAAAGTAACCTCCGTTTATGAATTTAAAAAAAAACTAATGAATGGAAACATGTTTTATTACTTACCTATGAAAGACACGTTCTTCAGCTACTTCTCAACATAATCGCCGTATTAATTAAAACAATTATCTTAACAGTAAATCAGCTTTGAATTTACATCGTGACAGACTTCTGCCGCCGGCTTATTCAACAGCGACTATTTTTTAATTCAACTCGCACCACTCTTTCAATCCAAAGAATTTATAACATATTTTTCTACATAATTTGCTAATAAATGTACTACCAAAAATGTTTTAAAAAATAGTGGGTCAAGTGAAATATTACAATAACAATTCGAAATTTGTCAATATGAATAAAAGAATATGTTAAAATTCTTTGGATTGAAAGAGTGGTGCGAGTTGAATTTAAAAATAATCGCAGTTGAATAGGCCGGCGGCAGAAGGCTGTGACGATGTAATTTCAAAGCTGATTTACCGTTATGATAATTGTTTTAATTAATACAACAATTATGTTGAGAAGTAGCTGAAGAACGTGTCTTTCATACGCAAGTAATAAAACATGTTTCCTTTCATTAGTTTTTTTTTATTCATAAACGGAGGTTACTTTCCGAATTGCCCTCGTATATATGTATATATATATATATATATATATATGTATACATATTAAAGGCTTTTAATTTTTTTAATTTGTTAAATATTTTTTAATTGGACAATTTTTTTAATTATATCGGATGTCGCATCCCTATACATTGACAAGCTTATGATTGATATACACTGGCCTCCAAAAGTTAAGGTGCAACATGTTTTTCAAAACTCACAAAAAAAAGGCAGCCAGATTAAACTTTATATTTTTTACGAATAACAATAATAAGCTTTAAAAAATCTTACGCAAAAATTACAGCTACCAATTTTATTTATAGAAAAGAATAGGTATTTGTGATTGGGGGGGGGGGGAGGATTACTATGCAATGACGAAACTTTCGTAATTTTGCGTGTAATTTTTGTTGTATTTGATCTATTGTTGTTTTGTTTACAACAACCAGTAGAGTATAGAATTGTCTAGAAGTCGTTCAGCTGGCGATTCATTTAAGTTTCGGGCGGTAGGATGGATGGAATTTGGTTGTCAGAGGCCTATACTGCTAGACGTCTCGATGTGTCTCGCAGTGTAGTCCAACGACTCTGTGATCAGTATTAATGCGAAGATTCTATGTCCAGAAGACATATTCCAGGCCTCCAACGTGTTACAGCGCCTACAGAAGACCAGTTCTAGTTCTTTCGGCCTGGAGAAAAAGAAGCACTACTGTGCCGCAACTCATTGCAGACCACTTTTCAGCATCAGGGAGAAGAATTTCCGCTAGAACGGTGCGAAGACGCCTTCAATATGAAGGCCTCTATTCAAGGGGACCAGTTGTTTGTGTCTCCTTCAACAGACGACAGAGAAGGGTGCGCTTATGTTGGGCTAAAAAATGTGTTCCTGGACCATAGAACAGTGGGCTTCTGTACTCTTCACAAACGAATCCAGATTCACACTGGAGAGCGATTCAGGGCGTCTTCCGATCTGAGGTAACAATGCACTCGATGCCATCAATCAAACATTGTTGAAACACACAGGTAAAGAAACGGTGAAATCATGCTTTGGGCAGGGATCTCACTCGGAGGCCACACTGACCTACAAGTGTTCCATGGAGGAACTGTGACTGTCGCAAGATATCCGGATGAGATCCTTGATTCATATGTGCGGCCATATGCCAGTGCTATTGACAATGATTTCATTCAAATGGATGATAATGCGAGACCAGACCGAGCTGTGGTTGTTGAGGATTATCTTGAGGATCACGGTTTGGAGAGAATGGAATGGCCAGCTCACTCTGCGGACTTGAATCCGATAGAACATCTTTTTGACTATCTTGGAAGACAGATTGCTGCTTTAAGTCCTCCTCCCAGGTCATTAAATGAGCTGGAACAAGGCTTACTCCATGTCTGAATAACGCTCCTATTTTCGTGTCCGACCATGTGATTGAGAGCATGGAGAGTCGATACCGCCAATACATTGAAATCCGAGAGTGACATATTCCGATAGGAACCAGTTTTTAAACGTTTCTGTCACAATTTGCTGCATAATACTGCGATGTACGGATTTCTCCCAGAATCGAATTTTCCACCATGAGTGCTTTTTTGTTGTAATTTCATTTATAGCTTAACTTACTTACTTTAAAGTTTACTTGGTAAATTTCTATGTCGCATTTAATAAATAACATTTTAGCGCACATTTTCTTTAAATTTGTTGTTTCTATATTCAGTCATTTGCAAATTAGATGCAAAAAACCGGTTGTACCTCAACATTTGGGTCTAGTGTATTTAAAATATTGAAAAATATAACCATATAATTTATATTCATAATCTTATAACTGTGCGATAAAACAGGAAACTACTTCATTATTTAAATTTTTAATATCAGTAAGTACCCTGTGTCCCAAAAATGACTGATAGATTTTAAAATTCAATAACTTGCAAACGGTGATAGCTATTTAAAAAATTTTTGCAGCAGGGTTATGTACAATGTTAGGAGTTTTTTTACCGTAATTTTTTATTTTAGTTCCCCTATCAAGCAATAGGCGGCGCTGACGGCGATTGAAGGCCAGGTGATCAGTGCTGAGTGAAGCGTCGACCTGGCCTTCAATCGCCGTCAGCGCCACCTATTGTTTCATATGCGTACTAAAATAAAAAATTACGGTAAAAAAATTCCTGACATAGTACATAACCCTGCTGCAAAAATTTTTAAAATCACTGTTACCGTTTGCAAGTTATTGAATTTTAAAATCCATCAGTCATTTTTGGGACATCCGGTACAAGAAATCGATTGATGTGCATTTGGCGATCATCAGCATATTAGTTAAAAATGAGGAAGAATATCTTTTCTTCAAAATATTCTGGGAATGCGTTTTAAGAAGACATTCTTCGTCACACATTTTTCATATTATGTTTTATTTATATATTTTTAACCGACTTCAAAGAGGAGGTTATGATTTCGACCTGTATGTATTTGTTGTTCACCCATAACTTTTGCAAATATGAACCGATTTTGATAATTCTTTTTTTGTTTGAAAGCGTATGAGGCCCATGTGGTCCCATTCGAATTTCATAAAAATCCGATAATTAGAACTTTTTTAAAAATAAAAACTTTAAATTTCAAACTCATTTTGAAGCAATCGACCAATTAGAAGTGTTCCTTTTGCATGCTTTCATATTACACTTACATAGACACACAATATTTTCACTGTTAAAAGTTTGAAGTTTTTGCTGCATCATCACTCCACCGCTTTTATGGAATATCTCCATTTTGACCAATGAGAATTCACCATAATACAATGAAGTAATCATTTTCTATAAAAGCGATGGATAGACGATAAAGTAAAAGTTTCAAATTTTTAACAGTGTTCAAAGTGCAAAATCCTAACTGGACGAGGGCCAGGATTCACATAAATTTTGCGCTGTTTGCGAAACGAGATTTATTAACAAGAAAATTTATTTAAAACATTGAAAAATTTGCTAAAATTCAGGCTTCTGATTCGTTAATCTGGTTTCGCTAACAGCGCGAATTCTACCTGGATTCCGGACAAGTTCTCTTATGCAAGAAACCGGAAATATAGCATCTAGGGGATATAGTGTGGAAATCGGCTATCTCAGGGCGTGTTCAGAGCAACTTACAAAAGTAACCAATGTTACCGATCGATTGTAGGGCAGTACAAAAGCAAACTGTGGCAGCAATGAAAACTATTATGTTGAATTGTAGCTGACGTCACACTTTGCTTTGATTTTCATTTCGTATTTGTCTACAATCGGTAAGTGGTCGGTAAGTAACCGGTAAGTTGTGGTGAACACGCCCTCTTTAATACTTAAAATAAGCGCTAAAATGTTCTGTTCGTTAAATGTGCAACAATGCTAATGAAATTTAAAGATAGAAACGACATCTGCAGGACATTTTCTAAAAATGCAAGAATTATTGCGAGTCTAGATAATGTATCACGAAAATGCCGCAGATGTCGCTGTGATCGACACTTTGGAATTCAGTAGTATCGTTGCACATTTAAAGGATACAAATTTTTAGCACTGCTTGCATTGTAAAAAATTGAACCCTTTTGCTGCATCGTCACTCCATCGCTTTTATAGGAAACGATTACTTCGCTCTATTATGGAGCATTCTCATTGGTCAAAACAAAGAGATTCTATAAAAGAGATGGAGTAACTATGCAGCAAAAGGGTCAAATTTTTTACAGTGTCGATAGCAAATTTTCACTCCATGTAATCCAGACTCTCTCCTTCGAACAATGAAAAGTTCTTAAAAATAAAGGCTTATGATTGGTCAATCTTGTTTTGCTTAACAGCGAACAATCATTCTCGATCCTAACCACTGTTGCAGAGATGCTAGTTTTTTTTTCAAAGTACGAAATCTTAGCTGGAACAATTCTCGTATCCACCAAAGTGAAAGATCCACATCGATCCAGACATGAGAATTCGATATCGAAAAGCTGAAAATTCATCTCTAAAGAGCCTTACACGCTAGGCTTATGATTGGTCAATCTTGTTTTGCTTAACAGCGAACAATCATTCTCGATCCTAACCACTGTTGCAGAGATGCTAGTTTTTTTTTCAAAGTACGAAATCTTAGCTGGAACAATTCTCGTATCCACCAAAGTGAAAGATCCACATCGATCCAGACATGAGAATTCGATATCGAAAAGCTGAAAATTCATCTCTAAAGAGCCTTACACGCTAAAGCAAGAGTGTCTGTAAATCAGGGTGCTTGTTATGCCGGATTCACAAAGTGATTAAAGTACATTGCTATGTGCTAGATTTACATTTGGACAAATATAAATGACGAAAAATTTTGATAAGCTTACCATTAAAGTTAAGCGAGTTAACTTCTTTCACCCATAAAACAAATTCGTTCAGGCGACTACCGTCAAGTTCTGGAATAAAAATTCTTAAATTTTCTGTACTTTGGAAAACCGCGTTTATCAAAGAACATTCTTAACTTCAAATATTACTACTTTCATATAGACGCATGTTGAATCATGGTGTGATTTTGATAATATCTTCCTTTTTATTTTTTAACCGACTTCAAGGAGGAGGTTATGATTTCGACCTGTATGTATTTGTTGTTCACGCATAACTTTCGTAAATATAAACCGATTTTGATAATTCTTTTTTTGTTTGAAAGCGTATGGGACTCATGTGGTCCCATTCAAATTTCATAAAAATCTGTTGATTAGAACTTTTTAAAAAATTAAAACATTAAAATTCAATATCTTTTAGAAGCAATCGACCAATTAGAAACGTTCATATTTCATGTTTTTAAGTTACACTTACATAGACACACGATCTTTTCAAAATGTGAAATCCTAACTGAACAAGGTTCACATTTATTAACAGTGTACACTGTAAAAAAATTTACCCTTTTGCTGCATAATCACTCCCCCGTTTTTAAAGAATATCTCTCTCTTGACCCATGAATATTCTGCACGATAGGCCGAAGTAATCGTTTTCTATAAAGGCGGTGGATTGACGATGCAGCAAAAGGGCCAAATTTTTTACAGTGTACACTGTAAAAATTTTGATCCTTTTGTTGTATCGTCACTCCCCCGCTTTTATAGAATATCTCTCCTTTGACGCATGAGAATGCTCCATGATACATTGTTAAAAATTTGACCCATTTGCTGCAGCGTCACACAACAACTTTTATTGAATATGTCTTTATGACCAATAAGAATGCTCCGTAACACAGTGAAGTAATCGTTTTCTATAAAAGCGGTGGACTGATGATGCAGCAAAAGGCTCAAAGTTTTTATAGTGTAATTGGGACCAAAGCGTTTGTAAAAAGAAATATTTCCGAATCAAATGCTGTCACTCTCTTATAGAGGCAGCCAGATGTAGGTAATGAGTTTCAGATTACTCATCGAATACGCCACCGCTCATTTCCGATTACAGTGTCACTGTAAAGAATGTGACCCTTTTGCTGCATCGTCACTGCCCTGCTTTTGTAGAATATCTCTCTTTTGACCCATGAGAATACTTCGTAATTGGGTGAAGTAATCGTTTTCTATAAAAGCAATAGAGTGATGATATAGCAAAAGTATCAAATTTTTTACAGTGTAGGTTCCCTCGATATGAATATGACACATGTAGCACAGTATATAATTGGTTGAAACGATTCTGGACAAAAACGAGTCACCAAGCATCTTGTTGAGCGGGCAATTTTCGTCAACCTTGTTAACTTCTCATACGAGTACAATCTAATTCTTCCAGGAAATCATCATCATCAAATTCCATAATGAAAAAATGCCTGGCAATGCAATGCACTGTTAAAAATTTGCAACTTTTGCTGCATCATCACTCCATCGCTTTTATAGAATATCTTTACTTTTATCAATGAGAATCCTTCATAATGCATTTAACTAATCTTTTTCTATATAAGTGGTGAAGTGATGATACACTGTTAAAAATCTGCTGCATTTTGTTGCAACGCACTCCGCCGCTTGTATATAATGTCTCTACTGCGCCCTTTGAGAATGCTCCTTAATACAGTCAAGTAACCGTTTTCTATACAAGCGCTGGAGTGCGTAGCAAAGAAATGCAACAGATTTTTAACAGTGTACACTGTTAAAAATCTGCTGCATTTTGCTGCAACGCCCTCCACCACTTGTATATAATATCTCTATTCCAACCAATGAGAAAGCGCCATTTCACGGCCAAGTAACCGTTTTCTATACAAGCAGGGGAGTGCGTTGCAGCAAAATGCAGCAGATTTTTAACAGTGTACAGCAAAAGTTTCAAATTTTTAACAGTGTAGTTGGGACAAAAGCGTCTGTAAAAGAAATATTTGGGAATGAAATGCTGTCACTCTCTTATAGAGGCAGCCAGGTATCGGTTATGAGTTTCAGATTCCTCGTCGAATTGCCACTGCTCATTTCTGATGCCATTACTACCTGTATAGGTATTAGAGTGTTGCTCTTTATCGATTGAAGCATAGTGCGATTTTTGCTAAAATCTTTCTTTTTCCTTTTTCTGAGTGAAGGGGGAGTACTTTTGACTGACTACACTAGAAAAGCATTTTACTATACATTAATATATGAAGTCATTTTGCTCATATATGGAAGCACTATGTCGCGCTCTTATGTATAAGGACACTTTACTTGATGGATTGTCACCTTTTGAAAGCCACTTTCGATGACCGTAGGATTCGATGCAGACTAAGATTTCATAAATGCGGTAGCTTTTCGAAGTGGCAGATCTTGTCTGAAGAAGTTACCATACAAAAAAAATCTTAAGATTCACAACGATACTAACCGATATTGTAAGTGGTTTCAGAAAAGTTGACAATCAAACAGTGACAAGTAAACTGAATACATCAGAACTTAGCAAAGTGCGTACATTAATATTGCATTGCAAAGAGCTATCGTGTGCCAGTACACATAATTATGTATTACGGTATGCATAACTAAAAAGTAGGAAATAAAATAAGCTTTTTAAGAAAAAAATATCAACCGACTTCAAAAAAGCGCTAAAAAGAATTAAATAATTCTTTAAAGTTCTCTAAGGCCAAAACGTTATCCAATAAGCACACATCGGATATTAGATACCGGCATAAAAAACGGTTAAATTTAATATGTATAATTTAATGTCCACCAAACATAGATTTTAGAGATAATATTATTTTACAAGAGATGAATTGACATATTTATGATTTATTTTATGAATATATACATATAAAAAGTAATGAATTACTTTTTGAAGTTGGTGCCAAACTCTATTTGATGTATATTAAGAATTGTAGCTAAATTATACCTAGTGCCATAATTAAAATGGGGATAAGCATTATCGATTGTGATTGTTTGGCACCAACTTAAAAATGTAATTCATTACTTTTTATATGTATATATTCATAAAATAAATCATAAATATGTCAATTCATCTCTTGTAAAATAATATTATCTCTAAAATCTATGTTTGGTGGACATTAAATTATACATATTAAATTTAACCGTTTTTTATGCCGGTATCTAATATCCGATGTGTGCTTATTGGATAACGTTTTGGCCTTAGAGAACTTTAAAGAATTATTTAATTCTTTTTAGCGCTTTTTTGAAGTCGGTTGATATTTTTTTCTTAAAAAGCTTATTTTATCTATGATTTAGTTATATCGTTTTCGTATTATCTATCAATTACGTTTAATTGTTTCCACGTATATACATATATACATATTTTCCTAAAAAGACAGTATGTGTCGCCACGAAAATTCATTTTCTTCATTTCAAACACTTATAAGAGACATGAGCACCAATCTTAGGACTGAGTCTCTATCATGTAGCTCTGCAAATGAACAAAGGTTTATAATTGAATTGAGAAATTTTCTTTGATTGATTTAATTTAAACGTTTCAGTACTTTTGATAACCCCGAAGTTCTTCTCTCCTTCAACCAATTTTAACCAAGCGAGACGTTAGATTAATCTTAAATACACTATATGTCCAAAGGTGACCGGGCACTTGCGATTTTAGACGTTTTGTTAAATATCTAGAAAAATACATCAGGTATAATTCTGAAAATCCAGGTGTGTTAACAGCATAGTACCGGTCATATATTTCTGCGAAGAGTTTTTGCCAAAATCCATTAGGGGACTGACAGCAAATTAAAAAATAATGAAGATCTTTTGGAATAACATGTCAAAACTAATGTAGCAAAAAAGTTCAAACTGTAAATTATGATTAACTAGCTTATTGTAATAAACTGTGCTTATCCTTATGAAGATAACATGTACACTCGTATAGAATTTAAGGTTTTTATAAAAAGAGTCCCAAATTTTGCCAAGATTTTTACTTAAAATTTGCAGAATTTTGAACATAAAAAATTTTCTTTTCAGAAAATATGACAATCTACATTGTACATTGTACTCTGTAATTAGAATTAAAAAATAACAAAAACTGTATGAAAAATAAGCAGGTTTACAAAATAATGTGTTACTGTGCATTCGTGAACGCAATCAAAATATAATTTGCATAATTTGTTAGCTAAATGTATAGAACAACTTTTGCGAATGTCTGAAAAAAATAGTTTGAAATTTCTGAAAGTTATAATCGATAGAATAAGCTCAAAATCCGTTGCTGGCAAAAATAGGCAAAAAGATGAGGGCCTGTATCCAAATATAGTAGAACGTGCTATATTGTGCATGCTATATTGACATTGATGAATGAATATATGGATACAGCCTCTCATCTTTTTGTTTTATTTTGGGAATAACGGATTTTGAGCTTATTCTATCGACGATTATTTTAAGAAATTTCAAGCTTTGTTTTTGAGACTTTTGCAAATGTTTTTCTATACATTTATACATTACTATACATTTAGCTTACACAATATGCAAATACAATTTTGATAGCGTTCATACATGCGCAGTGAAAAATGTAGTAAACCTGTTGATTTTTGATACAATTTTTATTATTTTTTTATTTTGATTGCAGGGTATTATGTATAATATTGTTTGTCATATTTTCTGAAATAACATTTTTTAATATTAAGAACTCTGTACATTATAAGCATAACACTTAGCAAAAATTGGGACTGTTTTCCTATGAGTATACATGCTATGCTCATAAATATGAACACAGTTCAGTACAATAAGCCACTTACTGAGAAGATGCATTTTGAATGTTTTTGCTACATTACTTTTAACAGGTTTTCCAAAAAAACTTCGTTATTTTACAATTTGTTGACGGCCCCTATGGGATTTCGGGAAAAAAATTTTCTCAGAAATATATGACCCGTACTATTTTGTTTACACATCTGTAGTTTCAGAATATTTCCTCATGTATTTTTCAAGATATTTAACAAAATGGCTAAAATTGCAAGTGGCCGGTCACCTTTGGCTATAAAGTCTACATTTGTTTGAAAGCGTTATGCTTCCAAAATTCATATTCCTTACATCAAGCACTTTGAATATTGCTTAAATAGTATCAGTGAATATAATTTTAATCAAAATTCAATATAATTTTAATGCAAATTTTACGTTATTGTAATAAACTTAGTTGGAATAATTTATATATGTGTGACAATTTAAGGAGAAACTCGAATTATTTCCACTGGTTAAAAAAAACACACAGTCATGGCAAGCGAGGGAAAAAAACAAAATAAATAAATAAACGTAGAAGATACAATAATTAGTCATTGGCTGCTGTAAGTTCATTTATTTAATTCGTAATAATGAGAACGGGAAAAGCTCCTTTTTCAAAAATTCCATCATTATTTCAGCGAGCCGTCCTCATCCAAGAAGCAACCCAAGAATCTTTTTTTTCTCATCTCGAGACTTTCACCTTTTAAACTAAAAAGAAAGTTCTGGAACATTCTGTAACCTCAAACCATCATTCTTTTATGTAAACAGAATTTTTGTCCAGCTACGAGATTATTCTCCACAGACGATAAATTTATTTTTAAAAAATATATATTATTTAACCAATTTATAATAGACTCAGAATTTCTTAGGCAGACGATTTTTATAAATAATGAATTTTAAGAGAAAAAGAAAAGAAATGAATTTATTAATATGCACACATCAAAGGTTGACTGAGGAAAAATAAATAAATAGATAAAATAAAATAATGATATTTTTTGAAAAGTATGGGTTTGGAATAAATTTAATAAGACTGTCTTAAAAAGGGTTGATAAAAACATAGAAGAAATTAGTTTTATTTAAAAGAGTCTTTTCCAATGTTCTCTGAATACAGTCTCTTAAATTAAAATCTTGTTTCTAGATCTAATCTGTTAATCCTTATGCAGACGATATAAATTCTTAATTTGTAATATATATATATTGTATATACCTTTATTGTATATACCATACCTTTTAAAAATATCATTATTTTATTTCATCTATTTATTTATTTTTCCTCAGTCAACATTTGATAGTGTGCATATCAATACATTCATTTCTTTTCGTTTTCTTTTAAAATTAATCGTCTATAAAAATCGTCTGCCTACGATATTTAAAATTCTGAGTAGATTATAAATTGGTTAAATTTTTTTTAAATAAAATTGTTGTGTGTCAAATATTAATCTCGACTCTGGGTATGAGTTATGTTTACATAAAAGAATGATGGTTTGAGACTAAAGAATGTTCTAGAATTTTCACTTTAAATTTAAAAAGAGGAAGCCTCGAGAGGTGGTAAGAAGAAGGATTCTTGGGTTCTCTCTTCCATGAGTACGGCTGGATGTAGTGAATGATGGAGTATTTTTTTGGATGTTTCGGTAAAAGATCATCTGCAAAAGGAGATTTTCTCTCTATTATAGCTACAGTTTAATAAAATGAACTTGCAGCAGCCAAGGAGTGACTTATTGGATCTTCTACATTTATTTATTTTGTTTTTTTTTCTCGCAGGCTATGACTTCTGTGCGGAGAAAGGGAAACCTGGCGATGATGTTTCAGTCACCCTAAGTTTAAAATGTCACAATCAATTCAAGAGTCGACAGGATCGCTAATGCCTGTGCTGCCTTTTTCGGATTTTAAAGAAATACGCTATGGAACGAAACGATAATAAAAACTGGGGATCGCTGAATAATTTTCCCGTCATTATTGGATGTGTTCTTAAACAAGAACTGCCATATTCTCTTGATTTCTGGAGTGACTAAAAAGGAGGAGTTGTTCCTGTAAAGTGTTTTGGGTCTGTACGATTTGAAAGAATTTGTAATTGCTTTGAGTTTGCTTGTGTGTTCCATGACCATTGAGATCCATTCTTTCATAGTCGAGAAAAAGTAGTCCTCGTGATGATGAAAAAGAAAAAAAATTATTACAAGACCATTTCTTGTAAATTGGTGAATAGACAGATATTTTTCGAGATAGTTGAGCCCAGTAGGTTTTCGGTGAGAGTTTTTTCGTAGTGTTTTGATTATTATTATTTGTATTCTTTTTATGTATTTATTTAAATTAATTATTCTCTGTCAGGTTTATTATTTTGATTATTTGTTTGTGAATCTTATTTACTTACCTATTTATGAGTATTATTATTATCATTATTATGTGTTGGAGATTGAAATATTTTTATTCTTAAAGATTTAATTGAGGAGTATGATGTTCTTAAGACAATTACTGTTGCTTATTAAAGACTATAATGATATTTTTATGCCCGTTTAAAGATGAGCTTCTAATAATAATGAAATATAAAAAAAAAACTTAGAAGCTCAAGTTATTTTAAAAAGTACATTTTCTAATTTATTGATATTTGTTTGTTATCAAGAACTATTCTCAGAATGCAGTATATTTATGATGATGTTCTTATTATTAGACATTTGAGCGAGAAAACTAAGTTAACATTTACGTTTTTTCCTTTATTTGCTAGAATTTCTGGTGACACTGAGCTTTGGTCCCCGGATTCTTATAATTTATTTAAATTCAGTAAAAAAGGTGGAACTGTACAAAGCTGTTGCTAGAGTTTTGACTGATAAATATGATTAATTTTTTCAGTAAATTTTGTGATTTTAAGAAAGAAATTACCTATAATTAAAAGTTTTGAATATGTTTATGATCTATATAGTAATAGAATTAAAAATCGATCCCAATTTAAGGTATAACTATGATATTTACAATTTCTATATTTATTAGATAAAATTTCTGGTTAAAGTTAGCAGCTAAATATAGTTATAATTTTCACGATAATTTTGATTCATATTTTTAAAAGGGAGGGTAATAATTCTGTGTGAGGCAATCAAAATGTAAACATATCCAGTAGACAAAGCCCTCAAGATTGCGAAAGCGCGAACTCGTGAATTTCACCTTAAAAGTAAAAGACTCTATGATCGAAATTTTGTCGAATCCCCATTAAAAATACGAGACTCTGTAATTTATGAAGAATTTAAATACCCTAACACTCGAAAATTAGAACCTACTTTCTCTGGACCATATAAAATTATAAATAAACTTTCTGATGTAGCTTATGAAATAGATAAATTTAATTATGAGACAGGACAGAATTCCGTTATTGTGCATGTTTCTAAATTAAGACCCTATTTTTCACCCGAAGATTTTAAACTGTTTCATGAGCAACCTAAAAAACAAACAAAACCTCAGATACAATCACAATCACTAGATCAAACTAAAATCAAGACAGTAGATTAAATTTTAATTCTTATCCTTTAAATATTCTATCACCACAATTTTCAACATTAGCAGGTATGTTCTTGGTGGCCAACAAGAATATTACTTGTTTTTGGGAGTTTTGGGGGTTAAATTGGGCTCCTTATGCAGGCATAAGTTGTACACTTTGATTGTAAAAGCTTTCAAATTGATGTTGATAAATTAATTTTAAGTGTATTTAATTCTAACTATATTTACTCATTTATTTGACATTAGTATTATTCTATTTATTCAGCAGATATTTATGTGATAACAGTTATAAAATCTGATGATTCTACTCAAACCTATAACATAATATGTGATTTTCAGTGATTGTGAAAACTACAGATATTAAAAGATTTTGAAAAAAGCAAACTATTTTTATTTCCATTTCTCAATTAAGAATGACAACTGTTATTCCTATTTGTTTTTATTATTAAAATTTATAAACCATGTGTAGTTAAAACATTGTTCTACATTTGGCATTTGAAAACTTATAACCAAATTTGACAATTTTGTAAAAGAGTATCAGAGAGGAATTATTGTGAGGAAATACTGGTTGAGAGTCCATTTTCTAAGTAGTTAGATTTAATTTTATTGGGATTTTGGAATTATTATTTTTTATGTATACTTTCGGCTAGCAAAAAATACTTTCTTAAGCTATGAGAAGATAAGAAAATTATTTAGTTTCTATGCAATTATTTTTATCCTCAACCAATATTTTCCCTATCAATAATAAACAAATTGTGATATTTTCTTTTGATTATACTCTTGTTTTACTATTATTATTATTATTATGATTTCTATAATGAAGTTTAGTATTAATTATACACTTATTGAGAAATATTAGGATATGGAGTCTTATTATGCTACTTATTATTATTGTTATTATTATTATTTAAATTTTTCTATATTATTTATTATTAATTTTTGAAGTGATAATATTTATTATTAGAAATTTGACATATTATTAAAAAATGTTGGAATCCAACAAAAAACATAAGATTAAAACCAAAGATTAAACAAGATTTGAGGATCTTTAATTAAAGAGACTGTATTCACTGGACATTGAAAAATACTCTTTTATACATTCTTAAAAGCTTATTTTAATGAAGGACATTATTTAAAGTAAACTACTGATTAAATCAGTGAAATTCTATAAACTCCCATGAAGGAGATTTCTTATTGTTTTTATTATTATTTTTAAAATTACTTGCTTATTTACTTTTATTGTATGTATTATCTCCTATGCACTTACAAATAGTAAGTGATATTGTAACATTATTGTATTTCTTTCAGGGAAATGCTCCTACCTAAATTTAATTCAATTTAATTTTCTCTTAACTATTTTTTTTTAATCGCAGATATGTTTTAGATTGCGTTAATTTTCTTTTCTTCCATCTCTTGGCTTCCTGAGCTTGACAGTTTTATTCCAAAATTTAACTTTTCTAAATTATTAGATTTCTGTTGTTTGAACTTGTAGTTTTATTTAACTATCAATTTCATACAATTTTTTTGCGGGGGGAGGGGGGATAAAATTACAAATTTTAATTTTTGTCGCCAAAACTAACCTTTATACTACATTAATTTCCTTATAATAATATTCCGCACTTACTTCAACTTATTAAATTGAAATCTTGTTTCTAGATCTAATCTGTTAATCTTCATGGAAACGATATAAATTCTTAATTCGCCTTAAAAAACATTATTTCCAGTATGCGTAAACTTAAAAGATGGCTCTAAATTAAAAATATTCTTAATTAAACTTTATTTCTTAATATTCCAAATAAAACTTATTTTTTCTATGTTTTTATCAACCTTTTTTAAGAAAGTCTTATTAAATTTATTCCAAAACTATACCTTTCAAATAATATCATTCTTTTACTTTATCTATTTATTTATTTTCCCTTAGTCAACATTTGATAGTGTGCATATCAATAAATTCACTTTTCTTTTTCTCTTAAAATTAATCGTCTATAAAAATCGTCTGCCTACGATATTTAAAATTCTGAGTCGATTATAAATTGGTTAAATAATATTTTTTTAAATAAAATTGTTGTCTGTCAAATATTAATCTCGACTCTGGCTATGAGTTATGTTTACATAAAAGAATGATGGTTTGAGACTAAAGAATGTTCTAGAATTTCCTTTTTGGATTTATAAAGAGGAAGCCTCGAGAGGTGGTAAGAAGAAGGATTCTTGTGTTCTCTCTTCTATGCCTACGGCTGGATGTAGTAAATGATGGAATATTTTTTTGGATGTTTCGGTAAAAGATCATCTGCAAAAGGAGCTTTTCTCTCTATTATAGCTACAGTTTAATAAAATGAACTTGCAGCAGCCAAGGAGTGACTTATTGGATCTTCAACATTTATTTATTTTGTTTTTTTCTCGCTGGCCTTGACTTCGGTGCGGAGAAAGGGAAACCTGGTGATGATGTTTCTGTCCCCCTAAGTTTAAAATGTCACATATATATTGTGATACCTACTATTTTTTTATCTTCTGTATAACCTAGACAACTAAATATATTATACCACCTGACAAATGTTTCATTAGAGTAACTCTTCTGTCAACCGTGCTCCAAATGCTCTATTTTTGATTAAAATGAAATTTATTAAATATTTTTTAAATACATGATCGTCTTGAGAGAGATAAAACGAGTGCTACTTTAATGGAAACAGTAATACATAAAAAATTCTCTTGCTTAATTTGACATTGAAAATTATTACATTATTTCACACATTTATAAACTATATATGTTTTTAACGAAATGCTAAATGAACTTGCAGTCCTTCTTTTGTATTTTAGTTTTTTACCACTATTTCGAAAATTCTGGAAAATGTGAGCGTAATGAACACTATATTTTGAAAAAAAAACTCTTGCCATTTTTGCCAATATTTGAAAAATATAGCCAAAACAAACGGTATTAACTAAACGTTTTATTCTTTCTAACAACATGAATTCACATGATTTATAAAATCAAATGATTATAAATTAATAGTTTTTATCACCATAGAAACCATAAGAAATACCGTAAAACATTCCTAATATTGATTTATCGGAGAAAAATATTGCTTTGGCTGTAAATGTCGAAGAAAGAGTATTATAATTATTAGGAATCAAAAAGAAGGACTAACCCTGCATTTTCGTTGACAATAATTTCATTGTTTAGACACAAAGCTTAAATGCAAGAGACAGATCTATCAATATTTCATAAAAGTTTCAGAAGAATTATTCCGATAAAGTAAAATAACTGGCTTTTGGCCGAAAAAATTCTAAAACAGTTTTAATAAGAAAGAGTATTAACCACTTAACTGCTATTTTTTTTACATGCAATAAATTGAAAATATGGGATAAGTACCACTTATTTTGAGCTAAAATATTCGTAATATTTAATCCAAACTTTTCTGCTATTAAATATTTTTTTTTAAAAATGTTGTATCAAACAGGATTATGGATGAAACAAACTCCTCTTGCCCGTACAACGTACAGGCAAATTAAGGAGGCGATTAAACATTCCATTTTGTAATAACTAAAATATTGTAAAAAAATAAAAAAATAAAAGGTATTAACCCTTTCAGCTCTGGTGGGTAAATTTCTTCAAAAATCCAAATGTCACATTGCCACCAGTATTTTGTAAAGAAAAAAACCGCTTAACGATATACACGAAAAAATGTATTAAACCTTTTTGAAATAAATTTGGTCGAATTTTCTGGTGCCGTTGTGGCATTTCGGAATTAAAATTATGTGGTAGAAATTTCTACCATCAGAGCTCAAAGGGTTAACAACTTTCTTGTAAGGAATTTAAACAGAAAATTAGTATTTTTCATTTTTAACCCCTTGAAGGGCACCGGTATATGTTATATACCACTTAATTTTAATTCCCAAATTTCGCATTGACACCAAAATTTAAGAATCAACTTTTGCTTCATGTGATATACTCGAAGAAATGCTTTCACTTTGTTTCATATAAAATTGTTTATAAATACCGATGTCAATCAATCATTTTAACATTTTAATAGCAGAAGTGCTTTGCCCCTCAAGGGGTTAAAATGTTTTTAATCAGTGATAAATTAAAAAAAAAAATAAAAATAATAAAACTCATGCATTCGATAGAAATCCAGCAATACAGCCAAACACAGACTCAATGTTATCAGAGGGTATTTTTATATAATTTATATTTCT
Source organism: Maratus speculifer (assembly GCA_964019185.1). Classification (NCBI taxonomy): domain Eukaryota; kingdom Metazoa; phylum Arthropoda; class Arachnida; order Araneae; family Salticidae; genus Maratus; species Maratus speculifer. Next base: position 274,043,286 of record OZ025299.1, read on the forward strand.
TGTATAGTACAAGTTTTTTAAAATAGTGAATTTCGCTTTATTTAATTACCGATTAAATAACAAATAAGGTTTATTGTGCCATTTCGAAATTATGGTGCCAATCAAGCTATCTGAATTTAAAACAAGTAAGAAAAATCATGCGTTAAGCATAGATTATGAAACACTTTCCAACACTTCCTGAAATCTTAAAAAAAAAAAAACTTCGTTATCCAGGGAAATAACGTGTACTGTCCATAGCCAAATATATATTCCAATACTTCTGAACAGCCCTGTATTTGATTTGTCGGTTGATATACATACTATATAGTGGAGAAATTAATTTAGCAAGATAACGCCTAACTGGTTGAAATTTTTCTTTCAGCTATTTATACTAATAGATGGAAACATACTTCAGTATTTTTCTTCAGCCCTCTAGGTTACCTAGTACCTTTATAACACGAAAGTGTTTTGCTAAAATTTAGTTCAAACAAAAATGCTCTTTAACCTACTTAAATCACATTTCCAGAAATTATCATCCATAGGCGACCCTGAATCCAGTTCTTTGCGTGACCCTGTATATAATTTTATTTATATACTATTTTAAGAAATGCTAAGAATTTTATCACGTTGAGCAAAAATATATATAATATTTAAATCAATCATTTTCCTTTATAAAACCAACTAATAATCTAAAATACATACTAAATATTAAAGCAAAATATAGTCAAAAAGAAAATAAGTCCTCCTACCGCTCTAGAAGGCGGTGGCATATTATTTATTCATTTAACCCTTTGAGGGGCAAGTAATTGTACTTCTGTAATGTTTACTACACACCGAAAATTTACGAAATATTTTTAATAAGGAAAAGCAATTTTGCAACTTTTAACTGCTAAAGTTATAAAAGTAATTTCAATTAAAATTTTCCGGTGCTAATCATGATTAAAGTTATTTTAGATATAATATATCCCACTGCATTTCAAGCCGTCAAAGCTTTTGACTCAAGGGTATCTTTCACAAATTTATTCTGTCGGCACCACTTTTTCAAAAAAGTTACTTTCAATTACATTATATAAAAAAGTAAGAAAAATCAGGCGTTAAGCATAGATTATGAAACACTTCCTGAAATATTTAACAAAACTTGGTTATCAGGGAAATAAGGTATAACTGTCCATACCGAAATATGTATTCCTATACTTTTGAACAGCTCTGTATTTGAACCTTCGGTTGATATATAGACTGGATAATAGAAAAATTTAGTTTATCAAGAAAACGCCTAACTGGTTGAATTTTTCTTTTTAGCATTTAATACTAATAGATGGCAACATACTTGAAAAATTTTGTTCAACCTGTAGCTTACCTAGCATTTTTAATACACGAAAGTTTTTGCTAAAATTTTGTTGAAGAAAAAATAATCTTTAATCTACTAAAATCATATTTCTAGAAATTATAATCCAATGGGGACCCTGTATCCAGTTCTTTTCGTGACCCTGTGCATATTTTTTTCTATATTCTAAAAACATTTCTTAGTAAACTGAATGCATTTCAACAGAAAAATGTATAACTTATTTAAAAACCAACTTTAAGTAAATTACGCTCATATTCAGAACCTTTCAAGCTCTTTTGTGTAATCCTGCATATCTAAATAGAGTAAATATTAGCATTTATGCGCACCATGTAATGTACATATATTTAGTGAAACTTAAAAGCACATATTGTAATTAAAAATGAATTTTATCCATCGAACAATCATCATCCATAATATACAGTACTTCGGATAGAATATACTATTTGAAATCTTTTGTGTGTCCCTATAACGGCTATGCACATCGTATTATGCGTGAAATAACTCATATTAAGTCTCAGCGATGTATATCAATTTAATTATACATGAAACCGTTTACCATAATTAAAATATGTCGCAAACAATTCCCCCCTTTATTTTTATGCAATAAAATATTTTGTGTGGCCCTGCAAATGACTAATAACTACTCTTTTCATTGCATATTTTACAGAATGTATTTTTTAGCGCACTTCGTAAATGCATATAAATTTGAAAATGTTTGACCCGGTGTTAAGACGTTAAAATTCATTTGAAATGATTTTCCCCATATGCCGCAATGTAATGGAATACTTTTGATTAAATACGAGCTTAAATAAACTAATCGTGGTAGAAACAACATTTTCAATAGGGTTCGTGCTAGAGTAAACATCAATAACATCCAAAAATTTTACGGCAATCGGTGCATGTTTACAAGAGTTAGAGCGCAGCCAGACAAACCGAAAGCATAAACACTTTTCAAATTTGTTGGAAAGTGTAGGAAGGAGGACTCCTTCCTACAAAAAATAAATAAAAAAAGAACACCAATTTGAGCGCAAAATTTCCCCCAAAATGACAAATGTATTCATTTATTAGAAGATTATGTCACAATATGCAGGTTTTCTGGTATATCCTACCTAAGGAATTCGTTTCGTCAAATAGTTTAAGTATTACGAATGTTTAAAATTTTCAATAAATTTGAAATTTGTAATTATGAATGTAATCCATTTGTAATAATTTCAAAATAAAAGATGGTTTACAGAGTGTTCTGTATCGAGATCTAATATAGATAATGGTTTCAAATTCTTGGTAAAGGTTAATCAAGACGAGCGACGAAGGAAAATTAATTACCTCATAATTTTAGCACTGAGCCAAAAGATGTAACGCGAAATTTCAATAAAGAAATTCTTCTTCTGCTGCTTTCTTTGGAATTCAGTTAGTGAAAGTGAAAATAAAGGTCCTTTGTCAGTGTTTAGGTAGTTTTAATTTTTTTAAAGTGTCGTCATATTGAGGGTGAATTAAATTGTTAATCCTTTGAGGGGCAAAAAAGTCTATTCACAAAATGCTGAAATTATTAAATGACATGGACTTTAGATTTTAAAAACAAATTTATTTCAAAATAGATAAATGCTTTTCTTTACGTCCTTGATAAAATTAAAAAAATTTCATTTCAAAATTATGGTGTCAATGTAGTATTTAGCAATTAAAATTAAATGAGATACACTCATTGCCATAAAAATTTGCGCACCAAGAAAAAGACGTCCAAATGAAACGAAATTTTGAATGCGTAAATACTACTGTGATATAAGTAAGTGTTTAGAAAACCAAAGAAAAGGGATTATTTATTCCAGAAAAAAGTACAAATGAACAGAAATTTTAGTACTCTGTTGGACCCCCTCTAGCGCAAATGCACGATGCGATACGAGCAGGCATTGAGGCATACAAATTCCGTATGATGTCCTGAGACATCTCGTTCCACAGTTGCTGTAAACACGCCTCGAGTTCAACTAAACTCGTAGGGTGTCCAACTTGCCGTCCCAAATGATCCCAGTTTTGCTCGATTGGTGACAAATCTGGAGAACGAGCAGGCCAGGGAAGGGTGGGAATGTGGCGCAGGCAGGTTTGTGACATCCTTGCTGTGTGTGCCCGAGCATTGTCTTGCTGAAAAATGGCTTCTGGGAGCCCTGCCATTAGTGGCAATACATGTGGCTGAAAGATGCCTTGGATGTACCGCTGAGCTGTCATAGTACCACGGATCAATATTAGGGATGACCATGTATCATAAGCAAAAGCACCCCATACCATCACTCCAGGTGTAGGAGCGGTGTGTCGCTGTAAAGCGAAGGCAGGATTGAGGCGCTCACCACGGGGCCTCCAAACACAAACACGATTGTCATCGCTGCTCAAATTGATTCTAGACTCGTCGCTGAAGACGACCTGGTTCCATTCCGTTGCAGTCCAATCCCGTCGTGCGCGGCACCACTCCAAACGGAGGCGTCGCGTCGGTGAGTCGGTGTCATTGGCAGCGCGCGTTATGGACGCCGCGATACCAGATGTCCTTCAGCCAGGCGCTTTGCGATGGTTCGGGAAGACACAGGGATCTGAAGTGAAGGTGCTGCCTGTGTCTGGATAGCGGCCAATGAGGCATTTGGTTGTACGCGTGCGTTTCGTATGATGTGACGGTCTTCTCGACGACTGGTCTGTCGAGGGCGTCCGGAGCCTGGTCGCCGTGTAATTGACATCTCTTCAGTCCACTGGTCCCAACACCTCCTCACAGTAAAATCAGAACGGCCTACTTGACGAGCTACTCGCCGAGCTGACCACCCAGCTTCCATCATCCCGATGATTCTTCCCCTCTCCAGCTCTGACAGCTGCTGATATTGTCTTCGATTGCTACGTAACGGCATGTCTACCTCTGCGTTTCCTTTGCAAAAGAAAAGGTACGCTCAAACAAGTTCAGTTTACCAGTTTTATACACCAAGGAGGACGAAGTTCAACGCCCTCTAGTGGCATTACGCAATGCGCAATCACACTGCATTTCTAATCATTTGCATATCTGCCTGATATGTACCTTCATGCCAAGTTTCGTTACGATCCTACAATTATTTCTTGGTGCGCAAATTTTTATGGCAATGAGTGTATATCCCACGTCCTCTCAAGTGGCTAAATGTGCTAAATAAAGGGTAATTTTTTTCGGTATTGATTCTGCAATTTTTAAAATTCTCTTTTATATAAGACAGCGCTATGTATTCCCCTAGAGATGACTTTTGAAAATAATTTTCGCAGAATCCTTTGTTTAACCTCAAGTTTAACACTTTCAAAAATTTAGTGTCATTCTCGCAAATGAACACTCTGTGTACTACGGCCACCGTGTATATTGCAAGTTTTGAAAATAACAAAACAAGGATTATTAGAGGGATTTCTATGCGGTAAATTCATGCATAAAATATCTCATATTTAGACGGAACGTGAATGAAAAATTTTAATAAAAAATAATGGCCAAAGCTGATACATATATTCAATGCTAAGAGTTTATTTCGGCGGTAATAATTCCGCACACTGTGACTACCAAGATATCTTTCTATCAGTATCAGTGAAAAGATTTTAATACTTATGCAAACTGGAACAAAAATTAGAAAACTTTTTACCGTATCGTATACATATTTCCCACCAATTAGGCTCTAAAATAAGACGAAAGCTTCTGTTCAAATTTACTGGTGGAAATTTACATAGGCGGCAATCAGAAACTGTTATCTGATTAAAAGAAAACTTGTGACAACCTCCTCAGTTTCATCCCTCACAACTGATAAATAATACACTAGTTGTCGCCGTCTCTTTATTCATTATTCCATTCCTCTGAAGTGTCACTACTGCCTCAGATATTGGTAATAAATGACACAAAATTTTACATCTCTAAAACTTTTTCGAGAGAAGTCTAGAAAATCGAGAATCGAACCCACACATTCGCTGTCCCAAGTTGGATAGAAAAGCCGTTTGTTATTCTGATATTAAATGAGGGAAAGGATCATATCATAGTCATATGGACCAAATCATAGTCAGTTATTTGACATTGAATTATAGATATACGAAACAAAAATTTCACGGGGAAAAGGTTATAAACCTGAAACACAGATAAATACTATTTAACAAGGCTCCCACTGACGAATGTTTATTATTATTATTATTTTGCATACTGCTATTTCAAAATTACAACAATCTACCGCAAAGTTAAAAAAAAATTACAAAAAAAATAATAATGATTTAGAGGTATTAGACATAATAATAAAAAAATATGTCACCATTTAATCCCTTATTTGACATTTTGTTAAGACAATTTATCTAAAGCCGAATAAAAAGTGAATAGGTAAAATTTGTTACTGAATTACTACAAAATTCTGTGTTTCTGCGTTGCCTGATATTTCTCACTCGTCAATAAGTAAGCAGTATAAAATCAAAACTAAAAAATAATCTAAACAATTTTACATGATTGCTTCTGTAACTATAGTGTATAAACCAAATATTTTTAAAAAGGATAAATTATTTCCCGAATTCATTTCACACATAAGGAAACCAAAAAAATCTGTAAGTTTTTGAAACACAAATATTTTACCGAAAAAGATTTTTCCTGCAGTTACTACGTTACTGGATGTTAAATCGAAATATAGGCTTCGAACAGCAGATTTATTTCTACATCATTCAGAAACTTTTAATTTCCCTATTACATGTCTCTATATAATTCAAATCGACCCTCCCTCCACAGACATTCGCTAATGAGCAGTTCAGATGTAACTAAACCCGTCATGCTTCCTGAATGTAATTACTACCTGGTAAGAATAATCTTAATTACTATTGCACTTTTGATTTTTACTAAAGTTATCTACATGATGGACTTATTATTTTGTAATACATTTTTTAAATATATGGATAAATTTATACGGATAATGTATATGTTTTGATTGCTTTTGATAATAAGCAAAACCTTTTAGAATATTACTTAGATGATTATTATTAAGATGAATTGCGACTATATTATGCTATATAAACCAAGGGTTCGGCTCATAAGTGCATACAATATATTTTTAAGGCTTTAGTTGCCGAAACGTCAGTGAAGGCTTACTTTGGAGACACGAAATTTTTTGGTTTCTGTCTGTCTGTCAGTCTGTCTGTTCCGCGATAATTAACGCAAAAAACATCCGATTGACTTGAAATTAAATGGGTATGTTAGTGAGGCACTGGGATTAAGCTGTATAGTTTTTTGTTCGATTTGATTCATTCGTTCGTAAAATATAGAATATTTTATTTTGCGCAATAATGCTTTTCTATGGCAAATCCAATGATTTTCAATTTTTTCTTTTCCTTGAGAGAAAATGACACATTTCATTAATGGAATTCAATGATAAATGGACACTGAAATTTACCAGTTAAATTATTCATATTGTTTTGAAATTTTGTCTATGCATTTGTCAGATTTTTAAAGTTATTACTGTAAATTTTGGAGATTTTTTATAAATGTGTATATAATATAAACTAATTTGTTTTAAAATGTATTTATTTCATTTTCTTTATTTTCTCTTAATGGTTACTAAGCAACCATTCATCCTAATCCTAATTATATTTTAATGCTATAAATTTGAAAGCAAATACAAAAATTTAAATGAAGTCAACGTCAAAACTGATGAATTAATGCCTTTGTGTCTTTGCGGATAAATATAACATAGCCGAGAAAAGAATATAGGCTATGTTTTATTAATTTTATTCAAATATTTTCCTTAATAATTCAAAATTTCCTTCATTTTTATACAGAATCAAGAGCGATTTTTTAGATAAAATTTAACCAATTTCCTTTATCGTTGCTAAAAAAAAAAAAATCTGGAATAATTTTTTAACGGCAATAAGTTTCAATTGAGCTATTTCCATTCGAAAAATTAAACTAAGAAAAAATAAATATGACGTCAGAATTAAAATAAAAATAAAAATAGTACTTTGTTAAATATTAAACACGGAAATTTGTTTCGTTAATAAGAATTTTTCTGACAAAAATGGGGACATAATTAGAAGTAAAAGAAATAAAAAATAATTATATTTTCAACAAATATTTCAATTGATAAAATTTGACGTCATAATTGAAATAAAACAGGTATTTTATAGTTGTCGTCAAAAATACAAGAAACATGGACAGCAATAACTCATGAATAATGACGTCATTGCCGAAACTTCGGCGAAGGCTTATTTTGACGACGCAAAATTTATTGTTTTCCATCTCTCAGTCTGTTCTTCTGTCTATCTGTCAGTCCCCGATAACTGCCACAAAATGCAATCAAAACTTTTTTTTTCGTAAACAAACTTGTAAAACCCTAGATTACTGAGTTTATACTTTGAAAAGTTCCTGATACATCAGATTTAGGTGTTTTTGGTGGGCAGGTATCTAGATGTATGAAGATAATGAAAAATGCTTATTGAAACTGTCACTTATCGTTATAATTCAAAATGCAGATAAAAATACAAGATATACGATAACCATTAGCAGATTGATAGAAAGTTAGAAATTTAGATTTAATGAGACTACGGGGGTTCAGGGGGGCGGAATCCCCCTGAAGAAATCTACTGTGGTATAATAAAAATACAAAAATAATAGATCATGAATTTTTCAGAATATCCTAACATAACTAAATCTTTAATTTAACGGCTTTTGATGGTTTCAAATTTCTTATTCTTATTTCATTCTTATAAATAATTACGTAATTCGAAAATTTTAAATTACAGATTCCATGAAGTTAAATATTACGCTAAGTGTGTGTTTAAAAAAAAGAAGTGAAAAGCTGACGTTGAGGCTCTTGATCTGCAGATTTACTAGTTTAAAACACATATTATGTACAATAACATAATTGAATTAGACCCCATAGACACCATATATTCTGCTAATTATGCTGGTGTATGTGAAATACTTTTTAACCCTTTGAGCTCTGGGGTGAAAATTTCTCGAAAATTCCGAATGTCACATCGGCACCAGTATTTTGCAAAGAAAAAAACCGGTTAACGATAAACGCAAAAAAAAAAAAAGCATTAAATTATTTTGAAGTAAATCTGGTCAAATTTTCTGGTGTCATTGTGACATTTTGGAATTAAAATTATGTGGTAGAAAATTCTACCAGCAGAACTCAAGGGATTAAATTAAATAGCAATGAACTTAAATACTGGACGTAAATTCAGCAAAAGATTTGAAGAAAAGAGAAATTAAATATAATAAACTGAACACAGCCACATTAAGACTCTGCTTCAATAATGAAATAAAATATACTGATTTCGTCTACGCAAGAATTATTGCTTGGCAAGAAAGCCCCCACAGAACCAAGATCCGTCAATCACTAGAAATAATAACAAGAAACAACCAGATCTGTAACGATAATGTAGCCTATGTTATTTCAAGTCATGGTTCATACGGGAATTGTTATTTTCCAGGTAAGATACCACCATTTCTTAATAGAAAAATAAATATAGCTCAAAAGTGCGAAATTTTGTCTTATTTAAGGGGTTGGGACTAGCGTCTCTTTCCCGCACTATTCCCTACGGGAACCACGGAAAGAGGGAAAGTCCATTTCAAGTGCAGGTGGGAAGGGTAGACAGCGGAACTTTGCGAAATGAGTACCTGAAAATAATTTAATTTAAATGAGGAGCTATTAGTCCAAGTGATATAATTTTTAATATTAGATTTTATTTAGGTACTGTACTAGGAGGAACTAGTACCTTAAAATAAATAAAGTATTCAATTGAATTTTGAAGTGAAACTGCAGAAGGGGAGAGGAGGACGAGAAAAAAAAACATAACATAATAATCATTATACTTCTTATACCAAATTTCATTTACATATGGTGTAAGCTATGTAGAAATACTCATAGTATTTTCAGCATTTCAAAGACCTTTAAAAGTATGCTAGCACACAAAATTTGATTAATATTAGTATTAAAATCATTAATAAATAAATAAAATAGCTATTTATATTCAGAAAAATCACATTAATCTGTGAAATGAATAATTTTTTGGAATATTACAATCAAAAATAGCTAATAATTATTTATTTTCTTTAAAAGCATGTTTTAAAATCAGCCTTTCACACTTTAATAAATGCTTATTATTAAGCATATACCTAATTAGGATCTTAATGAAATGAATCACAGTTAGTAAGCAGTAATATTTTACCAATCATATATTTTTAATATGATATTTTAAAATTTATTATAACATGAACGATACTAACATTTAACCATTCCTTTCCTACAAACAAATAAAATAATGGATCAACTCTATATACATTGATCAGAAATATGCAAAAATAAAATACAAGAGAACATAAAATTTAAAAAGATGGGATACTGATTTTATTGGCTAGCCTTTATATGTAAATAAATGTTTAATGTGCATTTTTTAAACACTTATAAATTATGTTTTCTACATTGAAATAGTCGTCTAAAGACGTTATGCAATATTTTAAGAAGTTGACCATTACAACAAAATCAGATCAGTAAATCCGAATCTGAAGCTGAACTAAACAATGATGACGCAAATATCACGTGATTTACGAACGGAGGAAGTCAAGTTACTCTGCTCTTCCACCCTTTCCACCTGCACTTGAAATGGACTTTTCCTCTTTCCGTGGTTCTCATAGGGAATAGTGCGGGAAAGAGACGCTAGTAGGGGTTGGGTACCTTTTAAAGAATTCAAAAGTCGATTTTTTTTAAAAAATAGCTTATAATTAAATGTGATTCTTTAGAAACATTTAAAAACAAACCACATTCAAAAATTCACATTAGAAAAAGAGTTATGTCTAAAACACTTTGCGTTTTTCTTATACGACCAATGGTAAATATAAACTTTGACGTCAATTTTCTCAAAACAGCGATTTTGACCATTGCGCGCACGATTTCTGAGAAACGGTTGCACAAAATTTTCGCTGAATATATTAAACGTATACGGGAACAAAATGACCTACTATTATGTTCCTCAAATTAGAAGTTTAGAATTCAAGACTACTTTTTTGTAAAAATAATCTCGATATTTAGAATTTCTTTAAAAAATAATTTTTTTTCTCAAGATCTATAAGTTTTATTTTTTTCACCGTAAGTCATTTTGAAAACACATTATATCTCTACTAAGAAAAAAAAACTTGGTTTCTTTTAGCTATTCAAATTTGAAAAATCATGCGCGCAAGACATGCAAGGTTTATTCTTCTGTAAAAATTGTATTATCTTTTAAAATAATTAAAAAACATTGCATGCATTTATACATTTTTTAACAACTTTAACTAATAAAATAAATTCTTCTTAATATGTGTTTTCAATTTTATAGTCAAAAATCAATTAGATATAGAGTGACTGCAGTTCTTACAGAGGTCACTTTTTCACGTATTTTGTTAGTTCGACAGGTATCTGACCCCTTAATGACAAATTTTCTACTGGAAAGTGCTCGTACGGAACAAACGAGCATTCTTTTGTTTGATACTGATCATGAAATTCCGGGACCCGTACGAACTCTGCAACCGTTTGGATAGATTTTTTTGAAACTGTAATCACTTTCAAATAAACATTTAAATTGAATTTATACTATAGATGGCACCACAATCATGCTCTGAAATCAACTTGGGATACTTCCCCTAGAAAACAGTGATGCCAGATGGGCTACTTATTTTAAATTCAGATCCTTGACTGGCATCACTTTTTTGAAATAGTAAAATGCCCTTTTTTTAATGACATTTATAAAGGCAAAAACAAAAGAAAATTTGACGTTTCAAAAAAGTGGTGCAAATCAAGAAATCTGAATTTTAAAAAAGTAGCCAACTGGCAACACTGCTAGAAGAAGTCAGTACTTGCTTTTGAAAGTTGTGTAAAGCTGTTATCAGATTCACGGACTTTAGGCGAGACAAACTTTTCAGCCGATTTTAGCCCCCCAACATTTCCCCATTCAAAGAGAGAAAAGGTTATAATTGTCTTTGAAAAAGCCGAAAAACCAGTTTCTACTAGTACCAGGCGTTAATATTTATCGCCTACTCGTATCAATCGCTTATCTTTGATTCGTTGAAACGTTCGATGTTGGATGGAAAGTCTTGACTACGACAGACTTTTTTGGAACAGCGAAAAAATGTTAGGGAAACATTTCTCTTTACTATCACACTGAATTTTGGGATGACATTTCGCGAAAAGTTGGAGGAAATCAAATGTTGGCTCAAAAGTCTTACTAAATGTTGGCGAATCTGATAGTAGCTTAATGAAGATATTGTAACGTGTTAGTTTTTTCTTAATATTTCCCTCATGATGGACAAGTTTTATTATCCGAAACTTTGGGAATATAATTCATGTGTGTCAATGGAAAACACTATGTTATTGTAAGCAGTGCGATTTTTTAATTAAAGATTTTAAGATATATTTTACATACTGATGAGTCGAACTTATTGTTTACTTATTTATATGAATTTGACTGTCGTTAATAATTTATAAAGTTGTCTAAATGGTCTTTGTATTTGCATGCAGTGTTGTCAGGGAGCTACTTTTTCTTTTTTATAATTCAGATTTCTCGACTGATACCAATTTTTGGAACGGTAAAATTAATTAAGACGAAAGAAAGGCGAATATTACTGTTTCAAAAAAACTGGTACAAATCAAGAAATCTGAATTTAAAAATGTAGTCTATTGACAACACTGTTTGCATGTCACCTAATTTGAAAATATTCGTTTAAAATACATTATAACGTGGTGCCAATCGTTGTGGATTTTTTGTAATACTATTTTTCAAAAGTAAAATTTGATTTATTTAATTGCATAAAATCTAAGATTAAATAAGACACATTTTACTACTCAAATATAATGGTAACAAATATCTGTAGCAGGATGCGGATAATTGTCTGTATTTTTTTGTGAAATTACTAATAAGTTTCTAAAAATGAAGTGATTTTTAGTGAACCACAAGTAAAAAAATCTAAATTCATGGTGATTTCTCATTTGACAACTAGCTGCTAAAGTAAAATTTCAACTCAAAACTTCTGAAAATTTAGAGAATTTTCTATGTGTCTTTTGATCATAGCATTTTTTGGTTAAACAATATATATATATATATATATATATATTAAAATACGATTAATGATATGACGAAAGTTTCTTACAGCTCAGGAAACCCAAAAAACTCCAAATAATTAGTTTTGAAAACATTGTCACACAAATATTTACCTAAGAATGGAGATCCGCCGCATACCAACTTTATTGCACATTAAATTAAAATGTTGACTTCTGTCTACGAATTTATTTCCCCGTAAGCCAGATATTTTTAATTTTCATATAACGATTCTCCGTTTCATTCAAATTTACCCACCCTCCACAGAATTCCACTAATGAGCATTTCAGACGTAATTGAACTCGTCATGATTTCTGACAGTAATTACTACCTGGAACGAATAATCGTAATTACTATTGCGCTTTTGACTGTTATGAAAGTCATCTAGATGATAGTTTTCCTATTTTGTCATTCATTTAAAAGCATGTGAATAAATTTATATGCACCAGAAACAGTAATGTATGTTTTCGAATGCTTTTGTAAATAAACAAGTAAGTGTTGTTGTGGTAGAAAATGCTTCGAATTAACTTGCATGTGATTACTTGTTCAGAAAGTTATCGAGAGTTAATGAGAATTTTGTTAATATGACGCTCATTTTAAAAAAATGCGGATATATTTTTGTACATTAGTATATATATTTTTTTGGCTAGCAAGATGTTTTACTATTTTCACTCAAACTAAACAATTACCGAACCAATACACAAATTATTTCATACGGTAAATTTTTTAATTTTCAATTCTCAATCTGAAAAACATTTGCAATATATACATTATTTAACAATATGCGCATAAATATATCTCCTTGCATTTGAAGTACCGTAATTTCGCGCGTTTACGCTGCGGCTCAGATAAGTCTTCATCAGACTGGGAATAAAAAAGAAGTGAAATAAATGCTAAGCAAAAAGTAAGTCGCATTTAATTTTAAATAATTTCTAGGTGGAAATCGACTTAACTGAGGTGCGGCGAATACATGCGAAATTACGGTAGTCGAAAATCTATAACCACACATAATTTTCAAAAGTAACTATGGTATGAAATTTACCGTCATACAGCTTCCAACTGCGAAGATATTTAGGTATGAGTAATTACAAATAAAAACCATGTTATTTTTAATTAAAAAATTATAAGATTAGTTAACCGTTTAAACGCCAATGTTCCCAAATGGGAACATTGCATTATTTGTAACACAAAACATATATTTTCCAACATAATAACGATGTCTTTATTTTTCTATAAAATATAAGGTTGATTTAAACTTTTTAAAAGAAAAATATTTATGTTTAAGCATTTGTCACAGATATAACGAATATGTAAATTTATTAATTTGCATAAAACATGTATTATTTGCTTTTATCGTTTTCTCTATAGTTCTTACATTTGACCGCTAGAAATTTAAATGTTTTTGGAATTCGAGGAAATATTCACGAACAATATACAATAGCATATAGCGGAAAATAATTTGTTATTATTTGCATATGTTGTCAATCAATAATCATGTTCCAAACTGCGAATACTGAATTTAAAACAGCCAAAAAACTACAGAAATACTTTTTTTGTTATTTTCTAATCTTGTATGCATAAATTAAAACATTTGAAGCTGTAGTATAGGGAAAACAAAATTATTATTACATTGCGATATTAATTCGGCGTGTAAACGGTTAAATAAAGATTAGTTTTATAAATTAATGGCTCTAAAATAATTGCATAGCTGTAAAATATTGCATTATTTTGTATCACAAAAATTTTATTGGAATGATAAAAGAAAATTTATGAGATGAATAACACAATCATGTCATAAATATTCTTTTATCATGTCATTTTATATCATGAATATATTATTTCAGAAGATGATAAAAAAAAAAAAAACCCTGTAAGTATTTTTGATCAGAACTCCTCCATACAAAACAACTTTTAAATATATCGATGTAAAAAATAAGTGTAGAATTACAGTCAAGACGGGCCCCGGGTTATGATTCTAACTTTTTTCAGTCCGAACCGGGTTATGATTTTAACTTTTTTCAGGCCAGGCCTAACCTTTGTGTTGGTTCAGGACTGTACCTAGATATTTCGACCTGTGTTTTAGTGCAGTCCATCAGCATAAATTTCAAAGCAGGTTAACTTAAAACCTATACGCTGCTATTTTATGTCCAAAAGGGAGATACGTTTAACATTGATTTTTAATATCGGAAAAATTGTGGATGATTCCTATCTTGCATTCAAAATGAGTCAAAATCTCGTCGCTCTTAGCCATAGACAAATGATGTAAGTAATTAATGTAAGTAATTAATGATGTAAGGAATTTTGGATTCTAATATCTCTTCAAATTTTGAAGATATAGAGAGGACTTTTTTTCTGTTTAATTCAGAAATGTATAATGAAAATTTTTCCAGACTGGGAGTTTTGCTACACGGAGGTTGTATAAAAATTTAAGTTTTTGTTTTTTTTTAATACTAGAACCACGGGAAATTTTACCCAAGTTTTATAAAAATAATTCACTTCAGAATTTTTATTTAAGTCTATTTTAGTTATTTATTTTAAATAATTTTTGTGAAGCTTATATATAAATTATTTTAAGAAGATTTATCTGGTTGAAATCGACATCTTTTCATTGAGTACGGGTCAAAATGACCCGTCTCCGCGGTTCTAGTGTTAAATAGACTCCCAATGCAGTTGCAACTTATGTTATCACATTTTGCACCTTTTTTATGGTTATTGGTTGGTTTTGTTTTGTGAAGGCCAATTATCAAGGGATATAAGTCGTAAGAGAGGGGATGTGCCATTCGTGGGTTTTTTTGTAAGGGAAACTAACCCGTATTAATACAAGAAAATCCAATATTCTAAAAAATCACGGAAAAATCCAAACCATTAAAATGACGGGCGTGATTGGGTTTCAACACAGTCCCAAATAGCAGTTTCGAGAGCAGAATCTTTCGGCCACTAGTGAAGTCATTTTTTATGATACTTTTCAAACGAAAAAAAAAGGTCTAGGAGTACCATTTAAAAAATTAACCTATTGTTTCGATATTTAATGAATCACCCTGTATATATATATATATATATATATATATATATATATATATATTACAGAAGAAAATAGTATTTCCTATTAATTAAACAGCCAATGTTACTCCCTAGTCATATTTCTCCAACTTAAAAAATTAATGATTTATTTGATTAAACTTAGGTAAACTAAACTTGATTGAATCAGATGTATCTTAAGGAAATGTATTTCTCTAGTGTGCGATTACTAACAAATTTCGTGACAATGTCACCACTATTTAAGATTATAAATATTTTCTTACCGTAATTTCCGGCGTATAATCCGCGGATCAAACAATTCTTTTTTGACCCAGAAAGTTCTGAAGTTAAAATTTAACTTTTTAGAGCACGGTATATATTTGTCACCAATTACTGAATAAAATTTCTGGGTCGAAAAGAATTGTTTGATCTGCGGATTATATGCCGGAAATTACGGTAATATTTTTCCAAGATCAAAACCATTTTGGTTGATTAATCGCAAAATCTGTAATAATTTTCTGCGATAAATTTAAGCGTAAATATGTATTCGAAAATTGTGGAAGAAATGTAAGCACCCTGCTGCTATCAATTCCATTTTAGAAACTATTACTTTGATTTAAAATATAATAAATAATAACAACTACTCTTAAGAAATATTTATCCGTTTAATACAACGCCAAAATCTTAAATTAAAGATGCGATTTAAGTCATCAAAAGAGTTGTGCGTGAAACTTTAATCGAAAATTACTAATAACTAACTTTTGTTCAATAAAGAATTACTCATAACAAGTCTTTCTGCTAAGTATTTAATGGAGTTATTCGTACGTTTATCGTAATAGAAAGTTTCCGAGTTAATAGATTTATCCATTCAAGAGATACCCAAAATTTTCAAGAATTCAGTTTAAGTAAAGTTCTTAAATTGTCTTATTAAGCGAAAGAATATTTAACATCCATCATTTTAATTAGGTTTTGAAGAAATCGAACAGAAATTATTTAACAGTTTAAGAGATCTCAGCTATTTAAAAAGGTATTTATATTTCGAATAGGAAATATAAGAGAAAAGAGATTGGAAATAGTACTGAATTCATCATGACACATATTGATGGAAATTTTTAAAGCTTTATTTTTGAAATACACTTAAGATTGATGGCTGGAAGATGTTTCTTCTGCAATACTTTTGTTACTTGTACCCACTTAGCTGATTCTTTTTCCACGTACAATAAATTAAAAATATGGGCTAATACCACTTTTTTTAAGCTAAAATATTCATAATATTTAGTTTAAACCGTTTTGCAATTAAATAGTATGAAAGTGTATTTAAAACAATTAGTGGTGTCAAAAAGCTTTAAGTGATGAATGAAGGAAATTTTTCTTGCCGGTACGACGTACAAAACATAGGGAAGCGGTTAAATCCTCATTTAATCCAGTCGGATTCCCCTCTAAGTCCACAAAACATTGAAGATTAATCATTTACTTTAGTATGCTGCCACCACCGATATTGTTACGTGATATCGGACACTCATGAGAGGTACATAGTGAAGAAGACTAACTGTTTCAATTAAACTTAACCCTTTGAGCTCTGGTGGATAAATTTCTTCAAAATTCCAAATGTCACCTTGGCATCAGTATTTTACAAAGAAAAAAAACGGTTAACGATACACACGAAAAAATGCATTAAACCTTTTACAAATAAATTTGTTCGAATTTTCTGGTGCCGTTGTGACATCTAGGAATTAAAATTATGTGGTAGAAAATTCAACCATCAGAGCTTAAAGTGTTAATGAACAGTTTATTTACACAATATTTACTAATAATAAGTCAATATTTACAATTAAGAATCCGATGTAGGTGATTCGGTTCAGCAATAAATAATACAGAACACACGTTATGGGCACTGTTAAGATACTCTATACCTCTTTTGTTCAAGTTAATTAACTGGGAGATCAGTCTTAATCACTTTACACACCCAGTCTCTGTCCTCTTATAGCCTCGCTGAATGTACGCTTTTTTGGACCAGCGCTTTCCTCAGGAACCACCTCACTCTTTCCTCGCCGAGTCAAGACTAAACTCTCAGCTCTCATTCTCCAGCGAGCCATCCGCAAACGGAGTTCCTTTTCCTTCCTGCACGGATTCGGTCCTCTAAAAGGAAGGTCACACTTTCAAGACATCTTTCTCTTCAGACCCTGTTTGGCTGTCTTACCTATGAATTTTGACTGACAAGCGATAGGTCACCTATTGTATGCTACATTCTTTCAACCAGAATTATGTCACTCCACTGCTTGGATTAAGACTTCAGGTAAGGAAGGAATGCTATATTGGAGCTTACAGTGCACAGAATACATTAGCAAATAAAATAATAGTATCACATAAGAATAGTTTTAGATAATAATCGCTTATCCAAATCTAAAATGATTAATAGACACCGGGATTTATAAACAAACTTGTTTGAAAGGTAGTAAAGTCCCCCCCCCGTACCTTATCAAAAGCAAAATTTAATTCCAATATTCTGGTGCCATTGTGGCATTTGGGAAATAAAATAAAAATGTATGTATCGTCGGTAATATGCCAAAATATCCAATGTGAAAATAGTGCGTTACATTTTTCAAATCCAGATTTCTTGATTGGCACCACTTTTTTGAAATGTAAAATGCTCCTTATTTTCTTCCTAAATAAAATGTCATTAAATAAGATTAAAAAGATGAATTTTACTATTTTTAAAAATTGGTGTCAATCAAGAAATGTGAATTAAAAAAAAAGTAATCCACTATTTTCGCATTGGATATTTTGACATTGTAGCGACGATATATGGGGTGATCCAGAAAATTCTGCAGTATATTTTGGTTGAGATAATGTTCAAATGATTAAATGACACCGGAAATTATAAAAATATTTATTACAAATTAAGTAAACGTTTTTCTATACACACATCTTTTGTACCGAAAATTCCAGTGGAAATATGGCATTTGTAAATTCAAACTTTATCAAAAACCGCAGAATTTTCCGGATGACCTAATAAAACATGCCGCCGACCTTTAGTGGGTTAACTAAATAACTTGAAAATTAGTATGTTTATGTCTCCTAACGTTTTTCAAAGAAATGAATATATATATGTATAAAAAAAAGTGGTTAATAATTGATGTATTAATAATAAGCTATTATGAATATTGCATTAATGAAAGAAGATTTCTAAGGTATTTTATCGTAACACACTAAATAAGAAATTTTTCTTAATGGTTTATACACATAAAAGGAGAAATGATAGTTATACTTGCATAAATACACATTATCATGATAGGGTGTGTCTCTTTTCTCGCTAGGGCGTCCCAAACAGGGACTCTTTAATTTGAACCACCATATATGTTACTATAGACATCAACGGGTTTAAACTCATATGGGTCCTGCGGAAAAATATCTACTTTGAAAGGAATTGTTTAGAAATAAATGAAATGAAAATAAATCTTTGTGTGATTATATAAAAGAATATGTGTAAAACTGACAAAATTGTACAATGTAAAGGTTTTTTTTTTTAAAAAAAAACATTAGTGTTGAGTATAATTTCAATCGATTTTCAGAATTAATTTTCAGAAATGAAACTACGCCTGGAAATATTCAATTTTAAATTCAGGAATTTCTTCACATTGCTAACTAAACGTATACAGCAGTGTGAAAAAAGTCCAGGCCGGAAATTGGACCATGCTCCTTAGTGAGCTATTCTAAGAGTTTGGGTTATATAGTTGGAAATACCTAGCTTAATGGTAGATCATTGCAGCATTATTTCGTGGATCCGGGTTCATTTCCCCCCTAAGACATTTTTCAACCTATTGGCTTAAGCTTAGTTTGCAATGTGAAAAATTTTACGTATTTAATGTTGAGAAGCTTTAAATTAAATTAAAATAATCTTACTTAATAATGTGTTATATCATATTTATATAATAAACCTTCACTAACCTTTCAAAATGTTTAAAAAATATCATGAATTGTACATTATTTTCCTAGATATTCTTTTCTAAGCATTCAGAAAAAGAAATCTTTTTATATATTTTATGCTATCCTGAAAAATGAAATAATATCTTTTTTCAGAAAAATAAATAGAAAATGGTTGATATTAAATTTCTACTACGTTTTGATTTACTGTTTAATCACCCAAAATATCTTTTATTTTCTACTCAATGAATCACGATTAACTAACGAGTAATTAATTTTATTTTGTTCTGAATATCGTGTCTTGCCGAATAAAATATGTAATCTTGCGTAAATATAAATATATTTGCATTGAATCGCTTAAATAAAGTTATCAATTCTCTTTTTATTAATAGTGAAGCGAAAAAATAAATACATTTTTGTGCTTATTATAATTGTCTGGATCTTTTTCAATTTAATGTATGAAGAGGTTTTTTTTATTTTTTAAACTAATTATATATATATATATATAGTCTACAATTAAAATAAATCACATATAGTTATCTAATTCTTATGTCTACAATTATAATAATTTGATTATAGTTTACTAATTCTCTTGTATAAAAGTATAATAATTCCCATTGTAAAAATTTATCTGAAATAAAAATAAAAATACTGAATGTAAATTACAACTTGCAGAAATGCCTTTTTAAAACTTATTTCTCTGTGTAAATAAGTCTGGACTCACCGATAAATATATTTTTCAAATCCGAAAACAAAACCTGTAGTAAGGAAAAAAACTTGCTACTTTGTCTTAAATTTTCTGTTGCTGGTTGAGTTATAAAATGGTATAATATTTAGTACAGTGGATTTGTATCATCTTAATTTTTCCATTCAGTTTTATTACTTTATAGAATTGTTAGATTGTTAAATGAAAGGGCTCTTTTAAAAAGTGTTTTTACATATCCTTAACATTTTAAAATTCGTTGGGATAATATTGTCCCACCATAGTTTCAATTTCTCAATTTTTTGCTCTTAAGGTCGAGTCACATGTCTTACACTGGACATCAACGTTCCAATTAAATTTCGGAAAATGTCAGTTAATTTAAACAAAATTAAACAGATTTCTGACCTGAAAATATATTAGATGTTTAATAGCTATTTAATTAGAAAACATTCTTTTTCAAAACATGTTTAACCTGGTTTAACCCTCTCATGCATACGAATCTCATATGAAGACAAATACACTCACTTCCAAAAGTTAAGCACGAAGATGTAAAACGCAAGAAAAGCAACAAATACTGCTTTGATTGACACAAAATTTGGCGGGAAAGTAGCATATATATTTATGCATTAAAAAAATCAATAATTATATGCAGAAATGAAAACAATATTAAATTTTTATAAGTTATCAAATAATATACTAGAGACTTAAACAGAATTATGTATAAAGTGAAAATAAGCAGCATAAAATGAAATAAATAGACATTAATAGGGTATGTGATCCCCCCTCATCTGTATACAAAGTTTACACCTTATAACCATGCTTTCAATTAGGGGGTTAACCACCGAAAAATTAAGCAACCGCCATTCTTCTTGTAGAGTAGTTTCCAGCTTAATAAGAGTGGCTGGAGGTGGGAAACGTAAACATACTGCACGTCCGAGAGCATCCCAAAGATTTTCAATGGGATTAAGGTTGGGCGAATGTGCTGGCCACGCCATACGCACAATCCCTTCACTCTTGAAGTAGTCATCGACGGTGCCAGCTCTATGGGGACGTGCATTATCGTCCATTAAAACAAAAGTAGGGACAACTGCTGCAGCTTACAAACTCACAATGGGTTCTAAGACTTTACCCCGATACCTGACAGCCGTCACAGAACCCAGTTTAAAGATGTGCAGGTCGGTACGGTATCCTTATGTAATCCCTGTCCACATCATAATGCTTCCGCCTCGGAATGCATGATATTCCATGATGTTTTGGGGCTGATTGCGTGTTCCTTGTTCACGCCATATCCTTATACGCTTGTCATCTGGCTGCAGAGCAAATCTTGACTCATCAGTAAACATGACATTGCACTAGTCAGAAACAGTCCAATTGACATGTTCCCGGCACTACTTTAATCGTGCCCCTCTTGATTGGACGGATAGGGAAACACAAACTCGAGGTACCCGGGCGTACAGTTCAGTCATATGTAATCTTTGACATACAGTAGCTGCAGATATCGCCTTACCAATGGACGCTGTAACCATAAATGTCACACGTGTGCAGGTCGCTCTGCGATTCCGCTTGGATACAATAGGAATATATCGATCTTCCGCGGGAGTTGTAACACTTGGGCGACCAACTACGGGTCTTCGGACAATTGTCTGTGTGGTTTGGAATTGTTCCCATAAACGTGAAATTACAGAATGATGAACGCCGAAGAAAAGAGCAACATCTGTGATCGACTGTCCTGCTTCAATGCGCCCTATAGCACGCCAGCACTCAGAATCTTTCATTCGTCTTCAAGAAGTCATAGAAACACGTATGTCTTAAAAACAAATTGTACGAAAGGTTTAAACACCTTCTATCAGCGCTTACAATCAACTTCTGTAACCCTTCATAAAGCTGGCTTCTTATAAGACTGCTCTGTTTGCACATTTCTTGACATGAAAGCGCGAATGGCTGTTACATAACATATTTGCATACTTCCATCTACCTCTGCAGCGATTTGCATCCTCTTCAATTCTGATTGGCTGCAGAAAATTAGCATTTTCCTCTCCGTGCTTAACTTTTGGAAGTGAGTAATTATTGCATATTAAGGGGGGAAAAATGAGTATTCATTCATGGAGATCTGATTTGTGGACAAATAATAGTTATCATGCTTTACAATAATAAAATTGTTTTATAACAATCATTGAGATGGAGCTTGGTGAAATATAATAGGAATATAAAAGTGAGCAATGTTAGAAGCACCAAGTTATATTAAATTACAAGCGAATCAGTTTCGGTAGCATAAAGCTTAACGTCAGAGAGGTAGAGATTTGCTCGTATATCTAGGAGAGAAGAGGGACTCAAGCTGGAGATTTAATAACTAATAGAACAGCATAGGATTACAAGTATTATCCAAAGGAAGGAAAGAAGGGTAACACAATGCTGATATTGGAAAGAATATAAAACGGAGGTAAGTTTGAGTAACAACTGTGCTGTAGTTTATATAGAGCAGTAGCCTTCTTTCCTGAATCAAGCTTTACCATTGCTAAAAATCTCGGATAATATGACTAAAAAATAATTTTACTCCTACCAATAAACTCACCCTAATATTCACCCATGCTAAAAGATTCTACAGAGTTATTCAAATAATGGAATACCTACAGTATTAACTGCCAGAGCGGTCTTTCCTACATTGTTCAAAGTAAACCCTTTTTAAAAAAGCGTATTAAAGAACATCAAAAGGAGGTGGGCTAATAAGGGCCATTTTTCGCCCATCAGCACCTAGATGTGACACACATTTTTTTCATTAGTGTACCCCATAACAAATAAGAAAATAACAATATCTTGAATGAAAGTCTAATAATTGATGGAAAAATAAAATATGTATTTAAGTAAATACCATGTATATTAAAGATCATAAACACTATTGCCATTAGTTTTAATCCAAGAAATCTATAGCAAATACAGCACTAAATGCAAAATTACGATGAATGGAGCTTATTAAGACTTTTATTTCAATACATGAATAATCAGAAATAATCAATAATAGAAAATATAGTCATACAGTTTTAGACACTTTTGGCAATGCGTTTCAGATTATTTTCCTCCTTGGTTGCTTCACCAAAAACACTACTGGTCCATCCATTGGCCGCGGCTTATTGTAGTATATGAGCACATTCAATACTTGTTTTTCAAGTTTTGGTTGAGTTATGTCACAAGTAAACCAGAAACGGAAGCAGTACGGAAGCAACATGCGTCTATTACTCTTAGACACTTGCGCTTTCTTTACATTGACAGTGTCATTGTGTAATGTTGCTTGGCTGTTCTTTTTATCAAACTATTATAGACATAGTTTTTTACATTTTTGTGTCGAACAATCAAACTTTGGTCACGAGAAGTGTCCCTTAGCATCTTCTGTTGAAAACTGCTGTTGCTATTTAGGAATTTTGGCATGTCATGTTTAATATTCATTTCTAGCAGAAGTTCCAAACAATCCCGTAAAAACCTATCAGTTCTCTCAACATCCTTTAGCTTCAGCAACTCTCTGATATTATGTGAATCTTTTTTTAATGTATGTGTAAGTATGTTAGCGTAATTGTTCTTTGAATCCGCGAAGTAAGGACCGAAGACATCCACAATATAATTTGAAGTAATGAAGAATACCGTACGCCGGAAGATCTTCCTTTGTATAACCAGAATGAATTTCTCTAAGAGGATTAGTTCGCACGTTTCTGGATATAAACGTACGTACTATCAAAAATAATCATTACAGTATTGTCGTCATCCGGAATAAATAATCTTCCTGCTAAAAGCCTCGTATATTTTTCAATAACCTGTGTTCTGGTGATGTGTTCCATTCAAAGGTGTTGTGGGACAAAGTTTTTAATAAATGTCTGTTTTGCATATTTAAAGAAGATATTATTTTTCTTATGTTGAATAATGTGGACAGAACACCATTAGAGAGACCAGTTCTAAGTCTTACAAGTAACACTGCAAAGCAAGTACTAAATGATCTCTTTTTTGAGGAACCTATTTTGAACTCTACTAGTTTAAAGATATAACTAAAATGGTACATGAGAGTATAATAATCAATTTCGGCAAAGTGTCCAGTATATCAAAATTGAAGTCTTTTGCTGTGTACATTTCTGATATTGTTTTAAATACTTTCAATATATATTTCATACATCGATGTGTTCTCACATACAGAGAGTAAATCTTGCAGAGCCAATTTACTGTAGACCGATCAAGAAATATGAATTTTACAGCATCGTTTTCCCAACGAAATATAGATTCTAGTTTCTATAAAGGCTTGAATTTCCACATCTTTTGATGCAATAACGAGTCAGTTCTTACCTTTACATATTATACAACAAGTGTTACAGTACTTACAATGAGATATTCATAAATGTATAATAAGTTACTTATTTGTGGTCTCGTCGGCAGTAATTGTTGACGCATAATCTCTTATTTTTACATCACAAGAAAAAATAGAAGTATTTCGAGCCTGAAGATGACGTAATACATACTATATATATTTAGAGCACTACTTAGAACCACTCTGTAGATCGCAGTTTTTCGAACATTTAATTATCGATATAATTTTTTTGTTAGAACAGATACGAAAAATTTTCCGCCAGGCTTTACAACTCAATGACACTACATCCAAGCATTATTTATTAGTAATATTTTTTTTGTTAACACTAGAACCGCCAAAAGGGGTCAAAATGACCCCTGCTAGATTGATAATAGTCTATTCGAACCAGAATTTTCTTCATAAGATATGTTAAATATAAGCAACAGTAAAATAGGCTAATTAAATAAGTTAAATAGTTTAAAATCAAAATTCTGGTGAGAAACACTTTTTGTAAAACTTGAGTAAAATACCCGGCGGTTCTAGTGTTAAATACCGTAATTTCGGGTGTATAAGCCGCGGATCAAACAATTCTTTTTGGACCCAGAAATCTTATTTAGTGATTAAAGACAAATATTTACGTCGATCTAAGTAGTTACATTTGTTTCTTAAAAAATTCTGGGTCGAAAAAGAATTGTTTGATCCGCGGCTTATACACCCGAAATTACGGTACTTAAAAAAATAGTTTCAGAAAACAACATTGACCTCTCAACAACGTAAATATTTTTTGAGTACGAAAAAACAAATCTGAACGTGCTCCGATAACAGTGAATTTGATTCTCCCGGATGATACATCTTTTTTCTTTAAAAGGTAGAAGCGCACACTGAACCCAAATAAAATAATGCTCCTGTGAAAGCTTATAAGGAGTAGTATCATTGCATGTCAAAATTAATTGGGTTCATCAAGCGCTTCATAAAAAAATAATAATTACTCAAAGACGCAAAAAAACGACAAAAATGTCAGAAAAAGCTAAAACACTCCATTTTGGGGCTATAATTTCCATGACATACCATTTTATTTATCACGTAAAGATTATACTAAATAAAAATATATATCTTTAATTATGCAAAGACAATGAACAATTATCGGAATTCGAAATTTTTATTTCGGGTATATGATGGGCAAAAATATCCCTTATTCGCCCACCTCCTTATGTTACGAAACTAGAACTCAATAAATTCTCTACTCCGAAACATTGCAGAGTGTCCTATATGTTTTGTATGACTAACATGTTGAGTATAATTTTTTTAATACAAGGTCTCTTTCAACGGTGTCCAACCGCTAACTTATGGAACGGATTATGAATTAGCCAATGACATCGTTGATAGTGTACAGGTTGTACTAATTAGGAATCATTTTTGAGATATCCTGTACATGTAAAAGTACATACATTTCCAGTTATTTTATATTAAAAAAAACTTAAAAATTTCTCTTAATCTAAAATCTGTATAAAGAAATCTCTTCTATAAATTTTACTATACGGAGCTATGATTGCCTTAAACATGTTTCATCATGTAGAATAAAACATTTTAAAAATCTACATTTGAATGCCAGATAGTCATGTCTGAATGTCGGTTATTCACAGAATATGTTTTATGTAAAGATTTAATCTTAAATCGAATTTCATCCACTTGAAAAATTTCTATTTTTATATTTAATGAAAACACTTTCTTATGTATTTCCACAACATAAAAAAAAGCACATACAAGAAATTCCAAAAAATTATGGCAAAAATCTGCCGCTACATTTTTTTAAAGTATGGATAAAATTTATGGATGCCACGCGTGGTGTAGATAGAATTTTTTTTATCTGTAGAAAAACTCAGAGAATGAAAAACTGCAGTTGTGTTCTTCGAGTTCAAATCAACAAAAAGCATCACGTATGACCTTTGAAAGTGGCGCGTTGCATAATGTATAGATTTGGAGATATAGAACTATTGTATGTTCCTGCCTCATATTGGGGTGCGTAAAAAAATCAAGTATTAATTATTTCTCAATAGTGATTTAGTGTTAAAAAGAAATTCACCGACATTTTTTTCTATTATTTTTATGATTTTCAAAAATAAAAAGAAAAGGTAAAATAAAAAATATGTAATGAAACGCATCTTGTTAAGTTTTAACTTAGAGTAGTTTATCACAAAATAATTAATTTTATTGAAAGCGTAGAATCTGGCTTTTGATAAAAAGGTTTACGTTTTCCGCAATAAAAATCAGCGTAAAGTAAAAAATTGGGTGGGAATCTAAGAGGGAGATAACACTATTTCATTGTATAGTTTTTCGCCTTCTTTTACTGTAGAATTATGTCCTTGAGCAGGCGATTTCCACAAAAAAGCACATAATTTAAAAGTTACTGGCACCAGGAATATTTAATAAAAATAATTTCTCTATTGTAAAGCACGGGGGGGGGGGGAAATGAGCAAATTATTATTTTCTAATAAATTATTTTTTAAATTCCGGTGTCAGTTCATCATTGCATCATTTTATAAAAAGGATTACTCTGCTCCAGAAATGGTTAAATTATGGAATTGTTAAGAAGAGGAACTGACATAGCCTCAAAATAGTGAATCTTAAAATATAACCGCTGACCTGGAGTTTATTACCACCGCGTATATGTTCCACAGTAAATTAAAGAAGAAAATTTCTCTTTATTAAAATGTCTCATTATTAGAAATATTCAATCAATAAATGATGGCAAAAATTATCATTAATTTTTTCTGATAGAAATTTACTTCGATGGTCGTAGTTCCGCTACATTGTTACAAACAAGAGAATCTATTGTCTGTTTCTGTGAAAATAATATATTATTTGTGAAACCTGCACCAATAAAATGAAGTAGAAATATTTTACCATACTTGTGCAGACATTTCCTTTTAACAAGGCGCTTAACCCCTTAACCCTTTAAGCTCTGATGGTAGACTTTTCTACCACATAATTTGAATTCCGAAATGTCACAACGTCACCAGAAAATTCTACCAAATTTATTTGAAAAAGGTTTACTGCATTTTTTCGTGTGTATCGTTAACCGGTTCTTTTCTTTGCAAAATATAGGTGGCATTGTTTTTGACAACATAAATTAAAAATAGGTACCACTGTATACCACATTTTCCATACTAAAATATTTACTTTAGTTAATCGAAAAACATCTGCCAATCGATAAAGAGAAAAAAAAATTAATTAAAAATTTGTGGTATGAAAAAGTTTTAAGTAACGAAGCGTGCAATGAGTTCCTGCCCGAAGTCAGTTCGAGCAACACAATTAAGGGGTTAAACAAGGCGAAACATTTTATTCAAGTTTACTGATGGAAGTTTTGACTGGTGGTGGGCAGAAATTTGATTTGATTAAAGAAACAGACGTCATCTTGTGACAATCACCCCAGAATGGAGTTTTGAATAAAGAGGAAGAGACTTATAATGTACTATCTAACAAATGCGATAGAAATAACCCTGGAGTTTGTCACAACATGAGAGCTATTTCTTTTAATCGGGTCATGGGTTTCTGATTTGAAACTTCCACCAGTAAACTTGAATAGAAAATTTCGTCTTATTTTAGCGCCTTATTGGTGGAAAGTTTCTCTCATAAAGCTTGTAATTTTTTTTTATTGATGTCAGTTTGCCCAAGTATTATACTCTTTTTCACTGGCACTGACAGGAAGTTGCCTTGGTTGTCACAATATGGCGGATCAATTACCAACGAAATATACTCTCACCAGTAAAAAAAAACTATTAATTTTTACCATAAAGTTTGATTGATGATTTTCATTAATGAGGCGTTGAAATAAAGTATAATTTTCTGCATAAATTTATTGGGGGAAATTTGCCGAGGTGGTAATGAATCCCTATGAAAGCAGTTAAAATTGAAGCTTTACTATTTTGAGGATACATCAGTTAATTTTTCATAATAGTTCCATGACCCCCAGTTGTTTCATTCGCAACTGCTGGGCAATGCACCATGTGTCTCTTCCTCTTAGTTCATAACGCCAATGATTAATTAATGTATAAATTTATATATAAAAAATCGTATCCTCAATTCTCTCTTTTATCTGACTATGCAAATGACGTTGGAACCGGAATCATCACCCATACAACTAACTAGAAGATTTAATTCGGCGATATTCAAGCTTCAATCCGCGGGTCGAATGATCTGTCAACTTTCCTCTGGTACGCTGCCTGATGCACACACTTTTATAAAGCTAAACCGATAAACTTAACTTTGTAGTTACACAATGCATGCAAGATTTGCGCCGATAGTGTCCATCTCTCTTTTCTTGAACCTGAGCCTAGAGGGACCATACAGAGAACGGCAAGGTTCAGTTTAACGTGTGATTCTAGCGGTTTAATTTCTATGTGAGCTAGGTACTCATTTTATCGATACCAAATGGATTAACGGCTGAATCACATTGCGCTGTCGAGACCTGCAAAGCAGAAATGAGACGCACTCAGAATCTTTTATTAAGCCTTTTTTTAAATATTTTACTTGCGCTTAACAGATATTTAAGTTTTGTTTCATATACATATTTATTGTTAAACAAAATCTGCTAGACCTCCTCATAAAGTTTAATTGTTTCTCTGATCTGGCGATCTTGCTCCACTCAGAACATCAGGCAGAATTTGCTCTGATATTTATTATTAATTTCGAAATGTGTTAACACTAGAAGAACGGCTGAGGGCTAATTTGGCCCCTACTACCGTAATTTCCGGCGTATAATCCGCGGATCCCAGAAAATTCTGAAAATAAAATCTAACTTTTTAGATCGCGGTAAATATTTGGCACCAATAACTGAATAAAATTTCTGGGTCGAAAAAGAATTGTTTGATCTGCGGATTATACACCGGAAATTACGGTAAGTGAATATATTTCGGTTCGAACCATACATTTCTTTCTAAAATATGGTTCAAATAAACAAAGGAGAAAACAGTTAAATAATATAAACAGTTACAAATAAAAATTCTGGTGTTTATTATTTTTTTATAAAATTTGTGTAACTCGTCCCATCATTCTAGTCTTAAAACATCCTCAACGCTATTTTATTAATCAAACAGCTTTTTCACGTTTATTCTTGTTCGCGTTAAAGTAAGGTATATACATTTTGTTTAATCTTCAACAATAATTAACATTATTTCAAATTTCAGCTATATTTTGGTATTGAAAGAAAACGAAAATTTTGTGAACTGAGCAAATGTCTAATTAATTTATTTATTATTCATTGCTTGGAAAAATGCATAATTTTAACATTACGTTATATACTTGTTATAAAGCTGATACAGATTATTTTAATTTTGCTATATACTACTTCAATTACTCTTCCTTTTTTTATTTCTATATAAATGTATTGTGCCTTGACATGAGAGGAAAAAAAGTGGTGTATGGACTAGACTAGATTTAGACTGACTAGTGTAGATTTAGACTGATAATAGAGACCTTTAGGGCAACAGAGGTCGAGTGTATAAAAGTTGTATGTCTACCATCATCTCCCTAGATTATGGAATCTACCCGCTTGCCTAAATTATGAGACAAGGGTCGGGGCCCAGTATATTTATGCAACATCATTTCTTAATATTAAATATTGTGATATGTTTTTATTGAACTAGATATTTGCTACAAATGTTGCCCTTTAAATATATTAATAGAGAAAATATACAATACTACAATTTCTATTTAAAGACACACGATGTTTGTCAATATGTGCAAGACTGTTGTCCTACTTGGATATTTGAATCATTATGGGTTTTTTGAGTTCATCAGATTCCATTCTAAGTAATCTATAGATGCTAGCTCAAGACAATAAACTTGATAAAGTTATTCTATTAGACATCATCTGGGCACATTCAAAAAAGCATAATCCTGTTTAGAATATTTGCAATAAGCCTAAAAATGTATCAGGCTAAAAGTAATATGGTAGATGATTCTCCAATTAACCTTGACAAATCTCTGAATTTTCCTGCGACATATATATTCTTTATTAAATACGATATAGGGATTGCAAAATCATTTAAATTTAATATATCTGCTCCGAGGATGGTTCAATAATTATTGTCCCTAGTAAATATAAAATATTCGTATTGCAAAGGCTGATGTGGGATATTGAAGCCTAATGTTTTGGATGCCTATAGGCACGATTTTAGAACCGTAGCGGCTATATTAATATAATTTTAGAGAGAGCGTTGAAAAACTGATATAAAAACTGATACAAATATTTTTTCATGCTACCCCGCACAAATTTTTCGAAACAAAAACCTTTTATATAAACTTTGAAAACATTTTTAATAAAAATTTGCTACGAAATGTGTATTTTTAAATAATGGTGCGAATAGACTCTAAAAATAATTTCTTATAACTTAAACTTTGGGATATCTCCACACAGTGTTGCCCGGATGGGCTACTCATTTTAAATTCAGATTCTTGACCGGCACCACTTATGAAATACTAAAATGCATGTTATTTCATGACATATTAATAGAGGCGAAAACAAACGGAATTTTGCCGTTTCAAAAAAGTGCTGTGGATCAAGAAATCTGAATTTTAAAAAAGTAGCCCACTGGCAACACTGTCTCCACATGCGCTTAACCCTTTCCGGCACGGGCAAAGTATGTTAGTAAAATGAGAAATTATCGACTAAAATCGGAATTCACAAACGAATTTTTTAGATATTTTGAAACCCCTAATATAAGCTTTTATTGTAAAAGCAAAATTTTACTAAAATATTATTGGTGCCGCTTGCAAGTTTTGAATTAAAATTAGGTATCCCAGACCGCGCACAGTGTGCCGGAAAAAATTAATCAAACTCATAAATAAGGCATTTCGTTGGTGTTAACCCATTAAAAACGGAATTATTATTTTTCTTTTTAAAATACAAAAATTGCATTTCGTACCACTTTTAAAGAAAAGCAATATTTATCTTTATAGCAGAATTTTTGTCAGTAAAGAAAGTGAGACTTTCTGTTTGTAATTTACTGGTATCCAAACAGCAAAAGTGTCGACAGCGATGCTGTGACCATAAGGTAACACAAATTCTTACAGGGTTTTTAATGGAACAAGCCGGATACTACTTATTTTTATTGAAATAGTTGACTTCTTGAATCAAGAGGTTCGATGATTACAAAATATAGCTATTAGTGTAATATTTTAGTAATATTCGATGTGCTACAGTTTAACACTCCTGTAGTATATGAAAGCCCATAATTACAATAGACCAAGTCCATTTTGAAAATAAGTGTGAGATATTTCTTTTAGAAAGTGCATGAGATCTTTTTATCCAATCTCACAAGAAACCAAGTCTGTAAACAGACGGCACATATGATAATTTACGTATGTGAAAAAAAAGACTTGTTCAATGTAGAAGTGGATAAAAAAGATTTTATGCACATTCTGCATGACTATATCACTTTTCTTTTCAAAATAATCTTGATTTACTGTAGTTGTGTGCGCGTCATACATACGTTTGACTGAAAATCCAGCAGGGATCTGTTTTTACGGGGTTTACGTATCCGAAATTACGCATTGCAACTAAAAATGTATTAATGTTCATCAATATATTTTGTTATGACTTTTTAATTGCGCAACGAGGGTGGTTTCCCAAGATTTCTGAATACTGGTAATATTTTTAAGTTCTTTTCGCCTTATTTCAACAAAAAAAAATCTGCAATGAATTAAGGAGGAAACCTTACGATATTACTCGTTTTGAGTACTCACCCTAGTTACGTCACTGCTTTTTACCGCTTAATTAAGTTGTTTATGCAACAAATAGTGGAAAAAATTGTTTACTTTTAGATTTTCAATGCCATTTAAAGTTTTACCAAATATTTTTTTAAATAATTCGGAAATACACAAAAAATAGATTTACGCAACGAAAACGGTTATTTTAATCTATCGCTTTTTTTAAGAATTTCATTTAAATCTAACAAGCTTCTTATGAGACAAAAAATTCTTAATAAATTTATTTATCTCAGAAATTTCTCCTTAAAACGCTGCTGTGTTTCAATATTTTTCTATGCCAGTAAATATTCCTTTTCAGAAATAGTCTGTATTGATTAAATACTATTTATTAAACGCTTTCATGAAGATTTCAAACGTAAACTGTTTAATATCTGCTTAATATTCTAGCCCAAGGTATGTTCCTTTACCCCCGTTTGTATTTATATTAAATGTCATTCATCTTCAAAATTTTAAGGGATTTAAATCTAAATATATTTTTTAGTTTTGAAGAATAAAATATTTCCCGTTCTATTAATTACCTTTAAAAGAGAATTGTATTGAAACGTACTTTAAAGGTGTGCATTAAAATATTTATTGGTTGATATACTAGCATATGCGTATAAAAATATATGCACAGGGTTCGACCGGTTTCCAGATTTTAATAGTGATATTAAAAAAAAAAAATTTTTTGACGTCGAAGAACTTGTGTCAATACGTTTAAAATTGCTGTTAAAAAATAGTGGTACTCAAAAGTAGCATCTCTGCGAGCACAGCTTGCGACATTTATTAACACTTTGAGGTCAGAGCAACTTCAACTGCATATCTTTCTCCGGACTGAGGGTATTTGATATTTTGCATAATTTTCTTAAAAAATGCTTGGGAGGTGTATATTTTAATATTTTTATATCTTAAATTTCAAATTGTTCTTATTCATAATGAAGGAACTATTTAAATGTACCACAAATTAATTATCAATGAGAAATAAATGAAAAAAATCATGTTTTATATTTTAAAAACAGTTCCATTTATGCACACGTTTTATAACATAAGATTTTACATGTATTTGAAAAAAACTTATACAGATGTACAAATATCTGCAAATAGGTTTTATTTATATATAAATATTTTCTGGGAAAGTTTATTTTTGTGTTGTAGAGCATATTTTATATTTTAAAAACAGTTCCATGTAAGACAATGTTTTATAACATAAAATTTTAAGAATACTTAAAAAAACTTACGCAGATATTGTACATATATCTAAAAACAGGTTTTATTTATATATAAATATTACTTAGTAAAATTTGCTTTTGTGTGGTAAAGCATGTTTTATATTTTAAAAACATTTCCAGATATGAAAACATTTTTTTAACATAAAATTTTGCATATACTTGGAAAAAACTTACATAGTTGTTGTACAAATATTTGAAAATTGGATTTATTTATAAATAAAAATTACTTAGCAAAATATACTTTTGCGTGGATATTTCAAAGAAAAAATTTGTGCAAAGAACAACATCAAAAGGTTCACATTAAGATCGAATTAAGCTCTGATTCTAGGTATTTCCTTATTACTTACGTGTGAATAAGGCTATTATTAACAATTTTATTAGAAAATAAAAGGGCCGTATATAACATCTGAAAAGGCTGCGAATGTGTGTAGTCAGAAGTTTTATAGCTTATAGAGTTCAAAGTTGCCCTCCAAATATGCTTGGGCTTCGTTGTCTTCACCGATTTAATGGTTATTTGGGCTTAGACCTCTTAGTGTTAAACATATGTGAAACGATTCTTTAGTATCATGCAATGATGTTTGACGTTTTTATATGAAATTAGTGCATTCTACTTAAGAAGAATCATAAAATTAAAAATTAAAAAAGAGATTAATAAATATTTACACTAAATGAAACACTGAAGTGAGATTTTTTGTCAGCATTCTGGTTTGCATTACACTCAACAAAACATTGCCGTATAATAAATAATAAAAATAATATTGCTCAGTTAAGCTGAAGTCATTAAGCTCACAGGCTATTCACAATAACGGTACATTACAGCCTATTTTTTGAAGGAATAATGCCCCTCAAAAAAAAAAAAAAAAAAAAAAAAAAAAAAAAAAAAAAAAAAAAAAATAAGGGGGTTATTAGCTCCTCCTTTCCCCCCTATATACACTGCTCAAAACAATTAAAGGATATTTGAAGTTTTATATAAAATAAAGATATAAACGAATTTTTTTGCCGAAAATAGAAGAAGAGAATCCCAAATGCAAATTTTTCTGGTTTTCAAACTGTGGAGTATGCAAATTTTGAGTTCGACGTCAAAAACGTCGCTTTAGCGGCAGCGAATGAAATTTGACATTCAACTGGATAAAAGAGAATGAAGACAAGGATGATCGGCATTCAGTGATTGCTTTGTTTCGATGAGTACGATGTCTCAGCGAAGTCATTTGACAGATTCAGAAGCTTGGAGATTTGTTGGTAGGTTAGAAGGGGGCCAAACTCAAGCCGACGTAGCGCAAGCCATTGGAGTGTCACAAAGTGTCATTTCCAAGATCTGGAACCGTTTTTTGGAGAGTGGATGTGCAGGCCGAAGACCAGGGCAAGGTCGTAGACGGGCAACAACGCCCAATGAAGATCGGTATTTAGCGTTAACAGCTCCGAAACATTAACGCTACTCTTCTCCAACAACAAATTCGCTCGGCTACAGGTACCACGATTTCAACTCAGACTGTCCGAAACCGGCTCCATGCTGTAGGTCTGTATGCTCGCCGACCGATGGTATGTGTTAGATTAACATCAAGGCATCGTCGCGACCGCAGGGAGTGGGCGACCGAGCATGTCAACTGGGGGAGAAATGAATGGAGCAATATTCTGTTTTCTGACGAGTCACGTTTTTCTGTGCATCCGGATAATAGGCGTATTTTCATCTGGAGGGACCGTGGCAGTAGGAATAATCCTGCGTCCGTGCACGAAAGTGTCATATTTGGCGGTGGAGGAGTGTTGGTGTATGGTGGCATCTCCATTGACGGGCGTACTGACTTCTACATCATTCGAGATGGAGCTTTGACTGGTCGCCGATATAGGGATGCGATCCTCAGACCTATTGTAGTCCCTCACGCTGCAGCAATCGGAGATAACTTCATTTTAATGGACTCTAACTGCAGGCCACATCGTGCAAACCTGGTGGAGGATTTCCTTTTCGAGGAAGGAATCGTTCGAATGGAATGGCCAGCGTCTTCTCCAGACATGAATCCAATCGAGCACGTTTGGGACGCTCTAGGAAGACGAGTTTCTGGCCGCCAACAACCCCCACAAACTTTCCAAGAACTGGAAAGAGCTCTTCTGGAAGAGTGGGGCAGAATACCGCAACTCGTCATTAATAGCCTTATTGAGTCCATGCCTCAAGGGTGTTCAACGTTGCTGGCCGCCCTTGGAAACCATACCCCCAATGAAAATGATTTTCTTTGAAGAAAACACCTTTTCTTATTCTTTTTTTCTCATATGCACAAATTGTGTTTTTTTTTCTTTTGTACACAAATGCGCAATAAAATGCATTTTTTCTGCCAAACATGTGTAATTTATTCTCATATAACCTACTATGTCTGTCGACCATGTATCAATCAGCTAAAAAGTTTCCCAGATACAAAATCCACCTAAAACTGCAATATCCTTTAATTGTTTTGAGTAGTGTACTTAACCATTAAACCCCTAAAACTACTCATGGATTCGTCTTATCAGAAAGAACCTATATTCGAAATTTTCAGCAGATTGAATAATTCTGCATAAAAACCCATTTATATTTTTTAAGGCGGGTAATCGCTCGTTCTCCCCTTTATACTTAACAATAAACCCCTAAACTAATCAGGGAAACGTCTTATCAGTGTAAACCTGTATTAAAAAATTAAAACAAATCGGTTAATTCTGCATGAAAAACCCATTTACCTAAATTAAGTGGGTTTCCTCCCTAACCCCCCTTTATACTTAATGAACACCCAAAACAAATCAGGGAGTCGCCTTCTCAGAATGAACTTATATCCAAAATTTGAAGCAAATCAGTAATTTAAATGTGAAAAACCTATTTACCCGAATTAGGGGGAGGGGGTACGCCCGTTCTCCCCCATTTATACTTAACCAATGAACACCCAAAACTAATCATAGAGGCACTTCATCAAAAAGATTCTCTACCTAAAATTGAATGAAATCTGATAATTCTGCATAAAATACCCATTTATGAAAATTAAGGGGGGTAGCCCCCGTTCCCCCCCCCCTATACTCATACAATAAACTTCCAAACTAATCAGAGCCTTATCACAATAAACCTTTATTCAAAATATTATGTAAATCGGGTTTTTTCATCATGTGTTATCGCATTACATGCATACCTACGTACATAGAGAACCGGCAGGCACAAAAGCTCCGAGGCTTCTGTAGTGTGTGAGGTAAAAACTAAAATTATAAATCAGTGTAAAAAAAATTAACTTACATTTTAATATCTGTATAATATATTTATCACTTTAACTCTCAGAAAATCAAAAATTATACTGTTACTATTTTTACAAAATATATTTGCTTCTGGAAAAGCCATCCTGTTTTACTTTCATGGTGAGACAGAAAAAATTCTATGGTGTTAAAAATTCTCTCACTGTTCAACAATTTTGAAAAAATTTAAATTTTTTTTACGTTGAAAAATTTTTAGCATTTTATAAACAGTGTTCTTGCCCTTCTTGGAATTTTGCAGAGCATAAAATTTTCGACACCAATGTTTTTTTTATCGAAAATCTCTCCCTACTCAATAAAAATTTCGAATATTTAAAGTAGTTTTTTTTTGTTAAAAAATACAGCTAGTTCTTCTAAAGAAATTCCCTGCCCGTACGAAACCTTTATAAAGGATATTGTCCAATATGGTAGAAAATTTAAATTATGACTATAAAGAAAAACTTTTAAATTAATATTTAAAGAGCTTCGGGACACATTTTAAAATAATTTTTATTTATTGAGTTAAAATTTTGAAATTCTTTGTCTTGGTTAGCCGCATTGTTTGTTAACAAAATAACAAAATAAAACTTCTCAGATTTTTTTTTAAATTTAAAATGTATTAAAATTGTGACTTAATTTTAAATCGTTATAACTCTAAGTATTGTATGTTAAATTTCAATTTGTTTTCATTTAATTAATCAGAAATATATTTTGATTCAGCATTTTAAAAATATTAATTTAAATAAAAATTATAAATATTTAAAATCAAAATCTTTAAAAAATTGATGTAACATTAAAATAAATGATATTTTTAACAGTATTTTTTTTTTTTCAAATTTGCTGAATCAAAATTAAAGTAATACAATTGTAAAAGACTTATTCCAAATTTGAACCATTTATCTTTAACGGTTCTTGACTTATAACAATTTAAATGCAAGAAATGGTGAAAAAACCCATCGTGAAAAAAAACACATTTTCACAAAAAATCGTTATCATGACAACCATTGCTAGAAAGATAGATTTTAAAAACATACCAAAACGAAAAAGGATATTTTCCTGAGCACTTTGAAGTGAGCATGTGTAAGTCACATTTCTAGTAATTCCTAAATTGTTGGCTAATGTTATTTTCGAAAGGTTTGCATGGCCTTATTCAATTACCGTAATTTCCGGCGTATAATCCGCGGATCAAGCAATCATTTTCGACCCAGAACATTTTATAAATAAAATCCGCAGCAAATATTTAGCTTCATTTACTAAATAAAATTTCTGGGTCAAAAAAATGTTTGATCCGCGGATTATACACCAGAAATTACGGTAATGAAATATCTCTAATAAAATAAGTACCGTAATTTCGGGTGTATAAGCCGCAGATCAAACAATTCTTTTTCGACCCAGAATTTTCTAAGAAACAAATATAACTAGTAAGATCGCCGTAAATATTTGTCTTCAATCACTAAATAAGATTTCTGGGTCCAAAAAGAATTGTTCGATCCGCGGCTTATACACCCGAAATTACGGTAACATTTTTCCATTCTAAAATACTGGTATCCAAAATCTTAGTATGTGACTTACACGACATGTACTCATG
This sequence comes from Maratus speculifer, assembly GCA_964019185.1. Taxonomy (NCBI): domain Eukaryota; kingdom Metazoa; phylum Arthropoda; class Arachnida; order Araneae; family Salticidae; genus Maratus; species Maratus speculifer. The sequence goes on from OZ025299.1 coordinate 274,081,452, forward strand.
AAATTACCCAAAATTAATAATTCCTGTTCCAATTAAGATAGACACATGACTAACATCATTTTATGCAGAAAAAAACCTGAGAAATTTTTAGTGCAATAAAATTAGTTTAGAAAATTTGAAGATAGTTGCGTTCCGGATCCCATAAAGCTGCGTTAAATCTGTTGAATTTTATGCATATAGTAGATAACATACGTATTTCAATGAAAACTACAGATCATAAGACGAATAAATTCCAGCTGGACAATCAAAGGTTATAGTATTATCTTATTTTGTATCCTGATGACGCATATAAACAATTTTAACAAACTATTGATTGATGAATAGTATTATCGTCTTTTCATAGAGCCATAAGTTTCAGTTTATAGAGTTTTTTATTGCCATTTTTTTCAAAATTAATCTTCGCTTTTCGTAATCTCAACTACGAATTTTTAAAATATAATAGCAAAATCAATCATTATAAAAAAACTTTTTTAAATTCCATGTTAACAAAATATTAAAGAAATAATCATATTTCACTTTGCAAGTATTTGCACGCTGAAATGCATATTAATGTGCATTTTTGTTGTACTTTCTTTTAGATTTTTGAACATGATATCAGCTGTTGAATAAGAGAATGAATGTGTTTAAATTAGACTTTATCAATTAATTGATACATAAAGCTTTGCAAATTGTGCATGCGAATATGCATTAGAATGCCATTTTCAATTAAAGTTAAAAAAATTCATCACCCCCATCATGTTACAGTTACACTTGCACTTTTCTCTTTTCCCTCTTTTCTTCGTTTATATGTTATTTTTTATAAAACTCCTGCAGTGAATTCCCTGTACAATAAAAATAAAAAATAGGGAGTGACAGAAGAAAGTCGGAGTTCTCCTTCGTACTCTTTAAGAAAAATCGTGATATATACTATTCTTTTGGTCTATTTCAGCAACAGAATTTTAGTTAATACTCATCAGCGAGTTTGACACAGCATTGTCCCCAGGGCCTGAAGTTCCGTGTTGCTCGGCCAACAGAACATTTGGGATAGATAATATAAGAACTTCTTGCATTAAAGTCCTACCTAAATCATGATAAATGCCATAGTGTTGATTAGTGTTGATTCATCAAGCAGAGATTTAGTAGATAATAGTCTTTGATATTTTATGATCCAATGTTATATGTATAATACGAATACTTTGTTTTAATTAATTAAACTTTCGCAAATAATTATAATAAAATGAGTAATTGCAGTTTCTAAATGAATCAAATACTTTAATAATAAAGTGCTATGAAATGTTAATTACTAATGAAGTATTTCAATTATTTTTCTCAATTTATTCATTTTAAAACATAATAATATAATTAAAACTGCTTTAACCACTTCCCTGAATTGCCCGTACGTCGTACGGGCAAGAAGAGTTTGCGTAATCCATTGCTAGAAACTTATTCACACCATTATTTTTTTTCAAGTACAGCTTTATACTATTAAACGGCAGAAATGTTAAGACTAAATATTATGAATATTTTAGCTTGAAAAAGTGGTGTTCATCCAATATTTTCAATTTTTTGTAGGTAAAAAAAACAGTTAAGTGGTTAAAAGAGTATGGAGGCTTATATGCACTTTCAAGAATATTTTAAAATAAGAACGAAAAAATATATATATCATTAATTTTGTATATTTTTATATATTATATGTTCAGAAATTAAAGTAAATGTCACCACTGAATACATTTTGGTAAATATATTCATGGATTTTAATATGTTTTTTTTTATTATACTAAATGTAAGCTATCTACGTAATCTTTCAGGAGTGCACTAAAAATATATGTAAAACAAGTCTAACAACAACAAAAAAATTTAATACATTAATTAGAATAACTGGATAATTTTTACTAAAGATAGTTGATAATAATTTAAAATCACAAAGAGAGAGACACGGGGAATCCTTTCCAAAAATACACATTATATATAAACACTTAATACAAAATTGCTTCATTGTACGTTTACATGAAACTAATGAAATATCACTTTAGACTGCTATAAAATGTAACTGAAAACACTGTAACACCAGTGGCGTAAACAGTTTGTTTGCCAAAAACCAGTAACATTGTAAGGTATTCTTCTACTTGATTCATATCAGGAAATGTTCTGGTTTGATAAGGCAAACAAAAATCTCAAAAATCATCAGTATTTAGAGCTTTTGGGCATCTAACCTGGTTACGCCACTGGTAACACAGTCATCAAAATCACTGTGTTTATGGCAATAAACTTTTTCTTTATACAGAGTAGCGTCACTATCCTGAACACTTTTATTCAAAATATTCAGTCTTAACTCCTTAATACGCTGGGAAAGAATCGTTAGATTCTACCCCAAGGACAGTTAAATGGAAACTTTGGTTTCTTTTTAAAACATGCAAAACTTTACATATAAAATCAGGATATAATTTTCGTAAAAATATTCGTAAAATTACGCCCGTTGTAGTAAAAAAATTAAATTACCCCTGGTCTGTTTCTAGGGGAACATTTATGTTTGAGCTGATTTTTGTCAAAATTGATATTTCGTTACTTACACGCATAATAACTCAAACCTTAGTAAAGGTAATAATTTGAAACTTCATAAATATCTGTACTAGATTATTGTCTTCAAGTTGAACTAAAATCTAAGAATTTTAATAAAAATTATTTAATGTATGGGCATTTATATGACAAAAATTTTCAAAATTTTCATATTTCTATTTTGAAAATAAAAAAGACTTTAGGAATTTCTTGTTTATTCATTAGATTTTAGTTTTTTTTTTTTGTTATTTTCTTAATCTTATATTAAAAATTTCAAAGTTCTAGAGTGTCTAGATCATTTTAAATCATGCTCGCAAGCTACTTACCTGATCATTAATTTTTAAAAAAATCATACATTAAGAATTAAACATTAATAATTGCTTGTGCAGTGTTTAACATAAATTATAAATTATACTGTATGAAGAAAATAAGTAGCGTTATCAAAAAAAAAAAAAAAAAAAAAAAAAAAAAAAAAAACCGAGGTGGTTAGTGCAAAAAGATAATGCCACTTTAAATATTTGCCTTCGAAATCTAATTTTTCATTTATTTAAAGTGTTTGTGTCCCATTAATATTATGGAAGATATTTTTATGGACGAAACAATTTTTATTACTTACACTTGAAAGGTATATTACGCAGCTACTTCTCAACATAATAGCATTTTAAATTAAAACATTTATCATAGCGTACAGCAGCTTGTTATTTCCATCTACATAAAATTTTGCCACCGATATATTCAACACAGGGATTCCAACTAATTCTGCTATAACCTATTATTTGTTTGTTTCCATAAGTGGGACGGCTAGGACAAGGAGGCCATGTCTGTAGAGCACTGTGCCCCTCACGGTCGTCTTTTTTAAGGTCTTAAAAAAATACAGAATTCAGCCAAAGCTGAAACGGCCAGAATAGCGACAGTGGGCGGTATTAAAACAAAAAACTCGTAACAGGGCCGCACCTGCCAGGTGATAAAGAACCTAACGCGACAGAGCGAAGGTAGGATAAAGTAGGAACAAAAAGAATAACAATAGAAAATAACATAATCGGAAACTTCCCGCCGGGGAACAGATCCCCTGCACGACAATGGGCGGATGTACGTGCGACAAAAGTAGCACTGAGAAGGAGCAGCGGAAACTGTTGAATGCCCAGGCTACGTTGTTAGAATTAAGATTTGGTTTAGGTGGTTATGGAAGTGTTTTGGTTTGTTTAGTAGGAGGGTGCGTTTAAGTATATTATGGAGCCAGCCTTCTGGTAAAATTGGTGGGTTGGTTTTAAGTGCCAGCGCCTCGTAAGAACACAATGGAAATAGGCATAGCTTGCTGTGCCCACCTCACTGCACTCACATAAGTTGGAAGAGGCGCAATTAAATTTCTCTAGGTACTTCATAAAAGGCCCATGGTCCGTCAGAAAGCTGGCTCTATACGGCTTAAGGTTATAAAGCTGTACGGAAACTTTTGGAATGAGTTCGCGTGTGTGCCTGCCCTTTGTTGATGTGTCCCAGTACTCCTGCCATGACGTCAAAGTCCGGTTGCTCAGGATTTTTTAAATGTATAATTGGGGCACTGGAATATGTGTATCTATGATTATAGTCATCTCTATCCCATCTATTATAATAATCATTATAATAGATAGGCGAAAAACCATTTTAAAATGTTAGTGCGACTACTTCCCCCTGGATACTAGGCCAGAATGCTGACACAAAAATGCCAGCTCTTATAGGCGGAATTTAGCAATTTTTTGTAGAGGTCATTGAACTTAGATACCGGTATTTTCCAAAAGTTCTATCTGAGTTATTTAATATTTAAAAAAGCGCGAAAAAGCTTATGAAAATAATTTGTCGCATTGGACAGTTGCTATTGTCGAGTTAACTCTAAGGCCGAGTATACAGATGGCAGTGATAGGATCCTTGAAGTCCCTTTCTTCTATAGATTTTGATTCTTCCAGAAAATTTGATAGGTCCTGTTTTATTAATACTAGAATAATCGGAAATTTGAATCAAATTTATAAAAAAAAATTCACACCAGAAATATGATTTAGAACAGTTAAACTTCATTATTTAACCTTTTTCTTCTTTATATCTTTTAAACTTATTTCATAATTAAATTTCTGGTTTGAACCGAAACGTAGTCATATGGTAACTGTCAAAATGGCGGCTTACGGTAGTTTTAATGTTAAATTATGAATATTCAACGAGAATTCAGTATACTTACTATCTAACGATGTTGTTAATTGACTTATTAAAAAGATTTCACGCATATGTTTATTTCAGTTTAAATTCAGTATATATCAAGACAATTTTAAATACGAAAAATAGTTGCGGAGTGGAATAAATGAAAATAAAATCAAGATACAAATCTTCAAATCAAATATATATTCGAGGATAGCATTTTTATGTGCGATTGAGAAGATCAAATTTTCGCTCCCTAAAAGATTTAAAAACATATGGGAATTCCAAAACGGAATTTTCCTGTGAAGTTTTTCTGAAAAGTTATAAAATACAGACTTGCAGTAAATGTCAAATCAAATAAGGAAATAAACCTCTTTTAAATGCAGCATACCGAAGGCCCTTAAAAACGATAAGGAGCATATTTTGAAAAACTGCAGTAATGTGTTAGGTAGTTTTTTCCGATTTAAAACACTTTTACAGGGTGAATACTTATTTAGTCTGTAACGCACATATCCAAAAAGAAATAAATTGCACAAAATTTGGAATTTTTCCAAGTAAAATCATACATCAATTCCGCCATAATATAAAATTCTTAAATTTTATAACTTTAACATAAAAACACATTTAAAACCTGTTTTCAATTGTATAACATTAACAAAAAACGCATTGAAAGGTAAATTTTTTTTATCAAACTTAATGTTTTAAAATTATTTTAAGTCACTGGTTCTGGAATGGGAAATTTTCATATTAAGGTGTGTTTAACTGCAAGAAATATTTCTATTTTTTGGCCAGCTTAAGACTTTTTATTACTAGAATTTCGTTCATCTGAGATTCATAATATTTTTTTAATTTAATTTCATTTTTATTTTAAAAAGTATTGATCTGTAAAATTAAAGTATTTATTAATGATTCAGCATTTTAAATTTCATTTAAACATTTTTTTTCGTTTTATGATTTTAAGTTTTATTTATAGCGCCGCTATATATATATATATTTAATATCTCATTTTCAAAAAATTTGGAATTTTGGATTTTATTTATATAAATTGATTTGAACATTTTCAATTTGATTAAAATAAATAACTTCCTTCAATAATTATATTAAATTAAAATTATTGGTGCTACCATCTATATAAGAATTTAAAAATTATAAATTGATAATTTGGATTTATCAATTAATAGATAAGTTGTTCTGAAAGAAATATTAAATCAATGCTCTGTGCAACATGCACACACTTACCTGCTTATTTCTTTTACGCATTACATGAAAACTCTTTTTTGTCATCATACTATTTCTACTTATTTAAATTTGAAAGTATTTGTTTAATATAAAGAAATCTATTAGAATTTTCTATTACAAAAGAAATAAATGAAAAAAAAATAATAATAACTTTTATGCCAATTTTTTGAAACCCGGGAAGCCCGGGTAATTTCCCACTAGTAAATATAGATGATTAAACTTAATATTTACGTATTAATAATTAATATGTAATAAATCATTACAATATATAGGCAAAAAATATATAAACGTAAGTGCGACCCCCGCCCCTTGAATATCAGGTCTGAATGCTGAAACAAAATAAGCAGCTCTTGTAGGCAGAATTTTTATAACTTTTCTACAGCTCATAAAATTTAGATAGCATTATTTTCCAAAAGTTCTATCTGACTTATTTAATGCTGCGAAAATAAAACAGAAAAAACTTTTAAAAATAATTTATCACGTACGACAGTTACCATTGTCGAGTCAACGCTAAGGTCGAGTTTTCAGATGGCAGTGATTTGACCCTCGAGCTCCCTCCTTCTATAGATTTTGATTCTCGTAGGTAGGTACTATTGTTAGGCACTATTTTATTAGCACTAGAAATGACGAAAAATTGAGTCAAGTTTTATAAAGTATGTCACACCAGAAATACGATTTAAAACAGTTAAACTTTCTTATTTAACGTTTTTTGCCTTTGTATGTTTTTAACTTATTTCTTAAGCAAATTTCTGGTTTGAAGTTTGAACCGAAACATATTGTTATGGTAGTCGTCAAAATGACGGCTCACGCTAGTTCTAGTGTTAAATTTTGAACATTCAATGAAAATTCAGTATACTTACAATCTAAAGATGTTGATAATTTACTTGTTTAAAAGATTTCCCGCATATATATTTTCGATTTAAATTCTCTATATACCAAAATTTTTTGAATAGGAAAAATAGCTACGCAGTTGAATAAATCTCAATAAAATCACGATACGAATTTTCAAATCAAATATATATTCAAGGATAGCATTTTCATGTGCGTTTGACAAAATCTATTTTTTATTTCCTAACAGATTTAAAAACATACGGAAATTCCAAAACAGAATTTTTCCGTGAAGTTTATTTGAAAAGGTACAAAATATATACATGCAGTAAATGTCAAATCAAATAAGGAAATAAACCTCTTTTAAATGCAGCATACCGAAGGCCCTTAAAGATGAAAAGGAGCATGTTTTGAAAAATTGCAGTAATGTTTTAGGTAGTTTTTTCTGATTTAACAATCACTTTTACAATGTGAGTATTTATTTAGTCTATAACTCACATGTCCAAAAAGAAATACCGTAATTTCGGGTGTATAAGCCGCGGGTCAAATAATTCTTTTTCGACCCAGAACTTTTAAAGAAATAAGTATAACTAGTTAGATCGCCGTAAATATTTGTCTTCAATCACTAAATAAGATTTCTGGGTCCAAAAAGAATTGTTTGATCCGCGGCTTATACACCCGAAATTACGGTAAATTGCACAAAATTTTGAATTTTTCCAAGAAAATCATACATCTATTCCCGTATAACATAAAATTCTTAAATTTTATAGCTTTAACATAAAAAGACACTTAAAATCTGTTTTCAATTGTATAATATTAAAAGAAAAATGCATTGAAAGGTAAATCCTTTTATCAAACTTAATGTTTTAAAATTATTTAAGTCTCCAGTGCAGGAATAGGAAATTTTCAGATTAAGATGTGTTTAATTAAAGGAAATATTCCTATTTTTTGGCCAACTTAAGGTTTTTTATTATTAGGATTTCGTTCATCTGACATTCATAATATTTTTTTTTTATTTTTTTTTTCATTTAAAAAAGTTTTTATTTGTAAAAGTAAAGTATTTATTAATGATTCAGCATTTTAAATTTCATTTAAACATTTTTTTTTCGTTTTATGATTTTAAATTTTATTTATTGCGCCGCTATAGATATCTCATATTAATATCTCATTTTCCTAAAATTTGGAATTTTGGATTTTATTTATATAATTTGATTTTAACATTTTCAATTTGATTAAAATAAATAACTTCCTTCGATAATTATATTAAAATTAAAATTATTGGTGCTACAATCTATGTAAGAATTCGATAATTATAAATTAATAATTTGGAATTATCAATTAAGTGATAATTTGTTCTGTAAGAATTCTCTGTGCGACATGCTCACATTACCCACTTGTTTCTTTTATGCATTACATGAAAAATCTTTTTTGTCATCATACTATTTCTACTTATTTAAATTTGAAAGTATTTGTTTAATATAAAGAAATCTATTTGAATTTTCTATTATAAAAGAAATAAATGAAAATAATAATAATAATAACTTTTATACTAACTTTTTGAAACCCGGGAAGACAGGGTTATTTATCACTAGTTCATAAGACTATTAAACTTAATATTTAATATAATAATTATGTAATAAATCATTATAACAGGGTTCGCGCACTCCTTATATTTTGTAAGGACTCTGGCACCACTATTAATGATAAGAAAATGTATAGTTAATTTTTAAGAAACAGAATTCGCAACCACCTCCTCGATTTGCAATTTTCATAATATTTTTCTTCAGTGAAATACATTGAAAATACTGTAAAAATTTAGTGGTAGAGACGTGCGAACCCTGTATTATAACACATAGGCAAAAAATATATATAAACGTAAATGCAACCTCCGCCCCCTGAATACTGGACCTGAATGCTGAAACAAACATAGCAGCTCTTGTAGGCAAACTTTTTATAAATTTTGTACAGTTCATTAAATTTAGATAGCATTATTTTCCAAAAGTTCTATCTTACTTATATAATGCTGAGAAAATAAAATTAAAAAAGCTTTTAAAAGTAAATTATCACTTTTAGGAATTGATAAATTAATATTTCATTTTATTCACAGCTTTTGCAGATTTGCTACTGTGATATTTATTTTATTTATCAAAAGCGATTGGTTGCTATAGCAGCGAAGCTGTTTTTTATTTACTTTTCTTTTACAATTTTTTTTTTTTTTTTTTTTTTTTTTTTTTTTTTTTTTTCTATCGTACGAGTTGAGGTAAAAGTTAGTGGGAAAAAAAGTTGGCATCAATTTTTTTATCAAAAAAAAAAAAAAAAAAAAAAAAAAAAAGAAAAGAAAATACAATTTTTTGAGAGAATGTTTATGTTTTTTGGTTGTCGTGTGTGTCTTAAGTATTTTTGAAGAATTCTGTTATTTCCTGCAAAGGTATGATAAGAATTTTCGAGATAGGCACGCAAATATATAGTATATAAGATCATCTTTTCGGGTTTTCAGTACGATGATCCGAAATTTCCAAGGTAAAATGAATTTCTATTTTGCATATATGTAAATACTTTCAATTCAATATTTGTTTATAAGTCCCAATCATACTATTATTCTATGTATATAATAAAATTTATTAAAAGGAAAATCTAAGTATAAAGTATTTTGAATTATACAGAATTTTGAACCCAATTATTAACCCCTTGAGCTCTGCTGGTAGAATTTTCTACCACATAATTTTAATTCCAAAATGTCACAATGACACCAAAAAATTTGTCCAAATTTACTTCAGAAAGGTTTAATGCATTTTTTCGTGTTTATCGTTAACCGGTTTTTTTCTTTGCAAAATACTGGTGCCAGTGCGACATTTGGAATTTTGAAAAAAATTATGCCCCAGAGCTCAAAGGGTTAAGTTTTGATTGCATACGAAACAACCGCGTACGACCGTTATCACTGTGAAGTCAACCCTAAGGCCGAGTTTTCAGATGGCGGTGATGTAACCCTCGAGCTCACTTCTTTTATAGATTTTGATTCTCACAGGTACGTACTAATGTTAGGCACTATTTTATTAGCTCTAGAACTGACGGAAATTTGAGTCACGTTTTATCAAAATATTTCACACCAGAAATATGATTTAAAACAGTTAAACTTTCTTATTTAACGTTTTTCTTCTTTTTTTATTTTAAACTTATTTCTCAATCAAATTTCTGGTTTGAACCGAAACATACTCTTATGGTAGTCGTCAAAGTGACGGCTCACGATGATTCTAGTGTTAAATTTTGAATATTCATTGAAAATGCAGTATACTTACAATCTAAAGATGTTGACAGTTTCCTTATTAAAAAGATATCCCGCATACATATTTTCGATTTAAAATCTCTATATACCAAGATTTTTTGAATGGGAAAAATAGATACGCAGTTGAAAAAATCTCAATAAATTCATGATACAAATCTTCAAACGAAATATATATTCAAGGATAGCATTTTTTCGTGCGATTGACAAGATCAAATTTTTGTTCCCTAAAAGATTTTAAAACATACGGGAATTCTAAAACGGATTTTTACCGTGAAGTTTATCTGAAAAGGTGTAAAATATAAACATGCAGTAAATTTCAAATCAAATAAGGAAATAAACCTCTTTTAAATGCAGCATACCGAAGGCCCTTAAAGACGAAAAGGAGCATATTTTGAAAAATTGCACTAAAGTGTTAGGTAGTTTTTTCTGAAATAACAAACACTTTTACAGGGTGAATATTTATTAAGTCCGATACGCACATGTGTAAAGAAATAAAATGCGCAAAATTTTGAATTTTTCCAAGTAAAATCATACGTAAAAGCCTGCATAAAATAGAATTTCCTAATTTCTTTTGACCTTATCATAAAAAAACTTTTAAATCTGTTTTCAATTTATTTGACATTAAGGGAAACATTTATTGAAAGACAATTTTTTTTTACCAAACTTAATGATTTAAAATTTTTTAAAGTTATATGAGATTGTGTGATTTATAATAATTGAATTATACAAATCGATAAAATCATCGATGAAAAATAAAGGAAATAATTAAAATTATGGAGGAATTTTTTTAAATCATTGTTTAAGTTTTAAAAGTATTACCTGTATATTAAATATGATATCCAAGAAAAAAATGGAAAGGTTCAAAAACCAAAATAACATATTTTATTGAATGTAATTTTGTAGATCAGGACCTGAGGGTTCCTTATAGGGGCCTGAAGGATTTGATATAATGAAGAGATCTTTTCCTAATAATCTTATTCGATATTATAAAGGTCGAACATGTCTATGCAGGACACTGGTGTCATTTTAAGGGTAGCAACAACACGCGGTTAACTTTAACTTTTATTAATTTTATTACGTTTTTTTAAAACTTCTAAATGTCACACATTTTAAATTATTGAACCCTCTTTTAAGGAAAAAAATGTATTTTCGAATGCAATTTGTTTAGAAAATATACCACAGTTTTCTCAAAATGTATTGTTTTTAAATTAATTTTCAGGCATATACTTCTTTTTCAAATGAGTTTGCATGCTGAAGATTTCGGAAGATAAATTTGTTTACACTTAAATTAAAATGATCAGCTTATCATTTGGTTCGAGCTGATATTCAATAAAAAAATTAATACATTCATCAATTAATAAAAAAAAATCAAACATAAATCAAGCACAAATAAAGGACGAATTTCTTGCTTAATCCACTTAAATGAACAGAATAAACAAGTTTGGTATTAAGCAGCGATCTTTGGCTATATCTATTGATGACCTGACATGATCTCCTGACATGAAGCCAGTATGAAAATGTTGACTTTAATACGTTTCAAAATTTTATTTTATCCACTTTTGCTATTCTTCATATAAATATGATTTTTAGTATTATTAGTGAATATTTAAAAATACATATTAAATGTAAACGAACTTCCAAAGTCATCAATTTATGAAAAACTAAGAAATAAAAATAAAATAAAATAAATAAAAGGAGAGAGAGAGAGAGAGAGGACAAGTGCGAGGCTTTCTCACCGCGATCTTTGTAATTATTTTTTATACGTTTCATGATTGCATTCTTTAATAAAAAAAGGACAACTTTATGACACATTTTTTTTTTATTCGGAAATACATGAAACTAGCTGGTGTTGTGTTTCAGAAACTACAGTAGAACCTCGATTATCCGAAGTAATTGGGACTGACCCTAATTCGGATAATTGAAATTTTCGGATAATCAAGAATTCATCAATAATTATCTAGTTTAATATTGTTAGAGTTATTTGTAATTTATGTTTGGAATCTGGCATCACATAAGTTCGCTAATGTATGTAACTATAGAAACGCAAAATTGTCTGTGTTTTCTTAGTTGTTGTTTTGTTTTTGCTTGAAGAGTAAGCAACGCTTTCGCAATATCTTAAAATAAAGTATGTTACAGTCTACTAAAGCAAGTGAGTTTATTAATAACGTTAATACGCATCGCCCGCAACATATTATCCTGGTTACGTCGAGCCAAATTCTATATATTTTTTTTTCTTCACTTCGAAAAAAAAAGTTCGATAATAATGAACTGTTTTCGTCATTGAATTTTATTTGAACATTATTCCACAAGCTAGCCTGATTAAAGAAGAAAGAAAGAAAATCGTCTGCCCGCAGCAATCGAGGTATGAAAAATTTATTATTTTTGCTGTTATAATAAGTTTTTGAACATGGAAAATATTGAAAAATTAAAAAAGAAGCGTGCAGCATTACGCACTTCAATTACGAAATTAATTAGTAAATTAGAAGCTTTGATAAACGATAAAAATATTGATATTGATAGTTATTTAGAAATTTCAGAACAATTAAATGACAGAGAATAAACTCCAAAAAACCTAAATAAAGAAATAGAATCTGGTATTAGTTTAGAAAAAGAATATGAAATCGACATTAACGCTAGCGAAGAATACCAGGAAATAATTATAAAGGGCAAATTTCAAATTAAAAAGCAACTTAAACATTTAGAACAAAGTAAAGTTTCCAATGAAATTCAACCAAATTCTACTCAAATAAACAACGCGATAAATATTAAATTATCCGATATATTTCTTCAGAAATTCTCCGGAAAACCCGATGAATGGGGTGTATTTAACCTTCCTACCCTGAATGGGTCTAATCGACCCAGTCCTATCATGCGTTTCATTCGATTGAAACCAGAAAAAATTTCATAAAGTAAATAAAATAAATAACACATAGATTTAAGTTAAATAAGTATGTTAAATGGATTTAAGTAAAAATTCTGGTGTGAAATATTTTAATCAAGTTTGAGTAAAATTCCAATAGGGTAGGAAGGTTAAATTACAATTTAACAACTTAATAACTTCAAATGAGCAACTATCAGATGCGCAAAAGTTGCATTATTTATCAGCAGCATTAATAAGTGATGCAAGAGCTTTGATTAGCACAGAAGACACTTTTTCATCTTTATTTCAAGCATTAAAAGACAGATACGAAAATGATAGAGTAGTAACAGAAATACACATTAATTCACTCTTAAATGCAGATAAACTTACACAGCCTTCCGCTAAAGATCTTCGAAATCTAGTCGATAATGTAAAAAAAAGCATTCGCGCCTTAAAGATTTTGAATTATAATAGAAATAATCTTTCAGATATTTTAATATTGAACATCATTCTCCAAATGTTAGATAGAGATACTCGAAAAAATTATGAAATGACGATAAGTTCAAAAGAAGTTCCGAAATTAGAAGAATAACTTTTATTTTTAGAAAAACGATCTCAATTTTTGGAAAATATCCATAAAGTCACGTCTGTTAAACCTTTCAGTAAGGATCAGAAACGTTCATTTAATTCTAAGTCAGGGTGCGTAGTCTGGAAGCACCTTGTAAGGACCTTTTACCAGAATTTTTATAATGTAATATTTGTTTTATTTAACGAAAAAGAAATCCTTTTTCAGATGTAACAACCAGTACTTTAAAGAATTTCTGATGCTAAAAGAATTAAAATCCCCTGAGTTTCTTGATGACTACGCACCCTGTAAGTCATTGACTTTGTTAGCAGAAGGTCCACACATTTGTTCAATGTGTAAAGGCGATCACATTTTAATGAGATGTTCCCAATTCTTAAATTTACCTGCAAAAAAAAGGTTTAATATTGTTAAAATGAAAAAAATATGCTTCAATTGTTTATCAACAGTTCATAACATTAGCCAGTGCAAAAGTTCAAGCACGTGCAGAAAATGCAACAAACGTCATCACACATCGATCCACCTAGAAAGCGGTGAGGAAAATATTGATACTAATAAGAGTATAGCAAATCAAGATGAAAATACTATAATAAGTAATTTACCGCCAACCGCAAACGCATTTACTCCTCATAGTTACACAAATAATTAGATGTCTGTTACTGCTTTGGGTGAAAATACGCATTCATTTGATAACACGCATTCAACTATTAACAATACTGTAATGAGTGTGACGTCTTCTTCTAGTAAACAAGTATTGCTTTCAACTGCGATAATATATGTACAAAATGCTAGACGAGAATTAGTTCCTCCTAGAGCATTGTTAGATTCAGGATCGCAAAATAACTTTATAACGAAGGAATGTTCTGAGTTATTGTTCTTGAAAGGAAGGAAAATAAACGCATCAGTTTCAGGGCTAAATGGTTCAGTTATGAATATAAAGGAAAGTATTATAACAATCATAGCAAATAAAAACAGAAGTTTTAATGAAACATTGCAATTTTTTGTTGTTCCTAAAATTACGCGCATAACACCAGCTACATATCTAAACATCATGCCTATTACGCATTTACAAACTTTTCAGTTAGCTGATCCACAATTTTATAAACCAGGCCCAAAACATGTTTTATTATCAAACGAAGTATTTTTTACATTAATTGGACAAAATAAAATAAATATGCAAAATTTGATTTTTCAAGAAACTGTTTTGGCTATGTTGCCAGTGGTTCTACGTCTATGCCACAACAGAATTTTCATGATTATTGTGGTCTTGTTCGATCTGTAGATGATTTATCCAACGCTATGCAAAAATTTTGGGAAATTGAAGCGGTCCATGATAAAAACCCAATAAAAAGTAAAGAAGAGCAGTATTGTGAGGAACATTTCTTGCGTACACATACTAGAAGAGAAGATGGTAGGTATATTGTGGAAATGCCAATTAAAACTGGTGGGCTTGCATGTTTAGGAGAATCAGAGGAAAACGCACTTAAACGATTGAATCACTTACTTAAGCGATTTGCGCAAAATTCAGCCATGAAATTTTTATACGAAGAATTTATTAACGAATATAACGATTTGGAACACTTAGAAGAAATCTTGTTGGAAAATAAGCCCGAATTTTCATATTATTTGCCGCATCATGGGGTATATAAACCCGAGAAACCAAGCACGAAATTAAGGGTTGTCTTCGATGCTAGTGCAGCTACTACCAGTGGTGTTTGTTTAAATGATATTTTATTAAACGGAGGATTAGTCCAAGATGAGCTCTTCGATATCATTTGTCGATTTCGAACTCATAAATACGTCTTTACTGCTGACATCATAAAGATGTATCGCCAAATATTAATTTCGGAAAATCAGAGAGATTTGCTTCGAATTTTGTGGAAAACTGATGAAGAAGAACCAGACAAAATATTTAAGTTAAAGACAATTACATACGGTACATCAAATGCGACTTATCTTGCCACGCGGACTTTGAATCAGCTTGCAATTGATGAAAAGGACAATTTTCCGCAAGCATCACGTGTAGTTCTTCAAGATTTCTACGTGGACGACGTATTAACAGGAGCTAACACTTTAAATAAGGCTCAACAAGTGCAAGCACAATTAATCGCATTGCTTGAACGTGGTGGCATGAAGTTGCACCGATAGTGTGCTAATCACCCCGAACTCTTGAAAATCGCAACTAGCAATCAAGAGTGTACATTCAATGATCGTAATGCGGACCAGAGAACTAAAACTTTAGGATTGTTATGGAATCCAGTTCGTGACTGCTTTTCGTTTAATTCCTCAGTTAAGGAACCAGTTGTATACTCAAAAAGAATTGTTCTATCCGACATAGCGCGTATTTACGATCCATTGGGATTACTCAGTCCTGGAATACCTAAGGCTAAGATTTTCATACAAAGACTGTGGCTGTTAAAGCTAGATTGGAACGATCCACTTCCAGATGACATTAAAGATGAATGGCGACGCTTTATCAGAACGCTTCAGAATATAAACAATTTAAAAATCAATCTTTTTTTTTTTAAACGAAGGACATTCGGAAGTTGAACTGCACGGCTTCTCCGATGCATCCGAGCTCGCATATGGAGCAGCCATTTATCTGCGCTGTTTCACAAAATTTAATACATCTTTAAATTTACTGTGCAGAAAGTCTAGGGTTGCACCATTGAAACCTTTGACAATCCCACGATTGTAATTGTCCGCAGCTGCCTTATTGTCTCAATTCGCATCTAAGATAGTGAATGTGCTGAAGTTGAACATCAGTAAAATAATATTATGATGTGATGCAACCATCGTCTTAGCGTGGATTCAGACGCCTCCTTATCTACTTAAAATTTTGTGGCCAACAGAGTTTACAAAATTCAAGAGTTGACCGAGACTTTTCAATGGAGTCATGTACGCTCAGAGGACAATCCAGCAGACCTTGTATCTCGAGGACTAACCTTCGACAAATTAATTGATTGTGAACTTTGGTGGCATGGCCCTCTCTTCTTAAGAAAAAGAGACATTGAATCAGATCAAAACATTGATTTAGAACAAGTCAAAAACAATAGTGACTTTTCAGCAGAATTAAAATTGAAAAACAGTACAGCATTAATAAGTTTAAATTCTAGTGAATTTGTAAATGAAATTTTAAGTATCAGTAACAATTGTACTAAAATATTACGTGTTTTAAGTTATATTTTAAGATTCTTAGATAACACAAGAAAACTAGCTGAAAAAAGAAAGGGACACGTAAGTATAGAAAAATTATCACGATCAGAAATATTTTTAATTCGGGAAATTCAAAAAGTTGAATTTAAGGCAGAATATACTGCATTGTTAGAAGGTAAGAGAATTTCAAAGAAAAGTTAATTGCGATTGTTAAATCCCTTTTTAGATGCAGATAATGTGCTAAGAGTAGGAGGGCGTTTATATAATGCAGACCTAAAGTTTTCTGAAAAACATCAACATATTCTGCCAGCTAAGGGTAACTTGTGTAGCCTAATTGCAAATTACTATCATAAAAAATATCTTCATATAGGTACACAAGCATTGTTATGCTACTTGAGGCAAACATTCTGGCCGCTACGGGGAAGAAATATAGCTAGAAAAATAACGCATGAGTGTGTAACTTGTAGTAAAAGCAACCCCATAACCATACAACAAATCATGGGTTCCCTACCCAGAGAGAGAGTACGTTTTAGCGCACCATTTAATTACGCAGGAACAGATTTTGGTGGCCCCTTTTTCATAAAATATAAGGGTCAGAGAAAGGGAATTCTTAATAAGGTGTATTTGGCAATCTTTGTTTGCTTTGTAACTAAAGCAGTGCATCTCGAACTAGTGTCAGAATTGACTACGGATGCATTCATTGCCACCTTAAATGGTTCATTGCTTGGCGCGGAAGGTGCGCAGTAATCTTTTCAGATAATGCAAAAAATTTTGTTGGTGCTAACACCGAGTTACAGAGACTCCATAATTTATTAAGACATCCTGAGGAGAAGTTAGCGAATTATTTGTCAGAAGAGAATATTATTTGGAAATTTATTCCACCCAGAGTACCTAATTTCGGCGGGTTGTGAGAGGCAGGAGTAAAATCGGTAAAATATCATCTAAAGCGAATGGGAGGTAATGCAAGGCTAACGTTCGAAGAGTTATTAACTGTAATTGCTCAAATAGAGTCTATATTAAATTCACAACCAACCACTCCGTTGTCTTCAGACGTGAATGACTTGGAGGCCTTAACACCAAGCCATTTCTGAATCGGAAGGCCTATGACAGCCATCGTTGAACCAGAATTAATTAATGTTAACGAAAACAGACTTTCTAGATGGCATAGAATTTCAAAATACATTCAATTGATATGCAATCGTTGGAATAAAGAGTATTTAACACTAGAACGGCGGTAGGGGTCATTTTGACACCTGAGCACTTTCGTCCTGGGATCACTTTTGTTTGGTTGGAAGAAATCGTTTGAAATTTTTTGACTTTTCCTAAATAGATAACATATATTTCTTTTTAAAAAATCAGCATTCTAGATTTGTTAGTTTTTGAAATATTTGCATGTATTCCTAGAACGGCGGACGGGGGTCATTTTGACCCCTTTGGTAAAATAGTCTTTGTACGCGAAGCATTATGAAACCATGAGAAAAATTCAGTGATAAGCTTTTTTTCGGATGCATTTATACTGTCTCCCAGAGAAATACAAACCAGGGTGGTCACACTATATTGTTATTTCTAAGATAGTTGTTTTCCTTTGTTAGCTTTTTTCCATTATTTTGAAGAAAATATTTCAAAAAAAAAAAAAAAAAAAAAAAGCAGGTGCAGGGTTTTTCATACTTACATTTCTTTTCACAAATAGACAAATGTCTTTTCGCATTTGTTACTTTTGTTAGTTCAGATTACTCGCAGCAGGTGGTAACCGTAGTGGAGGGATTTTATGATTTGACTACGAATTCCATTGTTCCTAAGGCAGGCAATTGAAAGTATATCTTCTCGCTTTCATCGACAAAAGGGTGTCAATTTTTTGGCCATAATCCCTTTCTTTGCACCTGTCTGTTTTCGTTCTCGCAATAAAAGAAACATAGATGACGCCGATGAAATGAATCCAGGTCCCTGTGTGGAACGCGCGAATACCAGTGACAGTTTGGCTGGAAAATTCTGCCGTCACATTCATTATCGCCTTACCTTTATTCTGTGAATGATACGCTGAAACATAAACTCTGTCGTTTGCTGATATTCTGACTTTTTTCCATCTTATTTTCAAATTTTACAAAATATGTCTTATAAGCGAAAAAGAGGTCTTACTAATGAAGAAATTAAAAAATTGTTGCAGGAGCTCTCTGAAAATGAGTCTGACGGAGGTGAAAATGATAATTTTTCTGTAGAATCTGAAGATGAATTTCAGACACAAACTATTAGTGAATCCGAGGACAGTGATGTGAACGAAGAACAGCTAAGCAGAAATAAACGAAAAAAAGCGGATCAAGGTATTATCAAAACTGTTTTCACTGCCCCTGATAACACTATCTGGAATGAAATAAATTCTAAAAATTCAGCTTGCGGCCGTGTTCCTGCTTATAATGTTCTAAAAGAAACGGCGGGACCAACATCTTTTGCAAAGACTCGTGTTTTTGAGGACAAAGTGTCTAGTGCTTTCAAGCTTTTCATTGACGATGCTATCTTGTTGCATATAAAGAAATGTACAGAATCAGAAGCTCATCGACAACGTGGAAATAACGACTGGAGTTTATCTCTAGCTGAGTTAGAGGCTTTTGTTGCTATATTATATATTCGTGGAGCAACAGGAGCAAAGGGTTTAGATTTATATTCATCGTGGTCTGAAGCATGGGGCATACCATTTTGCAAAGAAACTATCTCAAGAGATAGGTTCAAAGAAATAAAAAGATTTTTGAGGTTTGACGAAAAAACAACAAGATCTAGCCGATTACAGACTGATAAATTTTCTCTTGCATCTGAAATGTGGAATAAATTTATTGAAAATTGCAAAACATGCTACCGACAAGGACAAAATATTACAGTTGATGAACAATTGTTCCCATCTAAAGCTAGATGTAAATTTACGCAATATATGCCAAATAAACCTGATAAATTTGTAATAAAATTTTGGTTATCTGTTGACGTTGATACTAAATACCTCTTGAATGGATTTCCTTATCTAGTATAAAATTGAAGCTGGTGTTATACACAATTGAAGTGAAAAAACTTCTTTAAACGCCATAAAATAAGTTAACTGCGCAAGGCCTTTCGAAAGAACTTAGTCTTTCTTCGTCAGGCGCAAAAAAGACGTGCGTCTACTATGAATGTAGCGGCACGACAGTAGTCATAGTAGATGCATGTCTTTTTTGCGCCTGACGAAGAAAGACTAAGTTCTTTTGAAAGGCCTTGCGCAGTTAACTTATTTTATGGTGTTTAAAGAAGTTTTTTCACTTCAATTCCTTATCTAGGAAAAGATGAAACAGCAAATCCTCAATTACGTTTATCTGAAAATGTTGTCATGAAATTAACAGATCCCCATCTAAACAAAGGGGGGAATATTACGACAGATAATTACTTTACTAGCATCAAATTAGCTGAAATGCTAAAATCTAAAAATACAACTTTGGTTGGCACAATGAAAAAGAACAGAAGAGAAATTCCTATAGCTTTGAAAAATATGCGCAGTACTCTTTATTCATCGAAGATAGTGGAACATGATAATATGACACTTACCATCTATCAAGCCAAACGAAACAAAAGTGTTTTTCTATTGAGCTCATTACATTCTACTGTAAAAACTGAGGACAGCCTGAAAAAGTTGCCAGATTCAATAGATTATTACAACGCAACAAAGTGTGGTGTGGATATTCGTGATCAGATGTGCCGAAAATACTCCGTTAAATCTGCTTCTAGACGATGGCCTGTACATATCTTTTTCAATATTTTGGATCATGCAGCTTTGAACGCCTGGATAATTTATAAAAGTGTAACAGGCAAGCCCATCAGTAGAAGAGATTTTCTATTGAAATTAGGAGAGGAATTAAGAATGGTTCTTATGGCTTCAAAACTCCCAAAGATCCTTCCTGAATCTTCAGAAAAAACAAACGAAAATAAAGTGGATATACAGAGAAAAAAGTGTCAAGTACAGAAATGCAATGGAATCAAATCTCAAGAATTTTGTGCATCGTGTTCCAAAGTTGTGTGCGGAAAATGCACTGGAAAAATTGTTAAAAATTATTTTTGTATCAATTGCATTAATGTCTAATACATGTACGGGACTATGTTAAGCATTAAAAAAATTCAAACGAAATGCTTTAGATATAAATCATTCAGCTACATTTATAATGAAATAAAGGAAACAACAGAATAAATACGTTTCTCATTTATTGGATTCAGAGTGTGGTTCATTCGGCGAGTAAGTAGATTTTAAAAAAATTATTATTTTATAAATTGTGTTTTATTTTAGTTAACATTGGTTTTAATTTTTGAAAACATTTATTTTAAACCATTTTTTATGTCAAATTAATGAGTTTTTTGAGTAGTTTAGTATGTACCAAATTGATCGCCTTGCAGCCGTTACATACACACTACTTTAAAAATTAAATAAAATATCGAGTAATATTAACTATAAATTATGAAATACAGGGAAATTACATATTTGTCGCAATGTATGCCATTTAAAATTGTTTTAGCATTGTTATTTCAGTAGTTTCATCGAGGGGTCAAATTGACCCCTTCCGCCGTTCCAGTAGGTAAAATTTTGCCGCCGTTCTTGTGTTAAATACGCTCCAACAACGATATGAAAAAAATAATGTTAACATAGGAACCCTAGTCTTGATAAAGGAAGATAACCTCCCTACAAATAAATACTTACTAGGACGCATTATAAATATTTTCCCAGGTGCAGATGGTAAGATTAGGGTTGTAGAAGTTAAAACCACTAGGGGAATACTTAAAAAGTATTTCAAAAATTGCGTTTTTTCCACAACAATTCTCAGAAAATTAATTACGAAATGTAAAAAAAAAGAGTTTTGTTATGTATTTTTTTTAGTTTTCCTATTGTTGTATGTTCATAATTGTATTTTTTATTGTTAAAAGAAAATTGTTGTATTGTATCATATTACTTAAGCATTTGTAATGTTAATATTTTGTATTGTATAATTTATTGATGTTGACCCTTCAATGTCGGGGAGTATGTTAGAGTTATTTGTAATTTATGTTTGGAATCTGGCATCACATAAGTTCGCTAATGTATGTAACTATAGAAACGCAAAATTGTCCGTGTTTTCTTAGTTGTCGTTTTGTTTTTGCTTGAAGAGCAAGCAACGCTTTCGCAATATCTTAAAATAAAGTATGTTACAGTCTACTAAAGCATGTGAGTTTATTAATTACGTTAATACGCATCGCCCGCAACAAATATGTAGTATCGTCATTGAACTGTTATTATGACTTATTTTAACTGTTAAATACTAAATTAAAATTATAAGTGAAAATAAATTTATTTTTGAAAAAAAATTAAAATGGTTTAAATGCAAACGTCATCTGGTGTAAATTAGTCATCCTTTGCCTTACACCTCTATCCTAAAGTTGTCGTAAAGCATGAGTTCAGAGAAATCACACTGTTCCTGTTGCTCCAACCAAACAAAGTCTTTTGAGAAACACTCAAAAGCATCATTGTTACTGATTTTATTTACTCCGGAATCATTCTCATGTCATATTTTTCCTATATGGTTAATACGATTCATTTTCTCTTAATGGAAGCCATGATAAAAAAGAAAATTTAAGTATAAAAAAATAAGAAATGCAATGCGTAAGCACTATATGATAGCACTTAAGAAAACTCTGATTGGAAATGTAACAACATACTAAGAGAACAAACAGGAATTCTGGCCATTTGCTAAAATTGACTATACCTAAAAGATTGTCTTAGTATGAGTAGAAAGAGAATAGCAAAGATGGGAAAAAACCCTTAAAAGTACATGTTTGTTAAGAGAAAAATTTGGATGATAGTAGAAAGGGTAAAAAAAGTGCAGAAGAAAACGACTTCGGTTAACGGGGAGTTTCGGTTAATCGAGGTTTTACTGTATCTAATCGCACTCATTTTCCTTTTTTTTGCAAACACAATAGATTTTTCATAAAATAGTGTCAAAGTGGTTGTTTTGAAACCAGTTTGCACATGGAAGAACAATAACCACTGAAACTGAGGTGAAAATCGTGTTAATTACGCGACCAAAATCTCTTATAACTCAATATGTAATTTGTTGATCAAAAAATGGAAAATTCCGTTCTATTCCAAATTGCTTCCATAGTCATTTTTTCGAATTTTAGATTTTACAGTTAAAAAAAGAATTTGTAATTGTAGGAAAATGTTTCGCTGTTGTTCAGCATAGCAGTTGAGATCAGTCTTAAATTTTTGATAAACTGCTAATCATTTATCAAACAATCAGGGTTTGTACTCATCAGTTGATTCAGGGGATTTTAGGTATTTTAGTTACAGAAATTTCTTAAAGTGCTGGTGAATATATCTGAAGGAAGAATTTTTTTTCATTAAATAGTGTAAATATTACTTTACAAAACTGGTAGTAAAAGGTGCTTGAAATTCCTTGAAACGTACGAACCCTGAACAATGTGTTTCAGTGGTATATAAGTATACTATGTCAACAATCGATTGCAAAACTTTTCTTAAAATACCTAATTCATCGCTGTTTCTTTAGTATTTGAAGAGGAAAAATGTGTTAATAATAATAATAATAATATATATATATAATATTTTTGAGTTATATTTTGTAACTGGAGTAATGGGTTTATCTCCCTGTTTTTATAATATTGTTTGAGCTATTACCGTAATTTCCGGCGTATGATCCGCGGATCAAACAATCATTTTTCTACTCAGAAATATTTTTCAAAGAAATGTAACTTATTAGATCGCCGTAAATATTGGTCTTCAATCAGTTAACAGCAATCTGGGTCCAAAAAGAATTATTTGATTCACGGATTATACGCCGGAAATTAAAGTAAGTATAGAGTACAGTTGATCCTGTTGGAAAATTAAAAAAAAATCTTTCGCATGAGCAATAAATGCTAAGCCGCGTACACCGGCAATACCAGTGTAGCAAAACTTTAAACAAAATTATTGCGAAACTCTGCTTTTCAGCATGTTTTTCCAGAATATCTTTTTGATTAATTTCAAATATACACATTTTTCTTTTTCGTAAAACGTAGATGAGGAGAGAGTTAACACTTTGAGGTCTGATGGTTGAATTTTCTACCACTTAATTTTAACCCATTCGTGCCCACGACCTTTTGCGCAAATTTTATTCGGTTGGCACCACTATTTTTAAAAGAGTTAAGTTTAGTTCATTAATTACGAAAATGTTTCAATTAAATAAAATAAAGATTGTTGTTCTTTTTTACCGCTGTCAAAAACAGTGCTACATGTATCTTTTGAAGCGTCCCGAAAAAGGGACGCTAGGCAGTAATGGGTTAATTGGGTGGTTTTCAAATGTATTGCCGTATTAGGTGAAACAAAATTTGAAAAAATAATTTGGTTTAAATATAAAAATTTACTCAGGTAAGAGTTGCTTATAGTTTACAACAATCTAAGCAGTAGATTATTTGCGAGTTTTTTTATTTATATTTCAGAAATTTCAAGAAATGTCTTCCCCAGTCACTATTTTTCTCATAAGTGTGACCTCTATAAAACATTCTGATTTTTTTGTATCAATAATTAATTAAAAAATTGCTTAAGGTTCTTACATACGTATTAATAAATCAAAAATGTATTAGTATTTATTTATTTCATAAATTTAAAGCATTTTAATAGTTGTTTATGCCATGAGTGTTACTTTGCTTCTTAAATAAAGGTATAACTTCTGATTAAAAACAAATTTAATTAAAAATTAATTATTTTCATTGCAGTTATAATAAAGAATTAGAAAGTTCTAATAGACAAAATAATTAATTTAAGTGAAGTAACAAATGCATTAATAAAATTCTGATTCTTAGTTACAGTAATGTTCATGAAAAGTGGTAACACTCATGACAAGCGATAAGACTCATCTCGCAGCAAAAAGCTTTTTTGCAACAATATATATACATAAAAAGATTTTTAAAAGTTTAAACTATGATTTGTGTAAAATAGATAGTCCTTCAAAAATTATTTATTAAGAATTAAAAATTTGAATCTTAAGTAGCACTTGCAAAACACGTGTGCAGACATGAAAATCCTGTTTCAATTTTTAAATAATTATAAATATATATAATATGACAAAATATATCCCTGAATCATGAATCTATTATAATAATAACTTAAATCTTTTACATGATTTATAGTTTTAGAATTACTTAACTTCTTTTCTCATGAGTGTTACTTTTTCCAAGTAACACTCATGTAAAGTAACACTCATGTACGGTAACACTCATGACATTTTTTAAGGAATTCATCACTAAAATAAATTCTAATTGTTTTATTGAAATTTTAGTTGGGCCTATTGATTCCTGAACAAAAAATACAGCATTCCCTAACTTAACATTTTTATACGTTAAAAAATAATAATAAATAAATGGGTAACACTCCTGTAAGAAAATAAAAATACTCACCATGTTGAAATGAACATTCTGATAAATAGCAATTATAAAACAACATTATCGCGTTCTAAATAAGCGCACTGTAAAGAAGAAACAACATCGTTTTCTCACTACTGTTGCCAACTGCAATATACAAATATTTTGAAAACAAATAATATTAACTTCCCTAAAGTAACACTCATGTTCTGCATATGCGGACACAAAATACATTTAAATTTTTAATTCTTAGATACTAATTTTAAATATATAAACTATCTATTTGTTTAATTAACACAGGATATTTTACTTTTAATCCATATATAAAAATTTTAAAATGTTTAGAAGCATAAAAAAAGATTGAAATTTTGCGAGTTTTTTATTCAGGACAAGTAAATTCACATTACTTGCTTACTAAAGTACAAAAAAAAGATCACTATTTCACAACTCTGAAAAAATCTAATGTATACATTGAATTAAGCATAAAAAGATGTGCTACTACCTGATTTTAGACTATCAAAAAATAAATTTATTAATATGAAATTTAGATTTAAACGTCAGGACATCAAACTGGCAGTTCATGTGAAATTCACCCAATTCCGAAATGTCACAATGGTTTAGAAAATTCGACCAGATTTATTTGAAAAAGGTTTCGTGCATTTTTTCGTGCATATCTTTAACCGAATTTTTCTTTGCAAAATACTGGTGCCAATGAGACATTTGGAATTTTGAAGAAATTTACCTACCAGAGCTCAAAGGGTGAAGTTACTTTAAAAAAATCTTTTCTTAGTATATCACGTGAAAACTTTCGTAAGGCCGAACTCAAATATATATTTGTTTTAACTTTAGTTATTGTATTTCTAGAAAATATAATGCTAAAATATATACACTCCCATCCTATTTCTGAATCTACTGAAACCAAAATTATGAAAACAAAAATAGAAATAGTAAAGACTAATTTAAACCTTACTATAACGGGTACTCTAAGTTACAAACTTTTTGAGAAAATTTCATTTTTTCATAACACACAAAATTCAGTTTGTTGAAGGTCACAGGGTTTGTAAACTTTAATGAATTTTCAAAAGGTATTTCAGTATAGACACACACACACACACACATATATATATATATTATAGGGCTGTTTAATAGCCTCTGCTTATCAACCAGGAGAAGACCATTTGATTGCCTTCTGGGAGGACTTAACCCTTTGATCTCTGGAGTGTACATTTCTTCAAAATTCCGAATGTCACATTGGCACCAGTATTTTGCAAAGAAAAAAAAAAGTTAAGGGTAAACACGAAAAAATGTATTAAACCTTTTTCAAATAAATTTGCTCAAATTTTCAGGTGCTATTGGGACATTTCGGAATTAAAATTATGTGGTAGAAAATTCTACCATCAGAGCTCAAAGGATTAACCCATTCGTGCCCCCACCTTTTGCGCAAATTTTATTAGGTTGGCACCACTATTTTTAAAAGATTTAAGTTTAGTTCATTAATTACGAAAATGTTTCAATTAAATAAAATAAAGTTTGTTGTTCTTTTTTACCGGTGTCCAAAACAGTGCTACATGCACCTTTTGAAGCGTCCCTAAAAAGGGATGCTAAATACTAATGGGTTAAAGGAATCGACTGGGAGCAGAGATTTAATGTCCAATCCGCACCTTCCATCGGTACAGCCTGTTAGTACTCTTGTCTAGTGCAAGGGGAACGAACGCAGATGGGCTTCCTCCAATCCGCTTGGTCAGCGTGGAGGGATTTGGCCACAACCCCCTTTATTTTACCATGAAATCACAAAACAAATCACGGCCCTCAGTTCCCGGTGGTCTGCATGTTCCTGGTTACGGCAGCGATCAGACAGGCATGAAGACAGAGGGTGCTAAGAATCACCGGGCTCGGCTTGACTGCCATAAGTTGATGACATTGGCTACGTATAATGGATGATCCCTATCTTCTGAAAACCGTTTACAGGAACTTGAAGAAGAGTTAGATAGAATCAACTGGGACATTTTAGGATTATTTGAAGTAAGAAGAAAAGATTGATCTTGCCAGCGGACAGGTTTTATACTACAGAGGCACAGAAGATGTAAGAACAAGTGGTGTAGGATTTCTGATTCATTGAAGGTGGAAGAATCACATTGTAGAATATGATAGTGCATCAGATAGAGTTGCAAGATTAGTAATACAAGTGTCCAAAAGATACAAGCTGCAAATTACCCAAGTTTATGCACCAACAATAAGTTAGTCTGATGAAGAAATTGAAGATTTCTATGAAAAAGTAGCTTCAATGCATCAAAAGGGAAATTGCTACATAAAATTAATAATGGGGGACTGGAATGCTAGAATTGTAGCGAACAAGAAAAGAGAATTATCTATAGGAAATCATGGATATGGTATGCGAAATGAAAGAGGAAACAGATTGATTAAGTTTGCAGAATGTGAAGAAATGTATATCATGAATTCCTTTTTCAAGAAAAAGCCACAAAGAAAATGAACATGGAGTTGTGCAAATGGCTCAACAAGTGAAATCGACTACATTTTGACCAACAAAAAGCATCTTATTCAGGACTACAGCGTTCTCAATAACTTCAATACAGGAAGCGATCCGAATTGGTTAGATGCAAACTGCTGTTAAATACTAAAGTAGAAAGAATGAAGGTTTTACTAAACTCAAAGAAATCAATTGATATTAAAAACCTTTAGAAACATAAAGAAGAATTTCAGTTGGAACTTCAAAACCGTTTCCAAGTACTTCAATCAACTTTAAAAGAAGAGCAAGATGTTACAACAGTGAACAAGAAACTAACCAATACTCTTCAAGAAATTGCAAAGAAAATAGTCGGTGATGCACAAATAAAACAGACAAAGAAAATAATATAAGAAACAAGAAGATTCATGAAAAACGCAGAGAATTTAAAAAGAAGAAAAATGATCCTAAATCAAGAGTTGAATATGCTGAATTATGTAAAACAGTAAGAAAATGCGTTACCGAAGATAACAAAAAATTTAACTGTGATCTTGTTAAAAAAGTTCTCGAAGATAACAAAAGTTTAAAATCAGCTAAACGCAAGTTATTTGTTGGAAGAAAAAGTATTTTTGCACTGAAGAGAGCAGATGGAACAATCACCAAAATCAGCAACGAAATAGTACACATTGTTGAAAAATTCTATAATGATCTATATAAATGTGAAGATCAGAGGGAAATCAACGTACACGATCAACAAGAAATCTTAACAGAAACTGAACAGATAATTCCAGTGATGACAGAGGAAGTTTTACAAGCTATTAGATTTATAAAAAAGGTAAATGCCCTGGGGAAGATGGAATTACAATTGACCTTATCAAAGAAGCAGAAGAAGAATTTGCAAAAAGGCTATCCTTACTGTTTTCCAAATGCCTCAAGAAGTCAAATGTACCAGAAGATTGGAATAATGCTGTGATGGGAACCCCGTTGGGAACCTATGGTATAGACAAACCTTACATCAATATCATAAAGAAGATTTACAAGAAAGCAACAGCAACCATACGTTTAGATAAAGGAAAAGCGAAGATCAACTCGGAAGAGGAGTAAAGCAAAAAGACACCATTTCACCTAAGCTCTTTAATGCTGTCTTAGAAAATATCTTCAAGAAGCTGGATTGGAATAACAAAGGGATTAGAATAAATGGAGAATATTTAAGTCATCTCCGGTTCGCTGACGACATTGTAATTTTCAGCAACAGTCCCAAAGAATTCTAAAATATGCTAAAAGATCTTGCAGAAGCTAGTATCAATGTGGGATTAAAAATACATTTAGAAAATACTAACGTGATGTTTAATTCATTTACATCAAAAAAGAAAATTGTTCACAAGAACATTGAGATTAAAGAAGTGCAAAATTATGTGTACCTAGGACAGGAAATATTCTCGGATAATAGTATCATGAATGAAATCAATAGAAGAATAAGAAATGGGTGAAGTGCTTTTGGGAAGAACAATATTATTCTGAAGAGTAGTATGCCTCTTTTTTAAAAAAGAAAAGTGTTTAATCAATGTATTTTACCTGCATTAACTTACGGAGCAGAAACATGGACACTAACAAAACGGATGATACAAACAACACAGAGAAGTAAGGGAAGATGTATGCTAGGCATATCTAGAAGAGACAGAAAGAGGATAACCTGGTTAAGGAATCAGGCAAAAGTTTTTAACATCCTTGAAAGAATCAAACAGCTAAAATGGAAATGGGCTGGGCACATTGCAAGAAGACAAGACCATAGATGGAGCACAAATATGCTACAGTGGTATCCCAGAGATGTAAAACGACCAAGAAGACGACCACAAGTAAGATGGAGTGACGAAATTAGAAAAGTGGCTGGTGTAAATTGGATGACGAAAGCATTAGACAGAAAACATTGGGAAAATCTGGGGGAGACCTACATCCAGCAGTGGATCGTAAACGGTTGTTGATGATGATGATGATGATGATGATGATATTTTATAGAAAAATAAATCTAGGTGAAACTCGCGAAGCTTTGACTTATTTAAAGAGAGACTTTCTATAAGAAGATACTAGTTTCTAAAGATTTTCTGATTTGGAATTTCCAGGACTAGTACAACATTTTACTTAACCACTTAACTGATCAATATTTTTGAAAAAAGTCTCTCAAATAACACCCTTCAGTCCTGCGACAAATATTACAAGAGACTACTAAAACCAGTTTAAATTATTATAAAACATTTCCAAAGATGTAACAGTCAATAAGTCGATGTTTATGATATGCACGCATTTATCAGAAAGGTTTAAAAGTAGTTTTAACAATTCTAGAAGGATTTTAAATTATTTCAAAGGGTGTGTTTAAATTAATTTAAAAGCGACTCAGGTCTGAGGATGATAATGTCAATTTTTTCGTGTCTTTTACAGAGTTTTTAATCTTTCACCACCGGATTTCAAAATAGAAATTTTTGCTTAATCGAATCAGAAAAACGCTCGGATTAAATAATCAAAAATTTTAAATAAAAATTTACTAGTGAGAATAATAAACTATGATTGGAATATTGTACCCGTATGTGGTATGCACAAATCAGGAAAGCGATTAAGTACCATAATTTTCGGCATATAAACCACAGATAAAACAATTAAATTTGGAGCCAGAACATTTATTGAGTAATTGAAGACAAATTTTTTCCGCGATCTAAAAAGCTACACTTTATTTTTATTTTTTTTAAAGTGTCAATTAATGATTGTTTGATACACGGATTATACGCTAGAAGTTAAACTAAGTTCTGTACAATATGTACTTAAATAACAAGCAAGGAAAAAAAATCAAGTTACAAAAATAAATGTAAACAATCCTGTTGTATTTTGA
Source organism: Maratus speculifer (assembly GCA_964019185.1). NCBI lineage: Eukaryota > Metazoa > Arthropoda > Arachnida > Araneae > Salticidae > Maratus > Maratus speculifer. The sequence continues at coordinate 274,111,835 of OZ025299.1, forward strand.
ATTTTTTATTATAAGTTTTAAAATTCATTATTTTAGTTTTACTTATAACCAAAAGACATCATTATAAACAGTATAAAGAAATAAGTAACTATTAATGTATGTGTACAAATTTTCTTCAATATCTTTGAGAACTGATTATGAAAAAATTAGACGGCATGAATGCTTAATATGAAAATTCTTGAATCAAAAAAGAATGTTCTGCGTTTCTTTTAAATTATCCATTATAAGTGTTTTTTTCTGTTTCTGTTTTATTTTTTCTATTAAGTATTTGATAAAAATAATAAACACGTTCTATTTCATATTTAAATTACGTTTTTGTGCTACATAATTATTTTCAAATAGAACTATTTCATAATTAGTTGTAATGCTTCAAATGTTTGAAGAGCTTTAAAATATGTTAAATGTTTCATTTGCATTATTTTTTAAATGATTATAGTGTTAAAAACAATAAATTAACACATAAAATACTAAAAGTACATTCCATGATCATTTGTCTTGAAACGACTTATTCAACGCTTTTCCTGATACATGGAAATTTGTCAAAGTTTTCTCAATAAATAAATTGCTTTTCCATGTTTATTATTAATAATCTCGTAGTTTTATTAAGTTACTACATTTATTTTGATCATTAATATTTGATCAGAACATCTAGCATTAATGTGATGAAATAATTATAGATCTGCTTACGTGATCATTTGTTCATATTAAACGCCGAGAGTAAAATCAATGTAAGTGTCAATATTTAATGCCAAAAATGTTGCTTAAAATCTAAATATTAATCATACTTAAAAAAACATTAATATAAAAACCTTAACGCATATACGGGGTATTAACCCATTATTACCTGAATTATTTTCTTCGTTAAAATTCAAATTTTGCATTTTCCCACCATTTTTAAAGCAAGAATAACTTTTATATTAATTTATCGAAGACTTTGTCTCGAGAAAAAAGTATTTATTTGGCTTCCTTTTACTGGTGTGAAATGGGCTTACTTGAATTTTTTTAAACTGTCCCGGGAAGCAAGGCACTAATGTGTTAACGATTTCAACCAACGAATTCAGAGGTAAGATTAATTCAGGACAAATTCATTATCGAGAGGAACGGAAATTAACAACATGGTGGAACATGGTGTCACAAAGCCGTAATCAAAAATACATCTGACTCAAACTCAACTTCATTTGTCGGTAGTAAAACTCAGAAAAAGTAAGTATAGTATCATGGAACTTTCAATATATATGTTCTCATTTGATGTAATTGTGAAAACATAAAAAAAAGTGGTAGAAGTTTTTATTATTCGCGCCAGCAGTATATACTTCAAGAAATTTTCAGACCTGGAAATTCTTTGGCACCAGTACTTTCTTAAAATAGATTTTTTTTTTTTTTTTTTTTTTTTTTTTTTTTTTTTTGTGTGTGTGTGTGTGTGTGTGTGTGTGTGTGTGTGTGTGTGCGTTTATTCCAGATATATTTTCTATTTTAAAAAATGCTGGTATTATTAATAGTGAATTCCCTCAAACGTGGCAATCCTGTACTTGATGCTTCACAATTCGGACTGTGATTATCAGTTCATACCTTGTCATCGATTGCATGATCACCCTATTTTTTCAGAACTTCTCATCATTTTATCTTATTTCATACCAAACGAAGTTCATATCGTTACATTTTCATTGCAGTATTTTTGTTTTTATTTAATCTTTAGTGGCACAGAGTAATTTCATTTCTTATGTGTTGAAATTAATGTTTGTCACAAGAGTTTGAAAACAACTTCATTTGTATATAAGAAAAAGCTGTATTTCATGAAACTAATAAACTGCTTTTTTAACGAAATTTCTGGTGCCTTGGTATTTTTAGGGCATTAAAATTAAATGTTTTCATAGACATACCACCACCCCTCAAGGAGTTAACCCATTAATGATGAGTCTCTTTTACATTTCTTTAATTCTTTGACACCACTTTTTTGACATTGTAATTTTCAATTATTTAACCGCTCAGGATTTGACATTAGGTAATTTGAAAATTTTCTTACTAAAATGCTAGTATTGAAATTTATAAGTTTTGTTCGCCGTGCAATGTAAGTTTTTTGCCAACCGGCATTAATGAGTTAAATTATTGTCGTTAACGCGAGATCAGTTAACCCTTTGAGCTCTGGGGTGTAAATTTCTTCAAAATTCCAAATGTCACATTGGCACAGTATTTTACAAAGAAAAAAACGGTTAACGGTAAACACGAAAAACTGCATTAAGCTTTTATCAAATAAATTCGGTCCAATTTTCTGGTGCCATTGTGACATTTCGGAATTAAAATTATGTGGTAGAAAATTCTACCATCAGAGCTCAAGGGGTTAAGGTGAAAAACTCTGTATTTGTATGTAAATAAGTGGTTTGCGATCCTTTGTTCTGTGTTATCTTTTCATCCTTTTGAGGTCTACTATCACTCCCCTGAATATGTTGGTCGAATTCAACAACACCCTGCTACTAAAAAAAAAAAAAAAAAAAAAAACTTTTTAATTTTTCTTGAAATAATTTCTGTTTGCAAAATGACGAAATGATGGACTGATATGGGGCTATGGAAATATAACGTTATCAATATTTTCGTAATTCTGGACCACCTACCCCTTTCCGATATCATTCGTTATCATGTTACCATCCCACGAGTTCCTCCCCCCCGACAGTGACATTGTTATCAAAGTATAATTTTGTTTTCTGATTTTTAAAATTTATATATTTCTTTGGAGTGAGATACAAAACTGGCTACATTTACTTTTCGCATATTGCATTGTCGAAATCAATAAAATATCACTATTTATTAAATAACACTTAAAAGACAATTACTATTTAAAAGTATTTTATAATAGCTTCTTTTTACATAATATATTCAATAGTATTAAAGTCTTGTTGCACCTGCCCCAAACTGAGGAGGGGTGAGGGGCTTTTAGAATTTTTATCAACAAAATAAGTGGACAACATTCTTTCTCATTTATTTATTACTATACACAAGCTTCATTCAAATATACTTCATATATGGTTTCCCGAACCGTGATTACATAGGTATTTACATGTATTACATCAGGACAGTACATTACAGCTCTTTTAAATATATATTTACAGGGTGGCGAGTGGGCAGGGAAAAACGTAGATGAAAAAAGTGTTATACAGCGGTCTATTGTTATCGTGAAATTCGTGTTCTTTAATCACTTTACATTATTTGAAGCATTTGCGATAAAAAAATGCTGATAGTTTTCTCTTTTTTTGTCTGTGTATTTCCCTGACTCCTCGCACCCTCATTTAATTATATTAAGTTAAAAAATGTGCGATTCAACTTTAAAAAGGTAATGATGAAAAATACTGAAAATTTTTTCTAAGAATTTCCCCGAATTTATCCCTGCATGAGATAAATTAAAAAAGGCACAAGTTATATGAAACCTTTAAACACAAAATAGCATAGACACTGTCATTCATGCGATAAAAAAATTAACTAATAATTGCCATGCATCAAAATATACCTATGAGTTAATATTGTAAAGCTCGTGCAATTCTAGTTTTTCCTGATCTAATTTCAAAAAATGTATATATTTACACATGTATCATGATTAATTGATATTAAAATTTCACTAAAACTGCTTGAACATATATTGGACAATTGCATAATATATAACTATTAAAAATGTATTTGTTAAAAATACATAACCTAATAAAATAGCAGAATACGGCTCAAAACGTCGATTTCATATTTTATTTTATTTTTAATTGTACAAATTCATATTAAAGTTCTTCTTTTTGTGCACCAATGAGCAAGATTATGTATTTAAAACTGCTTGGTTGGCAATTATCTATTAACTTGGACACGGAAGATTTGACATCTATGAAACTTGAATATACAGGGTAATCCAAAAAAAGAAAAAAAAACGTGGACAAAATGATATGACAAATCAAGCATGCAACAAGGATAAAAAATTCCATAGGAACATAGGGTCGCAAACTACTTATTGAGACACAAATACAGGGTGTTTCATTTTAACTAAACCCAGATTGAAAGTAATAATTTCGAGGAAAATAAAAATATTGTAATGAAAAGGCAACGATATGTACCTTATTTTGTGCGAAATTTAATAATGTTACGAAAAGATCTGTAGAAAAATATTGCTCAAGCAATCGATGATACCGTATAAACTGATTATCACAATCCAAAATGTGAGGTGTCAAGTGCATAATGCTGGTGCGCCTAATGCAAAATTATACCACTTCTGTTTGGTGTTATCACATTTAAAACAAAAGTGAAAATGTCTGTTAAATGTTTTATCATAATATGCTTCAGTTGTCTGGAATTTATTGCCGTCAACCCAAACTGAGTTAGGATGAATCACCCGGTATTTGTGATTCAATAAGTGGTTTGCGGCCCTATGTTCCTATGTGATTTTTTATCATTTTCATATGTCTGATTTGTCATATGAATAGTCCACGTTTTTTAAAATCACCCTATATATTGAAATTTGAAGTGTGATTCGGAGTTACAAAATTTAAATTACTTGTCTAAAATCTCTTAAATCCACCTATCTAATGTTTATTTAACTACTAGACGCATTATCTTTCAATAAAATGTACGTATGATTTATTAGATCCTTAATCGTTATTTCGACACGATTCATAGTATCAAATGCATGGAAAGGAACAGTTTCTTTAGAAATGCACTGGCTATATGGAACCTTTAAACGAACAATTTCGTGGCAGCAGTGAAACAAGAGATAACAGTAATAAATTAGGCATTATCATACAACAAATTACATTTCTAAGTTCCTATCATATAACAGCTGGTAATGGATTTCTCTTAGTGTAAATCGACATCCTTGCGATTATGTGTATAAAAGAGAGATTAAAGGTTATCTAAGTTGTAAATGAAACGAGAATAAAAGTGGGTTATTGGATTGTTGATGTAGGAAAAATGAGCTAGTGGTTCAATCATTTAAGAAAAGTCACGAGATATGAGAAAAGAAATCAGCATTAATTGATATTTTTACAAATAGAGAGTTCAGACAAATATTATAATAACTTTAATGCTAAGTATAACTGTACATTTGTTAGCTGATTAAACATTTTTTAGCTTTAAATATATCGAAATAATTATTAAATAACAAAAAAAAAAATAATTGGCGATTTTTCGCTATCTGTATTTATGCAGTGGCCTAACCAGGGTAGATGCCGAAATGCTCTGATTAGCGGTAATTTTTTAAAGCTCTGTTCGCCTTTATCCAACCAGAAAATTTTCTACCATAAATGAAGGAGATGAAAACTTTACAATATTACTGGTTTAGAGCCCCCACCTTTGTTACGGCACTGTTACGTCATGTATATAAAATATTTAAACATTTTATGTTGTAATATATATGAAATTGCTAACACATGTATCGATTTTTTTTTTTCAAATAAGTATATTCTACTGAATGGAATCAAAAACAATTTATTTTGCGCATTAAACCACCTGATTATAAAAATAATTTATTTTTATAACTGTTTAATTGAAGATAAAAATGTATTGATAATGAAAAATTTGCGTAATGCGCAAATTAAAAAAGTGATAAAAATTTAAAATTAAATTGTAAGCATTATTTTTTTCTGTTAATAATTTGCAAATTAATGATATATTCTCGAGATTTTTCAGAAGAGTTTTTATTAAATTATCTATTATAAAAATACGTAATTTAAGCAGAAATAAAAATATATTAAAAAATCGGTGTACATGTTCTATATATTTTTAATAGAAAGGAAATTTCTGAACTACTATTTTTAGAAATAAAGTTTTTCCGGAAAAATTTTGATTACATTCCATGAAAACGCTTTGAATAATAAATTATATGAAGCAGCACCAGAGCCTGATTACTAACGGGGCACTCTCTCCCCAGTAAAATTACATAGAAATTTTCTCCTTGTTTAAACGCCCTTTTCAGTCAAAATTACTATCATGAATAAGGAAAAAATTTCTATTTATTTTTTCTGGTGGGAGAGTGCCCCGTTGATAATCAGGCCCTGAGCAGCACAACTCATAAGTGTACTTTTATGGCTGACGTTTCAATAATAGTAGTACAGAATACTAATCGCAGCAAGTAATAATATAATTTAAACCATTATAATTTATACCATGAGGCTTTCACTTTAATCTTCACCATTTCTATTTTTTTTACTTTCACCTAGCTTTACAAGAAGAGAGCATTGGATTCATAAAAATAGTTCGATTTCCGGTTTTTCATGGATTTTTGCGTTGCTGGTGTCTGATCTTTCAAAAAATGTATGCTGAAAGTCTGCGTATCTGTGTATCTGTAAGTCACTATATGACTCTGTCTCTATATGACACAAATTTTGTGGTCAATCTATCCAAAGAACTTATGCATGGAATTTAATAAAAAATTATATTCAGGTAGTCTATGCTATAAATTAATGCTGTTAGTTTTTGGTCTAAATCTCCCGAAAGTTGGCGCTACTATGCTGCATTTTATAAGGTTTCTGCATTAGTTCTATTATCTCAAGAATTAATGAAAATTTTCACCAAACTTCAGATTCAATTTGTCCTTTATATGAATTGATACCGATTACCGCTTGGTGTAAACAGTCCGATAGGTGGCGTTTCTATACTGAATTCTGCACGATTTCCGGAATATCTCTAACTTAATAACTAATGCACAAATTTTCATTAAACTTCAAATTAGAGTATACCTTGATAAATGTTTGTGCTGATTACGTTTTGTTGAACATCGTTCAATGGATGGCGCTGCTATGTAGTACTTTTTACAATTTTCCCAATAAATCAGTTTCAAAAACTAAAGCACGGATTCTGCATTTTGCAGGATTTATGGTGATTTTACAAAAATATTTTAGTTTATTTAACAATTTTAGCGATAGTCATACTTCAAGGACTCATGCACGGAATTTCATAGCTTTGTAATCCCCAAGATTGGAATAGATTGCCATTTATTTTTGTCACTGTAATAGTAAATTTTGAGATATTAATATATATGAGATAGAAAAATGTTTTGGGATAAGCACATCCGACTAGATGTTTTGTATCATCTTGTTCCAATAAGCAGTATTGAAACTCCAATAGTTCAATTTATTTTCATATCCCTCTTCTCATAATACATTTATATATATTATATATTTGAAGTAAGACATTTGTAGGATTTTTTAGATTCTTTTACATTAGTAGTCTTTTTAATTCTGTCGAGGTCTTTAGGTAGCTATGTGTGTGCGCGCGCGTTTCAGGGAGCCAGATAACCATTGTTTTTTGTTTTTTAGTTAAATTTATTATTTTTTATTTCTATGAATGGGCCGAATGGAATTATAACGTAATGTGTAATTCTTCATTTGCTTAATAAGGTAGATCGCAAATCGAGCCAGTGAAAGTAGAAGATAGTGCAAAATCGAACATCTTCTTAATAGAATAGAGCTTCCAACTTAAGTTATTTTTCAAATTTCCAAAATGACAGGTTTCGAATATAGATAAAACCCGATAGGTATTCAAGATGTCTTTATCTTATACCATCACACTTATTATTCAGTAATTAGACCAAAAGGGCGTATGGTTTTTACAATTATCGCCACTACATTTGCAAAAATAATCAACTTATTTTATCGCAGAATTTGTAACAAATGTCTCCAACTAAATAAGGTGTCAATTTTTATTTATATTTATTAGTTACAAAGTAATAATCATTAATAGACTACGCGGGTTTGGGGTTTCAAAACACATTTTCAAAGTCATAAAAGACGTATTCAATAAAGCAGTGAAAAAGCAGTGATCATCATAAGGAAAGAGTTGTATCGGAAATTCAGACAGAAATTGTAAGTTTGTAGATGGCGTTTTAATAAAGTGCTATTTTTGGTTATGCGTTGTCAGGATTTGTGCGGGTAGTAGACTTTCTAGACCCTTCGGTACCAGAATTTTCTAACTGAAAATCTCTCCTTAAATAAAGCGAAGATTCTCCCGTTTCAACACGATTTCTTTTCTTATTGAAAATACTGATATTTTTTCAGTTAACCAGGGAGTCCCGTACGAAACTTGGTTCGTATGGGGTTCTGTAATTTCATGAGCAGGAAATTATTTTGTACCAGCATTTTCACACAGAAAATCTCTTCTTAAATAATGTAAAAATTTTGAATCTTTAAATAAGATTTATTTATCAATAAAAAAGTATGGTAATTCACCTTGAAAATAACGGTATCCGTACAAACCATGTTATAATTTTTGAATTAATTAAATGCAACATATAACTATTTTATAAAATATATTAATTTCAGTGATCTCTTTAAATGGACTCTGTACTATTCAATCTTTTTTTTTTTATTTAAGCATTTTAAAGTACATTTTGGCATAATATTAAAGATTCAATGAACGAAAATCAATCCTTTAAGAAATTGTTCGATATCCCTGGAAAAATTCGATTTTTTTCGAATTTATTTATTTTTTTTTTAACTCGAAAGTTAAAAAAAAAAAGAATTTAAGTTTAAAAAAAAAAATCTATCACCTAAAGTTTCTTATCGCAATGTAATATTCTACATTTGGCAACAAGTATATTAGCTTTTATATTATTTACATTAATATTTATATTAAATTAATTTATTATTTGATAATAGAAAAAATCATCTTCTTATATCAATAAAAAAAGAGCTAGTAAGACATAAAATAAATATTTTTTCATGCAACTATTAGAAAACTATTTTCAATCGTCAGGTGCACGTTTTTACATTATTTTTTTTTCTGTGGATTGAAAAAATTATCACCCAAATGATTCTACTATGTTTTTCTTTTATCATTGTTCAAAGAGAGAAATTGAGGTTCATGATGGTAAAATTTTACAAGATTTTCTGAATATTTGAGAAAATTTCAAACCAGTGTTTTGTAATCATTTTTGTAATTGTACTTGTGTTTGAGAAACGTTTGCGTGCAACTAAAAAGTATTTTAGTTGAGAAAATAAAACGAAATATACTTTTTGCCAGATTCGCTAAACTTTTTGCTTATCCATTTAGATATACTTTACTGATGAAAGCAAACTTTGTTTCAAGTTTGTAACAAGAAAACATTTTTAACACATTGTTTTTCGAGTTGCTAATACGATAAAAACTTGATGACTTTCCTCTGTTGCGTGTAGTCAAAGTTTGAGAGTTTCATTATTTGTATGTTTTGAAATTTTCAGTTTTGTACCTTTCATTTGGTGTTTTCTTTAATTTGTTTTGTTTCAAGCTAACCGTTTCAGAGCTTAATGATTTTCTGAACTCTTCCATTTGGTACTTTAAGCATGTCTATAAATAGAAATGTGTTAGAAGAATAGTGTTTAAAAGGATTTTCAATAATTTCAGAAACGATAAATTAAAAAAAATATATGGGAAATATTTTTCCTTTTAATTTTATCTCTTCGTACATTTCTCTTGATTAGTTAATTTATTTTTAATTTCTCATGGAAGATGTTTTCTCAAAACATGTAATTAATTCATTGTTTACATTTAATAGTGAAAATATTCCTTAAATACATATTTGCCAACCTCCCGCTTTAAAAAAAATTAAATAACTTACATTTACCCATAAATTTATTAAAATAAATATTTCTTTCTTGTATATGGTACTTTATTGAAACGTATATGATTTTATGTATTAAATAAAATTTCAGGTTTAAAGTATGTTTTGTTGATCTAAAAGAAAGCGAGAGCTTGGCAAGTATGCCAAAAAGCTTCTTATTACCATCATGAATTTTAATTTATTAAACAGGGTCAGAAAGCATAGCACATACTTTATCATTCTTACCAATATCATTTATCAATAATCTTCATGATATAATCCGTCTATCTTATAAAAATGTCTCTGGGAGATTATTGATAAAATATACCAGTAAGCAAAATAAAATTTGACCTATATGCTGCTACCCATGATTAAACAATATCTGCATTAATCTCCATTTATAGTAAATTTATTTGTATGATTTAGATCAATAAATGAGAAAAGTACTATTTAGATATATTTTGATTTAATTAAGAAAATATATAAATTGAAACTGATTTACTAAGATTCGTGTGAGCTTTGGAATTTTCAAAACTGGAAATTCTTCGGTCCTAGTTTTTTTTTTTAAATTGAAAAGCTTTCCTTAAATAATAAGGAATTTCACGCGTTCAAATCAGATTTATTTTCAACCAGATTTATTTTCATTTTCATTTTATTTTTTTTATAATTTAACCCTTTGAAGGGCTCCGGTAGGAAGAACTGGGGCACATAGATACACCCCCTCTGCTGCTCACAGGGTCATTACAGGAAATTTCACAACACCTCCAAAAGGAGATGCTAGTGCACTCAACTACATACAGAAAGTCTTGGAATGATTCAGTTGTTTGATGAAACGGGATATGTGATTTATTGTTTTTGTAGATCAAAAGTAAATTTGAATTGTACAATTGAAATGGTATTATATAAATGTTCTAGTGTTTTCAACCGAAAAGAATACTCTACCTGGCAAGTAAAACTACTCTTTATCAGTTTCTCATTCTTTTTTGTTAGATAAATTGTGAAGTATTAGATTTGAGACTCATTTTATTCAAAATGCCTGTATGGGGCACATTGATACAACCTAAATCATTTTCTAGTTCATTTTTTCATCAACTTTTATTATTGTTTTTACAATGCACTCCCTAATCCAATCATTTTTCGCTAAAAATTTCTAATATTAGTTTTTATTGAAGTGAAATAGCTTTAATTTCTTTATATTAGAACATTTTATAGTACTTTTGCAAAAAGAAGACGTACGAACTTACCTAACATATAGTGCTAGTAGAACTAATTAAAGACAAGGACGGCAGCCTGGAAAATCTCAAATTTATATCAATTCTCCAGAGAAAAAAGTATTTTATACACGAAAAGTGTTACGTAAGAGAAACAAGCTGCAGAACAGCACAGGATAATTATATTAAAAACAGAATTTTTAGTATAATTATCCTTTATTTTCTGTTTAAAAACCGATTTATAAACAGAAAACTTGGTAATTTTTCATCTTTCCTAAGAAAGAAGATAATGCTGGGGTTGAAGTACCAGATATGACAAAGTTACCGCAGCCAACAATCAGACAAGGAACAGCCAGAAAATCAGGTCATTATACATTTCAATTTGATTCCTTATAATATTGCTTACAAATAAAGTGTGGGTGATTTGAATTTTGATAAATAAGATAAAATGGTTTTCTAACTATTTTTCTATGAAAAATATGCATTGGTGTTATTTTTTCTCCATTTTTCCCTGACGTATCAAAATGTATCAACCTGCCCCGGAGATGGGGCACATTGATACAAATTACTTTTTTTGATTTTTTTTAAATTACATGCAAAAATAGTATCTAAAACAACGATTGTACATTTTTATAATACGCTACAGTTTTTGCTGACATCACACAGGCAAATAACTAATACTGGTTTATAAACACCGGCGTTATTCGACCATTTTGATATTTTAGCAACAGAAGTACTCTGCCCCTCAAACGCTTAAAAAATAGTGATATTTTACCTGGGAAATATCGGGACCCGTACGAGCCCTTTTTACAATTGATCAGTGTTCTTTAAACATAAAGTTCTATAATTATTTTTTCTTATCTGTTTAATGCTAATTTTTCGTGATTATTTTCTGTTTAGTACTGCACGACATTTACATTAGATTTATGAATAAAGAAGCGGAGATATAGATTAATGTCTATCAGTTGCAATTGAAGTAACTGAGGAGGTTGTCAAAAGATGGCCGCTGCCTTTTTATTATTATTATTATTATTACTTAACTGATTTTTTTACATACAATAAATTGAAAGTATTGGTAACACCACTTTTTTAACCCTTTCTGGCGCAGTGTGTCTGGTCTGGACACACTTAATTTTAATTCCAAACTTGGAATCGGCACCAATATTTTAATAAAATCTTGCTTTTACAATCAAAGCCTAAATTAAGGAGGTGTTGATTTCTTTAAAAATCGTTTGTAATAATTCCGGTGTCAGCCGATAATTTCTCATTTTACTAACAGAATTTGTCCGCGCCGGAAAGGGTTAAGCTAAAATACTCAACATTTAGTCTGAACATTTCTGCCATTAAACGATATAATTTTAAAAAAATCAGCGGTATCAAATACTTTTAAGTGATGGATCAAGCAAACTGTTCTTGCTCGTACGACGCGACGTACGGACAAATCAGTTAACCGTTTCCGGCGCAGTGTTACCACTCCGGCAACACCTAATTTTAATTCGAAACATACAAATGGCACCAATAATATTATAGTAAAATTTTACTTTTACGATGACAGCTTAAATCAGGGAATTCTTAATTTCTAAAAAAGTATTTTGTAAATTCCGGTGTCAGTCAACAATTTCTCATTTTACGAGCAAAACTTGTCTGCGCCGGAAAGGGTTCAGTGTTTAAATGAAATCTACAGTTTCTGATAACTGCCGAGGAAAATTTCCCACAAGTAAATTTGAACACAAAATTCCGTATTGTAAAAACCTTCTTATTTATGGGAATATTTTTTAAGGAATAGGTTAAAAATTTCTACTTATTTTTACTGGCGTCTGGATCCCTGGTAAAACAATCGGGTATTTTCATGGTTGTCATAATATGGCGGACATGCAGTTCCTGAATAACTCTAAAGTAAACTCCAGTCAGTAAAAATGAAAATCCTTTTCTGCCAATATTTATGACTGAAATGGTGTACTGGTGAGGTTTTTTAAATAAGGAGAGAAATTTAGTCGTGTAATTTTAAACTGCGTTAGTCAACTTCTGTGAAAGTTTTTGCAGTTAAAACTTCATTCTTTGAAGGATATTTAAGTTCCTTTTTATAATTGTTCGATTGTGTTTGTTATCACCTGCGAAAAAATTACTTAAATCAATTTTTGTTAAAATCATATTTGTCTAATTTAATTTCAGAAATTCATAGACTAAATATGATTCTGAATATTTATATATGGAAATATCGAACCACGGGACATCTAGTGTGTCTACTGCTGGTGTAAACACACTGTTGATTTATAAAATTGTTGCTTGTGTCAATCCAAAATTTCAAACCGCTTTTTTGAAATAGAAATATTCGCCTTTTTTAAAAATGGATGAAAAATCCTGAAAAATAAGGCGTATTTTACTTTTAAAAAAAGTAATGACATATGCATTCAAATAATCAGAATTAAAAATGTCCCCCATCTAACACCACTGTCACTAATGGAGTAGTAAAAGAAGACGGGGAGCCATATAGTATAGTGTCTACCATTTATGAGTGAAGGAACTGAGGAGGGAGACACAAAATGGCGTCTCATATTTTGTATCGGATCAACAGGGTTCGATTGCTGCCAAGGGAAATTTCACCACTAAATATGAATAGAAAATTTTCCTTTACTTAATTATTCCAAAAAAAAAAAAATATATCACAATTATGATGAAAAGTTCTACTTGTTTTTTTCTGGTGGGAATTGGCTCTGTATTAATAATTTAAATTTAATATAATTTTCAATGACACATGCAGGAAACTGTTTACAGTGTCACAAAACCCGGGTGTAACTAACACCAGAATAAACTTCCACCAGTAAAATTTAATATCAAGTTTTGACATAAATATGATTATAATTCTAAATGGATACCATGTTTAAATACGAAGAAAATTTCTATTCAAATGTGACATGACGGCAGTCACTTCCTTCAAAACTGCTACAGTTGAAGCTTTACCATTTTAGGGTATGTCGATTCCACTTAAATCATATTTCCCTTCAATTATTTCTACTGTCAATCAGGGTTGCCATATTGACCTCGTTCTTTTCACAGAAATTCAGAATTCATAAAAGAAATTCCAAGTAGTATTTATTGTTTCATTTCATGACAGAAATTTCATGATTACATGAATGATTTTTTCACCTGAATATCGTTTAAAAAAGAAGTCGATATTGGCAATGTTGCCATTAATTTGCATAAAATGTATTTTATGTTTCTGGCACATTTGTATTAATGACAAACATTCCGTCATTAAATAAAACATGGATTACTATTGAAATTTCCATGTATATGTCTTACATTGTAAAAGTACCAAATTATTTACGAACATCGCGTCATTGCTTGTCAAAGTGTTTAAAACTAAGATACATAGTTTCCAATATTTAGGCTGTATTATTGTCACTAAAATTTAATATAATGTTTTCCTTATTAAACGGAGATTAAAAATTTCAGCATCAAAGTACTTCTGTTTCTAAAATGTTCACAAGTTGTAGTGACACCGGAATTTACGAACAAATTTTTATGATACTAAATAAAAGCTTTTCATCGCGTAAATTACAAACGGCAAATTTTCAAATTTTAGAGCCAATGTGTAATTTAGAAATTAAAGTTAAATGGTGTATATCAGCGGTGCACAACCTGTGGACCGCAGGCCACAAATCTACCACTATTTTCATGCAGAATAACTTTCCTTAGAATAATGACGAAATTTTTGCTATTAAATAAAACAAACGACTCTTTTCAAATATTCTGGTGGCAAACAATTTTCTGGCAAAAAGGTTGTGCATCACTGGTGTATATAATATACCACCATCTTTCAAAGGGTTAAATAAAACTAAAATTCCTTATCAATTTTCGAAAAACGCAAAAGTTGACAATGCACTTTCAATGACAACGTAGAACGTATGTGGAATTATCCTACTACAAGGATTAATTAAAAAATATATTGGATTTAAAATCGTTTTTTTTAATGTATTTATATCTTGTAAAAATATTGTAACAGATCATTGCTTTTGATACGTATAAATTTTTAGTATTTTATTACAGATCTTAGATTTTAATTCATTGCATTTTCTACTTTGTAGCTAACGTAGAATTTCAAAATTTCAATAATATTGATTTATAAGATAGCGATTTATAAAACACGTGAAATATTGTTTTAACCTTTACAAGACATTTAAAACAAAAACATCTCTTGCTTATATTAAATTTTAATTACATTTTCATATGCATTAGTATACAATGAATCATTCATGTTGTATTGAATTTTACTATGATTCAAAATGTGTCTTTAGCATAGCGAAATACATTTATTGGAATTGCATAATGTTATAACTTGGATGGATATCAAATAGATATTGGAAAACTTTAATTTGTGAATTTTATTTTCCTGTATTCTATTCCAAGTAATCAATAATTAAAAGTGGAAAAGACAGAAAATTATAAGAAAGAAATGTATGTATCTATTATTAAAAAAATATGTATTTTTTAAGTGTTTGTTATGAATTATTTTCATTTGCAGGCAATAACTTTAATTTTTGATCCCAATTGCTAAAGAATTTTTTTATAAATGAACTAGATGTTTTGTCCGCAGTAAACTAGTATAAATAACAAAATGCTTACACTCTTTGGAACTTTCAAGGTAATTTCAACCATTGTTTCATATATAAAAAATTCAGTTTGATGTTTTAATCGAACTTTTTGAAATCGCTCTTTAATAGTAGAACTTGTAACATTTTTCTGCGATTTAAGACCGCATAAAATTCAGTTAAAAATTCAAAGAAAGTTGGCACCCTGATAGGAGAAACTTTTGCATAAATTTTGTATGTCATTAACTTATTTAATAAGATATTTTTTATGGAAATATTTTTGATAATTATTAGTATGTTGTAATTGCAATAACCAATTGCAGATAGGCACATCAATATTTTTTCTTATTTTGTTTATAAATCCTACATCAAAACTTAAAGAAAATTCAATCACGAAATTTGCTATAAAGTTTTATTTAAAATAAACATTTATTTAACAATTTAATGTTCATTGGTTTTTCTACAGAACCACAAAATTTTATTTCCGATATGCAGCACCGACACCGGAAATTTAATTAAAGAAAATCTATTTTATTATGTATGTGAACAAATCACTTAATCTTTTTTTCAAATGTCGTTGTTCGCAATTACCGGTGTTATTCATTTATTTCAAGATATTAGCAATGAAAATGATCTGACCGTTAAAGGGTTAAAAGAAATATTTCCAGCTGCGGCATTGTTAAGTAAAAATATGTATTACAGTAAATTCAATACTGAAAAGAAAGAGTTCACAGCAAATATATTTGCCATAAAACTTGTTTTTCTAGTAATAAAAGGTCAATAGCAAAAAGTTATTAATTAGCAACTGTTTTTTTCCATGCAACTTAAGTCACAAAAAGAGATGGTTGACAGTACATAAAAATATCGCTGATAGTAAACTGGACGTACAGTATACACAATACAAGTTGATTAGCATGATCTACCTGTGAGAACTTCCAACTGCTGAATACCATTATTTCCTAAAAGAAATATTTACTTTATCTAATTACAGAAATTTTCCATTAAATATTGCTATTGCGAAGTACTGGTATTTAACCCGGGAAGACGCACGCCAAGTCTGATGGACCCATACTGCGTATGGTTTTTTACAATTGTCACCACTATTTTTTAGAAGTAAACGTCGAATTATTTTATCAGTGAATTCCTAACGATTGTCTCAGACTAAATAAGGTAATAATTATTATTTGAATTTATTGGTGACAAAGTAAAAATCATTCATACCCTAGATGTACGCGCGTTCTCCCCGGTTAACAATGGGCAGGTGTGAAAGCAATGAAATCTATTTATTCACATTAAAGCTTAGTTTGAGTGTGTTTTTCAGAAAATAATGCTCTTTTTCTAACATCATCGTTATTTAACCCCTTGAAGGGCGGTGGGATAACATATATTCCACTTAATTTTAAATCCGAAATGCCACATTGACATCAGAATTTTGAAAAGAAAATTTTTATTTCATCCAGTACGTGAAGAAAATCTTTTATCTATTTTGAAATAAATTTGTTTTTAAATTTTGGTGCGAATCAACCATTTCAGCATTTTAAGAATATAAGTGTTTTGCACCTCAAAGGGTTAACAAGATTGCAAAAACTTAATAATTTTATTTGCAATAACTCTTTTTGCTATATCTGTATTTTAATTGGGCCTACAGATTTTCACAAAAAAAAAAAAGATCCATGATGTAATTTTAATTGTGTGCTTTGGGAAATGAAAATATGAGAAAACTCAAAGTAACATTATTTTTATAATTATTTTAAATATTACCACATTAATACCAACTAATTTTAGACAAAAATTGCTCAAACCACATTTTCCAAAGCTAATAATCACATTATTTCATAACAAGAATTCAGCAGTGAATTAAGTATTTTTTATTATTAATTTTTAAATATAATGTTTATGATAACTGGTATTTGTTTTTAGGGAAAAGAAAGCCTCAGCATCCTTCGACATGAGAATTATTCTTGCATGTTCCCTTTTCAACCGTTTCAGGGCAAAGCATTGCCATTTTAAAAATGTTGAAATGAATGAATGGCTTCGGAATTTACGTAAAAATCTATTTCCAAACTTAAAAACAGCTATTTTAGACAAACATAGTAAACCGGAAAAAAATACCCAAATTCTAGTGTTACTGTGGAATTTGGAAATTAAAATTAAGTGGTTTCATAAACATACTATCAACCATACCACTGCCAACTTTCAACTAATCTTCCCTAATACCTGGATTTGTTTGATCCGGGTTAACCTCATTTCGAACTAGAAAGTTAATTTCATGAATCTTTATTTATCTAATTTCAGGTTACTAAGTTGAAAAAATTTATTTTCATTAAAAAAAAAAAAAAAATTCTGGTTTGATATTCGTTAAACAAGAGTCAAATTAACGCACGTATTATGGAAGATTAATGGCATGTTGGCATCTGTACCATCACATTTTAAATAGTTAACCCTCTAATTCCCGGGAAAGAATACGTCCTAGAAATTCTGTAATACAGAAAATCTGAATTCATATCAGAAAATTTCAATAGAAAATTTTATTTCATATAATGACAGAATTTCTGTTATTAAATAAAGCAAATGTTGCTATTTTAAACTTTTAGAATGAATTTGGACTATCTGATTTTAAAAAAGATGAACTAAATTGGAAACACTGATAATAGCATATATTCTATCATGAGCATTAGAGAGTTAGACAAAAAAGTCTCTGTTAGTGTTTTTTTTAATAAATGAATGTTCATAATAATAGCAATGTTCCTTGTTTAAGAAATAATGTTACACATTCGTCCTAAACATAGCTACCGCCGCGCTGGTACACATGCCTGTCTTTTGGACGGTAATAGATAAAAATATTTCAATTTTTTCTCATGAAATTAATAAAATCATAACTGCCAACTTTTATGCTTCTTTGCAACCATTAAAATAGAGATTAATAGAGATGTTCTTCTTTAGAAACCCTTTAAGGGGCGGTGGTATGTCTGTGAAATTACATAATTTTAATTTCCATGGGCACCAGAATTTTGGTTATAAAAAATCGGATTATTATGTGTGTGAAATATAGATTTTTCTTATTTAAAAATAAATTTATTCTCAAATTCCGGTGTCAATCATTAATTTCAACACTTTAGTAATGGAATTGCTTTTCCCATCAAAAGGTTATTCGTGAGAATTCCATGAATAAATAAAACAAAATTTTCTATAAAATTTTAGTGGTAATTCGAAAACATAAAAGTCTGTAAACACGGTAAATTTCGTACAGAATTAAGTTCAATAGAAGCGTTATATAGTTCTAAATGAAAATTCTGGTGCGAATATTTTTATAAAACTCCAGTAAACTTAATGATACATTTATTGTTAAATTCAACAGTACAGAAATGAATGATTTACATACAAATTGAATTGCAAATAAATAAAAGTTTTTCCTTACGTACTTAATAAAAGGAAATTTTTCACTCGAAAATTCTGGTACCAATATATAATTTAGGCAATACAATTCAATGTTTATGAGTTTCAACTGCCTAATTTCAAGGGTTTAAAACAAATTAGTAACTCCGTGGACCTCGTAGTGAGTATCCCTGCATTAGAATAATCGAAAAAAAATTTTTTTTGCAAGCTCATTGTGGATGATATATAATAATTACCGATTTTATTTTTTTCATTTATTTGATTTTCTAAAATTTAAAATGTCATTTGAATTATAAGTTAACCCTTTCCGGCACACTGTCCCGGCCTGGGATATTTAATTTTAATTTCAAACTTGAAAACGGCACGAATAATATTTTAGTAAAATTTTTCTTTTACAATGAAAGCTTTAATTAGGGGTTTCAAAATGTCTAAAAAAATCGTTTGTGAATTCCGGTGTCAGTCGATAATTTCTCATTTTACTAACAGATTTTGCCGGCGCCAGAAAGGGTTAAAGTATAAAATGATACATTAATATTGTATTTTATTATAAATTATTTTATTTATTTACATATTTTCGAAACCTTATCTTAGAACTCTTATCTATGTACTTCGTAACAAAATATACTATGTATGCCAAAAGTAAATCCTTCTAAAATTATAATAAATTTCTGATGAAAATTAAACTGTAAATACTTTTAACATATCGTTATACATTGCTAAATTTAATCTTCGTGAAATATTTTAAAAACAACGATACATATAAACTACACAATGTATATTTATTTAGATAGTTATAAAATGTTATCTTACAATTTCTGTAACTATTACATGTCTAAATTAATTATGTGAATGTAAATAATAAATGCTTATTATAATAAACTACAAATATATTGAAATATCTTCTTTTAAAATAATAAATAGATTTCGAGCATAATATTTAAAGACAACACTCATATATACATTAGCTGTTTAATTTATAGTCTTATTTACAATTAAATTTATCCATGCACTACATGAGGTAACGAATTCTCTAAAAATAATATTAAAAGCAGCTTAAAAGACATAGCACAATGTTGCAAGTGCCTCACATAATCCTAAATTGATTTTGATCTGAATGATAATCACTTTCGGGCAAATTAATAGTTGTATTCGTAAAATGGGAAATACATTAAGTGACACCTGAATTTGTAAACAAATTTACTTGAAAATAAACAATTCTTTTTTTTTCTACGGATTATACAAGGAGAAATATGTTCCATAATTGTGGCTCCAATGAGGCATTTAGATATGAAATTAAGTGGTCCTTATATAAACCATCTCCTTTCAAGGTTTTAATACCTTAAATGTCATGCCCAATAAGTGTTGGATACTATTTTGAAATTTAAGCTATTTTATTGCAATTAATTTTTAAATAGAAATATTCATTTTACTTAATGGCATATAAAATCACTGCCTCCTGAATACCAAGCCTCAGTGTTGCGAGAAAAATGGGAGATACTGAAGGCGGATGTTTTCTAGTGTGTGTAGTACGGGCATTTGAATTTTAATATGAATCATTTTTTAAATAATTTTCCGCTTTATTTTTCTGAGATTAAACAAGTAAAAGATATATTTTATAAATTACTGGTAGTTTAATGAATCTTACATAAGTAAAAAAAAAAATTCGCCCTTTGGAAGCCGCAATTTTTTGTGTCAGCGCTCAGACCCAGTAATCAGGGGCTGTGGATAAAATGTTGCAAGAATAAAGCCATTTGCACGATTAAAAACATGGCGAGAATCTGAATAAAAAAAATTGCCTACACTTTCCGCTCAAGTCACGGGCACAGGAATTAACCCTTTACGGCACAGTTTGTCCACTTTCGGGTACACCTCATTTTAATTCTAAACTTGTAAATGGCACCAAGAATATTTTACTAAAATTTTGCATTTACAATTAAAGCTAAAATTAAGGAGGGTTTTTTTTTTTTTTTTTTTTGTAATGTAATTTGTGAATGCCGGTGACAGTCAATAATTTCTTATTTTACCAACAGAATTTGCCCGTGCCGAAAAGGGTTTTTTCCGAATTCAGTTCGCATGCATGCGAACTTCGGGCATAGCTTCCGTAAAATGTGAGTTAATTTAAACCAGTTTCACCAGGTTTCGAACAAGAAATTTTTTTTTAAATAAAATGATGTAAATTAAGTTATACGTGAAAATTTTAAATTAAATAGCTAAATACACATCTAAAATGTTTTCTGATTACAAACATGTTTAACATGTTTAAAATTAATTCAAATTTTACAAAAGTTATGTCCAAAGTTGGCAAGTAGGCAAACGGGGGATTTTCAAGTATTCTTTTTTAGTCAGTGCCTATACAATGCAAGGAATGTGTGTTCCAAATTTCATTGCCTTGGATGCAGGGGCTGAGACGTGGAATTGATTATAATCAGCAGGCTAATAATTATTAGTCTGTCAAGACAAACTTTTTTATGTGTACATACATAGATTTTTATGTCAGTGCAGCTAGAGCCATTGAAGAGTGTGATTGTCCATTTTTAACTACGGATAATTCTGCAAGCTCAGTAAGCGTCCTGTTTTTCATCAGGTAACGTAATTTCTATTAACTTCATTTTGTGTAAACTCGTATTACAATAGGTTTGGCCACTTTGCAAATTTTTAACATTTCCAGCAGTTCCCAAATGTTTCAAATCAAAAATATTGTGCGTGGTTTATATATTCAGAATATACTTTAACAAAAGCATACAGTTCAACTTTTTCAATACCTGTTTTAAAGTTATGGTTATCTTTGCCGACTATTGTAACTTTACAATAGTACGGTAATTTACGCCATGTAATTCCCGGACCAAACAATTATTTTTTAACCCAGAAAAATGTTTAAATAAAGTGTAACTTTTTAGATCGCGGTAAATATTTAGCTTCAATAACTAAATAAAATTTCTGGGTCCAAAGAGAATTGTTTGATCCGCGGATTATACGCCAGAAGTTACAGTAAGAGTTTATATGGAAAAATAATATTTAAACAATACACATATTTTTAAAGTATAAAAATATCTTTTCCACTTTTAGGTACATTAAAACCTGGTGCAAATTAAACTGTAAATGGTTTTAAAAAATATTTCAAATGGAAAGTTGTGAACTACTGGGATCGAATAAAAGGACGTCATTTTTAGACTAAGCGTCGAGAAAGCAAAAAGTTCAATTTTTGCGATTTCTGTTCTGAAAATATTTTTTTCACTTTGAAGACTAATTTAACTTTTAAACATTAAAAGATTAATATTTAAACATAATACTATTATTTACACAAAAGTAATATTTAAACATAACACATACATTTTTAGTAAAAAAATAACATTTCTACTTTTAGATTAATTAAAACCTGCAGAAAATAAACTGCAAATACTTTTAAACATCTCATTTTATAATCCTAAATTGATTTTACTCCGAATATTTAAAAGGCAACAACTCCCTTTCTAAGATAGTTATTTTGATTAAATCATAGAAATTAAAGCATATTTTTATTAAACATATTATTTAAAATTAAGTTTAATATTTAAGTATAATGCTAACATTTCCACAAATATGAAATTTAAACATAACACATACTTTTTTAAGTATAAAAATAACATTTCCACTTTTAGATAAATTAAAATCTGCAGAAAATAAACTGCAAATACTTTTAACACTAGAACGCCCGGAAATTCTACTCAAGTTTGAAAATAATATTTCTCAACAGAAATTTTATTCAAAATTATTTAATTGATTTATTTAACGTACATTTGCGTGGATTAAATTTAAACTATTTCAAGAAAATTTTTCTGGTTCGAATAGAAATTTAGTTACATGATTGGAGTCGAATCGACTCCATCTGGGCTTTCTAGTGTTAAACATCTCGTTTTATAATCCTAATT
This sequence comes from Maratus speculifer, assembly GCA_964019185.1. Classification (NCBI taxonomy): domain Eukaryota; kingdom Metazoa; phylum Arthropoda; class Arachnida; order Araneae; family Salticidae; genus Maratus; species Maratus speculifer. The sequence goes on from OZ025299.1 coordinate 274,134,480, forward strand.
TGATTTTACTCCTAATACTGTAATTTCGGGTGTATAAGCCGCGGATCAAACAATTCTTTTTGGATCCAGAAATCTTATTTAGTGATTGAAGGCAAGTATTTACGGCGATCTAACTAGTTATATTGGTTTCTTAAAAAATTCTGGGTCGAAAAAGAATTGTTTGATCTGCGGCTTATACACCCGAAATTACAGTATTTAAAAGGCAACAACTCAGTATCTAAGATAGTGATTTTTATTAAATCATAAAAATTAAAACATATTTTTATCAATCATTTTATTTAAAATTAAGTTTAATATTTAACTATAATGATAACAATTCCACAAATATAATATTTAAACATAACACATACTTTTTAAAGTACAAAAATAACATTTCCACTTTTAGATTAATTTAAACCTTCAGAAAATAAACTGCAAATACTTTTAAACATCTCGTTTTATAATCCTAAATTGATTTTACTCCGAATATTTAAAAGGCAACAACTCACTTTCTAAGATAGTTATTTTGATTAAATGATAGAAATATGCTTTCTACTTAATTTGAAGTCGACGCGATAGTTGTAGATTAAAAGCGCTAGAAGTTTCTCAGCTTGACATTGTTTAAGTAATGGGAAGAGGCGTCGGCGAACGTAATAAGCATGGAATTCCTCGTCAGCCAAGCAACAATTACTACTGTCCCCTGAGGGTGTTCATGGGAGAGACATTTTATAAGGAATGTCTTGGGAAAAGTAAAGATCAAGTAGTGCAGGCAGTTTGTTATCGCTTTCGACGGAAGACAAACATTCAATATTCCATCCACAACTTATGACCAGGAAAAGTTGGTCTCTTAAAATTAAATGGAAACCCTTAGGATTTGGTTTGAACTGTTAATGTTTATTTTTGGTCAGGAAAATAGAAAAAGATATGTAAATATAGACGTTTAATTAATTAACTATCATTTGTTCCATCGTCATACATTTTTAATTTAAGTTTTAGTTTTGAAGTTAAATAAATTGTCATTATTGAAAAATGAATAAAAATAAACAGGCAAATAACGGAATACTGCTTTAAGTCAGAGCTTTAAAGTATAGATAATTATCTACAATTTCTAATATCGTTATACATATTTTCAAATAAAATATATTTCAGTACTAGAGAAAAATTAATTAAGAGACAAATTATTTAATAATTAATTAAGAGCCAAATTAAAAAATAACGTACTAGCTTTTTTATTTTTTATTTTATTTTATTTTTTTACTTCACTTTAATGTTTAAAATTACAAATAAAAGAAAATAGTCTCTAAATATAGATGTTTAGTTAATTAACAATATATTCTTTCATCGTTTTATATGTTTTTCATTTTCATTTTTGAAGTTAAGTAAATTTTCGTCGCTGAAAATGAAAACAAATAAATATACATATGAATTCTTATGTTTTACTGTTTTAATTCAGTGTTTTGATAGTAAAAATAACAAATAAAAAATATCTAATATATATATATATATATATATATATATATATATATTAATATTATAAAATATTTATATAAATAATCAGATTAATTAGCCTAAATTACTCTTATGAACTATCGCACATTTTATAAAAGCAATGTATATAAATGTACAATAATTCTATCTTTAATTAGAATGTTATTTTGTAGTTGAGAATGTTTCATATAGCTTTTTTCTTAAAAAAGAAAAGCTAATACCTATAATAATAATTAAGAATATTACTACTTTATGAAAATATTTAACATCGACTGTTTCTCTACGCTATCTAAAATTGATCGAGCAGCTTTTATTGTGCACTGAAAAAAAACGGACAATTTTACGGAAATACTACAATGTAGTATTTAAATAAAGCAACATTATCTGTAATAAAATACTGGTATCCAAAAAGCCGGAGACTTGGGAGCTCTGCTACAAGGTCATTGAAAGAGTATGATAAGATGAGGTCGATAAATGAAACCTCATCACTGAATTTTATTTGAAATCTACTGAAATGGTTATTTTACTCTGATCACTAGTTCTATTTTAGACTGAGATTGAGTAGCATGAATGTAAAACTCAGCATCAGATCAAGGGTTGTCAGTCTGGTCCCCAATTTAATTTCGAAATTTCAAATTTAAAAAGAAGTATGTGTACTTTATTTAATCACAAAATTTCTATCTTTGAATAAAGCAAAGAAATTCTAATTTTATTTTCTGACACAAAGTCAGATTTTTTGACCAGAAATGGGAAACTAGAAACCAATCCAGATCTGATCGGTAGATCAAAATTTTCCAGCATCATGGTTTTTGTAATGCTCTGAAGTACAGTGCAGGCCCCTAAATGGTCAGTTTTTTTAACCACTACTAATTTTATTAAATTATCTTTTTTGCACATTAGTTCCATAAATTCCAATGTTGAAGCCACGGATCAAATAAGGGTCCGTCCATAAATGATGTCACGCTTGGATGGGCGGGAGGCGTTTCGTAAAATTGTAAAAATTTGTAATAAAGGGGGTGGGAGTAGGTAAGGAGGAGTGTGACATCACACATTTTGATTAAAATAAAAGCATTAAAAATCAAAAGATTAAATTATGAAATCTGTATTTATAAAGTAAAGATAAGATTTAAAACCAAATATGTTAAAATCCATTTTAATTTCGAAAATACTAATGTTGTCAATTTTTTTCATGTAATATTTTATTATTATTTATGTTATCTATGTATTTTACCTTAATCTTATATCATAAAAACCTTAATCTTATATTATACAAAATACGTACACGAATGATTTTTATTGTTATGTACACAAATGTCATTCAAATCATAGTTAAAGTTTAAAAATATTATTTGAAAGATGATCTATAACACAGGGCTTTGTCGCTAAATTGTAAGTATACGTTTGCATAATATAGCATGACATGTGACAAGACGAGGTGAGGGTGATGAAGTGTGACACTTTGTGACAAAGGGGGTAGAGGGGTGTAAAAAGTATTGGGAAAATGTGTGGCATCATTTATGGATTGCCCCTAACTCTGTTTCTCACTAGAATATTTTCCCCACTAAAATGTGACTTATTTCTGCCTAGAGTCGATTTAACTAGCGCCAATTATTTTAAATTTTAAGCATACCGGTTCCGGAAGCATATAGCTTGATGTACTCAGTGTTTAGATAGCGGAAATTTTCTCATATATCAAATGTATCTCATGACAGTACATTTTTACCAAATTTGTGAATGACCTCTAATTGCAGCAAAAAATATCTTCCAACTTTAAATAGCTATTACTCGGTCAATTTAGTTGTTGAATAAAGGGCGTTTTTTTTCTTTTATTTGTCAGTATAACAGGACAACTTTACTAAAAACAGTTTTTTTAACTGACTCTATTTAGAGCTCTCTATAGCTAATTTTAAATACCGGAACTGCTTCAAAATTTATAAGGGAACTAATGAAACCAAGGGAAAAATGATTCAAAGAAAAAAAATATGGCCGGTCAACAGCAATAAGGGCTGTCCCATGTGGCATGTTACGCTTGGCCGTCGAAACTGTTGTATACAGACTTAAAGGTCTGAAGCAAGAGAACGGTGGTCACATTGAATGTGGTTGAATTCCTCCTAGGGAAAGTGAATATGATGAATAAAATATGGCATTTTATCCAAATTATTAATTTTGTCTGTTTCTGATGTTTTCGTTCCATGTTCAGTGCCAACTTTCCCACTTTCGGCGGTGATTGGAACTATTATTTATTTACTTATTTATTTATTGTTTGAATCCTTTTTAGCTTGGTTTTATTAATCCATTTATAAAATTTTGTGTCATTCCAGTTATTAGAACGAGTTACCGGCGGCTCTGAATAGCGTCGGTATATATATATATAAACATCCTGTTCAACATTTATGACCGAGCGACCGTATAAAAGTTTAAGTATCGTATTTTTTTTAAGAAATGTTTTTGTTAACCCAGATAGCTTTAAAATATATCTTTACCGGATTTAAAACATTTTTGTAACTGGAACTGTATATCTATGGCTAAACAGTTCAGGAATTAGAAATTGAACACCGTTGAGATTAGACACCCTGCAATAACAAAATTATAAGATGCGAATTGATTTATTTTTCTGCAAAACCTTTGTGTAATTCTGTTAAAAGCTCTTTCAGGTTAATAATTCTTTTTGATATCAATGTATCACACAATTTTTGGAAAAATTAACACTATAAAAAATTTAGTGTATAAAATATATAATCAGAAATGTAGAAGGTATTTTAATTGGAGGATTTTCTATGCGGATAATTTGTTGGAGAAGCCGTTCAATTTTAATTTATGTTTTAAAAATTGGGTCTAAATAATAAGAAAACTCTTCCTCCCTTAAATTCATTCGGAACTAATACTCTTAAATAGTACGAAAATATTTCCTTATTTGCAAAGCATGAATGTGAATTCATAACTTGTTTCATTTTCTCCTTTGTTGGAGGAATGGAGCGAAAATTCTTATCAGTGGTATTCGAATTAAGTTATCTTTTAATTAATTTTTGCATTGCATTCAGAAATATTAATTTGAACCCAAGTCTGACGTCAATCTTCCTCTTAGATTTCTGCTTTTGAGAAAAGTTACAGTTGAATCGTAATAGAATTTCAAAAGAATTAATAATTTAAGAGATTTCAAATACTGATTCATGTACGGTTGACTCACATTTCTCCAAGTACATGTGATAAAATACAGCTGATGTGATTGAAGGGCAGTCTTCTTTTCTGTTTGTTTACTTTTGTTGTTTATAGAAAATAAATGAATAAATGAAAGATAGGCAAGGTCCGAAATTTAAAACAAATTAGAAAATAGTTAATGATTATTGTAATTAGTTTAGCAATACTATTTTATAGATATACACGACAGTAACTATAAATTTTTGAATAAATAAAATATCGAGATGAAATTACATCCTAATGCAGAGCTGCCAACTTCTACGCCTATTTAAATCGTATAAACATGTTTGAAACCACAAAAACCTTTTAGTAAAATGCATGCCAAATATATTCAATATTATGCTTTACAATGCATATTGTTAATTATTTATTAAAATTTCTGTTTCAAATATGTTTATTTGAATTCAAATAGGCGTAGTAGTTGGCAGCCATGCTAATGGTTACTTTAAAGAATTGTTTTTCATTTTTTAATTCTGAAAAACTACTTTTCTTAAAAAAATATTGTTAATCCTTATATATATATATATATATATATATATACACTTCGAGAAGGATTAACAAAGAAGTTTCGCAAAATTAAAAAAATAAAAATATAGCTTTATACTAACCATTATCTTTTTCTCTCTCTCTCTCTCTCTCTCTCTATATATATATATAATATATATATGGTGCAGTATGTTATCTATCTTACCTATAATTTACCTCATTTGAAACGTTACAAAAACGTTTCAAATGAGGTAAATTATTATGCTGGAAAATTATTTAAAGTAAAAAATCAAGTTTATAAAAATTACGGATTCAAACTTTTTATACGGTCCGCCAATCCCTATAGTTTTGTTTAGTAAAAAAGTTTACAAGAATCTTAATCGATATAACCCAAAAAGTCTGATTTCTGTACTGAAAAATTGACACAGTTATTCAGTTTTAACCCTTTGAGCTCTGGGGTGTAAATTTCTTCAAAATTCTAAATGTCACACTGGCACCAGTATTTTGCAAAGAAAAAACCGGTTAACGATATACACGATAAAATGCATTAAATCTTTTACAAACAAAACTTGGTTGAATTTTCTGCTGCCGTCGTGACATTTCGGAATTAAAATTACGTGGTAGAAAATTCTACCATCAGAGCTCAAAGGGTTAAAGCTTCAGATTTTGGCACATGATCTTGTCTTTCTTTGGAGGATCAGTAAATTCTTTGAGCTCTGGGGTGTAAATGTCTTCAAAATTCGAAATTTCACATTGGCACCAGTATTTTGCAAAGAAAAAAACCGGTTAAAGATAAACACGAAAAAATGCATTAAACCCTTTTCAAATAAATTTAGTCGAATGTTCTGGTGCCATTGTGACATTTCGGAATTAAAAGGTAGAAAATTCTATCAGCAGAGCTCAAGGGGTTAAAAAATGAATTAAAGTATATGGAGATCGAAATTAGAGTGTAATGTCCTTTTCATGGCGAAACCAAATTCAGCTAGTATCGCAAATCGGGGTATTACAAAGCAGGCCTCTTTCATCTAAACCTTTTAGTTGACTTTTAGAGGTTGTATAAAGCGTAGAATAAAATATTGAAATTAAACAAAAAACAAGTATGAATTTATTATGATATTAAAAAACTGTCTGCTATAAAAATGTATACATGAAATTCCGGAATCTATTAAAGATAATTTAGAAGCCGAAAAAAATTCAAAAGTCAAAGTATGTAACTTGGATGATTATACTACGTGCAAATATCCGCCTGGAGTTCAGTAGTTGGTGTTGCCAGAAAGGAGAAGGGGCGGGTTCCAAATCCTCTGACTACCAGTACTATTGTAAGAGTGTCTTTACCTTCATTAACAATAGAAAATCATTCGATTTGATAAACCAAATAAAACTTCAGAAAATTTGCAGCATCGGGATCATTTGGACCTCAAACCTGGCTATTTCTGTGATTGAGGGTTTACACTAAATCCGTTCCACCTCAAATAACTAGTGAAAACAAAATAAGCTACAATCATCGATGTAGTTTCTAGGTCAATAAAATAACTGGTTTGATGGTATCATATATTACGGTACACCCTAGTGGAAAGTCTAAAGTTAGCTTAACTATTGGAAAACGATACGCGATTTATAAAGTTGTAGCGTGACCTCAATTTGTTATTAAATGTTTTCTTGCTTGAAAAAATAACTTTATTCAGGGCTGCCACATACGAGTTTATTTTAATTCCAAATGGCCCCACTTTCTAAAAATTTAAATCCTTAACAGACACTTTGACAGCATTAGACCAAAAGAAATAAATTTCAGAATTTATATTGAAAAAATATTGGTGCAAACAGAATATAAAAATAGTCGCCTGTGGTAGCCCTATTATTACGAAATATTGACTTTTATATGTAAATAACTTCAAGCAGATGAGCAGCATTACATGTCGTATGAACATTTTTAATGAATGTAAAACATATAAGAAGACTACTTTATTTTGATAAGAAAATTATGTTAAGTATGTTCGATGTTTCCATTCTTGGCAGCAATATGACAATAAGGAGGACGCATTGAACATACTTACATTAATTTTACCATTAAAATAAACTGTACCTAGCTTACATGACTTAGTTTACTATTTAAATTTTCCATCTACCTCAAAATGCCATGCTTCTTAATATAAATAATGGTACATATCTGTAAAGTTTTTTATATGCAACTCCATTGCTGTCTGCATGTCTCCATTCTAATCTAAGCTATTCAATGGAAACATAGTTTATACCAGGGTTGTCACATGAAAATATAAAGAAAGAAAAACGAACCTATCCTTAAATCTAGAACTACTGTAAGCCATCATTTGATGGCTACCATATGAATATGTTTCTGATCAAATCAGAAAGGGTATAGCGAAGTAAGAATGGCGAAATGGCCCCCATGGTCAATGACTAAATTATTATTTGTACTAGTATCAGCACTCTAAAAGAGTACGAAATACAAGGTCATTAACCCCTGATCTTGACCTGTCTTTAAGATATTCGATAAAGTTTGTACGCGCGCCGTTATTTTTTAAATGTATTTTTCTGAAAAACGATAAAAGCTAGAAAGATGGTTCCAATCGCGAATATTGAGAGATACTTTGAAAAATATTTTATATTTTTTTCAGAGTTTTCGTGAAATGACAACTGTACAAAATAATGAAACAAAGTATAAATCTTTTATTTTAGTACTGTTCTGTTATGTCTACCGCGCCAAAAAAAATATATAATATTCTTTAATTTATATACTTATAGCACACAAAAAATTATCAAAATCAAAGAGGCGCTTTTTGAGTAATATCTAAGAAGAAAATAGAAAAGGTTAAAATAAAAATTCTAAATAGAAAAGGAAGAAAAAGAGAAAAATTGATACCGGACAAATTTAAAAGAAAAGGTAATACTGATATACGGTTAGTGAGACACTGACATACGGCTACTGTGTGGGTGCAGTAGTGAAAGTTGCAATCGCCCCGACGTGCATGCGCATTATAGTCTTCGTAGGGCGATTTTTCTGTTTTGATACACCAGTCAATGGGCAATTATTATATAATTAGAAGATAGCCCGTCAAAACGGCGTGTTTGCATTTTTAAAGGATGATACAAATGTACAACACCTGTGGTCAATCATAGCTACTTTAGGCTGAAACAATTTTGATAAATACAGCGATTAAACTTGGAAAGAGAAAAATCTAACCAAAAAAAAAAAAAAAGAAAGAAAGAAAGAAATTTTCAACAGAAATCTGCATTTAACACTATAGCAAATCTATCTGGTAGATAGGGGTGGGGATTATAATGAAATTTAAAACGCATCCGCGGTTTGCTTAAAAAAAGTTTTAATTAAATAGTGTTTTTGAAATCGTGGAAAGATTTCAAAGCGAAGTAAAATGTAGTGACGTCATTTACAGCTCCCGCTGTAAATGTGACCATTGAGAACGCTCCATTACGACTATGGAACGGTTTCATTACTGAGAAAATAGATTGCCTTTAAAATCGGAGGTAACTTTTCACAATGTTTTTTATGCATATTCACAGTATCCGCAAAGAAACTCTTCGAGAGGGTTGAATTCTGATAGGGATTGGCCGACGCGTTTTCACGTAACTTGGCGATAATTATACTTCGCGAGCGATAGATGCTTCCGTCGAGGAGTTTGATTTCCTTCCGAACCGAGTACAAAGTAACTTTTCTCTTGCAGCATTGCATTGGATGGAACGTGTCTTACTGAAAGCTGTACTCTTTAAAAGTTTTTAAACACAAATTTTTACTTTGTACTCGGCTCCGAAGGAAATCAAACTCGCCGGAAGCGTCTATCGCTACGCCAAGTATAATTATCGCCAAGTTATGTGAAAACGTGTCGGCAAATCCCCATCAGAATTCAACCCTCCCGAAGAGTTTCTTTGCGGATACTGTGAATATGCGTTTTTTATAGATTTGAAATTCTCAAGAGTCATTCACGGCTGTAAAGAAAAAAAAAATTAAAGCAACCCGAACATAAAAAATTTAACAATATTGCATTTAAAACGCACCTTTCGCTTTCCTTTAATAAAAAGTTTTAATTAAATATACACTGTAAAAAAATTGACTCATTTCCTACAGCGTCACTCCACCGTTTTTATAGACAACGGGTACTTTACTGTGTTATGGAGCATTCTCATTGGTCATAAAAAAGATATTCTATAAAAGCAGTGGAGTGCCGCTGCAGCAAATGGGTCAAATTTTTAACAGTGTACTTTTTGAAATCGTGGAAAGATTTCAAAGCGAAGTAAAATGTAGTGACGTCATTTACAGCTCACACTGTAAATCTGACCAATGAGAACGCTCCATTACTACTATGAAACGTTTTCATTGGTGAATGAGTTTCTTTTTCTCGTGGATAGGTTGCCTGGTTTGTCATAATTAGGTGAGAATAATTGTTTACACCCGCCGAAAGTTGTATGGTGACAACAATGTTCGTGCAATGTAAAGTTTGTGACATTTTCGTGCATAAAGTTCGTGGAAGAAAGAAAGTTATCGCTACTGAAGAGGATGCTAGATTATATAGTGACTCGAGTAAAAAAACAGTTTCTGTTGGTGACATATTATGTGGAAAGTGTCGGCTTATTATTTACAATGGTAAATCAAATGTCGCATCAACTTCTGCAACGTCTACCCTGGCTGAATATGAAGACCAAGAGGAGTTTACTGAACATTTAGAAGTAGAGGAAACATCTTCGATTGTTCCATTTCAACAAGAAAGTGAAATGAATTTGCCGTGTAGTTCCGAAAGTGACGATGATGATGATGATGGCAATGATGCTGTTCCGTATGTTGCCGATAACAACGAATTTATACATCTACATATACCACGCGTTGTATCTACCCACAAGTATTGTTGTATATGTCAATCCACAAAAAACTTAATTCGAATACCGTTTGAAGCACGTTACAAGGTTTATACAAAAATTGGGATTTTCATACCAGAGGGTAACCGTTGTTGCTGCACACATATAATAGGAAAGTCATTTTATGAAGACGAGTTGGTTCACCTACGTGTTATATCTAACACCAGCAAAATAAGTTCCAAGGAAGTTGCTCATTTTTTAAAATCGCTTTCAGAAAGAGCAGAGATGTCGCTTTTCGAAAAAATTAATGAAAATGATATGCCTGAAAATCAGATAAAGATATTGACAGGACTTTGCTGGCAAAACATAATTGAATTAAGGCAGCTATTAACTTCTATGCGAAACACAAGCGTACGTACTATAACTCAAGCGTTAGTTGTATTCTTGTTTAAATTAAAAACTGGAAATTCTAATTCAGTGATAGCAGGAGTGCTGGGTTTACCATACGAACAACATGTGTCGTCATTTTTTAAAGAAGTATTAAGAAGTTTTGAGATTGATATTTTGCCTTATTTTGGATTAACCTCCATTTCTCGAGAAGACATAATAAAGAATACAAGTTTAACTGCTCGAATGTTACTAAACCTTAGAAATGATCAGCTGGTATTGATATTTGACGGCACATATATTAGGCATCAAAAAAGCTCTAATAATGAATATCAGCGAAAATCGTATTCTGGTCAAAAGAAAACCCATTTATGTAAACCGTTTACAATTTGTACCACGAACGGGTATGTAGTTGATTTTGCTGGGCCATTTTATGGTACGGAAAATGATGCTACTATTATGAAAAAAGTGTTACAAGATGCTAAACTTCAAACTCTATTACGTCCAAATGATATATTTGTTGTAGATCGCGGTTTTCGTGACGCCGTTGACTCTATCACCAAAGAAGGCTACGCCGTATTAATGCCAGCACTTAAAGGTAATCGAGCCCAGTTACCTACCGAAGAGGCCAACATGTCACGACAGGTGACTAAAATTCGATGGGTAGTCGAAGCTGTGCACGGGGCCATTGCTCAGAAATATAATTTGCTTCATAACAATCTTGATAATAAAATACTTCCAAAAGTAAGTCTATTATGCAAAGTTGTCGGATTTTTACACAACAAATTCAGTAAGCGATTAGATTCTGATGCAGGCTTAAATGAGATAATTGTTCAATACATTAAAGAGCGAATGACGTTATCAAACTCTTTAAGTGAAGAGGTAAAAAAGCAGCTCTGGAACCGTAGAAAAACAGCTTTTCAACGACTGGTATCATCAGAAATTTTGGATTTTCCACAACTAAATGAAGAACAATTAAAAATAATATTTACAGGTTCCTATCAGCTCTCATTTGCCATTTCATACCTGGCTGAAATAATGGACGACACGAGTAATCTCTGTATATATTACGTTAAACAAACCCCAAATATTATCAAGTTAAATGTTCGTTCCAGGCACGTAAATAGTAAATATTACCGGGTGTTCATTGATTATGTTCCTAATATTAACAAAATCGAAGGAATCCGAAGATATTGTTGCGATTGTCCAAATGGAAACAGGACAGTTGGATGCTGCGCCCATGTCGCAAGTGTCATATATTATTTAGCTCATGCGAGATATCTATCTCGCATTTTACGTCCTGCTGAAATTCTGTCTAAAATTTTTTTAAATGATGAAGTCACTATTGTAATAAATGAAAATAGTGATGATGATGATTGAAATTATATTTCTCATGTAACTATAATAAATAATTCTAAATAAAGTCCTCATTAATTAGTTCCTACCATCCGTATTCATACTTACCAAATTCATAATTACTCAACGAAGCACCTCTTTGATTTTGATCAGCTTTTGTGTGGTAAAAGTATATAATCCGGGAGAACGCCAGGGAGAACGCTTATCCAGGGTATGTATGTTTTTAATTTTGTCAACAATGAAATCAAATTATAACAGTCACTTTAATTAGATGCACACAATTCCTACAAATTTTGCGATAAAATAAGTTGAAGATTACTTAAAAAAATTATTGGTTACAATTGTAAAAACAATACGCACTCCGGGTTTTTTAGGCCCTGCGCGCGTACTTAGGGTTAAATTAACCCTTTCCGGCGCAGCGTGTCCGGTCAGGATACACCTAATTATAATTCTAAACTTGCAATTGGCACCAATAATATTTTAATAAAATCTCGCTTTTACAATAAAAGCTTAAATTAAGGAGTTCTTGATTTCTTAAAAAGTCTTTTGTAAATTCCGGTATCAGTCGATAATTTCTCATTTTACTAGCAGAATTTGTCCGCGCCGGAAAGGGTTAATGAATATTATATATTTTTTGGCGCGGTAGACATAACAGGACAGTACTAAAAAAATATTTTTAATTTGTTTAATTATTTTGCACAGTTGTCATTTCACGAAAACTGAAAAAATACAAAACATTTTTCAAAGTAACTCTCAATATACGCGATTGGTCTCATCTTTTTAGCTTTTATTGTTTTTCAGAAAAATGCATTTTAAAAATAACGGCGCGCCTACGAACTTTTTCGAATATCTTAGACAGGTCAAGATCAGGGGTCAATGACCTTGCATTTCGTACTCTTTTAAAGAGTGTTGATAGTATTACAAATAATAAATCAGTCCTTGACCATGGGGGCCATTTCACCATTCTTGCCTCGCTATACCTTTTTTTTTTTTAAATGATGAAGTCAATATTGTAATAAATGAAAACAATTATGTTTGAAATCATATTTATGATGTAATTATAATAAATATTTCTAAAAAAGACCTCTTTAATTAGTTCCTACCATCCGTAACAGTAGGGGCTCGTCAGGAAGAGATGCATCAGATTTTTCTTACCACTAAAATTTACCAGAATCTTTTATATTATTTATTCGACAAACTTGGTTGATTAATTAAAACTGAAATTACTATACAATTTTACTGGTGTGAAAAATTTGCTGCAGCACTCCCTGACGAGCCGCTGCTGATCCGTGATCTTACTTATTAAATTCATAATTACTCAAAGAAGCACCTCTTTGATTTTGATCAGGTTTTGCGTGGTATAAATATATAAATGAATGAATATTATATATATATACATATTTGGCGCGGTAGACATGATAATGATAGATATAACCCTAATTATCATCATCATCTCTTCTTTCATTTATTACAACATTGGCTTCATCGCTTAATAAAATGTTTAGACAGAATTTCAATAGGACAAGTATATTTGGGGTGTAGGTCGGGGCGATCCCTAGTTTCATCGCTCCACCCACTTACTAGCCGTGTTTCCGAGTCACACTAGCCGTATTACAGTGTTACTTTTTCTTTTAAATTTGTCCGGTATCAATTTTTCTATTTTTCTTTCTTTTCCATTTAGAATTTTTATTTTAACCTTTTCTATTTTCTTCTTAGATATTACTCAAAAAGCGCCTCTTTGATTTTGATAATTTTTTGTGTGCTATAAGTATATAAATTAAAGAATATTATATATTTTTTTTGGCGCGGTAGACATAACAGAACAGTACTAAAATAAAAGATTTATACTTTGTTTCATTATTTTGCACAGTTGTCATTTCACGAAAACTCTGAAAAAAATATAAAATATTTTTCAAAGTATCTCTCAATATACGCGATTGGCCCCATCTTTCTAGCTTTTATCGTTTTTCAGAAAAATACATTTAAAAAATAACGGCGCGCGTACGAACTTTATCGAATATCTTAAAGACAGGTCAAGATCAAGGGTTAATGACCTTGTATTTCGTACTCTTTTAGAGTGCTGATACTAGTACAAATAATAATTCAGTCATTAACCATGGGGGCCATTTTGCCATTCTTACCTCGCTATACCCTTTAATTTTCAAATAATTTTAAAAGATACAAAGAAGAAAATCTTTAAATAATAAAGTTAAACTGTTTTAAATTAAAATTCCGGTTTAAAATATTTTTATAAAACTTGACTAGAATTTTCAATAGTTATACATGGCTGCCAACTACTACGCCTATTTGAATTCAAATAAACATATTTGAAACAGAAATTTTAATAAATAATTAACAATATGCATTGTAAAGCATAATATTGAATATATTTGGCATGCATTTTACTAAAAGGTTTTTGTGGTTTCAAACATGTTTATACGATTTAAATAGGCGTAGAAGTTGGCAGCTCTGGTTATAGTGTTAACATGGTGATGCTTCAACTCTAGCAGCTTTTGTAGAGTTTCATTGCCGCAGCGGCAAATTTCTATCAATATTTTTTTGTGTAAAATTTTTTATTATTTAAACGCCTCGTTAATGGAACTTTTCAACGAAAAATAATGGAAAAGACTTTTGTTTATTTTTAACGGTGGAAGTTTATTTCATCAGTTCTAGTTCCGACATATTCTGACAGCAGAGACCACATGTATAATCAGGAAAAAGATTATAATACATGGGAAACTGACACCAATAAAAATAGAAAGAAATTTTCAAACATATTTTGACGGAAAAAACAAGACGAATTAAATAGGACGAAAAATAAGACGAAATTAAACTAAATTAATTATTAAATTAAGGCGAAGTTTTCTTTTCAAGTTTACTGGTTGAAGATATGGTCGGTAATCGGAAATGATTTATCCGCTTAACCCTTTGAGCTCTGATGGTAGAATTATCTACCACATAATTTTAATTTCGATATGTCACAACGGCACTAGAAAATACAACCAAATTTATTTGAAAAACGTATAATGCATTTTTTTTTCGCGTGTATCGTTAACCGGTTTTTTTTCTTAGCAAAATACTGGTGTCAATGTGACATTTGGAATTTCGATGAAATTTACCCACCAGAGCTCAAAGGGTAAACACTAGAACGCCCGGAAGGAGTCGCTTCGACTCCGTTCATATGATTAAATGTCATTTGGAGTCAGAAATTATTTAACAAAATATGTTCAATGTAAACCGCGCAAACTTACGAGAAATAAACGAGTTACATAATTTTAAGCAAATATTCTGGTGTGAAATAATATCATGAAAGTTGAATAAAATGTCCCGGGGTTCTAGTGTTAAAAGAATTAGCCGTCAGCTTTTGACAGCATCCTCAGTTACTTCATCCAAAACTGCTAGAGAATACACTATATGCCTTCTCCTTTTTATTTGTAAATCCATTGATTATTAGTTTCGCCGAAAATTTTAACTCAAAATTTAAAATTCATACCGTACAATTCGAGAGAATAACTTTTTTAGGTGATTACTAAGGTTTTTTTTAATTAAATAATTTATAAAATACTACTCTTTATTTATTGCATGAACTCAAAATTTCATAATAAAAATGGAAGCCAAACTGGCAACCCTAGTTTATACACTTCTTCAAGTGTGCGCATTGAGTGAACTAATCCTTTGCACTCGAGATATGACTATCTCACCACTAGTGTTGCCATGTGTCCCTCTTAAATCGGGACCAAACGCTTCGGACACCACTAACATTTTACCATTTATTTTGTCATCTTTTATCACAGATTATTTTGGTTGATTAGAAAAGGCGAAGAAAATATCTTTAAAATACTGGTGTTCAGAGCATTTGAAGCACCCATTTACATGGGACTCTAGTGGTCAGTGAGAATCACGCCTTGAGTCCATGGGGATAATATTACATTCTATGCACTTTCTATGATAATTTTTGGAGTGTTGTTAATATTCGTCAACCCTTTGAGCTCTGGAGGGTAAATTTCTTCAAAAGCCCAAATGTCACATTGGCACCAGTATTTTGCAAAGAAAAAAGCCGGTTAACGATGTACGCGAAAAGATGCATTAAACTTTTTTCAAATAAATTTGGTCAAATTTTCTGGTGCAGTTGGGACGTTTCGGAATTAAAATTATGTTGTAGAAAATTCTACCATCAGAGCTCAAAGGGTTAACCCCTTGACATCTAGGACGTACGATGCGTTACTCCTGATTTTATCGTATATGGCTACTATACATACAGCGCGTACATCCATGTGGAATAAGAAAATACTCCTGTAATAATAATGAACAAGCCATGGACATAGTCAAAATTCGATATGTTGTTATTGCTGATATTTTTGCTGGTAAGTGTGTGCGTTGCACAGCAAAACGTCTATTTTTATATATTTTTGGTTTTGAATTAAATGTTTTTACTATATGTTTATGCATATTTTAAATTTAATTTCTCTCTTTTAATGTAGTCAAATCAGTCAAGGGATTCATAATTAGTTTATCTATTTCAATTCAGACGTTAAAAAATAATTGTGTATCTTTTTTAAAAAAAATATTTCAAATTCAGGGTACCATAAAACTTCTGAATGAAACCCATCTATGAAAGCCGTCATTTTTTCGTCAATTATAGCTATTCCAAGTTATGTTTTTAAAAATGAAATAAGGATAGAAAAATCAGTGTATGCACCTGAGCTACAGATATCAGGGCCCCACTCAGTCCGTTTTAGTAACACCACTTTTTTTTCAAAGAAAAATCTTGTTTACGAATTTGGTAGGGAGTTACACAAAGTTAGTTGGCTTTTTTCTTGCGATTGTTGCAGAAACCTACTACGAAAATTTTTGTGAAATAATAATGTGTTTCAAATGGACGCCTTGTCAGATACTCGATTTTTTTAATGAATGTTTTACTTATTTTTATATAATGGCATACAAATGCGTACATCTTTAAATTTGTGAAATATATCGATCAGTCATAAAAGGAATATTAATTTAATCTTTTATCCTAATAGGCTTTATTTCTCCACTTTTCAAAAAAGTGTATTCCGAATTCATAGAGGGATTTTTCAATTTTGGGGAATTTTACACAAAATCTCTCTTTGAAAGAAATTGAGAAGTTTATTTTTAATCATATATTTTTCATATGCTTACGCATATAAGTTTATTTTTATTTTCCTTTATGAAGACGATTTCGTGAAATGGTTTAAAAAAATGTGAAATATATATATTTTTTTAAATTAAATATTAAAGAAACCAGTGCAATCGGTTTTTTGTTTCCAAAACTAAAGAAGTTTCTTTCTTTCTACCGAATAAAAGGAAAGAACGGATTTGTGTCCGTAGAAATCTTTTATCACCAATGAGGTAAGCTGCCTATCTTTGTAATTGAAGCTAAAGAAAAAGAAATGCTGCTGCACTGTCTTTCGAAAAAGACTGCTCGTGCCACGTGATAAACTTTTTCTGCGCCTGCTTTCGTGTATATAAGCACCATGTGATACCAGCGATCTAAAATATATATATATATATAAACCAGTTAGTAGCAATGCGGCAGTCTGTTTTATTCGTTTTTCTATCCTGTGATAAGAAATCTTGTGTTTCGTTTATTTTTAGCAAAGAAATGCATTTGTCTTTTACATTACTTATTTCTTTCCTATTTTTGCGGGACGAAAGATAGAAAAAAAATATTGAAATTATTTTTTAAAAATAAATTAAAAAAATTTGTTGTTGCAGCTTAACGCTAGAAGCGCGGGAATATTCATTCAAGTTTTATAAAAATATTTCACACCTGTTTAAGTTATTTATTGTAAATATTTTTGCTCAGCATATGTTTAACTTATTTTATTAAGATATTTCTGGTTTGAATCGACATCTCTCCCCGTGATGCGCGTCAAAATGACCCGTTGCAGACGTTCTAGTGTTAAAGGCTTGTCTCGGGATGGGACCGGGCTTTATGTTCCTCGCAGACTCGATCTGTCGGAGTCCCGGGGAATCCCGGGCAAATCTGCTAGCCATAAATAAATAAAAACATCGGAAGTCTTATTATATATTCTACTTGTATCGTTTTGAATTATTTCCGTTTTCAAAAATAATGCGATGAAATAAGGCTAATATTACGTTTCAAAATTTGTAATTTTTAAAAACTGTCGTGGAAAAAGTTTAAATATCCCTATCATAGTCTTACTATTCTATAAAACCGATATTCCAAGCCCACAATTCTTAGCAAGTATGCAGTTACAAATTCAAGTTTCAATAGCTCAAGGAAATTATATTTTTAATAATTCTCATCATTTCTTCTTATTTATTTTATGCTTTGATGTAACACTCTGTTTTAATCATGTTGAAAAAGACAATTGGTCTGAAACTGATACCGCCATATTATACGTTTAAGATGTTAAATATGCAGCTACAGCGATATTTATTTAAAATAAAGCTTTATTGCTTGAAGTATGTTTATACATAGCTTCCATATTACAATGTTAGTTCTTATGAAAATATATATAAGCTATTTACATGTGTTCTTGTAGTGCAAGCATCATGCTACGAATTTTGGCTACCAGTATTTTCAAACAAAATTTTTTGACTTATTTTATGCGAGATTTCTCAAATTTAAATAAAACCCAAGCAAAGTTTTTGAAAATTTGTCCAACAAGCATAACAGTTATCATCTATGTGACTTACACTACAAACACCCATGTAACTAGTCTATAAAGGAAATACAACCTAAACATCTGTAGTTGTACATGATCACTGCGTTAAAGTTGTACCGTAATTTCCGACGCATAATCCGCGGATCAAACAATCATTTTTCGACCCAAAATTTTTTTTAAAGAAATACAACTTATAAGATCGCCATAAATTTTTGTCTTCAACAACAAAATAAGATTTCTAGGTCAAAGAATTATTTGATCCGCAGATTATACGCCGGAAATTACGGTATATGTGATGCAGTTTTTATAATTTTTAACACATTTAATTTTTTTTAATCTAACAATTTGTGTATGCTCCCTATTTTCGCACATGTAGTACCATCTAAAAAAAGTATTATAAAAATGTAGATAAAAAGCATCATATCATATTTTTTTCATTAAAACGTCAGGTAATTTAAAATATAGAATATGCAATTTTCTATGACGAATTATTTCCAGCAAAAATAACCTTTTCTATTTGATAAATTTTGTGTACGAAGATTGTATAAATTTTTTTAAAGTTTAACTTTTTTTAATAGCAGGATTTTTTCTTCTACCTTATTTTGAAATATTTTGGAATTTACATAGTCTATTACTATCTACAGGGTGCGGCAGGTATTTGAGAACACGCATTATAGGTTAAATATTTTTCAGAAGGTTATAGTTACAATTTTTTTTCTGTTGCAGGTAAGTATGTCAGAGTCTAACCTAACGCAAGAAATGAAGCGGCACGCTGTTATTGTTTCCTTGGTTGCAGGGCACTCCGATTTAGAAATTGCCACATTTCTGAAAGTCGCCCGATCATTTGATTTCAAAGTACGGAAAGAACTGGAGGCTTCCAAGGGTGATGTGGCGCAAATTACTCACAGGAAACGACATTGTCAGCGATCTGACATTATCAGGACACCAGAATTTGTGAGCCAAGTTCAAGTTAACATCGATAATGATCCTGGGAAGTCAATCAGAGCACTGGGTAAGGAATTGGGAGTTAATGAGGCCACCATTCGACGAGTGGTTCATGAAGACCTTCGATACAAGTCCTATGTCATGCGGAGAGAACAGTTCTTGTCTAAAAAGACCAGAGAGAACCGTCTGATTAGAGCCAAACGTCTCCTGATTAAATTAAAACATCCAGAGGAACCGGGAATGCTGTGGTTTTTTTCTGATGAAAAAAACTTTGTGCAGGACCAGAAGACAAACCGAAAAAATGATCGCTGGCTATGTAAAACACCCGAGGAGGTTCCTACCGTCATGCACACAAAGTTTCCAGCCTCTGTGATGGTTTTGGGGGTCGTTAGCAGCAAAGGAGATGTGATGCCGCCACATTTTTTTGACCAAGGTGTTAGAGTCAACGCCGCTGCTTACACTGAGGTTCTGAACACGGTTGTGAAGCCCTGGATTACTACTGTAGCACAGGAGAGGCCGTATGTTTTCCAACAAGACTCTGCACCATCTCACACAGCTCATACAAGTCAAGAATGGATGGCGGAGAATTTTCACGATCACATCACCCCAAACTTGTGGCCTCCCAGCTCCCCAGATGTTAATCCAATGGATTATTATGTATGGGGCGTTGTTGAAAGAGACTCTAATAAACATCCTCATAGCACAATTTCGTCTCTCAAAACAGCCATTGTGGATGCAATGGCGAATATTAACAAAAATCATCTGATTGCTGCCTGCCGTCGGTTTCGACACCGTGTAGAAGCTGTTATTGCAGCTGAAGGAGGTTTTATTGAATAATATTATTTAATGTACATATGATCAACTGTATATAATGTCAAAGTTAATAAATGTTCTTTCGTTAGTATTTATTCCTGTTTGTCTGCAGAGATAACTTTGTTCTCAAATACCTGCCGCACCCTGTATCTGTTCAATAATTGAAAGACGTTTCATTATTTTTGGTTACCCCCGTATAATTCTAATGAAATTCAAATACTTTAATATTATTAGAAATTAATGTACGATACTTACAAGGTAAAAATGAATGTTGTGATTATGTTGACATTTTATAGAATCACTATGAAATTAATTCAAACATTTCCCTCATATTGACGTTTCATTCGAAATATTTCCCAATTCTGCAAGCATTTCATGCATAATTTCATTAACTGAACATAATAATATTAAAATTTTAATTTCCAAGATATTCCCATGAGTTCTGACAGATTTTTTCGAATTTAAATTCAATGTTTAGGTAATAAAGTTACTGCAATGTAATCTTCAATCTGTTTGCCTAAACAAATATAGAATAAATAATCCACTCTCTCTAGCCCTTTCATTCTACTTTAGGGACATCATCTTCTGCTTCTAAATTTAGATATATGTGTGTGGCATTTCGTGAAACAATAATACATTTATAATAAATATATCAGGTCTTATGTAGTTGAATGTAATATCACGAGAATGTTTGACCGGACTTGCGCTTTTCTAGTTAACTTGACGTCTCTCGAGAATTTTCTTGGCCGAGATATTTCAACTACATTTGTTTTCTGTCAACTACATAGCGGTTCAGCAATGTTAGCTTTTGAAAGTAATCAAAACATTGTATTCATTATTGATCTCTTGCATATTATAGTGCGATGTCATTTTAACGAATATTTTTAGAAAAGAATCCTTTCATTAACGTTATTTTTTTAAAGATTTTAGAAAGTTCTTGTGAACCAACTGGAAATGAAAAAGTATTCATAAAGAATATTACTTTTTTTTAATTATCAATTTGTGTATGCTCCCTATTTCAGCGGTTATAGTACCATTTAAAAAAGTATTATGAAAATGTTGATAAAGAGTATTGTATGTCAGCTTTTTTTCATTAAAAATTTAGATAATTTTAAAAATGGAGAGTGAAATTTTCTCTAATGAGCTATTTGCAGCAAAAATAACTTTTTCTAATTGATCAATTTCGTGTACGAAAATTGCAAAAATATTTTTAAAGTTTAACTTTTTTATAAAAAATGGCATGGTTTTATTTTCAATCTTACTTTGAATAATTCTACAATTTACAATGTCTATTTATTTCCAACTTCTAAAAAAAATTTGGGTTATCGTGTATAATTCTAATAAAATTCAAATATTTTGCATTATCTGCAAATAATGTATAATATTTACAAAGTAAAAATCGATGTCGTGATCATGCTGACATTTTATAGAACCATAATGAAATTAATTCAAAGGTTTTCCTCATATTTACGTTTCATTCGAAATATTTCCCAATTCTGCAAACATTTCATGCACAAATTTCATTAACTGAACATAAAAATATTAAAATTTTAATTTCCACAACATTCCCATAAGTTCTGACAGATTTTTTCGACTTCAAATTCTATGTTTAGATAGTAAAATTACTGCAATGTAATCTTCAATTTGTTTGCCTAAACAAATATAAAATACGTAATCCACTCTCTCAGCCCTTTCATTCTCCTTTAGGGACATCATCTTCTGTTCCTAAATATAGATATATGTGTGCGGCATTTCGAGAAATAATTATACATTTATAATAAATATAACGAGTCTTATGCACTCGAATGTAATATCACGAGAATATTTGACCGGACGCAAATAAACAAACACTCAACGTCCCAGCGCCGCGCTTCACGCCAACCCCTCTAGCCGAGCGCTTTGGCGAAAAAATGAAGTTCAACGTGCAACGTGTATGCTACATTCTATTTTAGTACCGTAGTTTGAAGTTTACATGTACAAATATTTATGTCCTATTAACTTGAATATTTTGGATTCAAAATAGTCACGTAAAAGAATTTTTCTTTTTTAAAGAAAATGCTTTAGAACTTGCAAATTAATTTAAGTCTACACAAGTTACTATTGATTAGACTAAGTCGAATACTGATGATGTTACAATAAGATTATACTGTTACATAATGCAGTTCAAATGTATTTACGAACTTGATTTGTCATACATGTTTTTGGGTTTACAATAAATACTCATTAATGAAAATAAATATTTTTGTTTAGCATTTACGGTTCGCTTACACGGATACTAAAAGGATTCATACGGTCTGTAGTAGAAAAATTGTTTGCGATGTGTTTTATTTTTTAATATTACATTATTTTAAGCATATTGAAATTTATACACAAATGAAGGGTACTGTAAGGTGCCAACAGTAGAATAGGGTGAAATAGAATTCATCATTCATTTACAAAGACACACAAAAGAATTTGACAAAACAGTACTCAACGTATAATAATTGTTGGAAGTGTGATTTCATTTGTGCTGCGCGTTTTTACTTTATTTATTATTTATTATTTCATATTACTTAGAGTGTAGAAGTTCTATATATTATATGCATACAAGGCCGTACAAAAAATCGAAAGCACAATTTTGCTTATTGATGGCAATTTTAAAGGAGATTTCCATCTTTGCTAACTAAACTACGTTTAACTAAATTAACTTTTAGCATATTGTGTAGTAAATATACACATATAGGTTATATACAGGAAGTTCAGAAAAAAAACTGATATTTTTTAAATTGTTGATGGTAGTTGCAGAAATCGGGTTTTGAAATTGTTTATTTAGATATCATGTTTTAGCTTAATAAATTGCAATATTTTGCTACAGTTTTCTAAAAGTGTTGGATGATGTTTCATAGTCTATGCTGGACGCATGGTTTTTCGTTCTTTTTTTTATTTATTTTAAGAAAATATTAGATTTATTTTTATACAGTTTGTTAAGTATTGATAGTATTAATTACATTCTAAAGGAATAATGCAGGATTGCAAGAATACCACAAATTCAATAACGAGCATGGTTAGATTTTTACTTTTTCAAATTCATTATAATTAAGTATAATTTTTAATTTTTTGAAAATAAATTCGGTAGTAGCTCATAAAAGAAAAGTAAGTGAGCATTCCATTAATATATACTGGTCTTGCAATCTTTAAAATAAACAGAATTTTGTAAATTACAGCATAAATAAAATTCAAAGTTTTCTATTATTATGAAAAAAAAAATTCTGCTTCCTGACTGGTTTAATCAAGATTATCAGCATAACAGCATTATAGCGTACAAGGAGGATTCTGAAAGAAAATTAATAAAGGCTAAATTTTTATTTCCTAGTTATTTATGAACCAAAAACTTTGAGGAGAGGCGATTGTGCCCATTATTGAATATTTTTAACCTGTTATCAATCAGGATCCAAAGCACTTATTATAACATACTCTAAACCAGTAACTAATTTGATTATAGTGAATTCAGTGGTATCCATCCCCCCCCCCCAAACTCAATGACGCAAATCCCCCCCCCCCAAAAAAAAAACTTCAAACTTTAACATTGACACTGCTTCCCCTAAACAGATATCAATTGTAATTGTAAATGTTTAAAAAAATTAAAAGTGATATTAAAAAAAAAATAAAACAATAAAAAAATTTAACAGTAAAAAAAGGAAATATTAAGAATTTTAAAATCCCCCCCCCAAAATAAATTGTATGACGCATTTTGCGTCACTAAACACCTCTCTGGGCACCCCTGAGTGAATTTTCATTCATTTATTATGATCATTTAAAGAAAGGCCAAAGGTATAGAATGGATCTATATGATTAAATATTTCACTTGTTCACAATATTATACGCATGCATATATTCAGCTTATGCATTGTTCATATTCAGGTGATAATTGTTGTAATGTATTTGTGTACTGACACTAGATGGTAGTACATGGTAGGCATAAAACTTCACAAACAAATGCTTTTGCTTGGAAAAAGAAAGGTCAACTTACAGAGTATTCATAATGCATGTATAATTTTTCAAAAGATGAGATAAGCATATTTTAATTCGCATTCTTATTCTTACAAATATTCCGTAAACAAGACATACGCGGTCAAATGGATGAAATATGAAAAGTCGAAGCCACTTCGGACTAGCATGCTCTTCGAAGTTTTTTTTTTCCTAAAGCGCTTGGCTACGGATGTTGGCGTGAAGCGCTGGGACGTTGAGTGTTTGATTATAAACTGACCGGACTGGCGCCTTTCTAGTTAACTTGACGTCTCTCGAGAATTTTGTTGACCGGGATATCTCAACTACATTTGTTTTCTCACAGCGGTTCCTCAATGTTGGCTTTTGAAAGTTATCAAAACATTTTATTCATTATTTCATCTCTGGCATATAACAGTACATTTTAATGGATATTTTTAGAAAATAATTGTTTGATTAACCCATTAGTGCCTAGTGTCCAATTTTTAGGACAGTTTTAAAAAATTCAAGTAAGTGCGTTTCACACCATTTAAAAAGGAGAATAAATAAATACATTCTTTCTGGAGAAAAAGTCCTCGATAAATTAAGATAAAAGTTATTCTTGCTTTAAAAGTGGTGGGGAAATGCAAGTTTTGAATTTTAACGAAGAAATAATTCAGGCACTAATGGGTTAAAGTTATTTTATTAACACTTGAAAGCCCATGAATGGTCATTTTAACCGATACCATATGAATATATTTCTATTCAAACCATAAATACATTATAAAATATGTTTAAAAGGCATAAAGTGAAGAAACGTTAAGTAAAATATTTAAACTGATTTAAATCAAAATTCTGATATGAAATATTTTTATAAAATTTGAATAATTTTTCCGGCTTTTCTAGTGTTAAAATTGTTTTAGAAACTACTAGTGAACAAACTGGAAATGAAAAAGTATTTGTAAAGAATCTTACTTTTTTTTTTCAAGAATATTATGCTAACGTATCATCATCATCATCGCATTCATATTTTGTAAAAACTGCTTCTTAATGTACAAAAGTTCTCAAAATTGTTATTTTAAGCAATTAAAATGCTGCTTTAAAACTGTTTTAGGCAACATTATTTTCCCTCAAATCCTTCTTTCCTTTTAAAAGCAGATAACTAGAGATTTGCATAAAAAAGCAATTATTACTACTTTGTTAAAACTTGTTCAGAAAAGTTTCGATTTTTTTTAAACAAAAACTCTGTTATATTAATAAAAAGGTCCTTTTTAAGTTTACATAGGCATTTTTTGAAACACGTCTTGTAAAAGTATAAGGTTTAGTATCAGGAAATTCGTTGATTTAGATTTAGAATTGTTTGTAAAACGGTAAAAATATTAGGATGATTTTGGGGCATAGAGAAGAATATTTATTCTTTTGTAACACGATCGCATTAGTTTCTATTTCGGTATATTTGATCATTAACTATTCATGATATTATGAGACAAACTCTATATATATACAGGGTGTCCAGCAAATAACACCCTGATTTCAAATTTAAATTTCTCAAAAACAAATATCGATAGAATTATGCAGTAAAAGGTTTCTTTATTAGGAAAGCTGAAAAATGTTATACAGAAGTTTGGAAGGGAGGATATTTTGAAAAGATTATGTTCTGATTGCAAAGAATGTTTGACTTAACATTTTTCTTGCTTTAAATTGCTTGGTTTGAATGAGATTTTGGGTGGATAACGTCATATTTTAAAGTTTTTTGGAACAAAATATTTGGAATTTCAGAAATTTAAAAAATTTAGTTCTAAAAATATGGCTAAGTACCCCGAAAAACTCGTTCTCTACAAGCAATTTAAAGCAAGAAAAACGTCAAGTTGAGCATTCTTTGCAATCAGAACACAATCTTTTCAAAGTATTCACCGTTCGAAACTTCTGTATAAGATTTTTACAGCTTACCCAATAAAGAAACCGTTTACCGCATAGTTCTATCGATTTTTGTTTTTGAGAAATTTAAATTTGAAATGAGGGTGTTATTTGCTGGACACCCTGTATATTGTTTCTTAACACTTTAAAAACCTTTTCGAAAAAAAATATGGTTTCCTTTCAAACTACTACCAAATTTTAAAATACAGGGTTTCCAAATGGTCCGCCAACTGAACATCAAAATTTTCTAAGAGAAATTTTCTTTTTAGATTTTTCTTGCAAATAGAAAAGAAACGACCTTTTGAAGTTGATTCTAGCGTAAATTCTGTAAAAACGCATCTTGAAATTTTCTGTTAAAAAATACTGATGTTCAGTTCGCGAACCATTTGGGAGCCCTGAAAATACTGTTGTAAAAATCACTAATTTTTAATCAAAGTTCGATCAACTTTTGCAGATTATTTAGACTTTAATGCGTTAAAAAACTATACAAAAAATTAAATTAGTATATGCGTTATCATTTTTCAATAATAAGGATCTAATTATTAACATCTAAATTAGAAGGCGTAATCATTTATATGAATGTCCTATCGCTTCAGATACCATACCGGGGAACTAAAATCAAAACATATATTTTTGGCGCGTACTAGAGAGGCAATCCATGAGCAAAAAGATACCGTATATTGAGGACATGCGTTTCAGGTCATGAAGGGAATGATTGATGTATTAAAATTTATATATATATACATATTTATAAAAATGGCTGACAATGGAAAATGTGGCGTTATAGTCAAGTAATGAATGTGAATAACACAGCCAAAATATCATAGAAAGTGCTATCTTGTAAAATTATTAATCCATGCTATTCACACATTGAAAATTTATTCACGCAAAGATGTAGGGGATATTGGGACACATGTAAACAGTTCCCATATATATAGTTTTTTCTCATGATTGGATTAATTTGTGCAAATTAAAACTGCTCAGTATAGTAAATTTGCGCTTTATTTGCTTTGTAAATTTTATTTTATTCATTGATATTTATTTTTGCATTATTTTACCAAAATCATTTTTTTGAAGCAGATATTTTTAAATAATTTATTTTCTGTTTTCACAAATGCATAATACGACAATAAGTTACAAATATAATTTCAACTAATTTGGCGTTATATTACTAACCACACAATACAGTTGAACCACTAATCTCTAAAAAAAATGGTATACTGTTTATTTGCTTCAGAACATTTATTTTCTCGAACCAGATGTAATGATTAATTTTACGTTATGTTAAAAGAGACTTAAATGGTGAAAAAGCTTAGCATGGATGTTTCCTCAGAGATATAAAAGCATGGATTGCGTTTGTTTTTCTATTATTACTTAAAATTAGACATCAGGCAAAAGAGAAAAAAATTATTTGCTTCATAAATTTGAATCTCCAAATTGCTCTAGATCCAGTGGTTTCCATTCGGGAGGAAATTATGTTTTCATTCAATTAAGTAAAACTATGCTTGAGGAGGGAAATTTTCATGCTCACTGCAATTTCATTAAACTTGGGGTGTCAAACTACGATTCTCCTAATACCATGAAAGTTTACATAAAGCACTGCCTTATTTAATACTCAAACTGAAGGACTCAATTATATCTTTAACTTTTTAGTATCCATGGTAGCATATATATTAGGTCGGAACCGTTTGAGAAACCGGACCGGAAAATTCTGCTTATCAATCGCTAAGCATTAAATATTGGAATCAATGTCTAATAATTAAATAATTATTAGTATTATTAGTATGTATATTTTCTCAGATGTATGAAAGCATGGAATTGTTTTCCTATAACTGTTTAAAAAAAAGACGTCACATATAAAATTTAAAATAATATTTCGTTTTTTTAACCCTTATTTTATTATTATTAAATACGAGGGATGTTGTCTAAGTAAGGGCCATTTATGAATTAAAAACAAACAAATGAAACGAAACAATTTTTATTAGTTACATTTCAGAGGCATGTTATGGAGCTTCTTCTCAAAATAATCGCCGTATAAACCAAAACATTTATCATAATGTACAGCAGCTTGTTAATTTCATCTGCATAAAATTTTGCCGATAGCCGATTCAACATCGGAATTTTTTTATTTTACCTCGCACCACTCTCTGAAAACAGATTTTTTCAGCAGACATTTTGGTAACAGTGTTTAGAGCTGTTCCAGAAAAGTATTACAGGAATTTTTGCCTTATTAAATCTCCGATTCAGTCAGGTTTTGATTTCTGTAAGAATGTTCTGGCAACCCGCGGACTTGTACAGCTTTGATCTAGAGCAGGCCTGTCCAACCTTTTAGTAAACAGGGGCGCACCTCAGCTCCTGGAATTCAATAAAGGGCGCCATTATTTACACGACTGAAAATATGCGGAAGTACTTTTACACAGTAGTATTAAGTACATGTGCGTGTTTTAGTATAATGTAAATGAATCTTAGAGCGTGAGATAATGACCCTACAATTCTGGAGTTACATATATTAAATTTTAAATTATTAAAGTGCCAGTAACTTTAATTGCACCTATAAACAACAACAATAACTAATAAATAAATAAATAAACATGGAAATCAGAGATATCGATAAATTTTTTTTTTAGAATGTGAAAATATGCTTTGACGTATTTCCAAGCCTTGAATTTATTTTATAAAAAACAAAAACAAAGACATGATAATGACCAATCCATATGGGTTATTTCAGAGAGAGAGGGATAGTGGAAAGTGCATTCATAGATGGAAATTATTCTGCAATGCTTTACTAATTGCTCTGTACCACTTATTCTTGTTAATTTTTCTAAGCAAATTGAAAACAAACTCCTAAAATTTCAGAAGTCAAGAGTGAAAAATTAATCCTCTTTAATCCTCGTGTAAAACAGCCAATGGCCAGCAAAAAGAAAAAATACGAGCTTTCATGCACATGTACCTTCAGAGGAACGTGGAATGTAGGAAATTTTTCACTTTTTTGTTACTTATTAATTATTAAAAAAGCTATTTCTAATTATTACCATATTTAACCATCATATTTATACCTTGAAAAATAATTACAAATTGTGAAAATAAGCATGATTAAATTAGAAAGCATGTTTCTGGTATTTAATTTGTTTTCACAGGTTTCGAAAATATCTGTGATGCAAATATTAACGATTTTACGAAAGTATCTTTTAAAATTCAAATTTACTTCTAAGAAGTCTAGTAACAGAAAATCTTCAAAAGGGCGCCAAGAAAATCACAAAAGGGCGCCATTGCGCCCGCGGGCGCCGCGTTGGACAGCCCTGATCTAGAGAAATGTACTCCAAACTTTTTTTAATTAAATAATGGTACAAGTACCGGGTGTCCCAAAAATGACTGATGGTTTTTAAAATTCCATAACTTGCAAACGGTGACAGCTCTTTAAAAAAATTTTGCAGGAGGGTTATGTATAATGTCAGGAGTTTTTTACCGTAATTTTTTATTTTAGTTCGAATTTCAAAAAATAGGTGGCTCTGACGGTGATTGAAGGCCAGGTCGATGCTTCACTCAGCACTGATCACTCGGCCTTCAATCGCCGTCAGCGCCACCTATTGTTTGAAATTCGAACTAAAATAAAAAATTGCGGTAAAAAAACTCCTGACATTATACATAACCCTCCTGCAAAATTTTTTAAATAGCTGTCACCGTTTGCAAGTTATTGAATTTTAAAATCCATCAGACATTTTTGGGACACTCCGTAGAATATAAAAGTCATTAGTAACTGGAGACTATGGTTTTATTCTACCGTTACCATTACTTAAAAAAATAAACTTGTACTACATTTCTGTTGGAGATGTTATCAAAGCGTGTGTTAAAAATTTCTGCTTTTGAGAGAGTAGTGCGAGATAAAATTAAAAAATCCGAATTTTAAATTGGCCGGCGACAAAATGTTATGCAGATGGAATTAACAATGTGCTGTGCATTATGATTAACGTTTTAATCTATACAGACATTATGTTGAGAAGAAGCTGCTTAACGTGTCTTTCAAATGTTAAGTAATAAAAAAATGCTTCCTTTCGGTTTTCCAAAAAAATTCATAAACTGTCCTTACCTAAAAAAACATCTCTAGTATTAAAGCTTTAAACAAATAAACTGCACTTTGTAAAATTTCTTTATTTTCACAAATCTCTAACCTTTAAATATATTTCATTTGTAGTCACATTTCATTTATCTTCTTTTAGCATGAGATAATTCTAAACAATTTATCTTCCTTGATTTTTTAAACACGATCCTTTTTTCATAGAAATATTAACTCTGTAATGCTTCAATATGGTATGTATTCACTACGAGTAATTAAGCATTATCTTACACTAAATACAGCCGCATCGTTAACCTCTTAAAAGCATAATATGGCGGTATTCGTTTTAGACCATTTATCTTCTTCAACCTGATCGGAACAATACGTTACGTCAAAAGGGAACTAAATGATCAGGATTATTAACACGTATATTTTCTTAGAGCTTTGGAAGAATAGAGTGTATTTATTTTTCTGTACTTGTCTAAAATAGACTGTTCATGGCAATCCATAAAAAACGTGGGAACAATAAAAGATATTTATGGTTTATTATTTTATTCTAATTTGATTTAATATATTTATAGTGAATGTTAAAATCGAAATATAGTATTCTCTATTATATAAATGGATTATATAATACATGATTATTGATGGTTTAATGAATAATTATTAAAAATTTATAGTATTTTCTATTGCATGAAAGAATGTCCAGAAATAATCAACATTCACATATTGATTATTTTACAGCCCAACCTTGTGTTATTATTGAATTCATATATAAAAAGTAATGAAACACAGACATTAATTAACATAAACAGGTTGATGAATTTCAGATATAATTTGAATATAAAAATCAATATATAGCTTCTCCACAATGAAATATTGGCAATCAATATTTAAAAGAGACTGGCGGTGAAATTTAACGAAAAATCTAAAATAAAGAAATACTTCATATTATTTCTCTTAATTGAAGTTAAAAAAAATGGTCACTAACAAGCCACAATTTAAATAACACGTCACTAACTTTTTTAAAATTCAAATATACTGATTTGTAAATATATCAGACAGTTTGACAATTATTCAGCTGAGTAGAAACTAATCCAATAAGATTTTTACCAATAACTATGATTTCGCTAAAAGCTAAAAACGTCTACTACATTCATTGAACTACTGTTGGAATTCTATTACTTATGGTGTAATCCTTTGATCTATTTACAAGGAAAAACAGTTGATATTGGAAATAAAAAGAGATTAACTGAGTTAATTGTGTTGATCGGTTGCGTGTCCGGGTACCTCAAAAATGCAGAGTGAGGGAAATTTAAGCCCTAGAGTCTTGGATTCGACTCTCGACTTGAGGCACAATTTTACTCAGATGAATAATTGAAAACCATATGGAAATTAATATATTGATTACTCAAGGATATTGTTATCAACTAGTATCGTAGTCCAATGATATTATCCTGCGATACTAAGAAATATGCAAATTAAATAAAAGTGTAGTATGTGGAATCTGAAACATATCGTTGGCAAGTCATTTATAGATTGTGAAAATAAGAGATTGAAAACTAGTCTTTTTTTTATTATTTAATAAAAATTTTCAGTAACGTAATACGTTATAATTTTGAAATTATTCTCTAAATGTAAGGCAAACAAAATAAAAATCGATATTTATCCTTTCATACATATTTTTATTGCATTCAAGAAATTAATATATACATATATATTAAGGGGTCCAAAAATCAATTTTTCAAAAATAGCTTATAAATAAATACTACTCCTTAAAAACATTAACCATTAACGCCCGAATTATTTTCTTCGCTAAAATTTTAATTTTGTATTTCCCACCACTTTTAAAAGCAAATTAACTTTTATCTAAATTTATCAAGGATTCTGTCTAGTGAAATAAGGTATACATTTTTCTTCCTCTTTGTTGGTGGGAAACCTGCTTTCTTGCTGTTTTTGTAACCGTCCTCAAACGAGGACGCTGGGCGTTAATGGGTTAAAATAAAAACGCATACAAAAATTTGCATTCGAAGAAAAATTATGTCTAAAACACTTTGAGCTTTTCCAATATAATTAATAAGTGATTTAATCTTTAAAGTGAACTCTCTCAAAACAGTGATTTTGATGATTGCGCTCACGATTTCTGAAAAATGGTTGCCTTGAATTCTACAAAATTTTCGCTAAATGTATTAAACGCACAGGAGAACAAAAGTGACGTATTATTATGTTTCTGAAGTTAAAAGTTTATAATTCACGACTTCTTTTGTATATATATAAAAAACCCCGCTATTTCGAATTTCTTAAAAATAATAATAATAATAATAATAATAATTAATCCCTGTATCTGAAAGTTTTATTTATTTTTTTGTTGTTGTTGTTGTAGGTCATTTTGTAAACATAATTTATAAACTCAATAAAAAAAATCCTGAGTTGTTTTAGCCATTCATATGTGCAAAATTATGCGAGCAATGCATGCAAGAATGATTCTTTTGTAAAAATAGTGTTATATTAAAAAAAGAAATTAAGAAACTTCATATATGTGTATACATTTTTTAATAACTTTAATTTATACAATAAATCTTTCTGAATATGTGTTTTCAGTTTTATAATTAAAACTCATTTAGGTAAAAAGTGACTGCAATTCTTACAGCAGTGTTGCCAGATGGGCTACTTTTTTAAAATTCAGATTCTTGATTGGCACCACTTTTTACAAATGATAAAATGTGCCATATTCAATGGCATGATAACTAAGATAAAAACAAAAGGCAATTTACCGTTTCAAAAAAGTGGTGTCAATCAAGAAATCTAAATTTTAAAAAAGTAGCCCACTGGCAACACTGTCTTACAGAGATCACTTTTTCTTGTATTTGGTTAGTGCAAATAGTACCCGACCCCTTAAGCATTGTTGACTGGTAGCAATATTATTCAAGTGTACCATTACCGTTTTTGGTTCACAATATTTTTTAATAACAACCCTTTATCTAAGGAACTTTTGTAACCCATGATTTTATTCTACTGGTTTGCAAGACTACATTTTTCATGTATAATAGTGAAATGCACACATGCAAACTCTCGTATATGTGAATATGACACACATGTAATTTACACCTATACATAATCCTGGATATGGAGTAAACATTCCAATAAAAGAAGTAATTTTTTGTAAAGAGCCCCGTGAAAAATAATGTGAAAACTCCAGTTATCATAATTAATATTTGTTACACAATATTTAATATTTCGGTGCAGTTTGAAAAGTTTTAAAATTCAGCACTAAACATTTAAAAAATATATGTTTTTTAACCCTTTGAGCTCTGATGGTAGAATTTTCTACCACTTAGTTTTAACTCCGAAATGTCACACTGGCACCAGAATATTCGACCAGATTTATTTGAAAACGGTTTAATGCATTTTCTCATGTATATCGTAAACAGAATGTTTCCTTTGCAAAATACTGGTGCCAATGTGACATTTGGAATTTTGAAGAAATTTACCCACCAGAGCTCAAAGGATTAAGGAAAAGTTTTTAAAATGTTATGTAAAGGGCAGGGATGCAAGCATTGTGCCACAAATGCCTGGTTTTTACCACTAAAATTTAATAGTATTTTCCCTTTATTAAACCTAACAGAATCTGATTTTAAATAAGATGAGAAATACAGTTAAAATTTACCGGTAACAATCGGGCATTTGTTACACCAGTGTTGCCAGATGGGCTACATTTTTAAATTCAGATTCTTGATTGACACCACTTTTTACAAATGATAAAATGTGCCTTTCAATGACATGATAATTAAGGCGAAAACAAAAGGTAATTTACTGTTTCAAAAAAGTGGTGCCAATCAAGAAATCTGAATTTTAAAAAAGTAGTCCACTGGCAGTACTGTGTTACACAGTGCTTGCATCCATGAAAGGGTTTTATTTTTTTAACCTCTTAACTGATTTGCCTGTACATCGTATGGGCAAAAAGAGTTTGCTTGATTCATCACTTAAAGCTTCTTGACACCAGTAAATCTTTCAAATAAAATTTCATACTATTTAAATGTTAAGTGTTAACATTACGAATATTTTAGCTTAAAAAATTATCATATTTTCAGTTTATTGAATGGAAAAAAAATAATCAGTTAAGTGGTTAAATATTCAACAAAGATCAATATAAAGTTTTGACAGTATTCTAAAATACGTGAGACCTAAAATATAAGCTCAATATTCTATGAATTTGAAAAATGTTATTTTCGCCATCTAAAGTATAAACATTCTTTCCGCAAATAAATATTTATTACTATAAACTATAAAAATATACTGATATTTTATAACACATTTCAGCCTTAAATGCATGCGTTTTCAGCATTTCTATGCTTTTTCTCTTTCAGTAAGGTTCACGTAAGGAATAAAAGACTTCCAAATATAATTTCTTCTACAAATTTTCTCTTACTGTGCATATGTGCTACAATCGACTAAATATTCACACACTACGTGTCAGGGAAATCAACCAGAAATAGCTTACTTTAGAGCAGTTTTTCTCTCTGTGTTTTTTCCCTCCCGGGTTTTCTCTATAGACTGTTTTTATAAGGGTTCCTTTTTTCGCTTTGATTTTACATTCTCGGCATACTTTTTTTTTTCAATCTTTTGAGCTATTCTTCACAAAAAAAATCGTTATAAGATTCCCACATATTTTTCTTTTTAACATTTTCTGGGTTTAAATTTAATTTTGACATGAGGAAATGGAGATCTTATGGTTGAATATCTATTTGATAAGATGGTTTTTTTTTCTTTTTCTCTTCATAGTATATTTTACGTTATGCGCATCTGTGTGTTTTGCTTCCTCCCTTTTTGAAATAGTTATGAAATGAAAAAAATACAGCTTTTATGAAAACCGATGAGTCGCACTGCATAATTTATTTTGTGTATGCGATAACAAGGGAAGAATAAACTTATTTTATCAGCCAGTCTTTCAGACTACACTTTTATTTATAAGAATCAATGGCAGGCACATACGCATATCTATTTATCTATCTATTCTATCCATTTATATATCGATAAATTTTTTACACAAACTTTGCACTTGTAAATAAGTTTTATTCACGATTTAGTAGATGTTGTTTACTTTCTATAAATATGAAATTTAATTTTAAGTTATATTTAAGTTTTTTTTTTTTTAATCATTCTATTTCGGACATCTAGGAATTTTTGGGGATATATCAGGAAAAATTAACATTAGAACCGCGGCGATGGGTCATTTTGACCCGTACCATATGGAGAGATGTCGATTCGAACCAGAAAACTCTTAATAAATAAAGCTAAATATATGCTGAGCAAAAATATTTTCAATAAATAACTTAAACAGTTTTAAATGAAAATTCCGGTGAGAAATATTTTAAAAAACTTGAATAAATTTTCCCGCGGTTCTAGTGTTAACTAAGGTTTTTTCTGCAGAAGTCCTCCTTTATTTATTTATTTATTCATTTATTTTACAGTTAGATATATCTGAAGCAGTTTTTTTAATTTTGTTGAAGAAAGAAAAGGAGCCACTATTTTAAATAGAGGTTGTCGACGAAGCTGCCTACAGAATTTTAATGTCTAACGTATGAAAATTATGGTTAGAACCGACAAATAAATAATCCTCTTTACCTGGAAATAATTATATTTTTATAATCTGCCATTAATCGGTGATTCTGTGGCCATAAAAAACGCCCTCGTCAAACTTCGTTTATTTTTTTATTATTATTATTTTTTTTTTACAGAAATTTAGGTTAAATTTTCGTAACTATTACTACAAGGAATAGTTGCTAACTTTTAACTTGGTCAATCCATTTCAAATGGTCCAGAAAATATAAAAATGGTCGCTCGACCATTTTTAAAAAATCTAAAATTTTTTGTACAACAACCCTAACATGACGGAAGTTCAAAATGACCGTTATTTTAATTTTACTATTTTTTGATTATGCATGGCGGCCATCTTTATTTCATCGTGTTCAGCGATTTTCTCAGATACTAGGATACACAAAACTGTAAATATCTCGTCTTTTATTTTCCCAATTGAAATGGGGTTTGCAGCATTTTGTTCAGAATAAAATAGGCTAAATGTACGGTTGTAGAATAATTTTAAAAAATAAATTTTTACAGTTGAAATTTTAGCACAGAATTTAAGATTTTTTCCAAAACCTATCCGTTTGCAAGAGGAAAATTTTCTTGTACGGAAAACTGTGAACCTTACACAATTTTTTCTACAAATAGGCCAAAAGTGCATGTAATCACATACCAAGCCCCAGATCTGGGAGTTGATTTCTCTTTGCGAAAAAAATTCCGAAATTCGTCAAAAATTTCAAAAATCGCACTTTTTAGGCTTTGATATATCTGGTGGAGCACGAGATAAAAATCTGAAATTCTGGCCTTTGATAGTATTGTGTTGTAGTGTTATGTACAAAAAATTTCAAGAAGGAGATTTGACTACAAGCTGAGATATGACATGGACAATATGTGAAAACAATACTGCCAAACTATTGTAACCTACTATGTAATTGTTCAACAAGACTGTCAATATTACACAATTTTTCTACATATAGGTCAAAAGTGCGTGTACTCATACCCTAAGTCCCAGATCTGGGAGCTGATTTCTCTTTGCGAAAAAAATTGCGAAATTCGTCGAAAATTTCAAAAATCGCACTTTTTAGGCTTTGTTATCTCTGGTGGAGCACGAGATAAGAATCTGAAATTCTGGCCTTTGATAGTATTGCGTAGCAGTGTTATGTACAAAAAATTTCAAGAAGGAGATTTGAACATAAGCTGAGATATGGTGATTAAAAAAATGTTAAGAAATGCTATTACGAGTACATTAGGAGAAATGAGATTAGTCTCTTTTATTTCAATATTTACACAGAAAATATCGTTTGTTGAAAACAGTTAGATAATAAACATTTAATTTACAAACATACTATATATGCTCAACAAAGAGCTTAACACTATTTACGAGAGGTGTTGTGAGTTCGACCAGTTACTGTTGTCAGTCCATCAGGCTGTTATTTCTCAAAATTTTATTTGAAGCCACCCAAGTCTTGTCATCCCTTGTTAACTTGAAGGAAATTCTCTAGGTTTAATAATTGAAACCATGTCAACTCGATCAGTTGCATCTCATTGTCGGTAATTTACTTTTCCTGAAATGTGTTCCGAGTAAAATTGTTGCAATAGCATTTCTAGTAGGTTTGTTCATCTGGACAAATAGTGTATTGGCTTAGCATGCATTCTGAATTGTTTAAATCACACAAAAGCATTTGAAGAAGATATTTGTAATTAACATTTAACTTTGTACCATAAATAATTAATTTAAAATTTTGGAGGTGTGAACTATTACATAGAAGATTACAATAGTTTGGCAGTATTGTTTTCACATATTGTCCATGTCATATCTCAACTTGTAGTCAAATCTCCTTCTTCAAATTTTTTTTACATAACACTACTACACAATACTATCAAAATCCAGAATTTCAGATTTTTATCTCGTGCTCCACCAGAGATATCAAAGCCTAAAAAGTGCGATTTTTGAAATTTTCGACAAATTTCGGAATTTTTTTCGCAAAGAGAAATCAGCTCCCAGATCTGGGACTTGGTGTATGAGTACACGCACTTTTGACCTATTTGTAGAAAAAATTGTGTAAGGTTCACAGTCTTGTTGAACAATTACATAGTATGTTGCAATAGTTTGGGAGTATTATTTTCACATATTGTCCATGTCATATCTCAGCTTGTAGTCAAATCTCCTTCTTCAATTTATTTGTACATAACACTACTACAAAATACTATCAAAGGCCAGAATTTCAGATTTTTATCTCGTGCCCTACCAGAGATAACAAAGCTTAAAAAGTGCAATTTTTGAAATTTTTGGCGAATTTCGGAATTTTTTTCGCAAAGAGAAAGCAACTCCCAGATCTGGGTCTCGGTGTATGAGTACACGCACTTTTGGCCTATTTGTAGAAAAAATGTGCAAGGTTCACAGTTTCCCTTGCATGAAAAATTTCCTCTTGCAAACGAATAGATTTTGGAAAAAATCTTAAATTTCGTGCTAAAATTTCACCTGTAAAAATTTATTTTTCAAAGTTTTTCTACCACTGTAGATTTAGCCTATTTTATTCTGAACAAAGTGCTGCAAACCTTATTTCAATTGGGAAAATAAAAGACGAGATATTTACAGTTTTGTGTATCCCAGTATCTGAGAAAATTGCTGCACACGATGAAACAAAGATGGCCGACATGCACAAACATAAAATAGTAAAATTAAAATAATGGTCATTTTGAACTTCCATCATGTTAGGGTTATTGTACAAAAAATTTCAGATATTTTAAAAATAGTCGAGCGACCAGTGCTGGACCACTTGAAATGGATAAACCCAACTAATCTTCCAAATACCTGGAATAGTTTGATCCAGGTTAACCTCATTTCGAACCAGAAAATTTATTTGATGATTCTTTATTCATTTAATTTCAGGTTTCTAAGTTGGACATATTTAATTTCATTTTTTTTTTAAATTCTGGTTTAAAATTTATTACACCAGGATCAATTTGACGCACTTATTACGGAAGATTAATGCCAAGTTGACACCTATGCCACAATATACGTATGGGTTCCGGAATTTCATGACCAAGAAATTCTTTTGTATCAGTTTTTTCTTATAGAATATCTCTAATTAAAAAGGTGAAATTCTGGGCTCTTAACTAAATTTATTTTTCTATGTAGAAATGTTGGTATTTCACATGGACAATAACAGTACATGTACAAACCATGTGCCTTGGGTGTCTTCGATGTGCACCTCGGGAACTCAGCTGCACTTATTGGATATATTCATATATGCACCCAAAACTAATCACATCCAGTTTATATCAAGGTCTTACTGAATCTAAAATTTTGTGAAATTTCGTGCATTAGTTTTTGAGATAGAGCGCCCACAAAAGTATGACTTACTTTTCATGACTTACATCAGACAAACAGACTGACAGACTAACAGACAGACATTTTATAAAAACATGTTTATTGAAATCTCTGACTTTTATTACTCTTTTTATGACTGATGTTTTAGATTTGTGGTTTTTTTTTATTATAATCAAGGAGTTGCTTTTCATGAGATTAGACAAGCATTCATATAAAATTTTCAAGGAATCTGTCGACCCTCATTTTGATACCCCTGATATTAAATGTACCGTAATTTCGGGTGTATAAGCCGCAGATCAATCAATTCTTTTTCGACCCAGAATTTTTTAAGAAACAAATACAACTAGTTAGATCGCCATAAATATTTGTCTTCAATCACTAAATAAGATTTCTGGGTCTAAAAAGAATTGTTTGAGCCGCGGCTTATACACCCGAAATTACGGTAGCTAAAATATGTGAATGAAAAATTATCAAACTACTAAGAAAGTATTTGTTAAAAATACATAACCTAACCCACTGGTGCACAAAAACAAGAACTTTAACCCATTAGTGCCTAGCGTCCCTTTTTAGGTACGATTATAAAAAAGGCAATAAAGCATGTTTCACACAAGTAAATAGAAAGATAAATAAGCACTATTTTTCACGACACAAATTCCTCAATGTATAAAATAAAAGTTATTCGTTTTTTAAAATTTGTGGGAAACTCAAAATTTCATTTTTAATGAAGAAAATAATTTGGGCATTAATGGGTTAATATGAACTTGTACAGTTAAAAGTAAAATCAAATATAAAATCAACATTTCGAGCCGTCATCTGCATGCGTCTTCAGGAAAATATGATGTTGAAATAACTAAAAGTTCAGAGATAAATACTCCTTACTCGAGAGATCATTTATCTCTGACCTTTTAGTTATTTCAATATCATATTTTCCTGAAGACTGCTTCAAAAGATGATTTTATATTCTATTTTATTTTTAACTGTACAAATTCATATTAAAGTTGTTGTTTTTGTGCACCAATCAGCAGTGTTATGTATTTTTAACAAATACATTCATAATAGTTATATTTTATGATGCATTAGTCCAGTATGTGTTTTAAAAAATATCATCGTTTTTATATTGTTTTCTCAAAAATCCACATGGGTTACTATAGTGCAACCAAAATGGACAATGTTCCATGATACCCCAATTCTATATCCTATATGTTTTTATGTTATGGGTGGTATGTATGAAATAAAAAAATAATTTTAATTTAGTGAGTAAATAGACCCATGATTCGTGTAGTTTATATTTTTGTAGCAATGTGTACGCATAGTAATTTCGGGTGTATAAACCGCGGATCAAACAATTCTTTTTGGACCCAGAAATTTTATTTAGTGATTGTAGACAAATATTTACGGCGATCTAACTAGTTATATTCATTTCTTAAAAAAATCTGGGTCGAAAAAGAATTGTTTGATCTGCGGCTTATACACCCGAAATTACGGTATTATATGTTTAAATTATAAACTAATCAAATTAGAGACCAATGAATAGTAAAGAATGATTTTCCTTATTCATTTATTTATCTGTGATTCATTTTATAGTGAGAAATCTTTATTAAAAATTTAAAAGGTCTATTTAAGTTTTCTGGGTTCTTATTGGCAATTTGGAATTAAAATCATATGATCAATTTTGGCGTCATTGGAAAATCGTTTAATTTATAATAAATAGTGCGCAATTTTTTAACGAAATAATTTTTCCACAAAAAATATTTTTTTCTGTAAAACGTACATATCCACCTCTTTTTTTCTTTTTTTTAGAAAAAATATAGAAAAAAGATCTATAAAACAAATTTTCTGTAAAAATTACAAATTTAATCACAAAATTGCAGATTTTGTTTACAGTGTATGCATTAATTTTTGGTGATGTAAACATAACAAATAAGGGATTTGCAAATACGATTTCTAGCACAGTTTTTCAGTTAGTATTAATGTGAGCTGAAATCGACTAAATCGTCTTCAAACACGTGTCAGAGAAGTGAAGTTTTTTTAACCCTTTAGTGCATTTTTCGCTCTGTGTTTCAATAAATCAACTGTAATAAAACTGTTAATTTTATAAGTTGTACTTATCATAGCGCCCAACTCTTACGCTTTTTTGTACAAAAAAAAGTAATTGTCTTTTTCAATCGTTGCAGTCTGCCTGTTAACCCTTTGAGCTCTGGTGGGTAAATTTCTTAAAAATTCCAAATGTCGCATTGGTACCAGTACTTTGAAAGGAAAAATTCTTTTTACAATATACCTGAGAAAATGCATTAAATCTTTTTCAAATAAATCTGGTCGAATATTTTGGTGTCAGTGTGACATTTCGGAGTTAAAACTAAGTGGTAGAAAATTCTACCATCAGAGCTGGGTTAATCCTTTTACTCCCAGTGAGTGCAAATGGCATCATGACATTCCTTTTTTTTTCTATATTTAATTCGGATGTTGCAAATTTATACCAGAAAATGAAAATGGAAATATTTCTTTTATTTAATGACAGGCACTCCATATTTAAAAACAGCGAAATTTATCATTGAAATTTTCTGGTGTGCATTCGGATTCCATGACTTACGGAATTTCTAGACGGTATTCTACCATAGGAATAAAAGGGTTAAATAAGACAAAAAATTCTATTGTGCTTTTGTTGTTCATAAAAGCATAAAAGTTGGCAGCTATGCATTTTTACACGAATCATATAGACGAATACAAGAATTTATGAAACTTTTAGTTGAAGATTCAAACTATCATATTTATTATATTTTGTGAGATTATATAATGTGTCAACGAATTTCGTAGAATTTTTAATTCAATCCTGAAAGAAATGTTTTATTTTTAATATTGTTAAAAAAAATACCTGACAAAATGTTAAAAACTGAGCATCGTATACATAAATGCAAGTGAACTAAAATATTAGCACACAATTCAATGAATATGAAAATTATTTTTTTACGCTATCAAAAGTCTAGACATTCTTATCGGAAGTAAATACTTATTGCTATCAGATACTGAATTTTACAACAATTTTCACTCATAAAAGCATCTGTTTTCGGAATTTCTGTCTGCTTTTACATTCAGCAAAGTAAAGACTCTCAAATATGATTTCTTTCTATAAATTTTCCCTTACTATGTACGTGTGCTACAATCGAATAAATATTCACATACGACGTGCAAGGAAAATCAATAAGAAATACACTTTTAAAAGTGATAGACGTTTCTTCATCTTTGAAAAATATAATATGGCTAGTAACTAAAATGTAAAAAGACTTGTTCCGAGTTACCCATGATTTCGAAAAGTTTTCTTTATATTTTATACAGGGTGTATCTAAACTACTGGGCAAAACTTTAAGGGGTGATAGTAATCAAGACAAATAATATTAAATGGGAAACTAAGGGTCCCAAACGTCTTCCGAAGGAGATAGGCGCCATCTATGTTTAGGGTCCAAAATTTGAAATGATTATAAAAAACGGAAAAATTGGTCGATTCCTTTGCGGTTTTCACGAACACTATCCTTTATGTCAGTATTGTCTTGAAAATAAATTATACAGATAAATTTCAAAAAATGCCGATAGAGGGCGCTTTAAAATTTGGAGTAACGAACAACTATTTTTTACCATTATTTTTTGCATCTCATTAATTTTTTTTAGAAGTTTAGACATAAACTTAAACTTTGAGCTCAAAATCTGTGGTTAAGTAGCGCAAACTG
Organism: Maratus speculifer; assembly: GCA_964019185.1. NCBI lineage: Eukaryota > Metazoa > Arthropoda > Arachnida > Araneae > Salticidae > Maratus > Maratus speculifer. The sequence goes on from OZ025299.1 coordinate 274,177,182, forward strand.
AACTGCATTCAATGAAAGTGGTAGGTTCAAATTTTAAATGATTATAAAAAACAGAAAAAATGGTCAATTGATTTGCGGGTTTCACTAAAAATTATTCTTTATGTCAGTTTTGTCTTGAAAATAAATTATACAGATAAATTTCAAAAATTGTCGATAGAGGGCGCTTTAGATTTTGGAGTGACGTACAACCATTTTTTACCGTTATTTTTTGTATCGCATTAAACTTTTTTAGAAGCGTAGACATAAAATTAAATTTTGAACTGAATATCTGAATCGTTGAGCGTGGTTAAGTAGCGCAAATTGAACTATGTTCAATGGGGGTTGGGAGGTTCAAATATTAAGTGATTATAAAAAACGGAAAAATTAGTCAATTCGTTTGCGGTTTCCATTAAAATCCTTCTTTATGTCACTATTTCCTTGAAAATAAATTTGAAAGATAAATTTCAAAAAATTTCGTTAGAGGGTCCCTTAAACTTTAGAGTAACCAACAACTAGGGTAACATCCCCAGTAATTGGCACATTAAGAATTTGTCGTTAAACTTACTTAAATTTTCATTACAAAGAAATAAGCTATTTACTTGGAAATATTTTTAAATCAAAGAATGCATATCTGTGCATCTATTTTGCCCACTAAAAGCAAAAAAAAAAATTGTAAAAGTATTTTTATAAAAATATATTTATAAAAAGTTGCTGAAATCACCAGTAATTGGTACCTAGAGCACCAATGTATGACACCTTGTGATCCAGTAATTGGCATATGTTTATATTTAAAAAAAATTTTACATTTTGCATTGGGTTTAATCGCTTTAAATTAATTTACTGTAGATGAAGATGCCATATTTCATGTTTTTGAGAGTAAGAAATCAGCATATTAATCTGAAATATGAACACTTTAAAACAATACAATATACTTACATTAATATCCAGTAATTGTCATGCTGTCCCCAGTAATTGTCATATGAAGCTTTAATGGATTCCAATTACTGATAAAATTTATATTTTCAAATAAAAACAAATGATAAACAAAATTAGTCTATAATTTAAAAAATACTTCCAAAATAAATGGTTTAATCTCAAATTCCTTGCGAATTCCTTGTAATTGGAATAGGTCACAATTACTCGGAACTAGCAAAATTGAAGCACCATTAATTGGCAACTACCATTAATTCAGAAATCCAAATATTTGTGTCGAAAATACTTTTACGCAATTAAAGTAACCCTTTTTAACTAAACAAAACTGTTGTCAATTAAAATTTAAAATATATTATAAATCAGATAATAATGAATTGAAAAGCATGCCTTCCTTAAGCCAAAGAACAAGAATTTGCAACAAAATGGCTAATTTGATACAAGCCAGATTTGTTTCTCTTTCCTAGGCTCTATTGTCATCTTGTAAAATAAATCAAAGTTATAATCTTTAACGTAAATGAGCATATAACTGATATATGGTCTTGAATTTTTAAAAGACTGGATATAAATCTTTTTTTAGGACATGTTTGTAAAATGTGCCAATCACTGGTGCATGCCAATTACTGGGGGTGTTACCCTACATTTAACCGTTTTTTTTTTTTTTATTCTAAATAAATGTTTTAAATAATTAGACTTAAATTTTGAGCTCAAAGTGAATCGTTGTGAGTAATTAAGTAGCGAAAAATTGAGCTGCGTTCGTAAGGTGGGCAGGGTGACATTTCAACTCCTGAACACAGTTCAGTTTGCGCTTCTTAACCCTTCCCAACGATTCAGAATTTGAGCTCAAAATTTAAGTCTAAGCTTTTGCAAGCATTTAATTAGATACAAAAAGTAACAATTAAAAATTGTTGTTGGTTACTCTAAAGTTTAAGGTGCCCTCTGACGGAATTTTTTGACATTTATCTTTAAAATTTATTTTCAAGGAAATACTGACATAAAGAACGGTTTTAGAGAAAACCGTAAACGAATAGACCAATTTTTCCGTTTCGTATAATCATTTGAAATTTGAATCTTCCCACCCCTATTTAACACAGTTCAGTTAGCGCTACTTAACCACTCTCAAAGATTCAGATTTTCAGCACAAAATTTAAGTTTAGTTTTAAGCTTCAAAAAATTTAATAAAATGCAACAAATAACGGTAAAAAATAGCTGCACGTTACTTCAAAGTATAAAGCACCCTCTATCAACATTTTTTGAAATTTATATTTATAATTTATTTTCAAGACAATATTGAGTTGAAGAATAGTTTTAGTGAAAACCGTAAATCAATTGACCAATTATTCTGTTTTTTATAATCATTTGAAATTTGAACCTACCCACTCCCATTGAACACAGTTCAGTTTGCGCTACTTAACCACAGATTTTGAGCTCAAAATTTAAGTTCATGTCTAAACTTCTAAAAAAAAAATTAATGTGATGCAAAAAACAACGGTAAAAAATAGTTGTTCGTTACTCCAAAGTCTGAAGCGCCCACTATCGGCATTTTTTGAAAATTATCTTTTAATTTATTTTCAAGGCAATACTGACATAAAGAATAGTTTTCGTGAAAATCGCAAACGAATCAACAAATTTTTCCGTTTTTATAATCATTTCAAATTTTGGATCCTAAACTTTGATCTACTTCGGAAAACGTTTGGCACCCTTAGTTTCTCATTTAATATTATTTGTCTTGATGTGTACTATCACCCCTTAAAGTTTTACCCAGTAGTTTAGATACACCCTGTATATTTAAAGAAGCGTTTATAAAAGCATTGTCTTTTAAGATAGCTTTTTTGCTCTTTATATCTGACATTTGGTAAAGCTTTGAGTAGTATTTTTAGTGTGTATTCTTTATAGAAAAAAAAATTATTTTTATCAGAAAAAAGCTGTTTTAAAGAAGAACAGTTTTTCTGTAAAACGAACTTTATTTTGTAATTTTTACAGTACAAAATCTATAATTATTTTTTTTTGAGAAAACATCTCTTTTAATAAAAAATTGCAGATACTTTCTGTACATTAAACGGTTTTCCACTGGCGCCAAATTTGACAGTTTTTTCCGGTCAATTTAAGAGATTTTTTTTTCTCTGTATTACTTTTCTCAATCCGGAATATAGGTATTTTTGATGCTATTAATTCTCAATACACAGAGGTATACATACAAAGAGATAATTCTCAATATATATACAGGAGAATGTCCAACAAACATATTCTTCTATCAAAAACCTTAAATTAACATCAACATTAAAATTGATATTATTTTACTAGGGTTGTATGTAAAATTCAATTACGTGGCTTTATGTTTAATTAAGTATTAATGGTAGCCTAAAAACGGATATTCCGATTTAAGAAAACAAACTTATGCACTTCAAACGATACTCTAAAGTGAATTCCGTTGCAGCATAAGAAACTTTGATTTTTTATCAATAATTCTTCAACTTTCTAAAAATATTGGTCCTTGTAATTTCGAAATGTAAAGGAAATCTTCGGAATTAAAGGTGTATCGTAATAGTATGCAAAAGCTTAGACTTGAATTTTGATCTCAAATTCTGAAACGTTGGGAGGGGTTGAGAAGCGCCAAATGATCTGTGCTCAGGAGTTGAAATTTAACCCTCTCCCCCTCGAACAGAGTTCAATTTTGCGCTACTTAATTACTCTCAACGATTCAGATTTTGATATCAAAATTTAAGTCTTAGCATCTGAAAGCATTTAGTGAGATAAAAAAAAATAACGATTAAAAAGGATTATACGTTACTTCAACAGGGCTCCCAACTGGTCCGCCAACTGAACATCAATATTTTCTTAGAAAGATTTTCGTTTTATATTTTTCTTGCAAATTACGCAGACATCGCCTTCGGAGGTTAATTTTAGCACAAATTCTTCTGAAACATATGATGAAATTTTCCGTTAAAAAATATTGGTGTTCAGTTCGCGGACCATTTGGGAGCCCTGCTTCAAAGTCTAAAGCGCCCTCTATCGGAAATTTTTGAAATTTATTTTTAAAATTTATTTTTAAGAAAATACTGATTTAAAAAGTAGTTTTAGAGAAAACCGCAGACGGATCAAGCAATTTTTCTTTTTTAATAATCATTTCAAATTTTTCTTAGAAATTTGAAATTTCTAAGAAAAATTTCTTTTGCATTTAAACTGATTTAAAAAGTAGTTTTAGAGAAAACCGCAGACGGATCAAACAATTTTTCTTTTTTAATAATCATTTCAAATTTTATCCCCTCCCCCTCTGAACACAGTTCAGTTTGCACTATTTAACCACTCACAACTATTTAGATTTTGAGCTCAAAATTTAAGTTTAAGTCTAAGTTTCCGAAAACATTTAATGAGATGCAAAAAACGACTAAAAAGAAAAAAAAAAAAAAAAAAAAAAAAAAAAAAAAAAAAAAAAAACAGTTTTTTGTTGTTTCAAAGTCTAAAGGGCCTAAAAGTATTGGCATTTTTTAAAATTTATCTTTATAATTCATTTTCAAGAAAATACTCACATAAAGAATATTCAGTGAAAATCGCAAAATTGAAATTTATGCACACAACTGAGGTTTACTGGAAGATACTTGCAGCGGAATGTGATGTGCATGCATTGCACTGACTTTTCATTGACAGGAGAAAATAAAAAAAATCAGATGAAATACTTTATCCGAAGTGCTGTGTAGAAGGGATGATAGCTGAAGGAGTGTATTCAGTTATGATATTTAATTTTTTTTTTCCTACACAAAATAATTTGCCATTACTGAGAACGTGCGTATACTGCTTAAAGGTAGTTTTGTTTATTTTGAGTTTTGAACTTTCAAGCTCAACTATATTTAGTACACTAAAAGATATTTGTAGCATATAAATAAAATCATATACATGACTACGCAAAAAATTGAGTGCATTGCCGCCAACTAATCGTAATTCCGGTAAGTGCGATTTCAGTTGTTTTAAGCGTGTTTTGTCTGAATAAAGTTTCAGCTTAATATAATGACTGCATAAAAATATATATGTGTTAAACAGAGCTATAAAAAGAATTAAAGTACAATTTCCTCTATTAATAGAAATTATTAAATGTGAGTTTTTAGCAGTACTATGCAGTTCCTTAAAAAAAGTGTACTATGTAGAATTAAATTATATACAGAGCTGCACATAATAATTAAAGTGTGTTTCCGGTTATGAGTGATAAGTATTGAAATCTGGTTTTCAAAAGTGCTATGAGGTTTCAAAGATGGTTACTTAGGTATTTATATTAACTGATTAAACAATTGAGTTTTTAGAGTATTCTTGCTATATTAAAAAGTGCTTCGTAACCTATGCTTAACTCATCATTTTAATTCTTGATTATAATTGTAACTCTATACTTAAGTAAGACAAATAATAATATTCCAAAATAATGGCACAGTGCATTCTTACGGTAAATGACACAATGCTAACACTAGCACAAGCTTTTCAGTCGCCAAATTATCGTTTCAAAATAACTTAACATTTAAAAATTGAATTTCCGGAAAATAATATTTTTATGTTTATAACAGCGTTTTTATCTTCTTTATCTGTTTTATGTATATATTTATATATAAAACTCAGCTAAAGAATAGGGATCGTTCTTAAATTTAATTCTTTCCATTACTGATAACACAACATTCTTGATTTAATGAAACTTATCAAAACATATTTTATATTCTTCTCGAAATGTAAATCATAGAATAAAAAATGTACACCTCTTTGATAGAAAATTTAAAAACAACTCGATCGATTCAGCTCTAAACGTTATTTAGTGGTTTTTAAAAAGTTAGCTTAAAAGCAGCATATCTCTAAAAGCTTGGAAATAAAAAAATCAGTACGTCAAAACACGTAATACATTGTTTATGCACGCCGAAGGATATATTATTCGAGGAACAAATTTCAAATTTATTTTAAAGTCTGAACGTTTTGAAGATTATATTTATTTTCCGTTTTCTAATAAAATACCTGAAAAATATAGCTTTATGTTTTACTGATCTTTTATTGAATACGATTTTTACCGTTTTAAATTTCTCTTTAAGAGTCATAAATGATTTATGATAGCTTTTACCTTCTTCATTTCAAATAAGTCTTTTAAAATTTATTTTTTAAAAATTCCTTACTTCATTTAAAACGTCACAACTCAGACTATCACACTTTTCGATTGTAAATTAGATATATGATTCTTTAAATATTTCACATTAAAATATGCTCTTTCGTGTAATAAACACCATAAAATAAAATATCTAATAATTTATGTATTACAACTTATATGAAAAACTACCAAATTTAATTTATACATATCCATATTTGCCGAACATTTTGGAAATATTGTGATGAAATAATTTGAAATAAAAGAATTATAAAAGTTTTAAATATTATTTATATTAGTTTACGTAGTATTTATATTACCTTATAAAACAATGCAGTTTGCTAGGGTATTCTTGAAGTACTGGAAAGGGTTATGTAATCTATGCTTAACTCACTACTTTGCTTTCTTGTTTAAAACTGCAATTTTGTAAATAAATAAGAAAAAAACATAATCCAAAACAATGGTACACTGCATTCTTAGGGCAAATGACACAATGCTAACGATAGCACAAGCTTTCTGTCGACAAATTATCATTTCAAAATAACTTAAAATTTAAAAATTGAATGTCTGGAAAATAATATTGTTATGCTTATAACAGCGTATATTATCTTATTTATCTCTTTTATGTATGTATTTATGTATAAAACTAAGCTAAAGAATATGGATCGTTCTTACATTTAATTTTTTTTATTTTCTTATTAATACTTTCAGCAGTTTATACTAATAGATGGAAACATACTTGAAAACTTTTGTTTAGTCTTGTAGTTTACATAGTAACTTTATTACACGCCAGTATTTAGCTAAAATTTATTTTAAAGTAAAACTATCTTAAAACTACCGAAATCACATTCTCAAAAATTATTTTTCCATCCATGTTTCCACTTGTTTGCGTGGCCCTGTATACCATTTATTATACAGACATTCCGTAGTAAACTGGGTGCAGTTCAGCGTAAAAATGCATAGATTTTTTTGTAAATAACCTTTTAGTAATTTACGCTCAAATTAAGTCACGTTTGCGAGCTCTTTTGTTCTGTATATAATTTATATCATTTATACACACTATATAAAATGCATAGATTTATTGAAACTCAAAAGTGTATATTATAATTAAAATGAATTTCAACTATCCATCCATCAGCCATCATCGGATACATATACAATACTTCGGAAAGAATATACTATTTGAAAACTTTTATGTGTCCCTGTAAATGATATGCACTTCGTATTGTAAATTACTATATCGTACAACTTATATTAAGCCTCAGCTGCGTATATGAATTTTATTATTCATAAAACAGTTTAGTATAAAATATGTCGCACTAAATAAACAGTTTACAACCCAGGGCTCCCAAATGGTCCACGAACTGAACATCAGAATTTTTTTAGAGAAATTTTCTTATTAGATTTTTCTTGCAAATTGTCAAGAAACCACGTTTGGAAGTTGATTCTAGCTCAAACGTATTATGAAATTTTCTGTTAAAAAATACTGATGTTCAGTTCGCGGATCATTTGGGAGCCCTGACAACCCCGTGTTCTAGGGGAATTTCTTTTCTCTTGAAGCCTTTTATCACCACTCTTAATTCCTCGGTCGAACTTTGGAACATCCTGTATATATATTCACATATATATATGCAAGGGACACCGTACGTTACATTTTCTAATACTATTTCAAAAAAAATATGAGATATATTTCTTTTGTAAATGTTAAAAGGTTTTGCAATAAAGTTTTTTGTTTTGTAGTAACATTGTTAAAAATATTTACAAAAGCTTTTAGCTGTGTGTATACACAGGACTCGTACGGTTCCTGCAATTTCCCGACCAGGAAATATTTCAATATAAGTATTATCTTTCAGTAAATCTCTCAATATATATTGTTACGAATTTTGTAAATAGTTAATGTTTCTACCCTAAAATAATGTAAATAATCTTATTAAGCTGCATTCCTTTACTAATGTTAGTTTTTGTTACATTGTCTCTGTTATCAAGCAAACCTGTTTATTATTTTTCAGTGAATGTCTACGGCTGATTGGCGAAATATAATAGTTATCGCCAAGTTGACGTCACTTTTGACGGCTAATTTTGGTCGCCAAATTTGGCAATATATCGCCGAGTTTGCGACAAACTTGGCGATTGTTGGCGATGGTAACCCTTCCCTTTCTATGGTAATCCCCTTAAATATACTGATACATTGAATGTTATTCCGTGGTTTTCTGGATTTTTCTAGAAGCTTGTAGAAATTTCGAGTGCATGCCGCGAGCCTATATATATATATATATATATATAAGAGAGCGATGCGAGCTGGTTGTTGTTATTATTTATCAGTCAGTCATTGAGTGAGCTACGATTGTTTAAGCAAGTTTGCTTGAGTTTTATCTACGTTGTTTTGAATGTGATTTAGTGTTGAGACGTTGTATAAAGAGTCTCTGGGACCTATATTTGTACTTGTACGATAGATTTCAACAGTTATTTTTTAATGTCTAGTAAATTTTGAGAGTTTCAAAGACTCTGTAGCCGTGAAGCTTTGTAAATAAATTATTTTCTATTTTTCTAAAAGACAAGACTTTGAACTTGACTAAGCATAAGATCAGAAGAACCCTATATACGCAACAATTTTTGGTGTCAGGAGTCGGAATCTTATGGCGAAAACAAGAGGCATGGACGGGCAACTGAAATAATTATTAGATGCTATCAATGGTATAAAGACAGAATTGATGAATAAAATCGATAAAATTGATAAAGGCCAAGAAGAGTTGGCGGATAAAATGAATAAAAACGAAGAAAGAATGGAACAGTTGACAAATAAAATTGACAAATGCCAAGAAGAAGTAACTGAAAGATTAATATAGGCCAAGAAAGAACTAAAGAAAACTTTAGAAGAAAAGTTCTCGTCGGTAGAGAGAAGAATAAAGGAAGTAGAAGAGAAAATTCAGAATGAAGTTAGTAATGTAGAAGAGAAAATGGAAAGGAAAATAGAGGAAGTAGAAGAGAAAATTCAGAATGAAGTTAGTAATGTTGAAGAGAAAATGGAAAGAAAAATAGTTGAAGTAGATGAAAAGCTAAATAAAAGAGTACAAGATCTTGAGAAGAAGTTGCAGCGTCCAGAGGTAATTATGAAGAATCTAGGAATCCCTCTGCTTCTCCTCTACACGTTAAGCTGTCGACATACTACGGGAGGAGTTCCTGGCAAGTTTACAAGACCCAATTCTCCATTGTAGCCGAAGCGAACAAGTGGAGTGACGAGGTTAGAGCTTGTCAACTGAGCAGAAGCCGCCGTTGAGAGGAGAAGCCGCCGACGTGCTGCAAACATTGCCAGATATAGCGCAACTGAATTTTGAGACTCTGAGTTGTGCACTTGATATGAGATTCGGAGAAAAATTCTTTAAAGATTATACAAGGATACAAATGAAAAACCTTCATAAAAAATCGGGTGAAACCCTCCAAGAGTTTGCCGCAGAAATAGAACGGCTTGCAAATTTAGCATTTATTGACTGCCCAACAAATATACGGAAAATGCTCTCACTGCAGAACTTTGTAGATGGAATAAAAGATCAAGAAGTGCAGAGAGCGGTACGAATGATGGATGTGCAGGATTTAAAGGCTGCTTTAATATATGCCTTGAAGTTGGAAGCAGCTACACAAGCCAGCCGAAGAGATCGTCATTCAGTCCGAGGGGCAATGGTGAATAAAAGCCCAGAATCTGAGATTGACGTCTTGAAAGAAATTAGGAAAATAAATCAAGAGCTTGAAGCTTTAAAATATAGAAGAACAAGCCCAAGATGACAGAATCTCACGCGCTGGTTGTGCAGTGATATCTGACACCTCCGAAGAAACTGCCCCAAAATCCACGAACGTGAATTCAAACAGTCAGCAGGGAAAATAAATTTTGGCCACCTCGCGGGGCGGAGGTTGCCAGAGGATAAAAAGCCCCACCTGAAGATCCTCCAGATATCAAAAATGATTGGCGGTAATAATGAATTGAATGTGATTGGATTTATTAACGAGATTCAATGCCGTATGATTGCGGATACAGGCGCCAATGTGACAATAATAAGAGAAGATTTGGCTCGGAAATTGAAATGAAAACTCATCTGGACTCCGGCTTGCGTTACCCTGCAAACTGTGACGGGCGACAAGATAGGCATACATGGAAAGGTCAATTTTACCATTAACTTTGGAGGAACCAAATATTATCATATGGCATATGTGGCTGACATAACAGACCCCTGCATAATCGGACTAGATTTTCTGAAGAAATTTGGCTTCAAACTTGATTTCAAAAATAACAAAATACTCTCTGAATTTGAAGAAATAAGCCTTTTTGGAATAAATAGCGAAATTGAATGTAAACAAATAGTAATAGCCAAAGAAGACATTAATTTAGATCCAAGAACAGAATTTTTAGTTCCTGCTGTAATTCAGAATGAAACTAATTATCGATTTATCCATATGGATTATCCCGAAGACAATAGTACACAAGCAGGAGTATTGGTGGCTTCTTCTGCAGTGGACGTCTCGAAAAAGACCATTCCAGTCAGAATTGCTAACATCAGTGATAAGACGAGGACTATCAAGAAATGAGAGGTGATAGCGTCATGTGCTCCTGTGACATGCATAAGTAAAAATTCCAAACACTCTCAGAAATCTTCATAAAATTTAGTCAAGGATTTGTTACAAAATATAGACTTAGATCCAAACCAGAAGGATGTTGCTGAAAGTTTAATTAGAGAATTCCAAAGTTTATTTTCCCAAACATCTGAAGACTTTGGACGAACCAAAATGGCACAACATCGAATTGACACGGGAGATCGCTCTTCTATTAACCCTTTCCGGCGCAGTGTTACCACTCCAGCAACACTTTATTTTAATTTCAAACTTACAAATGGCACCAAGTATATTTTATAGAAATTTCGCTTTTACAATAAAAGCGTGAATTTGAGAATTCTTAATTTCTATAAAAGTCGTTTTTAAATTCCGGTGTCAATCAACAATTTCTTATTTTATGAGCAAAATTTGCCTGCGCCGGAAAGGGTTAAACAGCACCCTCGACGATTACCTTTTGCCAAGCAAGAAGAGGTGCAGAATTTTATTAAGGATATGGAAGAGAATGACGTCATCGAACCATCGACAAGTCCATGGGCGTCTCCCATTGTATTAGTAACAAAGAAGGATGGTTTTACAAGACTTTGTGTAGACTACCGCGGACTGAATGACTTCATCAAAAAGGATAGTTACCCTCTACCAAGGATTGACGACACTCTCGACACACTTGCGGGCAACACTTGGTTCTCAACTCTGGATCTGAAGAGTAGTTACTGGCAGGTAGAGATCCATCCCGATGACCGCGAGAAGACTGCCTTCACAACGGGACAAGGATTATGGCAATTCAAGGTAATGCTTTTTGTCTATGTAATGCACCTGCAACTTTTAAACGCCTTATGGAAACGGTTCTCCGGGGGCTGTCATATGAGGCATGTCTTGTTTATTTGGATGATATCATAATCATAGGAAAATCTTTTGATGAACATCTGAACAACCTCAGGCGGGTGCTACAAAAGTTAAAGGAAGCTAATTTGAAGTTAAGCCCTTCGAAATGCAGTTTGTATCGCAATGAAGTCGCCTATCTTGGACACATCATGTCGGCGGAAGGAGTTAGAACTGATCCGGAGAAGATATCGGCTGTGAAAAATTGAAATCGTCCAGCTGATGTTCACCAGCTTCGGAGTTTTCTAAGATTATGCAAATATTATAGAAAATTCAACAAAGGCTTCTCGATGATTGCAAGACCACTTCATAAATTAACAGAAGCCAATCAAAAATTTATGTGGACACAAGAATTTGACGCTGCTTTCGAAAAGCTTAAGGAGGCATTAATATCCACTCCAATTCTGTCATATCCTCAAATCGATAAACAGTTTATACTTGATACGGATGCAAGTAACGAAAGCATTGGCGCTGTACTGCCTCAGGAAATCGACGGCCAGGAGTGTGTTATCGCCTATTTCAGCAAGTGCTTGTCCAAGGCAGAGCGAAAATACTGCGTAACAAGAAAGGAGCTTTTTGCTGTAGTGAAAACCGTAGACCATTTCCATCACTATCTTTACGGTCGAAAGTTCCTGATCCGAACCGATCATGCGTCTTTAACTTGGCTGTTGAATTTTAAGAACCCTGAGGGCCAGATAGCCAGGTGGATACAAAAACTTCAAGAGTACGACATGGAGATACGCCATCGAAAAGACTCATCGCATGGAAATGCAGATGCTCCCTCAAGAAGACCTTCTCAGAGAATTGGGCAGGGTTGAGAAGAAATTTAATGTCAAAGGCCCTATAGTGAGACAAGTTACAACTGGGTCGACATCATTGCAAGATCAGTGGAGTGATGACAGCCTGCGTAAAGATCAACTTGCTGATCCTGAAATTAAGCCAATTCTAGACCTGAAAGAGGTGTACAACAGGAAGCCCAGCTGGCAAGACATGGCCCATTACCATCCTACTACTAAACGTTATTGGGCTCGCTGGATTCCCTACATTTGAAGAACGGTATCTTGTACCGAAAATGGGAGCCTGACGATGGAAAGACATGTAGATGGCAACTACTACTTCCTAAGTCGAGAATTTCTATGGTCCTTCAAGAACTTCATGGTAGTACCACAGGAGGTCATTTTGGTGTAATGAAGACCCTGCAGAAGGTTCGAGAGCGTTTTTACTGGAATAATGTTCGCAGTGATGTGGAGAAGTGGTGTCGAACTTATGACACCTGTGTAGAACGTAAAGGTCCAAAAAGGCACACCCGTGGACGATTACAGCGTTATAATGTAGGAGCTCCTTTCGAACGAATTGCTTTAGACATCCTGGTTCCTCTTCCTAGAATATCAGATGGCAATAAGTACATCCTCGTTGTCATGGACTACTTCACCAAGTGGCCTGAAGCCTACGCCATACCTAATCAAGAGGCGGTAACCGTAGCAGAGATACTGGTCCAACACTGGGTTTCCAGATACGGAGTTCCTCTTCAAATCCATTCCGGTCAAGGAAGAAACTTTGATTCGGCTGTGTTTAAGGAAATGTGTGGACTACTCGGCATGGACAAAACTCGAACTACACCTCTACATCCTTAATCGGACGGCATGGTGGAGCGGTTCAATCGTACCATTCTAAATAGCCTCTTCCTTCTGGTGTCTAAAGATCAACAGGATTGGGACAAGAAATTGCCTCTTTTCCTGCCTGCCTACAGGAGTGCTGCTCATGAGGCCACTGGTTATTCCCCTTCTCAAATGCTCTTTGGTCGTGATCTTCGTCTACCTACGGATCTTCTGTTTGGCCGTCCTCCTGATGCTCCTTTATCGCCTGAGGAATATATGGATGAACTCTAAGCACGGATTAAGGAGATTCATTGTCTAGCGAGGAACCGAATCGGACTGGCATCAGAAAAGATGAAGACACGGTACGACATAAAGGCAACTGGACATGATCTCAACGAAGGTGACAAAGTTTGGTTGCGGAATCCCATACGTCGTAAGAGACAGTCGCCAAAATTACAAAGAAACTTCCTTACACAGTCGTCAAACAGGCTGAATGACGTCGTCGTACGCATAGAAAAATCGCCACACACCAAGCCCAAGGTCGTACATTATAACCGGCTAGCCCCTTATTTTGGCCAAAGTGATTAGAAATTCAAAACTGGAATTTCAGACCATGGACATGAAAGTCACTTTTTGTAAATATGTAAATAGTAATGAGTTCTTATTTATGTAAATCTTATTATTATTATTATTATTTTATTTGCTTATTTATTTTTTTAAGTGTTTTCCTCTAACTCAAGGATTGTACTGCCCGGTACGTGCAGTCTTGGAGGAGGGGGTAGTGTACGAATTTTGTAAATAGTTAATGCTTGTACCTTAAAATAATGCAAATAATCTTATTAAGCTGCATTCCTTTACTAATGTTAGTTTTTGTTACATTGTCTTTGTTATCAAGCAAACCTGTTTGTTATATTTCAGTGAATGTCTACGGCAGATTGGCGAAATGTTATAGTTAACGCCAAGTTGACGTCACTTTTGACGACTAATTTTGGTCGCCAAATTTGGCGATATATCGCCAAGTTGGCGACAAACTTGGTGATTGTTGGCGATGGTAACCCTTCCCTTTCTATGGTAATCCCCCTTAGGTATACTGATACATTGAATGTTATTCCGTGGTTTTCTGGATTTTTCTAGAAGCTTGTAGAAATTTCCAGTGCATGCCCCGAGCCTATATATATATATATAAGAGAGCGATGCGAGCTGGTTGTTGTTATTATTTATCAGTTAGACATTGAGTGAGCTACAATTGTTTGAGCAAATTTGCTTGAGTTTTATCTACGTTGTTTTGAATGTGATTTAGTGTTGAGACGTTGTATAAAGAGTCTCTGGGACGTATATTTGTACGTGTACGATAGATTTCAACAGTTATTTTTGAACGTCTAGTAATATTTTGAGTTTCGAAGACTCTGTAGCCGTGAAGTTTTGTAAATAAATTATTTTCTACCTTTCTAAGAGACAAGACTTTGAACTTGACTAACAAGGAAGGTCTCCATACGCGCATACTCAGAAAAATCTCAAAAAAATTACAGAATGTTCTTCTCATATAGTTATATATGTTTATAAAAACAATTTCGGCGGAACCTCCTTATAACGTCCGTAAAAAAATAATAAAAATTTCGTTTATTTGGCGATTTATCTCCGGTTGGCGAAAAAACGAAATTTTGAAAAATACGCTTTTACGCTTCGAATACTTTTTAAAGAAAAAACTTTCTATGTTCAATTTATTTAAATAAGTTTAGTTTAAGTAATTTTAATTTTGCATTTTTACTTTACTTTAAGTGTAATTTTGTCATATACGTTTTTATGTACTTATAACAAAATGAAATAAATATATTCTATCATTTAAAACACAATTTAAATTGATTAAAATTGTTCCAAATTGAAAAATACACTCTTAAAAATCTGCTGCAGTTTGTTGCAACGCACTCCCTTGCTTGTATAGAAAACGGTTACTTGGCCGTGAAATGGAGCTTTCTCATTGGTTGGAATAGAGACATTATATACAAGCGGTGGAGTGCGTTGCAGCAAAATGCAGCAGATTTTTAACACTGTTGCACAAGCTACACCACCGCTAAAAAATCTGTACCATTTTCTGCAGCGTCACTCCACCGCTTTTATAGAAAACGGTCAATTCACCGTGCTATGGAGCATTCTCATTGGCCAAAAGATAGATATTCTATAAAAGTAGTGGAGTGACGTTGCAGTAAATGCTGCAGATTTTTAACAGTGAGGTCAATTAAAATCAATTTTCAGATTCGTTAAAATCGTCTGCTTTTGGCGAGGAAGTGCACTGCTCGCCAAATCCCGCGTAGCTTTCAGCTTTTCACGCCAATTATTCCAAACTATTTTATTTTTTTACATATCTAATAATGTAATTCCGCCGCTAATTTTCACTGATCCTTTATTACCTACATGAGTAGTTTAATTCGTATTTTTTTCAAAAAATTCTGAATATGCCCCCAACGGAGACCTTCCTTTGTAAGCATAAGATCAGAAGAACCCTACATACGCAACACTATAACGAAATACCGCGCTTTTGAATTATGTTTATTTTTCTTTAGAGATATTCTGGTATTTTCTCTTTGAAATAACAGTACCCGTTAAAACCATGATACATTGGGTCATTCGGAAAGTCTTGTCCGTTTGGGAAAATCGATTCGTACCGGAAATTTCTGCATGTTAATTACTAAATGTTACATATCAGAAACAATGTCTAATAATTAAATGATAAAATTCTTCGTTACGAATTAATTTTCCTAAAAGGACTCGACTTACCAAATGCATTACGATGTATCATTTATATATGACTCATGATACACTATGTACGATAGATGTTACGATATACAGGGTGTTTATAAAGATCCGGACCCATTTTG
This sequence comes from Maratus speculifer, assembly GCA_964019185.1. NCBI lineage: Eukaryota > Metazoa > Arthropoda > Arachnida > Araneae > Salticidae > Maratus > Maratus speculifer. Next base: position 274,193,156 of record OZ025299.1, read on the forward strand.
ATGTTTAATAACTAATAAAATGAAAAAGATAGATTAAAATTAATAACATAAATGGTTAGATAGTCTCAAAAAGTTTCATGACCCTTGTCAATGAACTTCCACGTGCGCCCCCGTCGTCGCGCGGAGAATATCAAGTCTATAGTCAGTTTCACGCCAGGTAGCGGCAAGCATGTCAGCATCCACAGACTATCGACTTGATATTCTCCGTGCGCCGAAGGGGGCACACGTGGGAGTTCATTAACAAGGGTCATGAAACTTTTTGAGTCGATCTAACCACTTTTGTTATTAATTTTAATCTATCGTTATTATTTAAGAGTTATTAAACATCCAAAAGGGACCGGGACTTTATAAACACCCTGTATATTTATATGTGATTAGTGATTTTTGATCGTGAAATTTTGTATTACAAGAGGGTGACGAGTAGGCAGGGAAAAAAACAAAGTAAAAAAAAAGAGATTTTCCTTAACCCAGGGCATAAAATTTCAGCTTAAAAGGTACTCGCCAGCCTAAAATTGTTACTCGCCACTATTTCATATTCATTCAGACAACAGCGTCAGCCCCATGCCTGCGCAGAAAATGAAATATTTATGACTAATTTATATTGACGATTGTTTGAAGGAGCTGTCTGTTAAATGCAGAATACATTTATGAAAAATATGGGATATTTTAAAAATATTAACTGATGTAGTATCAAAAACTTTCTATTGACCGGAAAAAATGCAGAAATTGATATAACAAGACATAATTGCTTCAAAAAGAAAAAAAAAACATTAACTCAAATTAAGCTTGTTATAAGGTTTTTGTGGTTACAAAAATACATATCAATGATAAGTTCCTGTACTATCAGCACTTCAGGTTTGTGTAGCGCTGTCTTTGTGCACTGAAATACCATTTATCCATTGCAGCTGTAGGGTCAAACTCTTTTCAGTGTGGGTCCATTAACAGAAATTCTGAGCAAATCCTTCATTGTCTCAATCTTCAGAGAATTCCTATATGCTGTGTTGAGTCTGTTATGACAACTGAACCCTCTCTCACATGTAGCTGTGCTTACTGGAAAAACAGCACAAAATGTTAGGATCTGGAGCAAATTGGGGAATCTTTCTGGACATTTTGCAGTGTAATCTTTCTCCAGCATTTTTACTTCTTTTGGAAAATAAATACCATCGCTTCATTTTGTAGTAGTTCCGTGGGTCGCTGTGCATAGTTTGATTTTAAGCACAGCATTTTAAAAGATGAAACTTACTCGCCAACCTTAAATATTTACTCACCAATGGTGAGCTGGCGAGAGGAAATTTCGTGCCCTGCCTCAACCACACTCGCCACCTTGTGTAAGTCATATTGCTGATAATCGATATGCTTGTTGGCCTCCGATATTTCGGAAAAGTTTGATTAGCCTTAGTTAATGAGAAATCTCCGATAAAATAAGTTGTATTTTGCCGTTCTAAAATACCGGTAGTAAAGATCTATCACGTGACTTGCACTACAAGTGCTTCTGGAAATAGCCATGTGTGTATGCAATAGGGGGTATTATTAACCCCTTAACTGATCAATATTTTTGAAAAAACTTTCAAATAATGTCTATTTTTTAAAACAGAACCGGTTTTTAGCTCACAGGCTATCATAGCCTGAGAGCTTATGTGCCCGTCCGTTCTGTATGTATGTGCGTATGTGCGTAACGCGATAACTCATGATAAAAATATCGGATCCACTTGAAATTTTGTATATAGGTATATCCTGATAAGGCGCTTCCCTGATTAGTTTTTGGAGTTCATTCGATATGTATAAGAGGGGGAACGGGGGGCTCATGCCCCCCGTTAGTTGATATAAATCGGATTTTCATGCAGAATTAAGTTTTCAAAATTTAGATTAGGATCATTCTGATGAGGCGATTCCGTGACTGTTATTAGGTGTTCATTGAATAAGTATAAATAGGGGGAACAGGGGTTCTAATCCCCCCCCGTTAGTTGATATAAATGGGATTTTCATGCAGAATTAAGTTTTCGTTCAAAATTTAGATTAGGATCATTCTGATGAGGCGATTCCGTGGCTGTTATTAGGTGTTCATTGAATAAGTATAAATAGGGGGAACAGGGGTTCTAATGCCCCCCCCGTTAGTTGATATAAATGGGATTTTCATGCAGAATTAAGTTTTCGTTCAAAATTTAGATTAGGATCATTCTGATGAGGCGATTCCGTGACTGCTATTAGGTGTTCATTGAATAAGTATAAATAGGGGCAACAGGGGTTCTAATGCCTCCCCCCCCCTCTTAATTTATATAAATAGGTTTTTCAAGCAGAATTTTCAGATTTCGTTCAAATCTCTGAATCGTTTTGGAAGTTTAATGGTTAAGTATAAAAGAAGGGGATAACTCCTTTTAAATTATATAAATGCTAAATGGGTTTTTATTAAGAATTATCTAATTTGCTCTGAATTTTGGATATAGATTTTTTATATGATAAAGCATGTCTTTGATAGTATAGGAGGTTCAATGATTAAGTATAAAAAAAGAGGAAAGGGGAGAGCTGTTTCCCCTTCTTAATTTTTTTTTCGAACGGAATTAACCCTTGAAAATATAAGGCTTTAATGTACAATTAGTATTTGTAGCCTGTGAGCTCAATGCCATCAGTTTAACTGGGCAGTATTCTTTATTCTAAACATAAATCTTTGTCTAATTGAATCAGAAAAAATCTCGCATTAAATAAGGCGAAATTTATAATAAAATGTTACTGGTGAGAATAATAAATTATGATTACAGTATAGATGACCGTACATGTACGGGCAAATCATGATTGGAAAACACATGTTGCCCATATGACATACCAGCGGTTGAATTGACAACCTGAAAAAAATACATTTTAAATTCAATAAATGATTAAATAATCACAGAATAGAAGTTATTTTAATGTGCAAATTGTTTTTACTTTCTATAATGTTTCCCGAAATGTATTTCTTTATATTTAAAAAATTTTATGTATCTGCATATATATATATCTTCTAATGAAATATTTCTTAGGGCATTAAGAACTTACTGTTTCAGTGATGGCGATTTCTGCAGGCACTCTGTGTCAAGATCTTTTTTAAAGAAAATGTCATGTTTTCTAAAGAACTTGCATTTTTAGATTTCATGCAAATTTCCCTTTATTTATTTACATTGTAAGGAAAAAACACGTTGTAGAATCCATAAAAAGTACTTTAGAATGCTACACCGAGCTTTTTAGATATGTGAATGTATTTCATGGATATCACGTACGGTGCAGACAGAAAAATGCTCATCTTTAAAAAAAACTTTCAAGAATGAAAAACTACAGTTCTGTTCTTCAGGTTTAAATCAAGAAAATGTTTCACGTATGACCTTCAGAAAAATTTCTCGCTTCGTAACTCATGATTTTCTAGATGCACAGCTATTAAACGTTTATATACAATTTTTGTTATAGGATGTGTTGAATCCAAGTTGTTTCATTGACACGATCACATAGATATTTTTATTCTAATAGATTAGAAAATGCGATTGAAGAATGATTCATTTAAAATATCTTTCTTAACTTTTGTTATTCAACAGTAATATTCGTCCAAATTATATTCTCTTTTCTGAAATACCTGTGTTGGTTTTAAAATTTTAATTGCTATCTTTATTTAAATTGAATTATATATCTTATTTAATAATAAATTATACTGTTATTAGTTAAATACCATAAATTTTACCGTAGCGAATAAATAATGAGTAAAATTTCGGATGTTAAAGTTTTGTACTGCCTTCTAACTGACGTTGCAATACATTTTTATTGTGTTAAAAATAAAATTATGTCCGTAACTAAAATTTCATTTGTCTTATCAAGATTACTAAACTTCTGCCAATAA